>JBAMNC010000666.1:280000-880000 GCA_037902135.1 Cetoscarus ocellatus | reverse complement strand
TAATTCAAGCTGTTTCAAATAAAACACACACACACACACACACACACACACACACACACACACACACACAGACAGATATATATATATATATATATATATATACATATATATATATATATATACATATATATATATATATATATATATATATATATATATATATATATATATATATATATATATATATATATATATATGCATGTATATATAACAACTATTTGGCACTTTAGTAAAATTAAAGCCTTGGACAAGCAATTCATCTTCATCTTCATCTTGCAACAAAATTTAAGCACAGTGCAAGACAGTTCCTAAGGTGTTAGGAGGGTGTGCCTTTAAGAAAGCAGTTTTTCACCTTACCTGTATGAGATAAGTGACTCTGGTCAGCAGGTTGTTCAGGGTGACTTTGGTCTGTCTCAGGTTGGTCTGGGAGGGGCTGAATGTGACACCCTCACCACACCATGAGCACGATGCCGGGTTGGTGAAGGTGGCTGAGGGGCAGATGCGACACACTACACCATACCACACCTCACTGCGGCCTCCCATGTCCACAGGAGGGCGCCACCTTAAGGAAACGCCTCCATCACCGCTCTCATACTCCCAGGACAGAGAGACAGGCGCAGATGGAGGAGCTGTGCAAAAAGAGGGAGGGGGAGAGGTGACATTCATAATGTAAGTAGGAGACACTTAGATGGAAGCATCTGCTAAAAAGTTTAAGACATTGGGGGAAGAAGCATGCTGGCAAAGACGTTTAACAGAGAAAAGTGGAGGAACAAAAGTTGGCAAGGCAATTTAGGCAAAGCAAGCAGAGAAAGCAAATACTTTGCACTTAAATTTTGTTACTGGAATAAAATATTTATCAGACTGTGTTAAGATAAAGAGGATGGACAATAATCACTGACTGCTTTTTGCTCTCACAGTCTGGAATAAATGATAAATACGGTCTGGTGAAGTCTACTCGGGCAGAGACAAAAAAGCAGGAAGAGCTCACTTGTGCATGCAGAGGAGTTGGCATCGTTGGCTGCTCGGTAAAAGCCGCTACGACATTCACACACTTTGGATCCTTCCTGGCTGGTTCTGCTGTTTGGGGGACACACGGAGCAGGGAACAGAGCCTGAGACAGACTTGAAGTAGCCCACCGGACAAGCTGCAGAGAGAGAGGGAAAAGGGCAAAAGGAAGGATGAACTTCATTATAAGATTATCAACAAATTAAGTGATTTGGATTCAGTGTGGGTCAGTGCTGCCAAGAACTGTTGAAAGTCTCCATATCAGCCCTTCTCAAACTTCAATACACTGTGGACCATTTTGAAAATTGACATTTTTCTGGCGCTTGCCAAAACTCTCTTAAAGCATAACATGAGTCAAAAGTATTTACCTCTTTCTTTTTTTATCATAGGCAGATTTCAGTATAAACTCTTTGTTTTGTTGCTATTTTTCTTTTAATTCTCTCCTTTTAAACATATTTTGTGACCCTCCAAAGATTACTGTACACCACATTGCTGTCAGTTTTCTTCCTCATTGTTTTCTGACACAACCCGAAGCAATGTCACATCTTTGTTTACAGTTAAAACCTTTTCTTTGTCTTTTCTTAAATGATTTTGCTGTCATTCCTTGAACACTGAGTGCTCCTGTCAGCTGAATACATCCGCTCTCCACTCACTTTAAAGTGCAGAGCTGACACAGACAACCAGGCCCTGCACTGCAGAAAATTACATTAATTTTCCACAAAAGAGAAAACAAAAATAAAGACCAAAGAAATACCCTGAAAAATAACTAGATGAAATATTTTTGATTAAGATGGCCTTTGATTAAAGTGTAATCTAATAAACAAGACATTTATCAGGCAAAAATTAGGCTGAGAAATGGACGGAAGAACGGATGGACGGACAGATAGACAGACAGATAGATAGATAGATAGATCGATACGTAGATAGAAGATTGATGAATTGATTGTTGATTGATTAATCGATAAATGAACTTACTAATCCCACACAGGGTAATTTTCTTTACCAGTGTAATGTGGCAATGGTAAGACTTTTTAATTTGATAATGAATTTAGGGTGTTACAAAGAAAAATACACAATGAGACTGAGAAGATTATGTAGTAACTTCCAACTGTCAAAACAATTACAAAGAATGATGTGTAGACATGCGCTGTCAGCTTCACCCACCTCCACTGCTTATTCTTTGTGTGATGTGAGGAACCCATTTACCAAAAGCTGCACCCACAATGTGCAATAAAAAAGTCAAACCCTGTTTTGCTACATGCTTAGACTTCCCAGAATAACAGAGACAATCTGTTTGAAAGTGCCTGTCTGGGTTTGTTCCTAAAGCTATTTACAAAGCATTCTGGGATCACTTACAGCGCAAACCAACAAAAGGCTTTTCTCCACCAATATATGAATATTTTCCATGAATCCAAATGGTGGATTACTTTGATTTGATTTTTATTTTTCTCAAACAAGCACATGTATAAAAACAAACAATAGGTATAATGGGAAAAAAAAATGGCACTCTATGACAAAGTGCAAGTTTGAGAAGGGGCTGAAAGAAGTGAAGCTTATCAAGTTCAGCCCCCTCTTACACTGTCATATAATTTCAGGATACATGATACATAATTCATAATCCATATGATCTTAGAAGATTAAAACATTCAACTTTCATAAAAATAGAACCCTGATTAAAATAAATAAATTCTTTAAAAAAAGAATATAACATTAGCTGTCCAGTTCTATATAACTGAACAAGAGTGTTTTTTTGTAGTTACTTTTAAATTGTTTTAAGTTAATGCACATTTTTAAGTCCTCATCTAGTTTATTCCACAATTTTACACCACAAAAAGAGATGCACATACTTTTCAGAGTTGAATGGATTGTTGTGGATGGTTGTTTAAAATTACAATTTCCTCTTAGGTTGTATGCTCCCTCTCTAACCATGAATATCATTTGGATGTTACTTGGTAACAACTTATTCCAGACTTTGAACAAAATCTGACCTGTTTTATATTTGATTAGGTCCCAGAATTTTAAACTTTTACGGTGAGGTAAATACACATTATGAACACATTGAAATGAGCCACAGTTGAAACACACGTGAACAAGACAGCAGTGGAGGTGGGCAGGGCTGAGAAGCGTGACTGTACTCGATTCAAAAATGACTACTTTGCCCAGTCCACCACAAAGGTGTAAACTGTTTGGGTAAGGCGATGGAGTTACACATTTAAATAGAGTTCAGTGACAAAATTCACAGCAGATGGCAGAGAACGATGACTTTCTATCAGAAGTAAGCAGCACCAAACATTAACACAATGCGGACAGGGAGGCCTAATGGAGGCCTACAGTGGAAATTTTTCTTCCTTATGTGGCAGACTTTGACCTTACATCCAGTGCTTCAACTGCATTAATGTATACTGTCATGGTGGCTGCCACTGTTACTATGACTGTTACAACTAAATAAAAAATCTGAATCTTTGCAAATAGAGAGATATCTTTAATGGTAAATGTTAACACTTAACATACAACTTAGTCATTTCCATTAATTAAGACATGTCACAGCAAAAGCACACAACATATTGTACATTTAGAGAGGAATTAATAAGAGTAAAAAAACATATTTTAATAAAACTGAACCTTCTTTTCTCCTCAAATAGACATAAGAAACTTCCAGAATCTCAGATAAGTGCACACAGAACCTTAGGTGAACTGCCAGCTGTGTAAACTTGGCTTATGTACTTCTAATTTGTCTTTTTTGTTATTTTTATTTTCTGTTCCATCTGTCCAGGACAGTCAAACACTAGAGACTATTTTTAGCAGTGCATCAATTTCATGGCGGTTTGCTGTTTGTTGTTGGTTTTGTCCAGCTCAGTCATTTCCTTGTGTGTACAGAGGAAGTGGTCTGTGTTAGCAGACAGCAGCAAAACAATCAGATGCAAAAACAAGTTCAAATGGTCACACTGACCCGACAGCAGAGTGAAACAGTTTGACTCTTTGGGAAACACGTACGGTCTTAATGAGTTGAATAAAATCAATTTAACTTTCAGGTTTGTAAATGAATACAAAGTGATACCTATCAGCTGATTAGCTTGATTTCAGTTAGAAGAATAACATAGTAAAAACAGGGAACAGCTCGTTTAGCCACCATCTGTCATTTTATTGTAGATTCTTTGACAAAACCTGCCAGTTATGAGCTTCAGAGAGGGATTGCTGTTTCTCTTTTCTGAGCTAAGAGATTGCTTGCTTTAAAGAGGTCATATTATGCTGTTTTATACTCTTTAGTGTGTTTGACAAGTCTCCTTCACATGAAGGAGTACTTCTATACACAAGACAAAAACTGCACAGCATCAGGACTTCTCTTTCTTTCCCTGTTTACAGGACTAGAGCCATCTGAAACAGCCATTTTGCTGGTGATACAGGATCAGCCTTTTGTTTAAAAGTGGGCAGATGATGAGTTATGTCTTATTTATTAAATGACATGCAAGACAAACAAGGTCTTTGCTCAATCCAGTAATACATGTTTATTTTTTGCTATGGATAGTGAAGATCAATAAATCATTTTATAGAATGTTGTTATTTGAGTTAATTCAAGAAAATATTTATTTATTGTTTATTTTGATGAAATAAGTGTTTTGTTGGCAGGAAGATAGACACAATATGGCAGAGTGTTAATGGGCAGTCAACACTGACTTAATGTAAAAGAAATTGGTGCATTGCATTGTTTCCGTGACTTTATATCAACAGATCTTTTTTATTTTTATATTTTCCTTTAACAAACAAATAAAAGAGATCAAACCAGATGGGAACATTCAATTTTACCTCCCATCTTTCTTACATTGACTCGCAGTTGAAGTTGTATCAGTTGTTGTGGATTATATCAATCGGGGGAGGGGGTGATAAGTGCCTTATTTTTTTAGTCTAAGTAAAAGCTGAGTCTATGTCCATCACATGACTTCTCCTATAAAGAAGAAAACAAGGAAAAAAACATGTGATGTCTTCACTCTGTCCCTAACGCACCACTTTGCTGCACAGCAGAGTGACATGATGTGTCCTCCTGTGCCTGCACTAGTTTCATAAGTCTGAGCAACACAAAATTTTCTGATTTGATTGACAAAAATGAGATACGATATTTGCATTTGCAAAGTCTTTCCATTTTTAAATAGGGAAAACAACAATATTGTTTTTTTAATAGCACGCAGATACCAAATATGAAGGTGTAAGCAAAGAAACATGTTTTAACCCCTTAAAGCCTGTTGTATCATATTTGACACATACCTTTATGATACCTCCATCTAATCAATATGATCAACAAATTACAAAAAAAAAAAAAAACATCTGAATGTTTAGATAAATAATAAAATGTCAGATAAATAATAAAATGTCCTCAAGTGGATTATCAGTTGCCAAAAACACCTAATGTATAAATGAGATACAAAAAATATATATGTTAAATTTAATGGAAATTTTTATTTTTTGGATTTCAGTAGAAAGTGAAATAAACATTTCAGTTCCAAAACATTAGATTTTTCTGGCTATAATTTGTGTTTTCAGGCTTTAAAGGGTTAAGCAGCTGCTGGGGCCATAAAGAGGAAGAAGTCCTGATGCCTCAGACTTTTTGTCTTGTTCAGAAAAGTGCTCTATCACGCAGACACACACTAAAGGGTATATTAAACTCAAAAAGCATAGTATGGGCTCTTTCAGGTAGGCTAACAGCACAAGCAAACATGCCCTGGCCCTTGAAGCCATGGCATAAAGCTCTGTCTGACACAGTGCACAGAGATGAGAGTGGATCAGTTTCTTTTCTTTACTCTGAGCATAAAGGCTCATGATCATCCTGAGGTAAAGTGATGACAAAACAATGTAATCAAAAGCAAACTAATTCTGTTTTAAAATGGGACATGGTTATGGCTGGACAAAAAAGAGGGGCCTACCTACTTGAGGGAGTGCCATGTTGTAACTGTCCTGGAAAGTCCTTCATGAGCTCATCCTCTCTTTTTAGCCTTTTAACTTTTTGACAGAGTATTTTTCAGTTGATCCAACATTTTTAAATATTTATTAAGCTTAGAGCACAACTTTAACATTTTAGTAAATGGGCTTATTCACCGTCTGACAGAGAGTCATAAAGCCAGGCTGTCTCTTCCTGTTTCTAATCTGTGTTCTTAGTTAAGTCATCCAGCTGCAACCTTAAGCTGTACACTTAATGGATAAAAATGAAAGAGCTATGAATCCTGTCGTCGAGTTCTTCAGCAGAAGTCAAGTAAGTTCATTTAAAAAAAAAAAAAAAAAAAAAATTAAACTAATTTTATGAGAAGTCGGGGAAATCTCTGACCCCATAAAGGCAATGTGCATTGCTGGATCTCCAGACTGAGTTTAAAGGTCACAGGACAGAGACAGTACGTGCACCATGTAAAAATAATAATATAATAATTTAGTACACTTTATAAGTATCTGTACTTAACATGAGAACTCTTTTGTATTTTTATATCTACTTACTTTTGTTGTTTTTTGACAAATTGTAATGTTTAGTTGATGAAAACACTTTGTGTGTTTGTTGCTGAGGAGTAAAACTGAGTTAAAATATCACCCTTTGACAATACCACTGTGCTTTATTAGTCTGATCATCTTTAAACATTTGATAAAGGGATAGCTTTGTATGAAGTGCGGCTGTACGAGGTACATGGTATTAGCCTGAACTAACTAGGACTAAACATTGGTACACATTAGGGCACTGAAATTATGCAATTTAAAGAATTCTGGGTGAAAACTAGCAACAGAAACAGCGTGGAGTGATCACACATGATATTCACAAATGTACAACAACTTACTTTTCCACTTGCAAACTGCTTTGTTTAGGCATGGCTCTGTCACATGCCATAGCATATGCATCCTTCCACCAGCAGCGTACTGATCAAAACATGGTCTCACTTTCATTTTTCTGAGTATACAAACATCGCTAAATCACAAAAAAGATGAGCTAAATTTTCAAATATTTATAGATTATCATATTGACCCGAAAAAGTAATTATTATGTGTGTGATTTTAGCCCAATTTACCTCCACAACAACAAACATACAGTGTGTTTCCATCAAGTCAACTTATACTGAAGCTATGTCTTCTGTCTTTACAAAATAAACAAATCATGTCTCATGATGTTACTTTGAAAACAGACTTTCACTCTGATGTTTTTCTTTGAGTTTATGAACTGTGAATCTGGTCTGTACAAGAATAGAAGTTCCTTACAGAGCTGTGCAAGATGGAGCAACGTTTCTGCCTCAACACCCTGTTTCTATTTTTCTCTCTGTCACGCACATTGACATGGAGGAGGAGCGGGTTAAAAGGGATTGCAGAGCACTGATCTATTTTCAGTGAGTGAAATGATTTACTTTCACTTTTAGCAGCAAGTAAGAAACTTTGTTTGGCTCACAGAGAGCTGAGTATTTATGAGACCACCCATGATAAATACAAAATACGTCACATCAGTTTCTCCAGCTGTACAGTAAAAGCACTTGATGTACTGTATTCAAGTGGAAACACAGGGCATCGAGTTACATTTTCAACTCATGCCTTGTAAATGTGATGTAACATCCGATGCTCAGGTTTAGTTTGGACAGGGACATAAGGACATGAAGGCTGTGCAGTCTGTGGAAGTGGTACCAAAACAAAGCAGCTGGTGAGATGATGAGTAAGTTGTTGTAAAAGTGTTGAAGACATTGTGTAATCACCCCATGCATTTTGTGGCTTGTTTTCACCCAAAATTACTTAAAGTACACAGAGTAATTGGTCCCATCAGTAGCAATATATTGCAATATATAGTGCCATCCTTTTCTGTACAAGAGCAGAGCTGATATGAGTCATTGTGGCTGATATTTATGCTATTGCCATGTCCCTCCCTATATCCCTTTAAGTGGTGATTTAACAAAACAAACTATCAATTGTATGTGAGTAAAAGCTAACCAGAAGGATATGTGCTTTGATTAAAGTAATAAATAGTGACCCTTGTTCAACAAACAGCAACAGACACCCAACTGGGATCATATCAGTGACAAATGAATAAAAAAATGCATGACTTTCCTGAAATAAAGTTCAAAGAATCTCTTTTTTTTTCTCTCACACACAGACACTTATAGACATTAAAAATACCATTTGCAGCTGGAGGCTGTTACCCTGAACTGATGTGTTTTATGGTGGAAAATCTGTGAAATGTGCCAGTTGTTAATGTCACCAGCAGGACAGCTGAGCGCTCAGGTCAAGGTAACACACACTTCATATGAAGCTGTTGGCTTCTGCAGCCCCCAGAGATCATCCTGAGCCGGGCAATAAGATCACTGAGTGTTCTGGCGGTGGGTCGGTATTCAGCCATTTTCACACTGAAGGCTAGAAAATAGAGTCAGCTAAAGGTTGAATCCTTTAAAAGGGGCTCTTTTTGTGTGTGAGCCAAGTGTGTTTGCTTTTACAATGAAGCTCTCTTGTTTCCTTGAGTGTGTAAATGGCACACCTGGTGACACCTTTTAGACATGCACCAAGACCTGGAGGATGTGACGGGATGTGTATTTATGTGTTTTATGGTCAGTGGGAGTGAACTCTTGACCTTTTTTATATAACATTGTCAAGAACATGCCCCCTGCTTCAGATCTGACATGCTGTATGTGCTGTCTGTGGTGATGGTGCGTGTGAGTATCCTCGATGGTGTTGCAGCAGCGTGGGAGTGGGAGATAAAAAGCATAAGAAGCATAAAAATAAACAGATAAAAGGTTTTCTGTGTTCTCACTTGTCTCTGAGAGCTGACTTTGCTTTCAAACAGGTGTGAGGAGAGGAAAAAAAGGAAAAGAGAGAAGTAAAAGGATGTAGAGTGATCACAGAGGGAGAATAAACTCAGATAAGTGAACATGGAGGTGGGAGGTCTCAGAGACACCGGATGAACAGTGGGATTATGTGTATAAGCGCCAGATGATGGGTGAAAAAAACGGGGGAGCGGAGCAGGAGAATGCGTGGCTTCTCCATCTTTAATGTCCCGGCTGCACATTACCAGACGTGTCCTCTTACGTGCCTGACACAAAACATGACGATGCTACAAAGCCCCTCACAGTCATGACAGGCTCCAGCAACAAAACCCGCTCCCCTCCCTCCAATCCTCATCTGCCACATTACAGCAGCCAATGAGAGTGTATGCCCTCTGCCCTCTCAGTTGATCTGCCCCTCATCCGCCCGCCGGCTTCATCCATCCATCCGTCTTTCACTCTGTCTCCCTGCTGTAAAGTGGACACTTCATGGTCATTATGCACAAAGACTCACACAGGGCTTTAGAGCAGTTATACACATTACACAAAGAGAGATAGACAAGTGAAGCACAGGGAGGGGGTGATTCACAGACAGATGGAGGTGGATATGGAAGTTAATTACAGTGTTAAAGATGTAAATACTCGAGGTCTGTTTTGTGAATTAACTGGAAGAACGTCGTTGCTGTCAGGCAAACCTCCTATCTCCATTTTTTATGATTTTTTTTTTTGCAGTGCTATTGGTCACCTTTCATGTTGGTGAGTGGGTTTTGGTAAAATTTTGACCAAAAAAATTTAAAAAAAAAAAAAATTTTCATCAGGGCTATTCAATATACATTCATGCAGTATTAGCCCTTTTTTATATTCTGAACAGAAGCAGTTTTGGAGATAGGAGGTTTGTGCCCAACAGTGATAATATGAAGAAAAGTCTGTAATTTAAATATCTTTTTATCAGGGGTCGCCAACATGGAAATTTCTGCTCGTTTCATCCAATTTCATCCAAGCAAAATACAAAACAAGCCAACAAATGTGCTAATTTATGTCTTCAAACATTTCAGAGTTAGTTCTGTTTTTTTAAATTTCCTGCTAAAAAAAAGAAATCAAGGAAATAAAATGAAAGAATGGATTAAATCAATATATAGTCTCGCTCTGGAGGTTTAAGATGATAGAAAGGCAGCAGTAACTTATATAACTACTTGTTGCAACCATGGTATGCAGAAGACCATGTGAATCTTTGAGCAGACAGGCTACAGCAGCAAAAGACCACACAAGGTGCCACTCCTGTCAGCTAAGAACAGGAAATTGAGGCTACAAGTCCGACCAAAATTCGACAATGAAAGCTTGGTAATTTGTTGCCTGAGTTTAGTGTCTGTAGCTTTCAATGCACATAAGCTGTGTTTAATCATGCCTGGCTCAAGTAGTATTATGGGAAGGTGGCATATCCCCTTTTGACATCATTCAGGGAAATTTTTAAAAAGGCTTGTTTAGGTGCAGATTTTCATAAAGTTGGAGTAGGAAACAGAGAAAGAGAGGAGTTTAAGATGGAAAGTTAGAACACTGGCCATGGACAGTTATTTTAGCATAACCCAGAAAGTGTATTTGGCATATGTGGGAGTGTGTGTGCATGTAGAGGTGCGTGTGTGTATATGTGTAGACTAAAAGACTGATTCTAAATTATTAGATGCAAACAGCTGATATCTTAGTTAGAACTGTGTGTGAATCAAGGTTAGACATCTGTGTGCTGCTCAGCTAATCTATGTGTATGTTATCTATCTCATCTATGTGTGTGACTCTGCTCCTGTAAGGAAGACGTCATAAAATAACTTAAACCGTTCAAATGCTGATGAAGAGAAGGTCTTTAGGCCATGTCAAATGGGAGCTCATGTGTGTAGTGAGACAGAAATGTGAAGTATAACTCAAATGTGAAGTGTAAGCAGTAAAATTTCCACAACGACGTGTCCTTTGAGGTAACATTATGTCACATTTTGACTTTAAATGGGAGAAAACACTGGCCTAAAAATCTCCTAAAGATATTCTTTGTGGGAAAATGAAAAAAATTTACTGTAACCTTTCCTATGAATTTTTGTGCATCTGGAATCAAAATTCTTACATACTCCAAAACACTTTATCATTAACATCAAAACAATTTTCCAACAAAAAACATGGATACAGTATGTATGTACAGCGTATATAATTTATGAAATCATCCTAATATTTTATTGATGTTCACAAAACTCTATACTTTCCAGCTATTTCACGGACATCTTATTAAATGCTTTGGCAGCATTGTTTGTAGAAATTTCATGCCAATATAATCTCTTGAAGTTAAATGAATTGGATTTTGAATTGGCAGACTGATACCAACATGGAGAAAAGGATTAGCTTGGCAAAGTCCTCATAAAAAAATAAAATAATGAAAATAGGACAAAAACGTATAATTGAATATTAAAAGACATAAAAGGAAACAGAAGAGGGGGACAGCGATGAGTAATTTGAGGTTAACATATTACATTGGTATGTAGATGGCTGACCTAATTTCTCTCCTCTTCTCTCCCTCTTGTTTCATGCACTCATTCCCTCTTTTGGCTCCCAGCGTAATCTCTCCCTCTCTCTCTCTATTACTCACACACACACATACACACACACCCCTATACACACAGACACACAAGCTCAGTCACAGATGCGACCACACAACAGGAGAGACGGTGCACAAGGTTCAAACTTTAAATGTTTTTTCTGCTTCTCTCCATGCTGAGGTTCTCTCCACTCTGTCATATGATAAGAGCTCTAATTTCATCTATTTCCATATACCCCGCAACAACAGACGGACGTACAGTATGTGAACACATGTAATCTTCTGGTAGATTTTCTCAGATGAGCAAACAGCTTTCCACAGACGCACAGAACAGACTGCAGAAAAAGAGTCGTCTCCTGACAAATGTGATTCCCTTTCCTGTGCACAAAAGTAGATTCCCCTTCACCAACATGTTCAATGAAGTTAAAAATACAAAAGAAAAATACAAATCTTAAAGAAAAAAGAGGTTTCAGAAGCCACAACATGAGAATTAGGGATGCAAGACATTGAATTTTTGCAGATATCCGATAAGCCGATAATTTCAAACTCATTGATTATAAATCACACAGATGTTTGGTCATACTGGAAGAAGGAGCAGCTTCAAATATCACTTGTTTGGGAACTGAATGTTTATTTAAGAGATTTATGTGTATGTTCTCATCATCCAGGTCGTGGTTATCTAATTCTTCATTAAAAGGGCAATTGGACTTGCTAGAGGTTCTTGAAGATGTATCATCTCTCCTCCAAAAGGTTTCTCCAGTTCTGCCTTTTGGAAGAGAGGCGAAACGTCTTCAAGAACCTCTAGCAAGTCCAGTTGCCCTTTTAACAAAGAATTAGATTATTAAAGAGATGAGTTACATTTGTCCAACGTTTACCCTCCTTTGGTGAAGTTTTTGGCCTCCTGAGGAAATAGAGCTGCTGAAGTCCTTCTGCTGCTGAAAATGATGCTAATATAGTAGCAGGGACACGTGAGCAGGAACCCACTGCTGATTGATTTGAAGCCCAGAGGAGCTCAAGAGTTAAAGGTCCATCGCAAGAGGTGCCCTTTTGCATTGTTATAGCATGTTTGCTATTATTAAAACACAATTATAGCTGAATTATGCAACATGTTCATAGGCCACAAACCAAGTTATCTTGGCGTTATGGATTTTGGGAGTTCAATATGAGGAGCTCTGAAATCTTGTGATAATGAGACAATTAACCTGTTAACACGAGAAAGTTAAAGGTTGTTTCCTCTAATTAGTTCAGATGTAAATCAGGACATCTTGACAATTATAGCAAACGTAATTAAGACGAAATTGTCGCCCCACAACTCATATTGTTATTAAACACATCAGACTGTTTTGTTATGATATTGATCTTGAAGTCTGAAATCATGTGAACATATGAACCAGACATTCAGAGTCGTGTTTCCAAACTACCTTATATCATATTTTTACATATATGTGTGTGGGGGGGCTTTCTCTCAAACTCCAGGTTTACATTCTGTTGTTTTAATTCTGTCAAGAAAACAAGAACAAAAACCAACCACTTTTTACTATACTTAGGGACTTAAAACATGCCTGATTTAGAGACTAGCACATTATCTTCCCTTACTACAGCCCACCAGTCAGATTGAAGAAGTAAGTATAGTTGTGAACTATATGTTCACAAAGAAAACTTGACAAAATCAGCATTAAAGAGTAGCAATATTCCTCTTAAAATAAAGCTGTAATTGGCCATAACTGTCTCTGTTAAAACAGCTTTTTATTAATTTGCCCCCAGTTTTTTAAGCAAAATATGTGTTTACAACCACTAAATGATCTGGACTTTCATCAAAAAGGTAGGAGAAACTGTCTTGAACTCTGGGTTTAGTTCATCAGATTAAGTATTGCTAATTGCGTTTAAGTTAAAATATTATAGATACTGATTGATTGGCTTTTTATGACAGCTATATATATTCTGCTCTTTTTTAATCCTTCAAATTGCAAAAGTGCTCAGTCTTCTGGCAGTGTGGATAATTTTAACGTGGTCCCCTTAGTAACCAAAGTTGCCCATCTCATGCTGTAAATAATGAACTGACATTTTACACTGTCCTTCATTGGGTTAGCTTTGCTATTTTACACATTATAACATATTTTTTTCTTTTGTTAGAACATTTTTTTTTGTTTAAACAACCTCTTTTTCAAAGGCTACACTTAAATTTTACACCTGCCATGTCCAAAAAAAATCCTAAACTGGTGGGAGACACCAAAAATGCAATGCACACAAAGGTCTGGGTCTCAGGAGGTTAAGAAGAATGGTTAACAGTCTTCAGTAATACAGCTTTCTTCACATGGTTTGCACCACCCAACAAACCTGTTGATCTGATGATGCAAACAGATCATGTGACTTGGTTGGGTGTGATCAGGTTCATGGTTGAACCGCACTGACCAGCTCCTCCTGACAACATCATCCATGTAGTCAACAAGTCAATATTTCATCTTATTGATCATTTCACTCAACTGTGTTTTGCCTAGAGCTTGACCTTTATTAACAGACTGGAAAAGCAACTGAATGTCAACACTGCCAATACGTTTCCAGATGACATACAACGAGAGAAATAAGAGGGAAAAAATGGGGGGAGTTCTTTCATAAAATAGGAAAAATAAAAAAGTTAGTTCAGTTTATGTTCCCTGCTTTGAGGAAGATTCAGGCTGTGAGGTTAAAAGTGTTTCAATTTGGGAGCAGCGTACAGTCACCCATCACGCTCAGAATAATATCACACTTTCAGTTTCCCTCCTCTGGCCAAATGTCCCTGTTTCCTCTCTCATCACAACAAGCCTCAGGATCCTCTGTGGTTGTGTTTGTGAGTGCTCCTGGTGATAAAACGGGACAATCTGACAAGTTGAATATTTCACGACAGACGCATGTCACACAAAAATACCAAAATGGTTCAAATTAAATTAAAACCAATTTGAGCATTCAGCACTAATCTCTTGTCCCAAATCCTCGACAGCGGCTGCATGCGGCTTAGCATTTGGGAGGAATCAAATGTTGTGTGAGCCAGCATGGACCAGCTTGCCTCAAGAGCCAAAAACCTAAAGGAGCGTTTCATTTTTGGCTGGACAGGTGTAATTATGTCTCAAGCTCATTCATGTTTCCACCCCTGCCCTCTGCTGCTCTGACTCCCATGTGGGAGGCAAATGTCATAGAGGAAAATAATTCCTCTGCTGTTTGCTGTTATTTTGGTTTTGTTTCCTTTTTTTAGAAAGACAGCTGCTGTTTGTCGTTGGCTCCGTCCTGATCATTTTTCATGCCACTGAAGACGAGTCCCACGCTGAGCCTTGAATGTCAGTGATCATGTCGTTGCAGAATGTTCTTTGTTTTTAATAACCAGCTTTATAAATAATTGAGGTTTGGTATTTTAATACCTCCCTGCTAAAATGCTGCCTGAGTCTCTCTAAGTGTTTCAAGTCTCACTTTGCTAATTATTTTATCATCAGTCCAAATGGTGCTGTGTTGTGTTTGGAAGTCGTAATTATTACAGTAATTAGACATCACACTGAAGAATGTTGACAGGAAGCTGTGAAGTTCAACACACTTCTCCCTCTCAAGTGATGTTGTCATTTCAGAGATTCATTTTTATTGCAAACTGATGGAAGCTGTTAAATGCACATTGGGAAAAATGCCTATTAATATACTTTTAGGCTGTTGTAATATTGTTTAAAATTCTCCAGAAAACTCACCTTCATTCAGCATTTTATTATATGTGACTGGGTCCTAAAATAGTTCTCTCACATAAGAATGCATTATTACAA
Organism: Cetoscarus ocellatus; assembly: GCA_037902135.1. Taxonomy (NCBI): domain Eukaryota; kingdom Metazoa; phylum Chordata; class Actinopteri; order Labriformes; family Labridae; genus Cetoscarus; species Cetoscarus ocellatus. The sequence continues at coordinate 864,881 of JBAMNC010000666.1, read as the reverse complement.
TATGCTTTTCAAGAGGGGTAAGTTGGCAAAGCTAAGGAAGAGCTAGAATTCTCACCTCGTGATTAGTGGCCTGACCCTGCAGTGCAGTTGGTTATGCCTGATTCACTGTCTGTAATCAGACAGATCCATATTGCCAAGCTCCAATCTACATCGATTGTGTTTGGCCCAAAGCTGCACAGCCCAATCAGAGCAGGAAGAGGAGGGAGCTATGAGCGAGACAGCAGCAGGAAGTATTAGCATAGATGCTAACAGCTTCAGTAGCAGTTTTGTCAGATTTGGACTGTATTTCTTTATTAAATGAAAAACAAAAAATATACACTTAAAGCAATTCTTGATAGAAGAATATTTTCGCTCCATTTCTGACATGTTTTAGCAAGAGTCTGTTTTACAAAGCGGCTTTCGTTTTGTATTTTATACCGTGGCAATAGTGCCCACCCACTACATTATCTGAGTGGCCCGTAATGAAAGTGACTGACGGAACGATGGTTTAATCTGTTGCCAGATATGCTTTTGAAAGGTGCCCATTCCTAAAAACTTTCTTTGGGGTGTTGCTCAGATGAAGCAGTGAAGTGTATTGAAAGGTCCATCTGGTGTGTCAGGTTATGAGAGGCTTTTCCGAGATTTAAAGGGAAAATACACACAAACCACCATCACCACCTTTGATTCTCTATTTTCCATCATCCAACTTTTGTGCATGGGTTTTATAGCAAACCAGTAAGAAGCCAATAGCTTAGCTGAATTAGCTTCTGTACAATCATTGTAAAGAAATTAGTGGGAGGTTCATTTTATAACAGGCTTCATTTTGCCAAAAGAATGATTGATAAATATGGATTTCTGTTGTATAGACAGTGGTAGGCAATGCTGCCCATGAGGCGGGTAAAGCTTTATATTTACCTTTAGAAAACACTTTACGCATTACTTTTTAAACCCACAAATGTTATTGTTTATTGTCGCCTGTGGTAAAATATAAGCCTCATCTTTCTAAAATGGCATCAGACTTTCTATATTAATGTTGTTGGGGGGCACAGGAAATCAGATTCAGACAATTAATCCATGCCATAGGGTAAGCCCTCTACTAAATCATTTATACATTTAGTACAAAATAACAGACTGTGATTTGTCATGGACAATAGATGAATAGTTGTTGATGGAGATGCTCACTTGTGTGCCCCCCCTTAGTTAATAGAAACTCACAAAAACCTGGCCAAATAGGACAATGCAGGGTAGAATTTAACTTTTGGGTCAGTAAAGGCCAATTTCAGGGCCAATTTATGGGGTCCTTTAGGGGCCCAGTCATGTCTGTGGGCAGCCTGATGGTAGGTGATTAGGTCAAGAATTTAGTTATTATTGCTTGAATTCAGAACGGATGTTTTTTTTTAACCTTTATATGCCTTGATCCAGCAGGCTGTGTCGCAGAGAGCTTTCCCCCTTTCCCACCACATGGACAGAGCTGCCGACCATTTTGATTTGATCTATTCCACTTCAGATTCTGGTTCTGTTTATCCAGTCCAGGTCTTCATTGTTCTAATTTTACAACATTTGGACACTAAGTTACTGGGAATATTTCAAACTGACAACCTAATACTCAACACTGGTGTTAATATCCATCCAGGAGATGATTAGGAAAGTTATTGGAAAACAGAAAATCAATACAATTAAATCTACTGGAAACCATGATGGAGTGTAAACTGTTGTTCAATTAAATCAATGTATTTTTCAAACATCTCTGTTCAGCACAAAGTGGTGGCGAAATGATTGGAAAAAAAATGTTCTTGCCTTCTTTAAAGCACACTACTTGCAGAGTCAAAAATAAGTTCTTTTCAGTCATATTCGAACCATGTAAATTGTTACAATAAACAACTGTAATTTAGATTAATGAAGTTTGTGAAAACAAAAACAAGATTTTTCTCCTTGCCACATTACATTAACTGTTAGATCTGAAGTCCTTGCCAGATTAATCCACTTCCACAACTTAAGAAATTCATTATGGATGTCTCATGGACCTCTTAAATCTTAAAATAGAAAGCCATTAAAGCCGAGTGTAGTTAAAGGCAATAATTTAGCACTGAAATTCATTTCCACATGAGACCATGAGGAGGAGGAGGAGAAGGAGGGAGTCCCTTATTTGCCTCTAAAAATGATGTCTTGCTTGAGGGGAAAGCTGTGCTGCTGGTGGTATTCACATATGGACTTAAACAGCATTCATTTACACTGCAACCTTTTTACTTCAGAGGCAAAAAGGTTGATAGAAATGGGATGAATACTGCCATTTCAATGAACCCTGTGCTGGTAAGTGTGCTTGATTATATGCTTGCTGAAGTGAATGTGGGCTGAGATGACTTGAAGCAAGTAGAAATAAATGTCAGTTAATATTTTGATATTTTGGTTTCTTGGAAGCATTAAAGTGCAGAAAAACTTAGCAATTTGCAGATTGCTGTCTTAATCAGGTCCTCCAAGTTATGCATAAATTCATAAAATCAAGTGTTACCTGTCATTTTGTGTCTTTGTACTGTTACTTAATGTCTGTGGTGTTGAATTACAACGAGAACACAATAGTCAGAGTTCCTTTCTATTGATAAATGCTTTCAGTGTTTTTATGTGTATTTCATTTAAAAATGAAATACTGTCCAGATTTGACAAAACTGCTCCTGAAGCTGTAAGCATTTATGCTAATCGCTCTCCTCTTCTTAGTCTGACGTACGCTGATGAGGCAGTGCCTCACTAGACTGAGCTCAACTTGACCTCAAGCTTTGCAAGCTGGATCTGTGTGATTATGGACAATGAATCAGGCCGATGCAGCTGCACTGCAAGGTTAGTTGCTTTGGCTATAGTCAGTTGAAAAATCTGATCAGGCCAGAATCAGGGAATAGTTATGGGCTCAAACCCGAACAAAAAAAACACATTAAGACAATTACAAAGCTGACTTACCATCACCTGAAGAACATTTCTTGGATTCAAGGACTTATGTCCCAGCAGGACCTTGTAAAACTTGTCCATGCATTAGAATTCTGTCATATTGATGATTGAAATGCCAAGGTTAGACTACATGGTTTCAGCCAGATCCAACAGCTACACAGTTTCTGGGTCCATCTACCACAAAAACCTTTTGTTTCATCTTGTGAAGTGTGTCATAGTCAACAACAATAAAAGACCACTTTTGAGATGACTCCCCTACTGAGAGTCTAGCATTTTTTTATATTTGACTTGCCTCCTACGATTTGTTTGGCACATAAGAGATGTTGACCAATGAGGGGACGGAGTGTTTTACATGCACAACAACCATGGATGTAAACTGACCAAACAGCAAAGCACAAGGATGAAGCTGTTGCGTCTGTGGCGCAGCTGAATAGTGCACTTGGTCAGTAATCGGGAGGTTGCAGGTTCGAGCCCAGCTCCAAGCGACACATGGCGATGTGTCCTTGGGCAAGACACTTTACCCCAAGTTGCTCCCACTGCTGCGTCAGTAGTGTGTAAATGGGCATGAAAGGGCATGAATGTGTTAGTTGATACTGCTGGATAAGTAACACAGAAACTCAGAACCATCAGTGGGTGAATGTGAGAGCGAATGAGTGTGAATGGGTAAGTGTGACCTGCGGTGTAAAGCAGCTTTAAGTAGTCAAAGACTAGAAAAGCGCTATATAAGCTCAAGTCCATTTACCAGTTACCATTTCAGCTGAAACAAGACAGAGGAAAAGTGTGTTGAGCCTTGTCCCACCTTTATTAAGTGTGGTAGAGGTACAACTACCTCAGACTAAAAAATGAGAAATGTTGGAGAAAATTGTAAAGGGATCTTGTAACTCAATGACTAAGGACTAGCATTTGGTGTCAAGCTAACAATTTCGTCAAGGCCAACATATTTGTCATATGCTGCCCTCAGTGACAACCCCACTTCTTCCATCACATTATCTATGATCACCTTATCTGACATAGTGACCATCAAAACAGACAAAAAACAGTCTTGTTTGACTTCGGCATTACAGTGTCTTTACAGGTCTGCCTTAAAAGTAGGTCAGACAGCTTTAGCCCTTGTGAAGACTAAAAAAAATGGATCACATCACTTCCGGTTCTGAGGTGTTTACACTGACTCCCTGTGTCTCAAATAATAGATTTTCAGATATTTACCTCCGCCAAGAAGGTTATGATTTCACGAGGGTGTGTCTGTTTGTTAGCAAGATTACTCAAAAAATACAGGATGGATTTACATGAAAATTTTACCAGAAGTGTGGTTTGGTCCAAGGAAGAAGCCATTAGATTTTAGCGCTGATCCGATCCAGATTGACATCACAAAAAAACATTGAAGTTTAATGGCAAATCCCATTTATTTCTCCTCAGCTGCTATGAGGGTTTTGCCCCCTATACGTCATTATGGGAATTGTAGTTCACTTGCAAACTGATGTAAACACTTTTCAAGCCTATGTCACTATATTTCCCAGCTTCCCTTGCAATGTCACCAGAGGAGTTCTCCACGTGGACAGACATGAGCGGAGACTCGGCCGTCATATCGGAGCGGAAAAGCCACTGCCGTAACTGAGCTGCTTGGAGGAGGTTTGCGCTCTCTGAGTGCTTTTCTAGTTCTGTTTAACTTTGGAAAAATACACCAATGACCTGTACAAACCATCCAGACTCAGGCCTTTAGGTACCAGTCTGCTCTCCGTCTCCACAGTCTGATCAAAACATGGAGATGCAGCTCCTAGTTTTAATCTCCTCACATTTAGAAAGAATTTACAGAAAACTGCAGTTCTACTGTCAAATCAGGGTTAAGGAGTCACCAGTTCAGAGCTGCTTTTGATTGAATTGTCCTAATTAATATCAAAAGTACTGCTTAAATTACAATGGTGCACTGGAACTTTATCCCCCATATTTGAGCATTTTATATCACTTTTTATTTTTTTTAATCCTCATTCATGTTTTTCACCCATTTTTTAATCTTTTATTGATTCTTATAATAACTTGATAGATGTGTTCCTGATATGTGTAAATTTCATATTCCTTTGACATGATGTTCTGTGCAGAGTTTGATGAGTTGCTACTGAAATGTGCTTCACAAATGAACTTTGCTCCACTTAAAAAACTAGGATATACTGTTAATAATCCTTGACGGCTGCACCGCCAGTCAACCATCTGCCTCTTTTCTCCTCATTCCCGTGAGCCTGAAAGAACAACAATATGATGATGCCAGTGCACATCATTAGTCGCTAAAGTGATCAACAACGCACAATCACAGGAAACAAAAAAGCTTGGGAGCAGCGTGGGCAGTCAGCTCTGCTTTGGTAGACAGTCTGTGGAAGCCTTGTGAGCAGTTTCAAGGCCGGTTTGTCAGTAAATATCAATCAAATGCAGACAAACACAAAATGGGCGGGCCAAGCGCAGATGTAAAGCAAAAGAGCATGAACACATTTCACAGCTGACTTGGCAGGGCTGGGGGATTAATTGAGTTGGAGTTAGTAAGACTTTGAGGGAGGTTGAGCAATTATGTCCACGGAAATTCTTTGTAGTCTCCTTTTTTTCTGCTGTAATCCGGTATTTTTCATCCTATAAAGAATACTCTGCACATCAGCTCCCCTGAAAGATACTCACACTTCCATGAAAAGGAAAACACACTTCTATCTACTCTCTACTTTCACACACTTTCACAGATTTTTTTTTGCCTGCTCAGTTCTTTAAGTCATTAACCGGCATCCTCCTATCTCTTTCCCTGTTTCCCTCCACTCCGCCTCACTCCCCCTGCGGTTCCTGTCACTTGTTCACAGACGAGTGGCCATTACATCGCCATGACCTAAATGTGTCACATCCCTCCCACTATGACTCTCTCTCCCTCTCTTTTTCTCTCTCCCTTCTCCTCTTTCTTTTCTCTCTCTCTCTTTTAATATCCCTTCCTGTCCGTCTTGGCATCTATCAAATTTTTTGCTCCTTTATTGCCCTTCCCTCAGCCCCCATCTGCACCCACTTCGAGAGGGGGGAAATGCTTTTGACCAGTTTTATGCAAATTTTGACCCCACTACATCTCCCCCGATCCCCAGTGGCCCTGTATCACTGAAGGTACGTCAACAAAACTCCACTCTTATGGCAGAAAATATGTGCAAACGTTGGATCACGACAAATCCTCCAAATCCTCGACTTTGATACAAATCTGTGCTCTTCTTTTTCATCTCATCCCTCTCTGACCTGTCTGCCCTCCTTTCCTCCTGCTCTCTTCATCGAATGCCTCTGAGTATCAAAACGACAGAAGCTCCTCTCTGTATTGATTCAGATGCTGCAAATCTCTGGATAATGTCCTAAACCCCTTCCCCGCAGTCAAGTTTGAGCACATTTGAAGCCCTTTCAAGATGTTTTTCCAAGGTTTTCCAGCACCTCACAGCAGCAGTAAATAACTTGTACTAGCACATATACAGTGCTAAAAAAACACCTGTTTTACTTTTAAAAATATCTATCTTCAGTAGAGTGAGCTGATATGAAACACTTCACTTTCAGTGAATTCTTTAATGAAATTATAGACATGATGACCCATAAAAAAAATCATGTTTAACAACCCAAGTAACCAAGTTTCTGCAAAATATTTGTCAGAATTTTTCCATAGAAATATTTGATCATCTTTTTATTGTTAGCCGTATATTTCAAATGAAATTGCTATTCATTAAACAATATTAATATAACTTGTACAAAAATAGTACATTATTTATCTCTGCTGTGTAATTAAAATAACTCATCTGAATGAATATATTTATTCATATTATTTTTATTTCACCACAGTGTACTGTTCAACTTCATAAATGTAAGCACAGTTGGAAACCAGAATAGTATCCCCTACACATTTTCTGACTCTATGGTAAATAATAACAATAAAAAAATGGATAAACAGTTTTCCTCTTTTAGCTTTATCTGGTATTTCTGATGAGAGAAAGTAAAGTAAGATTTTAAGTGTTTTAATCACTATTCAAACTTTAAAAACACAACATTAAATGTCAAGCATTTTTTGTACTTTTGAGCCCTGCACAATTCCTGCTGGGAATATGTCAAGAACTGAACTGATAATAATAGATAAAGACTGTTTTCACAAACCAATCTCATGCCATGGCCGTGATTATTTAGAAATAAGCCATCACTTAAAGTAGGGTATAATTTTCATATAAATGCCATCTTTCTATTTATTTGAGTAAATTTCAGATATTCCATATGTCTAATATATTTAATATAATTTTTGTCCACAATCTTTTTCCTTTATTTTTTGTGAGTTTTTTTTTGGGGCTTTTATGCCTTTATCAAGACAGGACTGATAGTGGAACTAGGGAGAGAGAGAGAAATAAAAAGAAAGAAAGAAAGAAAGAAAGAAAAAAGAGAGAGCGAGAGAGAGAGAAAAGACATGTGAGGCATGGACATGTTCTGAGCCCAGACCACCCGCTTTGTGGACAAAGCCTCTGTACATAGGGCATGCAAACCCAACCCCTACCAGACCCCAGCCCACAAACGATTCAATGGATTTTTGTGCTCATGTTTGATTAAATCACCTCAAAAACTGTCAATTTCAAAAGTGCATATTACTGATTGTAATGCAGTAAAATCTGATACCTTATAGAGTTTTATTTCCATTCATTTTATGTTTGTGAAAAAAACAAAGTCTGTGGAAAACACTGAACAGAGCAAAAATGATGTCAGTAGTTGGCTACTCAAGGAGGCTCGTTGAGAGCACTGTCTCAAACTAACTTCAGATCAACCAAGTGACAGACAAAGAAGCCATGTTGAAGTGGGACTCATAGCTGCATTGTGACATCACATGGGCTTGCAGTTATGTCACCCATGTCCCTGATTATGCATAAACTAAAATAATTTATGAAATCAAAACAGGCATGTTACAGAAAAGGTGCATACAAACAGTGTGAGGATATAAATACATTAATTATTCAGAATAAAGACATTTTTTTAATCAGGATGTACACGTTTATTTCTGCTGTAAACATCTGCATTTTAACCTGGAGTGTGTGTTACTTCTGGTGCCTCTGTGGCCTCAAATGGACACTTGAGAAACTGTTCTGAACTTCCAGCATTGGCTTCACTGGAGGTTACTACTTGGCTAAAACACAGGAAAGGGTCTATTTTCAATATTATCAATTACCTATTCAAATTTGGAAAATAAATTTAACCTTACTACCTCATGTCTTGAACTTGCTACAGTTGCTCTTTATGGTTCAATCCTATGAGGATTGTTAGTGACCCCTGTGGCTTAAATTAGGCATTTTAGCTCTTTATTGATCCCATCCTGTACACGCAATGTTCTGCTGTTTGATGATAAATCTCATATGTTATCTTTTAACAGTGTGTCACTCACTGTCAGTCTCTGCAATGACAAATTAAAACTATGTCTGTTTTGGCAGACTCTTTGTCTGGCATCAGTCTCAGATTTTTGAAATACATACATACATAGAAAAATAAAATCAGACTTTTACTGATGATCTTGTTTGACGACAAAGCTAATAAAAGGGCATTAGTATGATTTCCTGTCTGTTTCAGATAAAACTCCTCACAGGGACTTTAAATAAATTAAACTTAAAATGCATACTGAAAAGACAAACATGACTCAAGTCAACTATTGAACTTCACTGCTGAAGAGCTCTTGAAATTGGCAGCATGTAGTGATGGGGCAATATATTGCAGGTTTATTCAGGATAAAGCATGGTACTCAAAATAAATTGGAAAAATCTAATGTTTGTTCAAGTGAGTTTGAATTTCAGTTTACTGGTGGCAGCCCCAGGCCCATGTTTGTTGCAGCATAGAGTTGGGTTAAGCAGCTAGTGTTTCTTGTCTTGAGCTTGAGACAATAAAGACCCAAGAATAAGTCACCACTGCATCATGACTGAGTGTTGTGGACATGCATCTTTACATGAGAACCAGTCTAATGAAAGAGACACTATCTACTTTTATTATTTGAAGCGCAGAGGCAGTGTTATTTAGACCTGCCATTCTTCATTTAATATGTCTCTCACACGTCACATAAATTTATGGTAGTGCATTACTAAATTACTATGGTGCTTTGATACTACACATAGGAAATTAAATGGACACGATGCAGAGATTATCCACCTCCACATGAATCAGGTGATCACATGTTCTCAGACTCACCCAGACAGGCAGATCCGTTGAGGTTCTGCTCGTAACCTTCATCGCAGACACATCCTCCCACTGGGACCATCCACTCGCCTTCAGCGTTACAGTGCATACGAGGGGGCGGGCCTCCCTGTGGTCTACTGTTAGGGACACATACTCCATTCACGGGTACCAAAGCAGTTGGCTCAGCCCCTGAAGGAGTTGGTGGGTAGGATGCCAAGTAGAGACTAGTGGCTGGACAGCGACGGTAGAAGATGGAGACACCCATGAGGGAAACACAGGCGCCACTGTCGACGATTGCCAAAACAAATCTGAAATAAAAGTTAAATATTTACATGAAGACTTGTGAGACATATTCCATTATGAGCAATTATTACAGTATATACAGTATACACATTTGTGTATATATATATATATATATATATATATATATATATATATATATATATACATATAAACAAAAAAAACTGCATGTAAAGCACATACAATCCAGTGAAAAATGCTTTCATGTTTTCATCACTGAATGTAAATATTTGAAAGAAAATACATTTATCTTTGAAAGAGTAATCATATTTGGTTTGTTTTGACCTCTGTCTGGCTCTAAAACATACAGACTATCAGAATAAGGTTAACGGGTTGTTCTGGTAGGGGATCGACCTGGTACACTTGACAATCACAGCAGGGATGCATGATATTGTTTTTTTGCTGATATCCAAGATGCCCACACTCACTTTTGCTGATACAGATAGTAAGGTATACACATTATTATTATTATTATTATTTTGGCAAGGAACATTAAGTCCCTCCTGTTACAAAAGGTGGGAAATCTGTTTTTAAATGTAGACAGTCAGTGATGAAAACAAAAAATAAAATAAATGATTCTGATGACATGGCTATTATAAGTAAATGCATTTTTGACAGAAACCTATACAGTGAAGCATTCTGGTACACTTGTGCATTCTGTTGATATTATACTCAGTATAAGCATAAATGGACTGATATAAGTGTGAACATCTGTAAAATTGTTCATATTTGCCAATGCTGCTAATCAACTTTTTTAGATATTATCTGCTGATTTCAGTCTTATGCAATGATATTGTGTATCCATAATGATGATAAAAAGAGTGCGTATTTTGATGTAGGCTCAGATAAATTTGGAAATACTAGCGTATCAGTTATCTGCATTAATCCAATCCTTATACTGTAAAACAGTGATGATTACCCATTTCGTGTGAGTGGGGCAAAGCTGCGAGTCTTGATGTTGATCCGTTTGTATCGGTTGGGCTGATACTGATGAGGTGAGCTGGGCTCCACCTTAGAGAAACTTTTATCAGCTGCTATTGTGTCGATCTTCACCCAGCCCTCTCTGGTCTCCTTCTCCCCAGAGGATGGCTGCAGAGCACAGAAGACGTCAGAGGGAAAGACCATTAGTGCCCAAGAAAGAAAAATCCCATAGAGTGAATAAGCAAACAGGAGTAAAAGTATGGATGTTAAATGAGCTGGTTGATAGATAAATAAAGTCTGAAAATGTGCAATACACAAAGGAAAAAAATAAATAAAGAAAAGAAAAGATGAAAGACTAACTGTATTTTTCCCAGGCACACATATCGTCTAAAATAGTTTTGTGTGGTAAACGTTGACTGTGATGTATGCAGGGCCCAGCAGGGGATCGTGCTCAAGTCTCTGATTCTCAGCGCTGCAGTGCTTCCTTCTCTCCTGTGATTCTCCTCTGATTCCTCATCAGGGATTGATTTGCATTTTTAAACATCACTTCACTTCCCCAAAGAGAAGCGCGTTCATCTATACAAATACTGCATCCCTCTCAACACCCCCCCTCCCTCCCTCAGAGGCTGTGACTGCACATGGAGCTGAAGCCTCAGTAGCCTAAAACGTCCCAGAAAAAGGAAAATTAAAACTGAAACACATGAATAAGTGAACATCTGTGGACAGTCAGAGACTAAAACATGTTAGCTGCTTCACTGAGAGCATATGAGGTTTATAGAATTCTCTACAAGAAAAACACTCTCTTATTTTCTTCTATAAATTCCTAATTAGCAGGACTGATGTGACATTTTTGGAAAAAGAAGAGACACGTTTTTGTCAGCATTTATGTGCTTAACAACAGTGTGCACAAACAAGAATCTCACACTCAACAGCTTAACCAAGCTCTTAGTACAACAGTAATCAGGATGATTATGTAAATAGTCCTTGTCCTAAAATGATGAGATGTTTTTTTCTGTGTCACTAAAACACGACTGAAACATCACTGAAAATTACTTCTGTTCAGTTAAATGATTCTGTCTGAAGGCTGCTTGATCAAAAAGCAGGCCATGAAAATGACATTAATCCCTCAAACGTGGCTGTAATCATACTCATTCTGATCAAAGCTTTTCAGGAGTTGAATATTTATAATACCTTTTTCAACATTTTTTTGTCTTTATCTACACAGTATAGTGGATAAAGTGGGACTTTGAGAGACAGAAGAAAAAGACAAGACAGGAGCCACAGGCCGGACTTGAATGGGACACGTGTTTAAAGGGTTGGACCTTCTGTTTATGGGACATGATCCAAATAATGTCCCATAAATGTCCCCCTAAAAGTGACCTTTGTTGTATTAATGAAGATGTCTCCTTCCCAGCCAAAAATCTCCTTAGTCTTCTTAAGTAATTGTAAATCCATTTGTTGTTGACCCAACTGAAACTTTGAAATAATTTCCCCCAAGAAGTCAATCAATCCACTTACTATCTAAAGGCCCATGAACACATCAACATAGATAAGCTGGTGATGACCAATGTTAAGTAATCATCAAGACTTCAGTGAAAGTACATTCCTGTGGTCAGTTTTGCTGTGTTTAGTTCAACATATCCTAAGCAGAGAGAAATGTTGTGCTGGTGGAGTATGACGTTTCCTGACAGCCCTCTGACTAATAGTGACGGATTTTAAACAACGCATTTGTAACGCATGGGTAGCATACTCAGCTTAGGGGAACTTTGGCTGCTGATAGTTGTTCAAATGATTGTGACCTCACTTAACAAACGCTATATAAAGTGGAAGTATATGCCATTTCGCCATGTGCCAATGCAGCTGGTCTCAGTATTCCCACACCATGCCTGGAAAAACAGCTGTCCCCAAAAAGGCACCATAAGTTGTACTACAGGAATCGAGAGCTGAGAAGGAAGCAGCTGGAGCCGAAAGAGATGAACACAACTGTAATTGAGGGTAGTGAAGGTAAGCGAAGGTCAACCCTTGCTAGCTTTTACATGTGTGTTGGATCAAATGTCAGAATTTTTTAAGTATGCAAAAATGTTTTGATGTACTTGAGGAACATCAGCGTTGCCCAACTGATGTTTACTTAGCTTTGAGTGACCTGACTTAGCTCCACACTGCTTAACATTTCCCTTTATGTTGGCAAAAGTTGACCAAAACATGTGTGGAAGCAGCTTAAACCGCTTATCCTTTTCCTGGGGCTGGAGCCTATCCAAGCTGACGCTGGACGAGATGCAGACTACAGCTTCGAATATTACTTTCTGTCACTATAAGAAGAAATTTGTATTGCAGAATTAGAAGAATTCTGCTTCTAAGTTTGTATGTTAACTTAACCATGGAGCATTAATAACATTGTTGGCTTTGTTAGATTATTTCAATTGACAGTTACATTTCAGAAACAGTACAGCTCCTGTCTACCAGGAGTTACACATTAAAGCCTCTATAATAAAATCAGGTTGAAAGTCTGCCTTGATTTAAAGTGAGAAAGCATTCACAAACAGAAGAGAATTTAAGATTCTTATTCCATTTTTCTCAGGTTAGATAATTCTGACTGGTGCTTTATACCCCTAGTTCACTAAACATGGTTTATCCAAAGTTGTTGTTTCTTACCTCAGCAGCCCAGGTCCTCTCCAGCTCTCTCTGGGAGTCGGCCTGTTTGTAGTACAGGGTCAGAGTCTCCCGGCAGGAGGGGGATGGTGTTCGCAGGCTTGCGCAGTCGCGCACTGAGAAACGCAATGTGACAAAAATCCTTGGAGCAGAGTGGCGGTACAGGAAGGGTGTCGCCAGCCAGTTGTCCTGCAGTCGTGGGTTTTGGTTGACATTGCAGACCTCAAAGGTTCTTATGAGCTTCCCTCGATCATCCAGGACACTGACCTCATCCCACTGAAAAAAACAGAAAAAAACATTGTGACTTTATGTTAGAATAGATCTGTGAAAGAACAAGTTATTTGTAGTTGTTTAACCTCATAAAAGGCACATGGATTGGTCTGTAACAGTCAGCAGCAGTGTCGTTTCACATCTCAATCCTTAGGTATGGATAACAATGTTCTTCTTTAGTTCTGATACAACACAGACACAGATACACTCATTAGTATTACATCCACGAGTGAAAGCAGTTCTCCACTGACCCCAGTAATGTAGGCCATCTGTGTCCTTGTTATCCACAACAGACTTTCCACTGTTTAATTAGGTAGTCAATGATTACACCAGTAGTTAATTAAACCACTTGAACCATTCATTATGAGCAGAAAACATTTCAGAGCTGAAGTCAAACCTGTAATGTCCATTTTATTTCTGTGCAGCAATACATTATTTCACATACACTGATATGTAAGCATTAAGATCATTTCAGCTGTTTATGCTCCATCTAATGGAGATCAATAAAATCTTGTTTCTGTTGCACAAGTCTATACTCACACTGGTGATGTTATTAGGTTGTGCTTTAAGCTAAATGGTTATGTCAGGGGGTCAGCAAGGTCACAGTGACGTCAATAACATGATGACAATTGACTTTGTTCACATATTCTGAATGTTCACGTGTATAATTTTAAAGGATATTTTATGTTGAATTTTACTCATTTCATTTCATTGTGAGGACGAATCAGACAAAAACATTTTAACAACTGAACATATGTGGCTTCTCAAACAACAAAAAGTTTAAACTAGAAAGCACTCGGAGAGTGCAGACCTCTGCCAAGCGCCACAGTTCCCCCTATTTGTCATTTGCACCATAAATATTAGTCCCACATTTATTTTGACTACATTTTTAGATTCCTTGACCATGAAAAAATACCATTGGCAACTGAATTCATAATGATATCAACATTAGTTCAGCAGTTATTCACGAAAATTGAATTTTCCTTAATGGTGGTTTTCTTCTGGATCTAGCTCCCTAGCTTTAGAACATACAGCAAATCCGTTGGCACCTTCCAAATTCCACAATGCCTTGGCTATATAATTGTGTTTGTTGCGTGTTTATAGCTTTATTTGTTCTCTTCCTATGATGAAAATTCAAAAGGTCCCCTATTTTTTCACATTTTGGATCATAGTATCCGGAATTATTTTTTCTCCGGATCAGTCTTTGATATACTGTAGAGCATGTTAGAAACTTGTCCTGTATTTTTTTCCCAAGTGCCCTGACCATTATTTGTGGAGTTATATGCAGAAATGTCGAAAATGGCCCTATCTCCCAATGTTAAAGAATCCTTTAAAAATTCCTAGATCCAGACAGCGATTCGGATCACTTCCAAAATCTAATCATTTGTTCCTTATCCCAATCCGGACATTCCCTGAAAATTTCATCAATATCCATCCATAACTTTTTGAGTAATGTTGCTAACTAACTAACAGACAGACAAACAAACCCTCCCAAAAACATAACCTCCTTGGCGGAGGTAATGAATGTTCAGACCACATATTACCATGAAAAAAGGAACCGTCACATGGAAGTGATACCACAATATTTGGAGCTCCCCTGCTGTCTGGCTGCAGTATTGGTCATAAAACCATTCTCTTAAATGTCAACAGATAGGACGAGTCAAACTATAAAATTAAATCAAATGCAAATGGTGATTGAACATGAGCTTGTCTTGCTTTTCCAGTCTTCTGAAAACTCATGCTGCTTTAACACGCTAGTCACACTTACCCATTCATATCCTGCTATCATGCCAATACTTTAATGTATCCTTGCTTGTTTTCATATCAGTGTTTCTCCCATTTAGGCACAATTTGTATTTTTCATATAACTAAGACAAATTAGCTATTAATATTAAATGCCACTTCAGCGTGTGCCCATAAATAGATGACCTATTTAAGCTAAAACTAAATGTAAATTTGTTTATTTCTGTATTTTCAGCTTGAAAAGGAGTATGTGACCCCAAGTGGACACTTGGGAAAGTGCAGATTTTTGTTCACTTTGACTCTGGCCTAGTTCTTGCAGCATCAGAGGTTCTCGCTTGGGTTTTACAAGTCAACTTTTTAGTCTAATAATGATCCATAATCAGCACATAAAATCAGCACCCACCAACTATAGGGTTGAGTATATAGGCTTCAGTTATGTATGATCAAAGATCATGGAGCTGCATTGTTGAGATCTATTTTTCTGTCAACTCAACACTTTAGCCAGAAAAATGGACAGAAACCAAAAGATAACAGTGGTATTTTTAATGTGCTTTTCCATAATAATATGTCACAAATGCTAATTTAGTTTTATAAGTGACATTTCTTTTATGCATGCACATCTTTAATTTTGGCATTTGCCGTGACTCATTGTTAACATGTGACAGTTGGCGAATAACAATGTGACAAAGCTAGAAAAAGCTGTGGTGTAATCAAACAGGCACATTTATTCATAATTAAGGGAAATCTTAATTGCAGATGCACAGATGAATTTGGAAGTGAGTTTTAACCTTCATGGAGAGGAAAAGTGGAGCAGCACAAAAACAAAACTGTGACCAAGAGTCTCACTGAGTCAAAATGTAAATGTGTGGCAGGATTTGGTTTCAGTGATTATATAGCGCAGAGCCTCTGAGGATGAAAAGGCTCTGATTTAAGCCTGTGTAGCCCTGAGTGACAAGCAGGGCCTTTTCTGTTGTAACACAGAGGAATTATGTATTCAACCTCATCATCATTATTCTCAATGCAACTACAGCAAGCGGACAAAAGGTCCTGACACCCTATCAGGGGGCTTATAGCATGTGTGTATGATTGTGTATGTTCTCTGCATGCTCATGTGTCTTTCTCTGTGTGCCTCTGACAGCCAGAATGAAGAAAATAATCTTGGTAGCATCACACATGAGAGAGTGCATTCATATTTGGTCCAGTTGGAATAATGATAAGATCAGCATGCAGATAAAAAGCGTCTGAGTGGCTGTCAGTCTAATGGAGAGAAAGGACAGTTTCTCGCTCCCCTCAGGCTGCGATTCGCTTTCTGTCAGACGTGAGAACGAGCGGGGGAGACGGTGGGGACAACAGGGAGCACATGGTGGGACAGAGGGATGCTGAAGGGGAGGAAAAGTGGGTAAATAGTATGCAGTGTGCGGTTTTGTGTGTGACAGGGCGAGGTGGTTGCAGAAAAGAGCTGGATGATGTGGACTTTTGTTGCCGCTGGTATCAGTCTGTGGCTTCTGCTGAAGTTTGTTTCTGAATAATTGTGCAAAATAAATGTGTTTTACGACCCTGAATCTGAAGCTGCTCCCGCCCTACCACATCAGTCCCTCATTTTCTTCTCCTTACTATTGCAGAGAAATGGGAGATTTTGAGGAGAATGGGATGACGCTCAGGAGAGAAAGAATGTTGCAAAATAGATTTTATGTAGGGCACAACGCAGTTGGATGCCTATGAAGAGAGAGTGTGGCTTAATATCAAGAAATGCACCAGAGGTGTGTTGACAAGAATCTGTCGATTAGACACATATCTCAATACAGTGGTGATGTTATGATTTATTACAAACTATAAAGCAAAATATATATATATATATATATTTTGTCTATTGGTACTGTTTCAAGCATCCACATTCCTACAAACATGAAAACACTAACATCTGATCAGGGTTATTTGTATAAAGCATGGCCCCTGCAACATGGATGACCTTTATTTTTTTCTCAGTGACAGACTTGATAACAAGAAATGTTATGGAGAGTCATATGTCTGATTGCGTAATACCAAGCAGCGGCCAGAGGCTAAATCACAATAATGGCTGGAATTTTGTAAATTATCTACTAATAAAATATCAATTTGGCAATATTAATATTGATACAGTTATGCCACAAATGGTGTATCACTTGCACCCCTACACTGCATGTAGGGTGACAGGGCAGGGCTGTCCATAGGGGCGAAAAAGGCTCTTTGGTGCCTTTTGGCTAATGCAGAGAATAAGCATGGCATAAAATACATGTATTTGAACTTAAAGACTCACAGTTGGAGACATATTGACAGTATATTCTGTGTTTATTGTTGTCTAAGATAAGAGTAGCCAGGTTTGCAAACAGCCTCTCTCTGCCAGGATGACTTTGTCAACAAAGAATAGCAGAGCAGTTACTTAAAGTTAGTTTGCCATTATTTAAATGTAGCTTATTTGCAGTTGTTTACATTAAGATAAGTTAGCAGTTAATACAAGCTTGATTGCAGATATTTGAATTTGGCAGTATGGCGCTTCCACATGCAGATTGAGGAAACCTTGAGCAGGAACAGGACACGCTCCTGCCTTCCTTGTGCCAACAAGAAAAGTGTGAGCCAGAGAGAGAAGCAGCAAAATCCCCCCAGAGAGAGAATCAATGTCAGCTGCCATTGATTAAGACAGAAAATGGTATAAAAGGAGAAGCTGGGGTGGAGGAGGGTTGCAAAGTGTCTTGCAGAGGTAGAAGAGTAGGCAGGCTAGAGAAGCTTAAATACAGCGGTCTGAGTGCATTTATTCAATGTTAGCTAAGAGGTACAGTAATCAGCTGGCTGTCAGCAGTGGTCGGCTAGCTTGTGTCATGATAGCATGTTAGCAATCTTGACTCCGTTTCCTGTCAGAGCTATGCTCAATTTGTAAGATGGTAAGTCCTTTCTTTTTCATGTTTGGAACATGAATCTGTGTGCTTTTCCTATATGACGTCAACAACAAGACAGAAATATGGGGAAAAATTTAAATTAACAATGGAAAATCATTAAAGTACAATGAAATATGCAATTACCCTTTTATTCAATAGCTAAACATGTATTTTTAAATGAATGACAAAGCATTTGGTAAGATTAGGCACATGCATTAACATGAATATATCCTAATTTAGAAGGGGGTGCTTTAGCTGGATTTCTCACAGACACAGTGAGTTCTGCGGGCAGACATGGTGTTTATTTTTGTTCTTCATTGGAAGAAGTGTTGTCCACTTTGGATAAAACTGCCACTACAGCAGGCACCATCCATGCTAATGTCTTCATGAGCAGCTATAGTTTACAGGCAATACAGTTGCTTTTAATTATAGCCACACTTGTAGCTCCCACCTCTTTCTTTGGACCCCTTGTAAATGTCCATGTGAATAAAGACCAACCTTTAGATAATAATGCAACAATGTAACACACTGGTCCTTCATCCATACAAATGAAAACACATTATAGATGTGATAAGACCCTTTGCAATTCTCTAAAGATTAGCTGCTCGAAAACACTGCAGCATTAGAACAAGGAAAAGCAGTCACATTACACCTTTGCTAGCTTCTCTGCACTGGCTTCCCATGAAATCTAACAATCTGGAATTCTTCATCTCACATACAAAGCTCATAATGATCAGGCATCAACACATCCTGAAGAGCCCCAAGTACTGTGTTACCCCTCCAGCACATTAACTACCAAAACACTGGCTGGCTTGTGGTCTCCATCACCACTTTATTATTTTTTTTCTGACCTAGGTCTTGGAGTACTCCTTCCATTCCATCATTTCTCTATTTTCTCTCACACCCTTGTGAAAAAGAGGACAGCTTTGTAGAGAAAAGAAAGGGATTAAATGTAGGCAAGTAAGAAAGAAGTAGGAAACAACACAGGGACAACTCATCTTCATGATTTAATCTGAACCGAAATGCCAGAGAACCAGAGAGCAATTTCTCCAGTGACAGAGGGCAGGGAGGGGAAGGGCCTTTGACACTCGCACACACAAACCCAGAGATGCTGAGAAAGGCACGCACAGACCCCAAGACATATGCATGTCCACACACACTTACACAAAGCAAACACACAATGGAAGAAAAGCGAGTGGGAACAAGGGGAAGAGGGGAAAAAAAAATCTGCAGACTACAGTAAGAAGAAGTCTGCTGGTTTGACACCGAAGGGAATATGAGGCAGCAGTCAGGAGCTGGGGGATAAAAGAGAAAATATGAAGCAGAAACCTGGTGGCTCTTGGTCTGAGAAGGGCAGAAGAAAGAAATATTAAAAAGATAGAGAGAGAGGCAGAGACAAAGATGCAGAGGAGCTTCGTGTCAGTACATTAAAGGGAAAAGAGATGATGAGAGGGCATGAAGAAGCAGGAAGAGAGCACAAAAAGAAAAGCCAGAGAGCCTTGAGCCAGAGGAAAGATGGGATAAGGAGAGAAAAGTGAGGAAAGAGTTAAAAAAAAGATGACTAACACACACACACACACACACACACACACACACACACACACACACGTCTCTTTTTTCTCCCCCTCTCTTGGTCTGTCTTTCTACTTCTCTCAGCTTGTTGCCCCAGGTCAAATAACCATATCTCCATCTCAGAAGCACTCCTCATCCTGGGACCATAATATGAAGAAAAAAAATCATGCAAATGCTTGACTTGCTTTAGCACACACACAGACCCACACACATGCACAAACACACACTGACACAAATGGATGGCCTCTTGTTAGCAGCAGTGATCACGGTTCACAAATTCCCTCACACACACACAAGGCTTGGATTAATCAGACATCATGTTTGATGACGGACGACACTGGAGGCGGGTCGAAAATGGGCTGAAAATGACACATAATGCTAAAGTTTACTGTGAGATGAGATAAAAGACTCTATATGCAGCATGAAGAAATATTCATATTTCCAATTACTAGACTGAGACATGCATATGTTTATGTTGTAACTGTTATTTTACAACCACCATCGACTAGGGCTATCATCTTATACTCAATCTTCAAATATCTGTTGGTGCATAGGGGTAATAATTCATACTTAAACTGTAAGTCTACAATTGAATATAGAATATATAACTCTGCAGCACATTAGGGCACTTTGTGCAGTGGACCACCCTATCCAAAAGAGGCCTTTCTTGGTGTAACCCAGCTGTCAGTTGCTCTCTTGACCTTAACAACAGGAAGCACACCTTGAGAATATGGAGGACAAGTAAAGACACTCTGTGGAAACACTTTGGGCTCCACAACGCTCATGGCAAAATAAACACAGATCAGACTGTGTGTCAATTATGCTCAAAGCATCTGTCCAACTCCTCAAGACAATATTGCAGGCCTACTTATCGGTCTTCCAACCGCTGCAGACCAGTGATGCCATGTCAGGTGGTCAACCCCATGCGACCATGTCCTCCTCGGCAGAGGGCACGATGACAATCACACACAACATCGTTTTAACATCCTCGAATGCAATGTGCACTTGTGCAATGGCAGAATGAGTAATTTCATCACGTGACTTAAAGCACACGATGTTGCCATTTGTGAGTTGTCTATTAGGAGCCAAAAGAGCAACTTTTCACATTTCCATAACTATATACAGTGAAAGTCTGTCAGATATTACCATCAGTTGGCTATCTAATGATTTATGCACAGTTATATTGTCACCAGAACTTGAAAAGTATAAATATTACGTATAATAATATAATTCGGTCGTCCTTTCAAAATAAACATAGTTTAGTCTCTTTTATGTAAAAAAAGAGTAATTTAATTAATCATTTTTATCAGTTTAAACATTAAATATAATGTTATTGTTGTGTATTTTGTGGAATACAGGTTAAAAATGATTTGCAAATCATTGTATTCTGTTTTTTTTCACATTTTACAAGTCCTAATTTTATTAGAATTGGGTTTTGTGTGTAAACCTTTACAAAAAAACATGTTAAAGAGCAATATAAATGTATGTTCTGCAGAAGTTTTTTATCTTTTACAGGGTTAGGAGATCAGAGATTCAGAGATGGACTGAAGATCTGATAAGTAAAAATAATTAAATCTGTTTGAAGCTTATTTGTGTTTTTAAACAGAATAACTTGGCTGTAACAATTAGAAGAGGTCCATTAAAATATATTTTGTCTAATTTTTCTTTCTTTTTTTTTTTTTTTTTTTTTACAGACGCTTGGTTTGAGAAACCATGCAGAGCTGGTTTGGGAAGAGGGACCCTGGCAGTATGTATCTGGATCAGAGGACATCAGCTGCTTGAGTGCATTCTGCAGTCTGCTGCACTCACCATGCAGAACCTCCGTGCTGTAATGAGCATTTATATTTGTGCAGACCTGATCAAAAGTATTTACAAACACAAAAGAAGTATAAAAAAAAACAAAAAACGATTGGTTGTTTATTTTTGAAGTAAGTATTCAGGTTAAATTCCCCCATTGGTATTTACATAATGTCTGGATGTAGCATTAATGTAATTTTGACTTGTTGTCATTTCATGCACTGTTTAATGTTCTACATTTACGTGTCAGAGGTTTTGTTTATATTATCCATGTATAGAATCTAAGGATAATATTGTTCTGTTCTTGTAGAGTAACTGGCGTAGGAATTTTCTCCACAATAACATGTATGAGCAGTGACCTACAGTTTCTCACAAAGTTTGACTGATTATCTCAACAATGATGACAATGAAGTTGCTGTGTGTGTGTGTCCGTGTGTGATTTTGTGTGTGTAATTATGAGCCATATTAGAACTGAGCCACAATCACTCATGGATGAATGAATTAAACTGACCCAGGAATTGACCCTGGCGCTGTCACGCAAGTACAGACACACACATACATGCACTCACACATGTGACCCCCCCAACACACACACATATTTATAGAGCTCAAGGCGACACAACATCGTTCAATAAAGAGCAGCCGAGGAATTGGAGGTCTGTGGTTCAATCACTGTAATCTCCTCCCAGATGAACGCTTACAGCTGAGAGCAAAAGAAAAAAACATTTCAGGCCTGAAGGTTGTCAAAAAGGCGCGGTGAGACCTTGCTCATTCTCTGTGCCACCTGCCAACAACTCCATCAATCAATGTCAGATATCAGACACTCTGGTAAATAACAACCCTGGCCTTAAACCATAACTAAGCAAAACCATGTATGACCTTGTTCCACATCTTCATACGGAGATTTGACACTTCCTGTTCCCAAGACTTCATACAAACTAGAGTCTGTATGACTTTTGTTGAACTTTGCTGTTTTATGTCTGTGCTTGTGATATTCAAGGCCAGAGGCATTGCTTTTTGGGCTGTCTGTCCTTCTGCAGCACTGCTGTAAATGCTATATCTTGGGCACACAAGGAGGAATTGTCTTAAAACTTACACAAGTGTCAAAATAAGGAATGAACTGATATAATTTTGGATGTAAGAGGTCAAAGTTAAAGGTTAATTTTGTCTCATAATCATTCTTTGGTTGTGAAAACAATATTCCAGTTCATTTTGAGGAATTCCCCATCAACGTCCACTCTGACTCAAATGCTGTGTTTCAACTCCATATTTGACAAGCAGTATGTACTGATTTTGCCAAAATGCAGGATGCAGTGTGCGAAGGTTTGTGAAATCCACAGTTGGCCAAGAATGCCAGGATGTCATACTTCTGCGAAAATTAGCAGTGTGCATTGGACCAGTCAACCTTGCAAGCTGTTTCCCACAATGCGAAGCCGTTGGGTCAGGGGTCAAAACAGTGGACAGCCAGTCTAAGCAATATTAGCATTAGCACTAATACTCATTTATATAACAATAAAGTGACTCAAACTCGGTTAATTAAAAATGTTTGAGTCGTTACATGGGTGTTACACAGTTGGAATGAAGGGATTTTCTTCAAATGTGGAAAACTCTGTACCTACACTCCCCCTTGAAGGTGAACTGATTCGATATGGACTTTGAAATTTAAGCTCATTAGGACTCATGCTCATCCCTTGTTTGTTAATTAAATATCAAAAGAACCAGTTTAGGCCTTTTCTTCGAACTTCACACCAATGTCCTCTCTGACTCAAATATTGCCTTTAAGATTTCCACAAATTACAGTACCATAAAAACAAAACAAACAAAAAATCCCCACCTTAACTCTTTTGCTCAACCCACAGCTGTACTTTTACTGCCCAGTAATTGGATACTTAGAAGAGGCCTTAAACTGCCATGCTGCAGTTCCACTGTCAGCTATTTTCATCAACACAAAGATAGCACTATTGACAAAATGGGATGTTAATTCTCCATTTTGATGTATGAAAGTTCACACATGGTGAGAGACACATGAGGTCTTTTCTAATCAGACTTAAAGACCTTGTGTCCGTAGAAACAACAAACAGAGTAAAGGGCAGAGTCACGATATAATTGTGTTTGTTTTGACAACTTGGCTGAGAAAAGAAAGAATAATGTTCATCTAAAGTTAAATTATCATCATTACATATAAACACATTTGGCTGAGAATCACAGCGAAGCTTACTTTTTCCTCTACCAGCCATTTTTCAAACCCACATTTAGCATAATTCCAGTGTTATATCATAATTGCAGCAGGAAGTTCATCCACAATAAACCTGTTTCACCATTATCATCATCATACTAAATCTCTGCCACGCATTCCAGTTAATCTTTAGTGTAACTTTACTTGCAGTGTTGTAACATAATGAGGTTTTCATAGCTTATGTTTCCAATAACTTGACAGTTTCACACTGAGACAATGTAAGGTATTGAACAATTTCAATGATTTTGAATTCTTAAGTCTCAGCAAGAAATGCAGATCTTTTATTTGTATATCTTTGGTCAAATAGGTGATGGATTTAACTTTTACAAATTGTACATCATAACCAAAGAGCTAAATGTATTTTTCAAAGTAACCAGTTGGGATTCAAAACTGCCAATCTACAAATAAAGATTCTGTTACAACTATTGATTTTCATACCTTAGTAAATATTGATACATGTATGTAATGCTTACCAACAAGTCCTGGATTTATCCAAAACATCAAACGGATGGTTTTATCCTTCTTGAAAAAAAAAAAAAAAAAAATAGGACCTTGTGCAAGAGGATATTTTGTGTTTATTGAAAATTGTAATGTTTCTAAGCGACCATGCCGGTGTGTGTCGCAGTACCACTGGCTGATCCCTGGTGTGAGGAAACAAACCCTGGTGTCAAGAGCACAAAAAGGACTAATGGAAACAAAAGGAGCTACATCTTAGGCTTATCTCAATCATTTAACTGATTAATAGGTAGAGGAGCTCAAGTAGGTTTGTAAAAAACAACCAAAACAAACAGAATCCCCCCAAAATATAACCAGTTGGGCATGTTTGTTGTTGTCATATCAGCCATTAAGAAAAGTGAAAGAAAATCTGTTAAAGTTGTTAAAACTACTCACCACTATGTGGCAATAATGTAACAATTATTACACACAGGATTTATCCAAAGACTGTTTGTTTATCTGAGAAAAAAAAGTATTGTAACCTTGATTATACATGGTAAGGTGGATTGCAGACAACCAGGACAAGAGCATACTGCTTCCAATACTTAAGTGAGTTAGTTGAATAATGAGCTCTGCTTCCGTCTGCCCCTGCCTCGAAAACTGTAAAATACTGGTTATCCCATATAATGGACTTATGGAGCCCTACTAGAGAAAAGAAAGATGTGATGTCTGAAGAGAAACTATTTTATTTATTACAGATGCATGTGTAGCTTAAAGTTGTGTTTCATGTTGACTTAAGCACATCAGGCACAAACACCACAAAGAAAGATTCTGACCAAGATTCATACCAGCAACCTTCTTCTGTAAGGCAATAGCACAACTTCTGCAGCCCCTACTTTAATCATAACAATACAAATTAAACTAAAAAGACAAGGAAACGAGCAGAGCAGATCAAGCAGGCTGTCACCTGTGGCAGTGATGTAACCTGAAAATGACTCTGCCTTATTTCAGTCTTTTGTTTAGGTGTATTATAAAAAAAATTGTTTTGGTCTTTTGGTTTGACATATGAACAAAATGTAAAGTTAAGCTTCATAAACAGGTGATCATTTATAAAAAAGAAATTGGTATGAAAAGTAGTAGATGAAGCCCTAAAAAACAAAGGCAGCCATTATAACCATACCAGCAGACACTTTCTGTAAAGAAACATTTTTTTGTTCTTGTGCTCAATATCTCATTAGAGTTACACCACAAAGGCTGGGAGATGACGTGATAATATCTTTTTTACCTTAAACCATGTGTAGCAACATGTGTGCAACACATTTGATCAGCCTCCCAACAAGCTCACTTTCAGGCTCTGACTGCTGTGAGGCATGTTGAGCGTAGATACTCACCCCTGTGTCTGGATAGGTGGTCCAGCCCAGCTCAGAGGTAGACTCTGTTGTGTCCAGCAGCATCACTGAGAAAGAAAAGAAAGAGAAATAAGGTGAGAAAACAGACTAACAAGACAAGGCCCGTTCCGTTAAATGCTATTGATTCCTACAAAAGAATTTAAACGTAAACAGAGTGGGTGGTTTAAATAAGAAGTGACTGAGAAACAGCATTTCTAATCATGAGACTCTGAAGGCGTGAATCACAGACTGATTCCAAGGGAGTTGGAACAAATGTTTAAGTTAAGAAGTACTTTGTCAAGGAGGAGCCTGCAAAGGGAATAAAAGCATAGGTAATCATAGCAGGTCTGCAGTCGGTGGACTCAGTGGCTTCAAGGAGTAACAATGCACCTTACTGCTGGCAAATATAATGCATGTAGTTAGGAAGCAGACAAGCTTACTGTATATACATTTACAAATTTGTGTAGTGGTGTGTGAAGAATACTCTAAATTTATGATCAACATTTTTCAACTACCATCAGTAGGGACTAGGGCTGCTTGATTATGGTAAAAATAGTAATCATGATTTAAAAAAAAATAAATAAATAAAAAAAAAAGAGGTTGAAATCATGATAACGAAACACGATGGCTCACTGATTTTCAAACATGCTCCATGTGCTTTTATTGCCCATGTACACTTCTGAAAATATATTTTTTTAACAGAAAAGAACCAGAAATACATACAACTATACTTGTGAAAATACAAATGTGTCAAAATAATGCTAGTAATGATAATAATAATGGAAAAAGAAAAAAATTCCAACATGTCATGTGGCACAGAAATCTTTTGATTACTTGATTACTTAGATTTCATAAATGTGAAAGGCAGTAAATGTAACTGAGATAAAAACTTGATTAATTGCCCAGCTTGAGTCGGGACAGGAATAAAAAAAACTTGCACCAGATAAATTATGTTATATTTTATGTACATACTTTAATACTTTATTTGGATCTTTATCCTTAAAAATTGAAAGCCTCTTACTTTCATTGCACAGTATCTGCAGCCCTCTGACAGCAACTGTCAAATACACCCATAATTAGACGGGGAGCTACCATAGCCCAGAATAAACACATTTCTGCAGATATTTTACAAATAAACTTCTTGCTTGCAATTGTTTCAACTGTCAGCAACTAACTTTGACAATGACAAGAGTTGGGTTTAGTCTATAAGAGAAGCCTGCTGCATTGACAACTTAAATACTGTAAACAAGGGTCTGCCTTTAGCCTCACACTGATGTTGTGCTTTAAAGAATGATTATGTTATCTTGTGACTTTTTGACTGCAGTTGTCACAGTTTAGACAATTTGGAACAATGAAAAGAGACAATTTATCAAGTTTCATATTAAATTACAATTACTGCTTTCAACAGTTATGGCAATTAGATGATAGAGATTAAAATATAACCGTGCCATATGACGTGTCACATTTGTTTTGTCTTTTTATCAGCCAAGTACAGATGATAGCTTGTAGAAAGAATGCAGAGGCGTTGAAAACATGGCCCTGAACCACACTAATAATCACAGGCACTTGGTCTGGGTATGTTTAGCAGGTGGTATTCCTTACTGGGAGGGTGGAGGTTTCTTGAAGAGGATGCATTTTTGAAAATGTCATGGATCATTCACATGAGAGCCCCACCATCCATCCAATGTGGCCCACTCACCGCCACACTTTCTGCACCGTCTGTAGTTATGCCCCTGGGTGGAACGGATCCAGGTTTTATCCACATTTTTCTTTGATTTTGTCCGTCATGTAATAAAACCAGGAAGGGCTCCAGCTGTGAGCTTCCGTCAAACCCAATTACCCGTTTTAAGTCATGATGCGTTCTGGCACAACTTTCTAATTCCAGCAAAAATAAAAAAAATAAATAACTGATTGACCTGATGGGGCACTGTGATTAAAGGTCACATCTTCCAACTTTTAAAAGGCCATAACAGTCACTGTCACATGTTGTTCGTACAGAGCGAGCTGATGTGTGCAATACAAAGTAAAGCTCAGTCACAATTTATCTGGCATTGGCTTCACTTTTGTTTTGGCTTTTAGCACAGACACATCTGCTTGTTTGAAATGATGTGGAGTAAATGCACCAGAAAAGCATATGACTTTTATGATGGAGTGTTATTTCGCATAATTTCCTTTTAGGTTTAAGTGCTTTAAAAAGCTCGCTGGCAACAAAATCACACACACACAGACTGGCACAGGGTGACTTTAATGCTGAGTGCTGCATGCTGACACATGGCAGCTTCCCACACAAAACTGAAGCCCTTGAATTTTCCATTAGTATTCCCAACAGTGGTGGCTGCCTTCAGTTGTTTCTTCACTCTGCCACGATTTGTGTTCATTTCTTCTGAGGAGACTCCTGTTCAGTCACAACAAATAGGGATGCTCAGTATTTCAGTTAAATTGATGTGTTTAGCCGATATTTCCAAATACATTTCTCTCCACAAAATCAAAACACACACTTTACCTAACTCGTTTCACTCACATATTATGCACAACAGCACACCTCTACTGTTAAATATCAGAGCATTTATTAATTCAGGTCAAAGTTTATAACGGGACTGTGCCTATCTTTTCTTAAAGCACTTCTCAGAGCACTATTTCTTTGCACTCCAGCGCGTAATACACCCACAAACACACAGGATTAAAGATATTCATGCAACAAGGAGCAGCATTTATAATATTTGTATGCATGGTAATGAATGTTACCAATAATTAAGATCACAGGTAGTAAAACAGGCTGTCCAGTGTATTTTATTCACACTGCAGTTTTAGGAACTAAAACTAAACTTCATTTTTCAACAGGGGCAGGTCACCAGCTGCTTGGAGATGGGAGTTGATAGGGTTTTACTGATATCAGTGCCATCATCGATTCTGCTAAGCTATCAGATTCTTTATCGATTCCTAATTTCTGTGATGTTTGTGGGAAAATAAGGAGACCACACAGACTTTCAGTGTCAATGACATCAAACACATGGCACTTTTGATATTAAGTGCCATTTTATACAGATGAATGCTTCTGCACATTGCTTTTTTTCACCCTTGCTTGAAATCACACAGTCACAGACAGTGGACATTGTGCAGTTATTGAAATTTTGTGTAAAATAAAGCTAAATTTTGAACCACTTCTGTTTTCTGATTGCCATAATCATATCTTTGACTAATTTGTTGTAAGTTGTGCTGACTGTCTCTAATAAAAGTGTGACATCCTTGATTTTGAAGTCATACAGAACAAAGTGGAGGGAATTTTTAAGGGAAATGTTAAGCACAAAGAGAAATGATTCTTGGAGCTACTTGTTATTGATTCTCAGCTGGAACTGGTTTTGGATTCCCATCCCTAGTTAAGCTTGATTATTGACAAATGTTTCCAACTTGGAATCAGTTTTTAATTTCTAAGATCCATGGATACAATTTGGTACATGATACTTGGTTCTGCTTTGAGTTTCTAGACGCAACATAAATCTCTCTGGATTAAACATCAGAAAGAAACACTGCTGTCCACAAAAGTGTCCTCCATCAACCAGGACCTACTGTGTTGATGTAGCATGACATCACAGGCAACACAAGCAGCTGTTGGCAACAGCAGCAATGTCTTGTCACACATAGTTTAAAACACAGCTGAGCTTATGTTTACATGTCCATTAATGTAAATGTACCTTGCTAACAAATATTTCAAATGTATTTTTTTGTATACATGGTCAGAGAGGCCTTTTTTTTTTACTGTGGTTATCATTTAGAGACAAAGAGGTGCAAAAACTCTGGTCACTTTAGTAATGAATGAATATAGAAAGTGAAGGATGAATATCAACAAGCAATGAGTAATATGATCTGAAATGAAAGGCTTTAACCTTTTTGCCACTGCCAACAGTGTTGGGGTATGCAAAATACAGAACTTATTCTGAATATCAATAGATTGAAGCCTTGCTACATGTTTTCATGTCATTAATTAGAAACAGGCAACAGAAAAACTATCAGATAGATATTATAACAAAATATGGCTAATTAAATATCTTTGTTGTGTTTTGTGATTATTTAAAGGAAAAGTGTTGGTTCACAGATATTTGTAATCTACACTCATTACTCATTATTACACTCACAGCTGAAACCTCACCATTGGCATCTTAGATTGACCAAAACTAATAGTAGGAGGATTTTCATTCTTAAAATATTCCTTGTATTTTATTCTCTCACCAAATTAATACTGGGGTAAAGAACTGCTATGGACTGAAATCTACAAGAGGAACTGCTGCTGGGAGCTGAGCTGAAAAAAATCAAAACAATACCCAACACAAAGGCCTGTGTACAGCTGACAGATCCTCTGTGATACGACGCTGATATAATTGTCCATTCCTGCCAAAGTTTGACTCACACAGAGGAGACACACACACAACTAAGGGAACTGAATGTGCACACAGATGGAGCTGTGAGCAGTAAAAATACACTTTGCCTGATTTTATCAAACAGAACACCTAAAGGGCTATGCATGCAGACACTAGACTTTGTTTACAAAAATAAATAATTCCCTCATTTTTTCCTATAATTTTTATGCTTTCACATTCATTTCATGTCACACAAATGATCAGTGGGGAGTTAGAAGCTCTTTTCTCTCCCTGACAAGTGCACAAAGAGCCACAGAGATCCAGTATATTATCCACACGATCATTACGCACACACAGGAGGATGTGATTTGAAAAGGTATCCTGTCTCGCCGGAGACTGGGCTCATTTTTTATTTCTCAGGTGTACGGGTCTGTACGCACACACTGAATCCCCCCATCTGTCTCAAATCAAACAAATAATAAGAAACTGATATCATTCATAGCTTGTGTTCACCCCCAGCTCCCTTTCCTCTGACCACGCTGTAAACAGATTTTTTTTGAAGGATTATAATCACAGATGGAGGCCTGCAAATCTGTCCTACAATCCTCTGTTTCCCCTCTTTTTCAACCCCTCTGTCGATCTGTTTCCCCAACAAGCCTATCTGACCATCAGTCTTACTTAAACGCACATTTCCCATGGAATGACTCCAGGATTTGGAAAGATATTTGGATCAGAATCAGGAGTTTAAACCTACCGTAAAAGCAAAATAACATCAGAATAAATAGTTGTTAGTGTGGGGTATGTATGGACAGCCTCGAACATCAGAGCTTACCAGGATAAAAATCATCCAGCCAGAGACCTAAATACACCGGACCAGAGTATCTAGAGCATGTCAGAGGTAGGATGATTTTCCATTCGTGGCACACCTTTGCTGTTTTGTTTGATGATGCAGCAGAGGACACTTAATTGATGAAAAATAGTGCGGTCTAACTCATTCGTCCTGCTACAAACAGCCATACTGTTTTTTTTGTTTTGTTTTTTTTTGCTCAAAACTGTTTGAGAATTTTTTACTTATTTTAGTATAGATCTTCGCATCATATGCTCAGTCCCAATACTGAGTACCCATCCACTATTCACATCTGCATAATATTGGCTCAGGCTAATTGTTAGTAGTTCATTAGCTTTGACTGGTATTAATCGGGCTGCCTGGAAAATGTGGGTCTCTGCAATAAAGGCAGGATTCTGGATGGGACTGGCAGAGTAACTCAAGACATGCTGCAATACAGTACTCAGCATTTGACCCACAGCTCTGACACTATCACAACGCAGCTCACATCTTATCATGCTTTGTTCTTTGACTTTTTTTCTATCGAGGCCTAACATTTTTCCATTTTCATAAGAACTGGTACGGGGGATCAAACTGGTGGAGAAATCTGATTAGAAGGCTGGGCAGGATTTAGTTGGATCGCCATGGAAGTTGCACTCCCTCCTGTCTCTGCTCCACCCAAGGTCACAGCCTATACTCTACAACTCAGTTTATTCAACAGAGAGCAATACATTTTATTAAGTCCCTTTAAACCCCTTACATTTCTGTAAAATTCCTGTGGAATTGGTTTAGAGTGCCTATCACAAGTCAACTGAATTCTGATTTTAACTATCCAGAGTAGAAGCACATAAAAGACCTCCTTTAAGAGGTAACACTTTGAAGTTTTTCCACAGACTGTAAGACTTAATGTAGGTGCTCCTGGTATTAAATTGTGCAAGCCGAACAACCAGAGTTAAAAATAAATGTTTCCCTAAAATAACTCTTCGAAATAAAGGCCTACAGATGACTACAACTGGGAGTTATTACCTGGGCCACAACCAGCTTAAATGCACGAGAGGATCATGGAAGTTAAAAAATTCTGGCTCCACTTTCTGTCAATTTGTTTCTGATCTGATCTGTCTGTAGCTCTTTAAATGAAACTTGTGGAATTGGAGTTTTTTTTTTTTAACATGTCTTTTAAATGTTAATTGGGGGTCAAGGGTGACCCAAAGCACTTGATTTCATTTCTTATGTCAAGCTCCTCAATATTTAAAAAAATGAGCTGGTAATTTCCTGGTTGCATCTACAGAACATCACAAAGACCGCTTTTTTGTATTTGATAGAAGACATGATTCATTCAACCAGTTCTGGATAAATGACAGCGTTTATGTAAGGGTACCTGAGACTTCACAGATGGTTTTTCCCTCACCGAGGGTCACTATGACCGCATACATTGTAGTTTGTGGAATTTGTCAGAGATTTGGAAAGTTATTGATAAATAAAGGAAAAAGATTGGCCAAAGGACAGACTGGCTGTGGGCCACTTAGAAAATTATCTCAGAGCACTCACAGTGAGGTTTTGGGAGGCCTCACCTTTAAAACAGCTTTTCTTTCTTAATATGTAAAACTCAACTATAAAACAAAAACAGCGGTTTACTGATTGGTAAATGACCCTCATGATATACAGTTTTTGTTTAAAGAAAGTACACCTTATTTCTAATAAACAGTAAGCATCAGAGGTCTGTGGAGCTCTGTGGCATGCAGCTTGCAAATTTTAAATCATTGAACAGTAATCTGTGGATCTTAATTTAAAATGTTTCAAGGCCATGACTCGTAAAATACGTAAGTCTCTAGGCCATGTAAGGTAGCTTTCCACCCAGGTCAATTGCTTTATTTAGGTTCAGCTGAAAATAAAAGATGAAACAAAGCTGCATTTTATCCTTGTATCATTTAATGTTCACACTGCAGTACTGTGAAAAAAACCCAGGGTGCGCATCCAATGGCAGGGCTACCCTTCCATCATCGTGTCCCATTCTGATTTTGCTACTGCTCAAGTAAATGATGCCATGCCTACTGCATGAAAGGATGTAAGTCAGCAAGCTAAGCTAAAAACAAAATGAGTTTTCAACTTGGGGCAGAGAAGAGGTCAAATGCCTTATGAACATTTACACAGATGAGCATATTTATTTTTTGACACTTCTGCAGTGAAAGAGTTAACAAACACAATACATAACGAAAAGGGCCTTTAACACCTGCCAGAGTCAACAGCAGACTACAGAGGACACAAGGTGACACGGTACCTATTAACACCGCAACACCTGCAGAGGTACTGGCAGAGAAACTAACAGCAATATGGAAAAGAAGAGAGATTTGTAAAAGTGCAGGTTCAAGTGACAAAAAAGATAAAATGTCTGCTTTAAAAAGATGTACTATATTCTGGGAACTTAACAAGTTTGCATAAACAGTCAATGTTGTTGATTCCTGTGATGATCTGCTAATCCCTTCTGGATTACAAATTATAAGCAGTATTTTGCCATCAGTTCTGATTGAAGTTGCCTACTATAACGACTGGCACCACTGGTACTGCTCATACTACCACTACAAAGTGATGATCTCACCTGAAATCTTTTTTGTGCCCGTTGGTGTAGCAATTGCATCTCTCTAAGGACTGAACACTCCAAGGATCAATTGGAAGCAATCAAACACCACCTCTTCCAGACAATGTCATTAAAGCATGTTGAGACACAAAAAGCGTTGGATTGCTGTGTTCACATATGTCTAAAGAAAATTAGTCAGATGAGGAATGCCCAATTGTTTTGGTACAATTCTCTAAATAGATACAAGTGTAAAAGCATGCTAATGGCTCGATAATTCTCTTCAGAAAGACTGTGGCACGGACAGAAACTGCAGCAGATCATGACACTGAAACGTTTGGTTCTCTAAAACGATGTGCACTTTTCTTATCCAAAGCAATATCTTCCCATACATTACAGGGCAAAGTCTCCAAAAAAGGTCATGTAATAGCATAGTCAAAGAAAATTATTGAAGAAAATTGCTTGTTGACAAAAAGGTGAGCCATCAAGAGGAGCAGCTGTGTTCACTCACACTATTAAGACAAAAAAGGAGAATAGATAGTCTGTTCAGCCACTAAATCAAGAGACCCAAGACAACAGGAAGACAATTCCAAAGATACACAAAGAACTATGTGTATTATGCAAATGTATGTAAATACATATACAGTATGTCTATAACCTATTTTCTAACCATCTTTGTCATCTTGTCGTCATCCATGTCTGCATCTGTTAAGATTTCTGGGATGTGCGCAACCAGGCAAAAATCTGCTGCCCTGGACTTGGAAGAGGCATGTCTGGATGTGATGTCACGCATAAAGCATGAACAAACTGTAGTCACCTTAGGGGGTTGATAGAGAAAGTCTATCTTCATGATATGAACAAATAGATACATCTGATGGTGTTTAAGATGATGCCTCAACAGAAAGTTGTTTACTTTAAAAGTTTTGTCTCTTCCAAAGAGTCATACATCAATGTTTAATCATTATAATTGATCACTTGTGTTTACATCTGACACAAAAAACACACACAACTCTGACCTAATTCAGAACAAACTTATTCAAATTAGAAAATAACACACATACACACACATAAACTCTGATGCTGTGTCATTCCAAATTCAATTAACCCTCTGCTCCAGGGCATGCTCATGCATAAATAAAATATAAATTATATATATAGCCAACTATTTAGACATTAATATTTATGCCCCTGCTATTTAACTTCTTGTCGTGCATCCTTGGGGGGCATGGGGTCCTCACGTTGTCTCAGCTCCCTCCCTTACAAACCTGTACACGAGGATTACATCGAGGGCCGTTCAAAGAGCTTCATGCATGTCTCATTGCGTGACATTAGCATGTTGAATAATTCACCAGGACATCCTCAGAAGACAGAGCATTGAGTGCGGAGTTACACACACCTTCCAAGGATTAGCTTCTGGATCTTGCGAGCACATGAGCACGACAAAAGTGAACAAAAGACAGAGGGGGAGTCTCACTTGGCAGTTAAAAGCCCCTTTATTTAACTCTCAGACGACGACATCTCCGTTCGAGCTGGTCCATCTCCGGGCTCCACACACTCAAAGTTTGTCCCTGACAGTTTAGAGAAGTGCTGAGTCTGCAATCTGGACCTGAGTGCTGTTAATGCATGCCGTCCTCCAGCTCTTTTACTCACTCTATTTCTTGATACCTTACCTCCATCCTGTCCCTTGTCCCCCCTCTCTGCGTGTGTGTATTATTCATCTAAAAAGTGACATCTCTGTATGTTGAATAAGGAGATACTCTGCTCTATTATTGATGCTAGACCTGCTGTTTGTTTGGAAAGAGCTTTGGAAGTAAGAGGGGGGAGACAATGGGATAAAAAGGGCAGGATGATGAAACAGGAATGAGAAGGGGAGTGGAGGATTGTGTTTGTGCATTTAAATGTGGTCTTTTTCTGCAGTGGCATGGGTGTAAATGCTCTTTTTTGTTGTGTGGAGGTGACCTGCATTAGTTTCCATCTGTCCCCTCTGCCTCTCGAGTGTTTCACTTCAGCTGAGTGACCCTCTTTCTCTCTCTCTCCCTCTGCCTGACACTTTGCCTCTCAGCGTGGCCATGCATGCGCCAACACTCTACAGTGCTAAGTGTAGGACCGATGTTCGTGTCACGCCTCTTTTATGCCAGATGTAGGCTACTTTTCCAGGCGATGGAGCCTCCACTGACAAATTCCTGTCCTAATATTAAAGTAGGCTGGACGGGTGTGAGAGGTTGTAATATGTCTTAACACCAAAGTAAATGCACCTTTAAAGGGCACCAATGCTCACCAAGCTCGCAGGTAACAAAAGGTAACATGCACACATCCTCACAGAAAAATCCCACAGTTCCTGCAAGCATTCACAGCCGAGGTGAGCTGTATTTTTCTTCTTCTGTCCATTCAAATCCATCCATTATCTCTTCACACTCTCTTTCCTCAACACTTGACCTCTTATTTTGACCATGCACAGTATACACTCTCTAAGTCAGAGTGCTTTTCATGTCACGCCTCTTTTACTCTAGATGTATGCAACTTTTCCAGGGCTAGGGATTAATGTAATGAAGAGGTACTGCCGACTTATCTAAAATTGAATCACAACACAAATTTTGGTGCTTTATTTAGGTAGTAGGTACCATTAATCATGTGTCAGAGCCAAAGAGACTACACCCTCTCTTTCTCTGCTCAGTGAGCTGTCCAGTATTGCCCTCCAGCTAAAGCAACAGATATCACAGACAATAGAGGCATAATTACGTGGGCAACAACAAGAAGTAAAACAAAATCAATACTCATTTTATGTTCTTCATTGTTTCTGCTCATGAACCGTTTAGACACCAGGACCATTTTAAACGTATTAATGAAGCACCTATGTCAAAAAATCCAAATAATACCAACTCTAAAGGGAGCCAGCAATGCCAATTCCTGTCGTAATATTAATGTAGGCTAGAGGTGTATTATTGTGTGTGTGTGTGTGTGTGTGTGTGGGGGGGTGTGTGTGTGTGTGTGTGAATGAATGCATCTATCTGGTGTCACCAAAGTTGCAGGAAGGAAAAGCTACCAAGCACTAGGGGTGTAACAGTGTTTTTATTTGTACCAAACTGTTTCAGCACAGGCTATTTATTTCAGTATAGACCAAGTAAATGAATAAGAATACACGCTGAACTTTACTTCATTACAGTGTCCTACACAGACACATAAGCTGGAGCACACAACACACACTCAGTCCGGTCAAAACAAACCTCTTCCCACTCTTTTTGAACTTAGACTGAAGACTTTATTGCATTTCCTTGTGAAAAACATCAATAAAGAAAGGCCCAACAACTGTAATGTGCAGACATAATTCACTTCCTCAGGTGATTGTCAGTGCTGGCTGGAGAGGAAACCAGTACTGAATGAGGTAAAAGCTTAATTTTTGAAACTTGAGACTCTTCAATATTGATTCAAAGCAGGATACCATACAATCAAGTTTATTCAGAGCATTTGGGTTCCACACAGCAGAACGGATGAGGCTCTAAAAGGGAAGGGAAGTGGCAGAACTTTTCATTTGGCACACATGACAGATCATGCGCAATACAGTGTGTGGCACTTGAATCATCTAATGATGATAATCCTGTTTTTATGATCATGGTAGGTTATGATCATAATTGTGATTGAAACTCAACCTACCAGAACTAGTCTAAAGAGTAAACTACTCTCATACTGAATCCCTTAAGCCTTAAGAAAATTCACCTGCAAAGAGTCACCCAGCTCACAGGTAACACAAGATAGTACACAAATATTCTCACAGAAAAATTCCCACAAAGTCTGCAAGCATTACCAGCTGAAGTCGGGTTGTGTTTTTCCCTCTTGTCCACTCAAATCCACCCATTCTTTATATGCTCCAGATTCTCCCGCCCACAGACAGTCAGTCAAGGACAGGCCCACACCAAGCCATCATTACAAACAACCACAGCCAGAGAGTGATACGCCAAGACACAGAGGGAGCAAGAGGAGCAGGGCGGAGGAGAGAGGAAGAAGGGGATTAACAGAATTCCAGAAATAAGCATGCACATGTCAAAGGGAGTTATTAAAAAAAAAAAAATCTCGGGTGGTTAAGCTGAATGAAAGTGCAGCTGCAACAAACACTACTTAAGCCAGGTTGGGTGACAGGCAGCAACAGGCACAGGTAGGAGGACACAGTGAGGAAACTAGCACTCATTTGATTATGCGACGCTCGGAAAAAGGGTCTGGTTGAGTAATTATCTGAAGGACAGTTCTGGTTGACTGCATTTTAAAGAAGTAGTTTGAAATTTTGGGATAAACACTGTTCGACTGGGATCAAATAAAAGTAGTTCATATGACGTGTTGTCTGACCTCGTTGTGCCAACTGACTACACTTGAAGGCAAAGGGAAAGCCCAAATGTCTCAGCGAGGGGGAGCCGCAAAACAGATTAAAGAACAGAAAAAAAACAGGAAGATTTGGTGGATTTTAAAAGAGGCTGAAAACCCTGACTCACCATTCCGTCTAATGCTCAGTAAAGAGGTTGTTTATAGTAAAAGCCACTAAGTGTAACATGATTATGTACCACAAGGTAATCCATGTGAAACAGTTCATTGAAATGGATTATGAGCATTTATAATAATGGTAAAAATCAAATTACATTGATACCAAAGCAGAAAAAGGAGAGGTCATTACAACTACCATTGTGTAATTTGATGTCTTCCAAGATCAATGATTCAGAGCAAAGTCCTGCACATTGACTAACTTGCAAAAATGTGTTGGAGACATTTCAGTGGCTAGGGTGGAGCTCATGAGGCATTGAACCACTTCAGGTTTAGTCATTATGAAAACATTGTATTCAAGAGAATAGAAAACTCTACATAATTTTTGTACAATTTGGATTGTTTATAGGAGTCTGACTGCAATTTCTAATAACTAGATATGAATTACTGCCCAGTATAGGGTGAGGGAAATTTTTATTTTTGTAGCCATGCTATCATAAAGATTGCTTTTGTTTCAGTTACCAGAATCATACCAAAGTTAAAATCTCTGGTGTTGGGAGACCATGACTGAAGCTGGCTGCCAATCAGCCTGTGGCATCTTTGCTTTATATTGTTTCCCACTTTCTTTTTCTAGTTTCCAACATTTCAACTCCTCTCCAAACCCCCAAAAACCCTAAAGTATAGGGACAATCATTGGTAAATTTAGTTGATTACAGGGTATTTCGCATAGTAGTTTAAAAAATGAAATAAAGAAGACAACTGAAAACAGAAAATCTCAGTAAAAGAATCAAAACATAAAAAAGTTATATTGCATGAATTAAATGAGATATTTAGTAGACAGTTTTGAAAGAAGTGCATAAGCTACTTTTTGAAATAATCACAAAACACTGCTAAGCAATATTGCAGTAAAGTACTCCAATGTAAAACTGATACACGTGTATAGTACCACAATATTTGGCGTTGGAATAGTATATCAATTCAAGGCCGCCAAGTATCCATATTTCTCAGTGTATTAATTTCCAACATTTAATAGCACTTTTGGTTCTATAGAAATAAAATAAATTACTTTTCAAGTCCACATGATGGTGCTGTTGAGTCAGTGCAGCTGACGTCAGCAACAGTGAAATTCATTGTGCAGGAGAGAGTTAGTAAACACAGATGGTAGTGCCAGAGAGAGACATAAGGAAAGCACTGTCAGCATTTGAATTTGTTGTGTGGACTTTCCTTGGACTTTGAAATGGACATAAGAGATGAACATGACACATAGGATTTGTAAGGAGAGATACATTAGAATAAAATACTGTGGAACTATGGCTCACTAAACTTGGCACCACCCAGGGAGAGTGAAAGCCAACAACAGCAAAGTTACTGCTAAGCTAACCCTGCCAAAAAACAGCCAACAATTGTCATGCTTAGCTTGTCAAAGCCAAGTATTGTGATAATATCATATTGTGGAGCCACCTGTGATTACCACCCCTACACTGTAAACCTGAGCAAGTTGAAAATACTCAAAATATTTCTTGTAACTGATTACATAAAGGTTTTTGAGTGGGGGAAATATATTTTTTGAGTTTGACTGAATATAAAAAAAATACTTTCAGTTTACTCAATTATTTTATTCATTTATTCTTAATTTTTAACTTTAACCAACCCAAATTTATAAAAAATTTAGTATTTTGAATTTATGCATTCATTCATTAATTTTCTACACCGCTTATCCTTTTGGGGTGGGGGTGGGAGGGGTGCTGACTTTGGGTGAGAGGCGGGGTGATCACAGGGCAACATAGGGACAGACAACTATTTGTGGTCTCAAGTGATTTGGAGTCACCAATCAATCTCATGAGCATGCTTTTGGTCTGTGAGAGGAAGGCAGAGTACCCGGAGAGAACCCACACATACACGGGAAGAACATGCAAACTTCACACAGAAAGGCCTGCCCGACCCGGGGATTGAACCAGTGACCTTCTTGCTGTGAAGCACATGCACTACCTACTGCACAACCGTGCTGCTTGAAGGTATGCACACTAGATCTAAATAAAAAAATAAAAAAATATATAATTTAGAGACTGATATTAACTCACTAACATTGATCCACATCAACTTAAAACCCAATTACTTATTCAAACTACTCAATTTTTTACAGTTATTTTAACTACATAGCTGCTTTTGAGTTTCCTGCCCTTAACAGCTTTGAGTTGGTAATACTGTTGGGGTTTACAGTGTAGTATGTAGGGACTGAGCAGGTTGGCAATGTAGTCAGGTATGTGCCTATCCAGGGCTTTATAAACTAAACAATAATCTTTATCTGATCTCTGAAATATAGTAGGAACCAATGGGAAAAATGGGTTTAATGTGAGTGGACCCCTTGGTTCTAGATACCTGTCTTGCAGGGGTGTTTGGATAATCTGAAGATGACTGAGGGGAGAACAGGTGAAAAGGAAATTATGATCATCAAGCCAAGAGAATTTAATACATCAATAAGCATTTCCACCTCTGTGTACACAACAGTTTTTAGCTCAGTGAAGATTTTAAAATGGAAGGAAACATTTCAAACGGTAGAAAAATGA
This sequence comes from Cetoscarus ocellatus, assembly GCA_037902135.1. Lineage (NCBI taxonomy): Eukaryota > Metazoa > Chordata > Actinopteri > Labriformes > Labridae > Cetoscarus > Cetoscarus ocellatus. Next base: position 824,769 of record JBAMNC010000666.1, on the reverse strand, counting down.
CTCAAGAACTTAAAATTTACTTTAGTAGAACAGCAAAGGGATCCAAAACCTTCAGCAAAGTCAGCAAAAATGTTTGAGGCACTAATGATGATGCGTAGCAGGTTTATCCATATCTCCAGGCTTATGTGATGTATGCAATTGAATGCCATTAGCATATAAGTGTTACAATCCTTGACATAAGCTCATTACAGGGCCTTGCAGAAGCACATAAAGGGAGAATGAGAAGGCCCTGAGACAGAACCCAGGGGAAGACCACAGGACAAAGTTGCAGATTTAGACTTGTAAGGGTCAACAGACAGAAACATCTATCTGAGCTCGTAAGTGAAACATTTGATCATGCTGAAATACAAATCAAATTTCTGCATTCACCAAAAAAAAATTAGATTGACGTTTGGTCTATACCAGCCAGGCCTAATCTGGTGTCTGTGTTTGGTTTGTTTATTTGAGTTACTGCAAAGACATTGCAGACTTCATTTGAACAGATCTATTCTGTCAACAGATGTAAAAGGCAAAATTGAAGCTTACTAAAACATATCTGCCTTTTTTCATTTTTGTGGATATTATTAATTAATACACTCATGAATTTATATACAGTCTCTGAAAATATACTCCTTCACTAACAATATAAATGTGAGGATAAAATATAAGGCCAAACAGATTTGGAGACTTTCTACCTTGGACTTCAGCCATGATGCTGCTCTAAGTTCTGTACAGATAGGTGAAAAAAAGAGGTGTTAGGAAAAAAAGGCAGCTTGAGAAAAAATTGAACCCATCTGACTCACACCTTTTGATGCATAGCTAATCAAACTGTGAGGATGGTGTGAAATCAGACAGTTTGTTTAGGAGGGTTACAGTAGTTAGATAAAGCTAAGTGTAAAGAAGTTATGGTGGAAATTGTGTACTGAGAGCCATTCAATCTTTGATGAAAGGTTCTCATGGAAGCTCATGGCATCCATCCATCCATCCAACACTGTAGGGTGCTTATGGGGACAGTTCAGGATTTGTGAGGTGGGGTTGTATGAGGTACATTGCATTTGTCTGAATATAATCAGCCACAGTAATGGGGATCAGCTCTGCATCTGTGCAGAGAGAGCATGGAAACCATGGCTGTATTTGGCTGTGGATGGGGTCACAACGCATCAGCTTAGTTTAAAGGGCTATTAGCTGGCACATGTTTTTCGTTATATCGCCTTGTGTTTTTTTAAGTCTGTTTGTTGATGTTGTTTTGTAAACACCAAAGAATTGCTATCTTAATTTAGTTGTTTGCTTGTCTTACAATGACAATAAAGGCTTTGAATTTTAGAAGAAAACAAGCCACAAAAGCAACGTAAGGTGGTTTCATGCCGTATTGAATTTATTTACTCTTCCACTTCAAAGCCACTTTGTTTTGGCACTACATTAGTACATAGCACAGCCAACTTGTCCCTCCGCTAGCAGCACGCTGGCCAGCTACAGTCTGCAGTCTTCACAAGAGAAACAACAGCTACCAAACTACAAAAAAGGCTTATGTTTGCAGCAAATATGCCGCCATTTACTTTGGATAATTGAAAATACTTAATATACAATGGAGTACAAACAGATAAAACTTCTGTAGATGGAGAGTCATCAGATATGAATGAAAATGGAGGAAACTGTTATCGACCTGGAGGACCTGGGAAACCCACGTAACCTGTTGATGCATGCGTGTAAACTGTGAGCTCATGTAGACAAACTGTATGAATGTATTGAAAATTCACCACAAAATGTGTCAGGATCAGAGGATTCCAGCTGTTTTTATGTGGGCCTTTTGCAGTCTGCAGCTCTTGTCATGCATGACCTCCTTGCTGTAATGAAAATGTACACTTGCACAGACCAGATTCAGTTTTAAAAACTGTTACTAATGTTTACTGTATAAAGATACAAGCCATGGTTTTGATAACACATTTACTCAATGAACACACACTGCATGTTCGTTTTTGAGGAGAAAACTGGGCTAGAATAACACAGATTATGAAAATGACTGTGCTTGGTCAGCTGGATAATCTATAAACATTTGTAAATAATCTTTCTGGGAATTAGTGATATTCGTAGGGTTTTTTGACAGTTGTCATTTACCAGAGCACGATTCCATTCCAGCATTGACTCCAGAAACACAGTATGTAATGGGCACTGTGGCCCATTTATGCTGCTGTTTCAAGCTGTAAAATTATTCACCTGTGACATTATGTCTCCACTGTGAATGTTGCAAGACATAATGGGGGGGCAGGACAAGTTGACACCCCACGTGCCACTCTGCTACAAACTCCATGGGCAGTAACAGAGGCTTAATATTAATAAAAGGGGAGAACATGGACTCGGCGGGGACTAATAGTGCTATATGTGTGTCTCTTATGCTCCTCCAAAGCTGTATTAACACAATTAAAACAATTGTCAAGTCCACTCAGAATTAATATGAATGTATTGAGGTCTAATGATGACGGAGCCTTGTTGTGGTGCTTTGCATTTTGCACTATGATTATATTTTCATAATTAGTTTCACTGGTAATAAATTCTGGCTCTGACTATAGTGTGTAATGAAGCTGGGCTGGATAAACGCCCTCATCCCTTGTTTTAAGGTGCTTTTGGCCTCAGAACCTGCAGGCTGGTGGTTTGATTTTATTGTTGGGTCACCATGCTCAGATAACACCATTATACGCTTTATACAATCCATATAGTCTGGATAGTGGTATGGCTCTTCTCATCTAACTTTGTGTGAGAATGGAAATGTCCTGAATTTCCAAAAATGTGGAACCATTCATTCACCCTCTTAAGATATTCCAACATTTTCCACTTCTTTGATCAGAGGAAACATGATTTCATGACAGTTCAGACACTTTGTGGATAAAAGATTTGGGCCTGACAGTAACTGGATTTGTCATAAAGGAGGCAGTCATGGCAGTATTTAATGAGACTGACCCAATAAATGTGTTAGCCAAAAATCTTGTGGAAAAATTCTCCTCAATGGTGTTGAAGCAGAGCAGTTTGTCCCTTGCTCTACTTAATTGTTCACCAGAGGACAATAATGTGTGCAGGGTGGGAATATGGAAAGTAAAAGAGCTGCATTCAAAGAATTTGAGACTGACCGTCAAAAACAGACCCTGTTACGAGGATATTGTCTTAACCATGTCCAGTTTCAACAGCCACTTAGGCAAAAAGAATGTAAATCTGAGAGATCAGATTCCTGCTCTTTCATTGAGTCATGTCTAAATACTGAAGCCTTCAACAATTCAACTCTCACCCTGTTCTCTCATTGCCAACACGCAAACTGCCAAGTGCTGCTTTAATATGAAACTCAAACCTGCAAACCACATTCCAGTGTCACAGCAGTCCATACCACGCGTTCATCTTTCACTTACATTTTGGCTCTGACTTACTGCCTGTCTACACAGGCGCATTATCAGCAACACCATCCTCCATGATGCTGAATTACTTAAAGCAGAAAGTCTTGGCTTACAGCCACAGCAAGGCTTCAACCTCTTGTATCACAAATGGCAAATATGGGATTCATTTTAGGAGAAGTGGCCTGATGTCATTACCATGCTCTCAACAGCTTCAGGAAATTATCTTGCTTTTGAATTTCACACGTGAAAACGCTGCTAAAAATAAAGCCTGGTCAGAGTTAAGTGTTGTCGTGTCAATGATGGAGGTAATGCTGCCTTTACTTTCCAAAGAAATATTATTTTTCTCATTCTGCAGCATGATGCAGTGCGGGCTGGAAGGATAAGCTGTCAGGGCTTTTGGTGGCATTCGTCCCGCTGTGACAAGCAAGGCGTTTGTTTTCTTATCACACTTTCCTCTAATTTATCTTGTCCTGAAAAGGCGGATTATTACACCCAGGATAAGCACTGTAATTAGTCTAATTAATACCCAGTTGGAACCAGACACCAGTGACGACAGGGAAGATGGCCTGCATGACCTTATAGTGAGAATGTGGCCCCAAGTTTTTACAAGCTGGTGTCAGATATCCAGAGGCCAAAGTTGTATTTACTATCCTGTCCGTCACTTAAAGTTCCAGCACTACAATAGAAAACTAAGGATGCATGATACTGGATTTCTATAAATATCCATTAGGCCAATATTTTAATATTGAGCTAAATAAAGTCATCTTAGTTCATTGTTTTTAAGATATTCTCTGTTGATATCAATATCATACCAATGGTATTGTGAAATCCTATTAAAAAAATATCAGTGTTATGATAGAGTCACCAGAGAAAGTCAAGAGGATTTATTGATACCATCTACTCGCAATTAATGTGTGATATCTGCCAGCTACTTCAGGCAGACCACATGACCTGCACTGACATGCACAAAACATACCCAATTAGAGGTTCATTTAAGATACCAGATATCTGTTTTATTTTCAGTTGTTCCTGTCAGCTCTGCCTGCATCAGTACTGCATTCTTGCTTTCAACCTTCCACTACCTGAGCATCCACCTATACCTCCAGAAGAGGGTTTAAAATATGATCTCATCACTTCTCAATTCTGCAGGCAAAATAAATCTGCTGAGTGATGTGATTAGACGAGTTCAAACTATGTTCAACTGTAGCAAGATATGTTTTAACCAATACAAACATAAGCTGCAAACTGTGACTAAGCAGCATTTTTGTATCTGTACTGTATTTTATTACACTTTACAGAGCACCAGTTACTGGTTAAAAAAAAAAAAAAAAGTAAAAGATACTAAAACTCGTTTTTTATTTGTTTATGTGTCTGTGTGAGTTCTCAGTCATCCATTTCTTAATTATCCAATGCTGATCCAAATGGTAACTGGCAATCTGAACCAGTCGAGATGCCTTTGGATCAGCTTTGTATGATTTGTTTTTGTGTTTTGCACTTCAGGGCCACCTTGAAATAAAATAAGTGTGACTCATTTTTGCCAGTAATACAAAATACAGCAATTCTGTGATAACTGATAATTTACAGGACAATTATAAACTCAGCAATCACTTTAGACTATTTCATGACAATATGTAATATTTACAACTATCCATGATCTATACTGTTTATCCTTTTTGGGGTCTCGAGGGGGCTGGACTTGATTCCTGCTGACATTGGGCAAGAGGTAGGGTGGGGAGCAGATCATAGAGCTGACATGTAGAGACAGATAACCAATCACAGACTCATATCTAAGGGCAATTTGGAGTCACTGGTTGACCTAATAGGAATGTTTTTGGTCCGTGGGAGGAAACTGCAGTTCCCATAAGAAGCCTATGCATTCACAGGGGTGAGCGTGCAAACACCACATAGAGACCCCAGCCTACTCAAGGGAATTGAACCAGCAATCTTCTAGCTATGAGGCACAAACACTAACCTGCTGCACCATGGAATATAAAAAGCCCAAAAAAGAAAAGTGAAGAATAACTTATCTAATCTGTTCAATTCAATCACTGGCTCAAAAAACAGTCTTTTGTCCGTATATGAATATTTTGTCCAATCCCGTCCACAGTCTGGGGCTTTTGCAGCCTGTATTTTTGGTCTGAATCAGGCTAAATATTCTTTTGCGGTTGTGACATAAGTTTCACTAATGATACATGGTTCACTTCTGTATGTGCACAGCTCAGTGAGCATTGCTGCTGCTCTGCTCATCCATGAGGAGAAGAGCTGGAGGGGCATCAGGTGTGCCTCCTGCAACTGCCTCTGCTTCAGCCAGCATGTGTTCAACCAAAGTCAACATGCAACCCTCGACAGAGATACAACAATTTTGGAGCGAGCCACGGGCTTCATGTTGGTGCTTCGCATCAACAACGCATGTGGGCCAACTTGTCAACAGTAACACAGGCAGCATGTGAGAGCGATGAATCAAACACCCTGCCAGTCACCAATTTGGAGTTTGTTTGCATGGAAAAGACAAAAAAACAGCTCCACACAGAAGAAAATTAAGGCTCAAATCACTCTGTCATGGTTAAAGACTTGAAAACAGATCATTATTGGAGTTTTTCAAGACTGTTACACTAGGAGCAGCCTGCAAACTATTAGACAAGAGACAGTAAATGCATTAGACAAACAAGTCATCTACCATGATCAAAGCCGAGGCAGACAACAAATCCCTCCTCCGTGACATAACTAGATGTTTCAGTTCCTATGGATTTGTATGAAAGTTCATGCTATTGGGTTAATGCTGTATTACAGAGGCTCTATTTCAATGACACAAACAGAGTCAGTAGGCCAGCAACACGGTGCAGCCTCCCTCTCCGCCGCTCTGTCTCATCTCAGTCCAGGCCATCTGTTACAAACGCAGCTTTAATAATGAGGCACGAGGCCGACATATACGTTACCTCTGTTATAGACTAGATTCACACACACACACATACGCACACCTCGCCTGTACACTAAAGCCAAAGGGAGATAAGCGTGAACAGGTGCAGCTCTCACTGACGCGGTGCAGCCGGATCTTTTGGAAGTAATTGCGTGCTGACTGCTGGAGCCCTCTAAAGTGTTGGGGAACAGGATGTGGGAGTTGGAGCTATGTATAGGCAGACGTTAATGCACGCATGCACCTACAAGAATACACATGTGCGGGCACACACAAACACGCAAGCAGTCTAAATCATCAAATTATCACCAAGCTTATTAAGTCAGCCCACTCTGAGCTACAGGAATATTCACAGATGTAGAGTTACAGACTCACCAGCGTTTTTATGCATGATATGATAAGTTTCTTTTTGATGTCTTGACCCCTCTTTTTCTGTAATAGCATGATAAAAATAAAGTGTTGTTAAAGACATTTACAGATTACCTTTTATTACTTTGATCTTTGGTTACACCACAATGTTGGGGCAAATAATGGCATAACTAGACACTGGTATTAATATCCGTGCTGATACCAGTACTGGTATGTTTATAAGCATCAGTGCTGATACTGAGTCAGGCAGTACTGTTTCCAATATTGGTATTGTCAGGGTCCAAAATAAACAATAAATGTAATAAACTATCTTTTTGTTTCAAATACATTCGCTTTGAACCATTTAATTTACTTATGTTATTCTGTTCTGCAGAAGTTCCTGTGTGTTTGTGTGTACATGCGCACATCAATGTTTGCTAGTTTATAATTCATTGCAATTGTGAAATTTTGTTTGCGTTGTAGTGCAACCATTTGACTCACTGACTCTGTTATAGTAAATGTGATCATTTCTGTCAGACAATATCCAGACAAAAAAGTTTATCCAAGTTAACACTTATTAGAAACGTACCTCTCTATGAAAACATAATTGTGGATGCCTAATACTATCAAAAATGCAGAAAACCCCCCAGAATGGTTATTAAAAATATTGTGATATGCCACTATCCATACAGTATCAAGATTTATTGTGTTCTTTTGTACGAGATTCTTGCCAATACACACCTCTAAATATTGGAATAGCATTACTTTTTTGAGTTACTATTATCTTTCTAATATATCTAAATTTTAAAAGGTTAAAACATTTAAATGATTACTTGAAGCATCTCCTACTAGCCAAGTCACTTTTGTTCCTCGTGGGATGTGATCATATGTATGTGTACCCGCAGCAACGGACTAAAAACTTCAACTCATCATGAAGGGTGAGACAGAAAGAGTGAGCTGTGCTATCACAAACTCAAAGAGTTATCTGAATTGATAAAAGTTTACCACCTTCAAAAACGAATGGAACATTGTTGTCTGTAGTAAACTTTCAATTAAATTTGTTTAAGTTCATTTTTTGAAGAAAAAGAAGTAATAAGAAACTTAAAAAGTAAAGTGATAGTTTTGATACTAAGAAACAGTGAACTAATACTACTACTACTTTGTGGAGTAAAGAGAAAAAAACAGATTATTACAGTTTTTTGCAAAGCTTTTAACATTATCAACATTCTACAGGAAAAAAATCAGTTAATATCAAGATTTATTTTGATACCCTGGCTATAAATACAAAAGTCGAGAGGGCTCTTCTTTTATTTAATTTCTTGTTTAGTTATCAATAACTTCAGGCAAACTCCTACATGTTGTCTCAGTAGCAATTCAATCCAAAACCAAGACAAAACTCTACAGTAGCCAGGGATTTTGTTCATCAAGGAAAGTTCGCCTACAATTTTAGTAGAATAAAACCTCTTCAACATTTTATGTAACAGATGTATTTTCTTTCTGAGCTTTGTCGTTGTGTTAAGATACTATAGTGAGTGTCAGTCGCAGATTGTTTTAAATCATTTACTAGAAAGGTATTAAATCATGATACACCAGTGTACAAGCTTAAAGTCAAAGCTGGCATGCACATCAGTTACATGTATCCAATGTTTTAGCTGTTACACTGAAAGAAATAAAATTAACACTGGCATTGACTAGTAAGTTTAATAAAGCTTAATAGTTTGGATAAAAAAAATTAGAATCAGCATGTGTCCTGATTTTAACAGTTGGTGTACCTCCAAAACAAATGAATAAAAACTATGAGAATCTTGGTAACTAGAGAAGCACTCAGAGAGCGCAGACCTCCACCAAGCAGCTTCAGTCCACTTTGGCGAAAATGGTCCTATCTTGCAATGTTAAAAATTCCTGGATCCGGATCGTCATCTGGATCAGTCCCAAAATCTAATCATTTCTTCCTTATCCCGTTCCACACATTTCCTGAAAATTTCATCCAAATCCTTCCTTAAGTTTTCAAGTTATCTTGAACACAAACAAACAAACAAACAAACTAACCAGCACCGGCAAAAACATAACCTCCTTGGCGGAGGTAAAAATACTGATATTAGTATGCTTTCTGGATTTATACTAAATGCGTACAGGTATCAGGATTGAAATTGACATTGATAAGGCTATCTATACTAATACTGGTATTGGTATCAGCATACTTTGAGGCTGTTAAAACACCCCAAATTCTTAGCGTTTAAAAATACATTGATATCAGAAACTGTTTTGATACAATTGAAAAAAAATCTGTCCTGGGAATCTGTTTTTTCTAATTACCAATTATTGAGAAAACATTTTTGCACTGTGTAAATTGCACAAAATCATTAAAGACTAATACAAAATGTTGCCAATGCTTATGTGAAATGTCGAGGGAGTTTGCCTGCAATCTTTTAAAACATGAATTAATTTTCCAAGTACCTGCTTTATTCACGGATTTTTTTTTTTCTTACAAAGCCTTAAAGCTTTAAAATACCACCAGTGTTCAAAGTAACAAACCTACTCTGAGGCATTTCTGACATTGTTAGCCGAGTAATTATTGAAAATGTGGAGAGCAGAGGAAAACAACTCTCAATGTTAACAAATACTTAAAGAAATTTCTCTCTCTCTGGACTCAGTTCACAACATAAATCTTAACACTTCTTTTTTGCCATGACTGACATTTCCAGAAAATTTCCTCAAAATCCATTGATAACTTTTTGAGTTATCAGCGAAAATGTGGTTGCCCTATCTCACAATGTTATGAAATCCTTTAAAAATTCCTGGATCTGCATCAGATTAGGATTACTGCCCAAATCTAATCACTTCGTCTTTGTGCCATGACAACATTCTCTGAAAAATCATCTAAATCTGTACAGAACTTTCTTAGTTATCTTGCTCACAAACAAACAAACAAACACCAGCAAAAACATAACCTCCTTGGTGGAAGCAAAAATCATTACAGTATTAAATATAATGAAAACCTTGGTATGGATACTGAAATTCTTATTGTGCTTCTATGTTGAAGTACCGTTACTGATATGGTACAAGAACCGGTTTCAGCACTGATTATGGTGCAAGTATCAGTATCGATTTTTGTGCTACAACACTAGATTTTTTTAAAATTAAAACTTAATTGATATCACAAGGTAACAAAAAATAAGTCTTTAGGCAACTAATACTGTGCAATTTATAAAACTATGGCAACCTTTGTATGGTCCTGATATTGTTTCCAGTATTGGTACTGATACTGCTATAGACTAACAATTTCTTAAAGGGTCACGAAAAACTATCAAGATTTGTCATTCTTCATTATCATGAAAAACCCACTTTGCAATATTTTTGCACACATTTGGATATCTAGAGTATAATGACACTTTTTTAATTTTGTATATTATTTGACTGACTGTTCTTTCCTATGCTTGTCTGATCTTTTTTTGCCTCTAGCTCAGTGTGGTTGAGGTACTTCGACATTCACTTGAGCTATGGATTTTTTTTGCAGTACATCTGTATTTCTGAGGTTGTGCCATGTACTGGAGTCTTGATGCCTGTTGCAAATCTTAAATAATAATGAATAACAACAACATTGAAGTTGGAGAAGAAGTACTGACTCAAGGTGTTAAGAAAATATCACCAATATATTAATGATACAGCATCAGTATTTTAGAGTGCAATATTTGTAATTTGTTTGTCAGTAATTTCTTGAAATTGTGAACAGTTCTGTACTGTAGTTCAGCTGCTGTATGCTGGCTGAATGCCTGCATGCAGCGGGCATTTAGACATTTAATTCTGTTACACTGGTTGTTTTATTTCTGTCTCTGGGATGGAAAATAAAATGTATCCATGTTCTATGTAAATCTACTTTGCAAAAGACTTAAAGAGACCGGCTCCCCAGGAACTAAACATCAATTAGATTGGTTAATCTGGGTATCTGGATTGGTATCTGAACGACCCACATATTTCAACTCATAAAGAGTGGAGTGCACAGAATAGGGGACACGGGATGTGGGGGGGCAGGGGTCTGGCTGTCACATCCGAGAGATTATAAGTGACACGGGGGCTTGGGGGGTTGCCAAATAAATAGGCAAAGAATAAAAAGGGTTATGCAACTTATTATTCATTTGTCTGCGGCCTTATTTCCATATTCTTTTGTTTGCTGGAGCTTGTTAGGACAGGGCACGCACCTGGCACTTCCAAGCCAACAGAGTCCTTTCTACTGTGCAGAACAGATACACTCAGACATGATTTAAAGAGCTTAAAGCAAACAGAAACACACTCTCATGGATTTGTTTTTAAGGAGAGAGAGGTGGTGCTTACTCAGTAGCTAGAAGTTGTAGGAGCAGTCACCAAAACTGAGAGCAAATCAGAGTTTTGTAAAGTTTTCATGCAGCCTTAAACGTGACAGTTTTAGACATTATCTGGTGTCCAGCATCCCTAGAAAGCTTCAGTCTTAGAGAACTATGACAGAAGGACGCTAAGAATCCATCCTTCACGTCATTACAAGCACATGATGGGATGGGAACGCTGTGCAAACTCTCCATCCCCCTCATACCCACAAAACACACTCACAACCACAGGCAGTAACAGGGTTTAAAGTGACTACAGCAAAGTTTAGTTCTTACCTTCCTCAGCTGAATTAGGCTGGAAAAACAGGCAGAGAGACAGAAAGACACTCCACATCTCCACTACAGAATGACACTGACAGACAGAGAGAGGGAGGGAGAGAGCATGAAGGAGGGAGATAGAGTGAGTGTGTGTGAACGAGCAGGAGAGAGAGGGAGAGGAGGGCGAGAGAGGGGGGTGGAGTCTGTTTGCTCGCTTTATCTGAGAGAGAGAGAGAGAGAGAGACTGGAGTTGTGGATGAATGATTGGATGGGGAAGCAGAAAAATATTTACAGGGCAGCTCATACAAGTACACTGCCAACTGAGGAAGTAAACAAAACATCGTTGACACAGCAACAGGGCAGAGGATGAAATCAGGAGAGACAGAGGAGGAGAGAGGCTTTTTTTTTCCATGGCAGAGATAAAGTCATCAAGGCAGAGTGACAGGAGGGAAAATTACAGACCCTGATAACAATTAAGTTGGACATTGTGTAAAACTGGAATAAAACAGAACACAATGATTTGCAAATCCTTTTGACCTGTATTCAATTGAACGCACAACAAAGACGAAATATTTAATATTCAAGCTGATAAACTTTGTTTTTGGCAGCTATTCATTTATTTTGAATTTGATAACTGCAACATGTTCAAAAACAGCCAGGACAGGAGCATATTTACTGCTGTGTTACATCATTTTTCCATTTAACAACACTCAATGAGCATTTAGGAACTAAGTACACTGTTGAAGCTGTGTTGGTGCAAGTCTTTCCCATTCTTGCTTAATATACGACTGAAGTTGCACAACAGTCCGCAGGCTCTGTTATCATATTTTGCACTTCATAATGCACCACACATTTTCAATGGGAGTCAGGTCCACACTGCAGGCAGGCCAGGCTAGTACCCGCTCTCTTTTTCTACAAAGCCACGCTGTTGTAACACATTGGCATTGGCAATTGTCATTGTCTTGCTGAAAAAAGCAGGGAGTCCCTGTAAAAGACACCACTTAGATGGCACATGTTACTTCAATACCTGTATGAACAATTCAGCATTAATGGCAAGATTACAGATGTCAATCCGTCTTAATTTTTATAGTGCCAGTTCATAACAAGTGTTATCTCAAGGCACATCACAATAGAGCAGACTGAAGACATACTCATCATTTTACAGTAACATATATATGCTAATATACAAATATATATATTTGTATATACACCTATGAGCATCCAATGAGAGAAAATTTGCTAAAAACAAAGTTTATCTTTTTGGACGTTAAATGTCTTGTCTTTGCTGTTTATTAAATTGGGTAATAGGATTTGCAAACAGTCAGTTTTAATTTATACTATGTCCCAACTTCATAGGAACTGGGGTTTGTAATAAACTAGTTAATCTTGTCTTTAAGATGACTGTCCAGACATGCCTCATGACAGCCTCTCCTCTAATTTCTCACTCACATTTCTTGAAGACCGTCTGGCAGACAAACACTGGCATCCCCCTCATGCCGGGACACCATGATAACTCACATTTACACAAGCTGCAGCATGTAAGAGTGCCCAGCTTCCTTTCGGCTGTACCTTTTACTGAAGATTAATACAACTAAAACACATTTTTGGAAGCTCTCCATCCTTCATGTGGTTCGAGCTGCCTCTACATCCTCACACCCCTCTCACCACCTTCCCCTCCTCCACTTCCTCCTCCTGTCTCTCAGCATTGCTTGTCCAGACACTATATGGGCACACACACACACACACACCCACATACACACACTTTAAACTTACCGAGCTCAGCCCCTCTGGCCCATGCACGCCACTCCCTGGTCAGAGAGGAGTACTGCAGCTTGTTGATGGGCTTTCATGCCCCAGTTCACTGCAATGAGGAAGACCTCAGTAGACTCTTGTATGAAGATGTTGCAGCCTCTTGACTTGACATAGTTATGAGATGGCCCTGTTCCCAGCCAGCCGGGGTCCTTTAACCCAGGGCTCTTGGCTCTGTGGAGCTGAGGTAGAGGAAGGAAAGTGAGAAGGGAAATGAATCACAGTTTCTCAGTCATTAAAGGGCAATTAAGACCTTTTAACACATGTGCTTTTCTTTTTTCTTGCAAGAAAGGATTAATTCCCCATGCTTGAATGATATACTCATGCAAGAAGTCTTGTTTTTTCAGCTCATAGTATCAAACCTTTTAATGGGGTTGACTTTTAAAAATAAATTTCAGATGGATTGAATTTTAGCAGAGAGACTAAAGAAATTAATCATTCACATGTTATCTCTGATTCAAGATTCAATTAACCCTAAGGCCCCAGTGATACCTTTTAGGGAAGCACATTTTTTGTTGTGTTTAAGGTTATTTTACCATTTGACATGTCTTTGGCAGAAATGTATTTTTTTTAACTTCTGGAACCACAGCTCCATTTGTTATAGCAGGCCTTTTATGCTCCACATAATCAAGATAATCACACTTAGCCTGTTAAGGCCAAAAGTGACCACATTTACACCTATTAAACATGTTATTTTTGACCATGGCCACTACAGCATAAAATATATAATGGCTACTATTATGCTTTTCTTTTAAAAATCAGACTTTAAACTTTTTAGTTTGTACTATTTTCAAGGAGATTACCTTAATTCCTTATTTTAGTACCCTAAAACCATGCATTCTCAAACCAAAATGGAACTTAAACACAAATAAATGTACTAAAATTATTTTTGCAGATAACGACTAAGTGTGTTAACCCAAAAATATTTTCCTTCGAACATTTTGGATGTAGAAAAAAACAATTTGTGGGGCTTGTTTTTCCATAAAATATATGTTTTATGAGGTTGTCAAACTGTTTTTTGAGCGTAAAATTTTTAAAAATCAATGCTTCTTTTGTTTGTTGGTGTAAATGTTTGTTGGTTAAAGTTAAAAGTGTACATCTCATATCTATGTTAATTATTTACCATATTTATAATAAGAATAATATTAATAACTTTATTTGTCCAGCACTTTTAAATACAGAGGTTTACAAAGTTTATGACAAACAGACACAGACATACACAAGACAACACACAGGAGCTCTGTGATAATAATAACAATAATAACAATAATAATAATAATAATAATAATAATAATAATAATAATAATTATAATAAAAGTAATAGTAGTAATAAAATAGAACAACAGACATAAGGAGAAGAAAAAAACAAAAAATGCCAAAAAGGCAATCTATAAATAGAAAATTATTAATAACAATAATTACAATAGTAATAATAATAATAAAACAAGACTACTAATAAAATAGAACATAAGACAAAAGGATGACATAAAACCACAAAAAAGCCTAAAAAGTAATCTATAAAAAGATTATAAGTATAACATAGATTAACAGGTGAATCAATAGCCATAAAGTAAAACAATGATGCATAAACTTAATACATAGGAATTAAAGTAAGTTATGACATTAATATTCTAAAATAACGTACAGGAAGTCAACAACAGAGGACCTTAAAGTAGTAGGAGCTGAAATGATAGAGCAATAAAGACAGATAAAGGCAATAAAGACTGTAAAACAGAAATAAGAAAGAGCTAAAAGGTGACATGACATAAAAGTGTGTCTGTAGAGGTGAGTTATTAAAAGTGACTTAAAAGAAGTGTCTGATTCTGCATGCCTTATCTCCTCTGGTAGATCGTTATAAAGTCGCGGAGCCCTGATGGAGAAAGCTGGATCACCTTTAGTTTTAAGCCTTGACCTTTACATTCGTCGATTTATATTAATGGCTCAGAGCACTTTTCAGATGAGTCCACTTTTGGGAGCTAATTTACCATGTGTAGCTTGTTTTTAATAGGACATGAAGGTTAAAGCTTCTGTTAGATACTTTCAGTGTGCACAAATTTTGGAGACTCCTGAGCACGAAGCAGTGGAACTTGTTACTCACTGGAGTCTTGTATCTTGTATCAAGGTATCTTTGCCACAGAAGATGTAAACATAGCTGTTTTAGCAGCGTGTAGCACAACACCTCACCTAACATCGACACCTCTGACCCTGGCAGTAATTTCAGGCACTAAAAATAATGAGACAAAAATATTCAATCCTTTGGCTCATGGTCTCTCTTGTTTTTGAAAGCCATGAAGAGACATCGGTATCAATTTTAGACTAAATCTGTGCTAGCAAAAAACTCCTCACTCAAGAAGGAAGCATTGAAAACCAATTGCAGTTGAGAATCGATAACACCCCCCTCAAGGAATCGATATCATTTTTTTTTTCAACAAAAAGATGCTTACTGCACAACTATCACTAAGTGGAAACACCAGCAACTTGCAGAAGAATTTATTTTTGCAGCACAGCACTGAATATCAGATGTGACATGTGCTTCACATTGTTGCCAATGAAAACTTATGAAGGCCAACTTTTTCCACATAGAAAATCAGTAGGAATCAATAAAGGAATCGTTAAAGAATCTGATCAACAAGCAGAATCATTACTGGCATTAGTATCAATAAAATCTTATCACTTACCATTCTTACTCCACACATCAGCTTTTCAGACTAATACTAAATGTTTGTTTGGCCGGATTTACACTACAGGCCAAAGGGACTTTTATCTGTTTTTGTTTTTTAAAGACAGACCTAATTTTCTAAAGTCAGGGTGAGCAGAAGAAGTCAGATAGAATAAAACTTGTTAAAATCAGATTCAGGCAACAGTCATATATGATTCATATCTGTTTAGATCTTTTGCCATGTGACCCCGTCTTAAGCAGCAAAGTCGGCCGTTCGCAGATCATTATATTTACAATGATTTTAGAATGATATTAGAAAACAATGAAGAGTAGACCACATATGCTAGACCATAATTAACATTACTGTAGAAACGAATGAAGGAAGTCCTGACAAAAACATTGACTGTGATCATAAAAATGTCGATTTTGTCATTAATTCAACAAATCAAATATTTTTTTTTTCATGGGTATAATGTCTGTTGATTTGAGACTTAATATTTTATGTTGCTTTGATGGTACATGGAGCATTACAGGGCTTGTGAAATTAAGTTTAATGCCTTCAATAAGTTGTAGCTGAAAGCAGTAAGTGACCTTTTTTTGTATTAAATATGCGAACCTTTTTTTTTTTCTTTTTTTTTTAAATGTGTTTAGTTTCTAGCATTGAATGATTTCTGTGCTTTTATTATACATTTCACACTGACAGAGTTTTCTATACAATCTGATGACAGGAGACTCATGCATGTCCCTCTCTCCCTCCTCCTCCTCTCACCTTCAGCTCACAGGGCTCCGTGATCAGTGATCTGATTGGTCAAAGGGCAGAGCCTCACACAGGTTGATTACTCACCTGAAACACCTGCATCTTCAGCACTGTCACCTAACCACCACGGAGTCTGAAAGTGGTCACGTTCAGAGAGTGAAAAAGATCATATTTGATTCTGATTAAGAGTAAGTTATAACATAATAGCGACTTAAAAAATAAATCTTGGATTTTTTTTTTTTTTTAAAAAGTAGATAAAAGTCGCTGCACATTTATCGTGTTAACAACCTCCCCATCGTCGCAGGCAGTAAAAAGTGAAAGAACTACGAGCAAAACACCAAATAAAGAATGCATGCAAATAAATTCATCTAATTAGGAAATTTGTTGAAAGGACTCACGTCTCTTGTTTGTCATGAGTAATCTTCCATAAATCCGTCTGAGGTCGGAAACTTTAATGAAAAACTCCCCCTGAAATGTGTCTGTCTTCTACATCCACTGAACAAGAGAAAAAAGCCAGTGACTGACATATTTAGAACATTTTAAAAGCACCATTTTGGTGCTAAATGTCGCTGAAACAAACAAAACATAACAATAAAAATGTAATTCAACACAAATTTTGCTCCAAACCAGCGGCTCAAACCATAGACACACGAACAAAACTTCCTGTCTACCTCTCCTGAAGCATCATGGGTAATTAAAGGAAAATAATGACAAAAAAAAAAAGAAAAATAGCATCATTCCTCATAACCACAACACAATGCAGAAATTCCACTGGTTACAAACAGACAGTGGTTTTCTGTTTCTTAGCCACTTGAGTGATATCCTTTATAGAATGATGTTGGTTTTTATTATGACATTATGGACAGTAGATGAGGAAATCCTTAAATTCCTTACAAGTGTATGTTGAGAAATGTTGTTCTTAGAATGTTGGACTATGCTCACTCAATTGTTCACAAAATGGTGAACCCCAACTCCATCTTTGCTTGTGAACAACTGAGCCTCTCGGGGAGTCTTTTATACAATTGTGACACTCACTTGATCACAATTAACCCGTTCACTTGTGAAATGTTCCAGTTGTGTTTTGAGCAGTCCCCAACTCTCCCAGTCTTTTCTTGCCCCGTCCCACCTTTTTAGAACGTATTAAAGACATTAATTCAAAATGAGAGAATAATTGCAAAGAACAACAAAGCTTATCAGTTTGAATATTAAATACAGTATCTTGTCTTTGAAGAGCATTCAACTGAATATAGGTCAATAAGGATTTGCAAATCATTATATTCTGTTTTTATTCATGTTTAACACAACATCCCAACTTCATTGGAATTGGGGTTTGTACAACATTTAGGTAAGAAACTGGTTTCTTTTGAGTACAACCCAATTATTGAGCAGCAGCAGACGAAATATGAACTACTTCTCTGTTTCAGTGTCTCAGAGTGATGATTGGCTCTAACTGCACCACTAACTGTTTTGCTGCAGTGCAGATGTGAGAGCAAAACCAAGTACCTGAGAAATCTCTTACTTTGACTCTCGCACTGACTGCAGTTATATTAAACATTCATGATAACAAAACTTGCTCGACTCATCGCACAAGGGACTAAAAAAGAAAACAATTCGAACTGATTATGTTAATTAAATCACACATTCCCTTTAAAGATGGCACATTTTATTTCCTTTTTAGTTTCTCAGAGCAAGTGTCACTCATGTTATAACAACAACCGAACAGAGGACATAATAAAAGGAATAAAACAGTGAAGGTCATGTCTCTTCTGACTCTTACACACTCGGACAGTCTGACATTCAGCATAGAAACAGTAGCGAGAGTGTGAGAGTGCAGTGGATGTAACAGAATACTGAAATACAAATAACCAAAACATTTCACAAGCATTCAGAATATGTACAAGAACATGAGAGCCACATACAATGTTAGCAATCATTTAAAAGTAGTCGGACTGCAAAAGTGCAAAAGAGAACATGGCTAAGCTTGAACACTGAAAAGTGCATCATTATGAGTGTGTGAACATCCAGAGGAAGATGCAGATGCACAAATTTTGACATAATACTTTAATAAGCATGTAAACTGGGCTGTTACAGTTGATCTTGCTGCTATAAGGGAACATTGTGCAATATATACACATGATTCAGATAGTTAGAGACAAATATATACATATGAAAAGACATTTTTGTGCGTAAACAATCAAAGCAAATAAAATTAATCTAGCCTTGTTATTCAACATGACCACCCCACATGGGGATTGTCTCTGTAGACTGACATCTGTCTGGCTGTTTAAGTATCAGCAGGCACCATTTCAGTAATACGGAGGCTCCAGGCAAAGGCCAGTACAGTGCCCTTCCTAATTTAGCTACGAACAGTCATAGTATGTGGGAAAATGTTTTGTGGCTTTTGAGGGACTTTGGAAGTACAGAGACTTAATGATTTTGTGATGTATGTTTAACCAAGAGAGAGAGAGTTGGACGAAGTTTCTAACTTACTTGTATAATGAGAACACTGTCAGGATTTTACTGGACATTTTTAGTGATAAACTGACATCTTTGTACAAATTAATTTGCTTCAAATACAAACAAAATTGCTGAAATACATCAGCTACATGTAGAAAGGCCATTGAAATTGCTAAGGAGCAAAGGTTTAACACACTTTTACAGGAGTTGCCAGCATATTTGTGCTAAATTGCACAAATGGTTAGAAACATTACATAAAAGCAAAGCCATTAAAAAGAAGAAAATATATTACAATTTTTTGTTGTGTAAAAAAAGCAAGTTAATTTCCTGATGATAATTAAATCAGGCTGTATTCACACTTCAGGCAAAAAGGGCCCAAATCTGACTTCTTGCTAATATGTGACATATCTGTTTGGTTTTTTTTTTGTTTTGTTTTTTTTTAATGACAGTCTGAGCGACACAAATCTGATCTTTTCAAACAGACCCAGGCCACTTTCATATGTGGTCTTAAATCAGATACATATCTGATGTTTTTCAAAGTGACCTCACTCAAAACTTTTACTGAAGTGAGACAGATGTCATAGATTTGTGTCAAAGGACGCGGGACACTGCAGGATGCAATTTAAACAATGGATAAAACAATTATGGATGAACTCTGTGTCAGTGAAGCCCCTCACATCACAATCCCATCACTCCTGGCTCAGACTCGACAGCCACACATGCCTCTGTACAGAAGCAGTAGGCACTGCTCCAGCCAAGACAATCATTAAAATGAGTGCTCTTTTTTCCTCAATCCTCTTCCTCTGTTTATCACTTTGTCATGATTTTTAAAGACATGAGTAGCATCCATGTTTACTTTTGTAAACAGTGTGCTACATATGGCGTCACATCTCTGTCTGAGCATTTGGGTCACGTCAGGGCCATAGATGATTTATACTGAAGTCTGATGGCAGTCACATTTAAATTATAAAGTGAACCATGCAAAAAAAAATGTATTTCAACAAAAAGTCTGAATTGAACATTAAGACCTGCAGTGTGAAAGTAGCCATAGACAACTAAGTTGTCAATGCATCAGCAAACTACTTCCCCAAACAATGCCAACAATTGTTACATATAGACAATGTGCATTACATTTACAATACACATCATGATTATTTAAAGTCTTTTAGATGTATACATCTAAAAGACTCATAGAGTCACTATGAGTGAACATCAAATTTAAGAAGTATACTTCTTAAATTTGATGTTCACTCATAGTGACTCTATCTAAAAGTCCCTCAGAGGATGAGGCCTACCTTTGCCTTAAAATCTAGTAAAACCAAGAATGATTATGTGTAAACTGAATTTCTGACAAATATCCCTAAAACAGCTCTTTGACACTGGGAAACACTTTTGATCTGATAAAACACTATTTAATGAGCTGCATGATATTCTATTTCATCAGAGTTACTGCTTTGTAACAATGCTAAAACAGTTTCAAGTGTAGGAATGGCGCTTTGCTTTTTCTACGCTGTAACAGTCAGAAGTGGAGTACACAGTGTAACACAAGTAGCCACCTGAGTTTTCATATCGCTGTAATGCCCTCTACAAACTGTATTTTTCATGCGAATATGGCTGTAGCCAGTAACAAAATCATAAGATACAAGAGGTTAGGTTGTGTTTTTAAGAGCAGAAAGCCTAAACAACACTTTGTTAAGGCTAGGCAGTGTTAGACTAGACTTTAATCTCATAACCACATGTAATGAATGCAGACGGTACCAGTTCATAAAACCATCCTTGTTGTAATGTATCAGCAAAAATGCTGCAGAATTTAAAAAAAACACACATGCAGACATCCTCTTGGCTTAGGGGACATAGTGCTTCAGATAAGAATAAATACTTTTTCTCTTCTTTGTGCTTAAATATATCTATGTTAACAGCAACACCTCCTCCATGTTTTTTCTGCCTATTTAAGGCAACATGACCCGTTCCCCATTAGCAGCAAGGCACATCAGGCATGCACACAGGACAGCAAGTCAGTCTTTTTTTTTCTTTTTAGGTCAACCAACCAAGGCTCCAAAACCGGCTTTTCAGGCTTGACCTCAATACATAAAAACCCCCAAATCCTGCAACCTTTAAACACCGGGGGTAGCTGAGGACCTTACGGTTTAACACTGAACATATGTTGATCCTCTTATGTGGCAGTATGCGCAGAGCTTGCTATGGGAATGTCAACAAATATTAAGTACTAGTAATTCAGTTAAGTTTGACCTGTGTTTTAAGCAGGATTACTGGGAATTCAGACAATTTTTTAAGTATTTTGCTGCAGGGCAATCTTAAAAAACACAATAAATAATCTAAAATAGGCTCTATAAAATGTGTATTAAATAAAATAAAATCTGTGTTAATACACTGAAAAGAACCTTGCACCTCTCTTGCATCATTTATGAGTCATAAGCTATAACTCTGTACAATTTCTAAATGCATAAACCCTGTTGTCTGCTTTGTATGCTAAGTCTTTCCTCCTCTCATTACTTCTCTGGTGGGAGATCCACCATGGGAACTTTTTCTGTAGGGGACATAGGTGGAGGGTCTTTGTTCTCTGGCAGACTGACGACCATAGCCTCCGGGTCCGAAGATGCTGCAGTTTTATCAGCACTGGAGGCGAATCCCTGAGCGATGTCATCAAAGGTCCTTCCTTTAGTTTCGGGCACTCGGAGGAAGGTGAAGATGAAGAAAAAGATGAGAAGGACCATGAAAATGATGAAGACATAGGGGCCACACAGCTCCTGAAAAAAGCAGAGGAAGATGCTGATGAGCAATGAGACTATTTAAAATCAAATTCAAGACTTTAAAGACCTTTTTTAAGACACAACAGAAGGAAATCCATACAATATTGCATCACATAGTTGGTGCGCTTTGGATTTTTATTTCTGAGCTACTCCCACTCATTCTTATCCTGGAGGTTGCATGTACATATCTAGTGTCTATTGAAAATGATGACGCTGTTTGGTTTTAGTCAAAGTTTAATCTAAAACTGAAGACCTCTAAAAAATAAAAATGAGACTTCGACAACAACTGAAGACCTTGACTTTCAAAAATCAAATCGAAAAGGATTGTTCTGGACTTTTGAAGTGGGTTGTTCAGGGCCCATGGCACTGAAGCACCTGGCCAGCTTTGCCCCTTAGGGGAGATAGCTGAATATTGATACTAGCTGATGCATAGCAGTCAATGGTGCCACTAAAAGCCTTACAATTAGCCCACTTTAGGTTAAAACTACACAAAAAAGACATTGGCTTGATGAGATGCTACAGTAATATTCTTAACAGCCTTTCAGTTTTCCTTGATGAACCCCTGTGTGTAGAAATATTTTGTAATTCAACATATGGACTATGGATCCTTCTGCAGCAACACACTGCTGTCCTCTCATCAGCTGTTCAGGTCAGCGTGCTGCAGGCTGCAGTGGGGTCAGGTAGTGTTCACTAGAGCACAGACTGATGTAAATTGAACTCCCTGGATATTACGAAGATGAGTAGCTCCTGTATTTATCCCGGATATAGAAAAAGGCTAAATAAGTTAAAACTCATATTTCACTGCATTCCGTTGTGTGACATGGGCCTTTACCAACTTTGGCATGTTGTTTTAAATTTGGACATGAGGACTCACCCCCTCTGCAACGACAGTGTGTTTGCAGTGCCCATTTTCCGATCAGAAGTGTGACACACGACAGCTGTTTTAAAGGCTTACAGAAATTAAAGAGCTCTGCTGAAAGGTCCAGGGGAAGTAGTGTTACTGAGTCCCACTCGTGACAGCAATAGGCCTCCTATTGTTCATGGACATGGGCTCACAATTCATGCATCTGCACCAGCAGGTAACCTGTGATCCGTCCTGCTCCTCAGTTCCCACAACAGTTTCTCCCAACCCTCTTTCTATCCTCTCATATCTCTCATAATGGCATGTTGTCACTTAAGTCAAAATTGCTCCTTTTTAGTTTAATTTTTGTGAAGTTAGTGTTTGCTGTTTCTTCCTGACCAACTGATGAGAAGAAAGCAGCGCACTGATGGAGGAAGGATACATAACCCCTACGTAGCAACACACAAAAGTTACACAGGGGTTTTGTCAAGACAAAGTGAAACACTGTAAATAATCATACTGTATTGTACTGTCTCATCAACTCAGTGTTGTTTTATGTGTAGTTTTAACTTACAGCAGGTTAGTTACAAGGCTTTTAGTGGCACCATTGACAGCGACATATATCCTAACATCAATATCTAGCCATCTCCTCTCATGGCAAAGCTGGTAGGATGCTTTAGTGGAAATCATATTAACTGGTGCCATGGGCCTCAAGCAACCCCACTTAAAAACCAGAACTATTCCTTTAAGACCTTTAAGAGGTGTCAATGATCTGTGGGGGATCATTTTTATACTGTTTTATCTGTTAATTTCAGGGAAAATGTGTTCATACCGCCAGTTTAGGGAAACCCAGCCCCACTAGGAAGTTAGCAGTCCAGTTGGAGAAACCCGAAACAGCCATCGCAGCAGGCCTGGGCCCCTGGGAGAAAAGCTCCGCCACAATGAACCATGGAATGGGACCTGGACCCATCTCAAAACTGGCAACGAAGCCAAACACCGCCACTATGGCCATGTAACTCAAAGCCGCTGTTTCCTTCTGCTCACAGAGAGACACAAAAGGTTAAAATTTAATCAGGCAGTAATGGGGAAACTTTTCATTTTGGTTGGCAAAAACCTCAGAGGATTAGAAGAATCATTCAACCATCACTCACCACCAAAGACAGCGAGATGGTCATGAGGAGGGCACAGACAGCCATTCCTGCCAAGCCAATCAGGTGCAATGTCCTGCGCCCAGCTCGTTCAACCAGGAAGAGCTGGAGTCAAAAGAGAAAAAGATAATCAATAATTTCATAACAAACAAAACTGACCTTGAACTAAGATACAGAATGAAGATTCAGACACTTACAGAGACTACGGTAAAGACAGTGTTGACTACTCCAGCACCTATGGTGGCATAGATGGGTTGAGTAACACCAGCAGTTTCAAATATGCCTGTAGAGTAGTAAAAGACCTGATAGAGAGAGAAAATTAGATATTAGAGTTTGGTCGGAGGTATGAAACAAGTGAACATAGCAGTATTTGCATCAAGAGTATTTATCTAATTTCTGCTAAAACATTTCATTCATAACAGGGCACAGGTAGCTAGTAGATTTGTCGGCATACCCCACATACAGAGGTTGTTGTCCTCAAAGCTTTTGGTCAGTGCTCAAATAAAGCCGTGACTCCTTTTCCACGAGCCATGCCCCCCTTTCTGTCTCAATCGATTGTTCTGTCTCTTTAATAAAAGCCCCAAATTAAGACTTGGAAAATATCTCATGACACTTAAAGCTCCTGTGAGGAACTTTTCCCCTGTAGAAAAGGGTGCATTCATAGAACTTTGTTGTTTTTGTCTTGAACATTTTATTGAATGCTTTAAACAGGAAGTCCCCACAGGTTTCTCTGAACAGTCAATTCTGTTCCTCACTAAAATTTCTGCAGTGAAAAATGTAAGCAAAGGCAGTTTTAGCAGTATGTAGTTAATGACCTCCTCTAACTCCTACCCCTTGCAGAGGATTTCAGGCAATGGGGGTAACAGTGTAGAAAAAAATCAAGCTAGTTTATTATAATCTCTTTTGGTTGTGTAGCTCATTTAGAGGCTTGAGTTTTCATTTCAGCTTGTTTCACAACCTCCTAAAAACTCCAAACAGGAGCTTCACATATGAACCAAAATGCACTTTCAAATGTGTTTTGTACAAAATATGTGCCCATGGCATGTCAACAACCCCTCCTAACATGAGGAAAATCTCCTCTCCCTGTTACTTTCTCCACCTTCCAGAAAATATGTGCTCAGGCTGTCAATTTGAAAAAGTTCCCTGAATGGTGTCACCAGGGGATATGCCCCTTCCCCCAGATGGGGGACTACTTGACGTATTCTGCCTTCACTCTGCTTCATGTGTACTAAGAATACTTGATTTAACTGTATTTTCACTTTCTGAGAGGCTCTGTTGGAGCCCCAGACCCTTTTAAAGCTCCCTTCCTCAAGAGGGCCCAGTCCACTCTGATTGGTTGGACTGTTTACTTTGTGGTTACTGGTCAGTTCAGCACTGATGTTAATGACTTTTTTCTGCTGTATCTGCTCTGCGATGGGCTTGCTACCATGAGCCAGTGAGCTTAAATAGCAGGTTAAATGATGACAGGACATCAGACTGGAAGGTCTATTTTGGGGGACAAGGGGAGTGACCTGTTTCAAGCAGCTACTGCCACAGCAAAGAGGGGGAGAGGGAGAGATCAAGATGCTGCGGATTTTTTGTTTGTGTATAGAAGTACTCTACCACGAAAGGAGACATGTTAAAGGGCATATAAAACAAAAAAATATATATAATATGGACTTTTTAAATAGCCTGTTCTGATCAGGGCTGAAACAGAGGGGTTTAAGTCTTACCAAAAATAACTTTTTGAGGACATCTTGGAACAGTGTAAACTTTTCGAAAAGGAAAAAATATAGAGGTATCACACATCATTCCAATGTCAGGAAATCTACTAATAGCCCTCTGAAACCACCACAATATTCTATCTTAACTTTGGTTCCACCTCTAATTAGATAAACAGCCAATTACTGACTTTGGAGTGGCCAATCACATTTCAAGCCCCCCTTTACCACTGTAACATTAAAACAGTCAATACTGCAGCTTTAACATCCTAAAAAAATCCCACAGAGGAAAACTTTCACAAGTTTTAAGCTGCTGTTCTGGTTGTCTCATGAATGTTAATTTATCTGTCAGGGTTCAATCGATGCAGCAGCCTTTAGCCCCAGGGCATAGCAGCTTAACTGTGATTGTCAGGTCAGACGCAACAACGGCTAACACATTATGCCAGCTGGGTTACTTGACCTTATTAACCAAATACCTATTAAATACCAAAGTGTTGTCTCTTTCCATCAACCCTCTGAGGCCTAACTTATTCCACTCAATCTAACACTGCCTGGAGATGTGCTGCAGCTCTTCGTGGTGTGTTTGTCAGACACATTTCTATCATTTGCAATGAATGCTCCTTTAAAGATTTACGAAATGACAAGTTTGAAGATTGGCCTCACACTTTTTGGTGGCTGACACTTTTTTAATTATATCACAAACATGTTGCTCCATTTATACTATGATGTGAACTCACAGCGTTGATGCCAGACAGCTGCTGAGAGAGCTGCAAGATGATGGCGATAATGATGGGTTGACGGTAGTTTGGGGAGCGGAAAAGCTCAGGGATGGTCACTTTCTTTTCCAAGGCCATCTTCATCCCTTCCTCTTTCATTTCCTGAATGTCATCACTCACATCTTCACAACCGCGCAGTCGAACCAAAGCTACAAGAAGGGAAACCAAATAACCAAATGATGAATACAAAAAAGAGCATCAGAAAGTAAGAAATGCAAACTAATGGGAAATAAGGCTTGTCCGGATTCTTATAAAAATATAGTTTTGATTTAATCTCAGAACATGGTTACTGTCTTGTTGGCATCTTAAATCTGACCTTTTCTTGCCTCTTCCTCCTGATTGAGGACAATAAGTAGGTATCGGGGGCTTTCAGGGCAGAAGGGGAGCATGATGGTCTGCAGAATGGCAGGAAGGATGGTCAGGGCGAGTAGCAGAGGCCACAAGGTGTCTGAGCCCAGCAGAGACTCCAAACCGAAGATCTAAAGCACACAAAGAGCAGCTTTGAGTAAATGAAGCTCTGATCTTCTTCAACAGAGCCACATGGATGCTAACGGGTATGAGCATTTTCTTCTGAAACAAGTTCTTCAGTTCTTTACCTGTGAACCTAAGATATCACCGAGGTTTCTTTAATCAGGTTTCTTTAAACAGTTTTAAAATTAAATTCAAGACTGTTTAGGACCTTTCCAGGTCCTGAGCTGAAAAAATAAGACGTATTTTGCACTGCAGAACAAGCTGCAATCATCAAAATTGTGTTGCCAAAATGTTAATTTGTTAGGCTGTAATTCAACTAAATTGATTGAGCTAGGCTGAATTTTGTTAAATAGTGGGATATGAAGGCACATTTCCCCCCAGGAACAGGGGTGATATGCAGACATGGAGAGCACATGTATGCATGTGGACAAGGACCTTTTCATTGCAAATTTCCCCGTGTGGGACGAATAAAGGTTTATTCTATTCTATTCTATTCTATTGCTTACTATTCTATGTGACATAATGTTGATGCCATTGTTTTTATTTTCTGTCATTTCTCTTAAAATCCTAAAATAGACTTGACCAAAACAGTCTCAATAATAATGTAATCAGATTCAAGACCATTTAGAAGTAAAAGTAAAAGTTTTCAACTTTCTAAGGCCTGAAATTTCAGAAAACATATTAACCTACCAAGACTTTTTTTAGGATCAGGAGAAATCATGTATCCCACATTTATCAGTCGTAAATGAGATTGTTTCTGCTTTTGTATACTTTGCAATATTAAAAGCCTTTATCAGGCATGCATTCATCCATTTTATTTACACAGTTTTCCTTGAGATTTCTGATTTTTGTCTTTGGGGGTGACAACAAAAACATGGTTGACTTTGTAGCTATCCCATGACCTGCACAAAGATCAGAAACCCAAAAAAGCCGAAACAAACAAAAAAAAGAACATTAAAAATTGGGGGCAGATTTCTGACAAACATTTGAACCTAACAATGACTTAACATACTTCTTAGCTCCAAAAGATGGCAGAATTTTGCTATTTTTGCAGGCAGGCATGGTTTTCTGTGCTAACTAACACATTTGTCCTACTTTTAAGCATGATGGATTGATTCTGTGCATCTTTCTTGAAAATTTCTGTATGCAACTGGACCAAGTATAATACACTGGTTAAATCATCAACTGACAAAAATTACTTGTGTCATTTGTACACATGATTGTGTTAAACTTTGGTGATGTAATAAAGAAGAATTGTGCAACAATAATTTTTTCAACCTGAGCCACAATCTTAAGTTCATGAATATCTGAGAAAACCCACATCCTCTGGTCCACACCTTAGACAAAAACCTTAAATAATCAAAGAAAAAAAAAAATCACAGAGTTGCAGCATCATACCTGTGCAACCAGGATGCCAATGACTACACCAAGCTGATGCAACGTCCCGAAGGCTCCTCTGACAGCAGTGGGAGTGATCTCTCCGACATACATGGGGGTCAGACCGGTACACAGGCCGCAGAACACGCCGATGATCAGCCGACCAACAATGACGACCTCAAATGATCGACTCACAACTGACAGTCCCATCAGACCCCCGCCAAGAACAGCCAGGATGTTAGCCAGCAGCATGGACTTACGTCTGGAAAGGAGAGAGAGGAAAAGGTCAGAGAGTAGAGAGTGACCTGTTGAAGACTTTTCTATAAATTTTGAAGAGGGAGTTGAGCCCTGAATCAATCAAAAAGCCCCCAAATAATTCTTTAAAAAAAACCCACATCATTCCAGATGTACAAAATAAACTATTATACCAACAAAAATGTTTCATTCACTCTTTAGATAAACTGATTATTTCAGAAAACAGAGACTATGACTCAAACTTAAAAGTACTTTGTTGATATACTGGCAGTTATTTTGCATTAAACCATCAACATTGATCATTTTTTTCTCCACTTGTGTACTTTTTACCTTCCAAACTTGTTAACCATTGCTCCAACAGAGAAGGACCCTATCATCCCTCCCACACTGAAGATGGCAACAGCAAAACTCCACACCATGGTGTTTGTCCCCGGGCTGAAGGGCTCACCGTACCGCTCCAAAGACACATTCTGGAAAAACCTACGCAATTTCTACCAAACCACAGAGAGGAGAGCCAGGATTAGAAGCCGAAACTTTTACAAAAAATTTGTGTGTGAAAGAGGAAACAATCCCTCCAAGTGTAGATGACACCAGACTGAAGCTAGAAGTATTTTAAGAATTCTTGTCAGAACCACATTGAGGCAGTATAAGTTTTAGCACTGCACACTTAACAAAGATGTGCTCTCAAAAGACACAAGAGAAACTGTTAAGCTTTAAATATGCTTCATGTTAAAGCTTGTTTTCAAGCCAAACACACAAATAGACACAGTCACAGTAACTTGTTTCGAAGAAATATCCTATAGAGGCTTTTTCTGTTACTAGATTTAATACTTGTTTATATGCAAGAGTATGTATAAAGCACTTGGTAAGGCTGTGTTCTAATTCAATTTAATTCATTCTTATTATTATTATTATTATTACCTCCGCCAAGGAGGTTATGTTTTTGCTGGCATTTAAAGAGAAGGATCAGAAGCATTTAAGCACTTTGGACAAGGACTCCAAGTCAGGAAATGATGACGACGAGGCATCAACCAAGAAGCAGCAGCACCAGGAGCTGCTGGATGCATCGAGTACAAAATCTACCACAAAAACATTTGCATTTTGGAAAGAGAAGGATCAGAAGCAGGTTAACAAGGACTCCAAGCCTCGAAAGGAGGACTAGTCCCCCCTCCCCTGTCCCCTGTCCACTGTCCCCTGCCCCCTGCCCCTCTAAATTTTATCCAAAGGATAACCAACCCACTTATAATCACACAGTTTACTTAGATCAGCTTAAATGTAAGAGAACGCATTTTCAGCACTGACAATATGTGATGTTCTCTTAATATTTAATAGTTCTGACATTTCAACGAAGCAATCATGCCACTATATTATTATAAACTTTAGCATAATGTAATGTTGTCCTTGCAATCCTATGATGTTATCTGGCCAGCTTTAACATCACCTTACAATTCAAAGTTAAAAGATGGTAGAACAGGCTGCAAAATATAATACAGCATAATAGCCATTTCCTGTTAAAAAAACCCCCACTGTGGATGTGCTGCAGGGGGACAGCTAATGTTAGCTGACTTCACCAGTATCAAATAAAGACAGTATCTTTTCTTCAAACAATATTTTGAATTTCTGTAAGGGTTTTGAGTGATTCTCATGCACCCTAATGCATATGTGTATTTTATTTAAGTTTAAACATTATTTTAATAAATCCAGTATGGATAAAAGTTAGTCTAATCACATTATATTTTTAATGATTTTAAATGAGATGGATTATGGGGCAGAAATATGTTGCAAACCTTATAACCATAACAAAGGGGGCACAGGGTCAGTTGAGAACATGGAGAAAAACACTCAAAGATTGGAAAACATAACAAATACTGGTATGATATAAACATATTAAAAACATGTATGGGGGGGGGGGGGCAAAACATACTTCAGTCCCCACAAAAATCAGTTCAGGTCTCAAGTTTTCTTATTTGTGTATCCTTTGCTTTTTAACCGTTTTTGCTTTATTTTGTTTCATTTTTTTTTTTTCATTTTGTTTTGTTGTTTTATTTACTTCCAAAAAATAGATAAATCAATGTGTGTGTGGAAATTGCAAGAGATGGTACATAAATGTGTTTACTCCATGCATATCATATACAAATCTACTTGTGTTTTGCAAACATGCTTTACTTTTTATGTCTCATTAATTTGTATTAAAAAAGCTACAGGAGACAAGTAATAATGTTTTCATGAATCTCAAAATAGCACTTAAAATATCAAGATTGGTCAAATTATAAAATGGCAAATGATGTGTTTTTACACCTCATTTTAATCCAGGATTATTAACACACCTTAAAATGTTCCCAAATGTCATTATGCATCAAACATTAGTCACTATTACGGGAATTTAGCTGTGTGTTAAGCCTGCTGTTCACACACACCTGCTCTGGTGCATTGATGACCCCCGTGTTGTATCCAAACTGCAGTGAGCCGATGACTGCAGTAGAAACACAGTAGAGGAGGTAAAGCGTCACCTTCTTCTTGGGCTGTTTGGAGACAGAAACAGAGAGGGTTTGGCAATTAAAACAAAAAGCGGATGGGCTTCATGTACAATCACAGCCCCAGTGTGTGTGTGTGCTGGATATGGCCTGTTCCTGCCTCTACAAAGCTCCTGTTGTTTATAGTGACACTGGTAACTCCACACAATGAGCCTTTCTACATCTGCCCCCCTCCTTCTCTGTTTTCAGCACACTAACAGCACAGAGGTGTTACAACATGGCCCTAGCTCTGTGATTTGCAGCTTGGAGGTATTTCTCAGCTAAGGAGCTAAAGACAAACTGAGAGAATCAGACTGAATCCTATTGTGTACATTTTTTCCCTGCTGCTTTCAGAATTAACATTGGCTTAGCTCATAATAACAGGCTAATACACTGGACGTTAAGCTCTTGCAGGACCTGCAGGAGAAGAGAAATCTGCAACATGTAGCAGGCAGAACTGAGAAAAATGGTGGTTTGAATAAGCAACATAACACATTGTAAAGGTAACCATGTGTATGACTTGTGCCAAAAATGGAAATCCCCAATCAAAGTTTCACTTTGATTAAGCAGCTAACCCAGTGACTATTGCTCACAAATTCACTGTAATATAACAACTTTCTAAGAAGTGATTGTCTGCATGCAAAATCCAATGGTCAACAGCTAACGTCTAGAGAGGGATCATTAATGATGAGGGAGGTATTTTAATCGTACAGCGTAATCCTTTTGTTTGTTAAATTCTGCCCCTGTTTGAACCCAATGTCTGATGCTTGTAATAGAGCTCCTTCACACTTACAAAGACTGGAACCCAGGAAAAGGAACAAGTTTTTAGAAAGCAGAACAAAATGCAATCAAACATGTGTGGCATGTCAAAGTCTTTTAAGATAAAAACATAAAAGGCTTCGAAAATCTTATTCTGTATTAGGGTTAAACTGTTGCATTAACGCTCAAAAGGTCAAATGATTAATAATAAAAATATTAAAATATTCTGGAACCCAAAGACATGCCTTCTGACAAACAGCCCAAAAACAAAGACAGTGATTTTTTTTAGAATATAGTGTATACAATGATAATATAATAACATGTATAGAATATCATCCAACCAAAAGGCATTGTTTCATACAGGCTGGGGGCTGCTGTGTGAAAAAACTTTCATTAAATACTGACTTAAGGAATGGAAATAAACTGTTCTGGCTTCACGCTGCTGTGGCAGCTGGACAGAAAATCTACTCAACACTCTTTTTTAAAACTTATCAGCCACTTAATGACTTTCACCAAACTTATTTTTTTGCTTGCATCTGTCTGTTAGCAAGAAGTTAAAATCGGATTTGGATGACATTTTCTGGGAATGTTGGTCAAGGCACAAGGACGACGTGATTCAATTTTGGTGGTGATTGGAATGCAGATGCGGATCCAGAAATTTTTCAACTATGTATTAAGAATGCCAGATAGGGCAGTTTACCACTTTTTTGACAATAACTCACTGACAAAGTTGGAAATGCCTCGGCTGAGGGTTGTGCTCTCTGGATTTTAAATGTTGGCATAACAGAATTTACAATTACCTTATTATTTTAAGGATAATTGGAGTCTCCATTATAGCTACAACCTCAAAAATGGATTTAACTACAAGTAAACTTCAACTAAGACTCATGATATATAATTTAAGGTGTTTAAGTATATGACCTTATTGTAAATGAGGAGGGTCATTAAATCAAAAAGTAATAAGATTGAGACTGTGAGTTCGATATTGTGGTGGTGCAGAATCCTATACTCATCTTATGACATTTTTGGTCACAAATTACTCTGTTTAGTCATTTTTTATCTGTCACTGTTGCTGGTAGGCTGACAAAAGTTGCCTGCCACTTGACAATAAAGGCAGCATTTAACTGGTGAGTGGTACAAATTTCCAACCCTGACTGACTTTTCAGAGTGTTAAACCTCACTCACAAACATTAGGCTAAATAAGTACAAATTTGAAATCATATTCATATACACAGATTTGAGCAGATCAGACAGTCTTAGTCAAAGTGCCAACAAAAATCAAAAACATCTGTCAGGTAAGTATAACATTTTCTAAGATGTTTTATTGCCTTAAAATTAAAAACTCTAATTCAAGACTATGAGACTCTGAGTGCTTTTCTAGTTTGATATCTTATCCCATTCAAATCAAAAAGTGACGTACATAAACAAGCACAATAAGTTTGTCTCATTTCTTAATACTAAATGATTCACAATCAGTGTAAACAAAGTGACAAATTCCTCAAATGTTACAAAACAGACATGAAGCCCCAGAATTACTGTTATTTTGAAATCATAGATGCGTCTTACAGATAGGAATAAATAGTTTCCTGTGATATATAGTTTTGTGTAACTTGTGTTTTGTAAATAGTGTGTCATTATTAATGTCACTTTCTTGCTGGTTGCAAAACAAATCAACCCACAAATACAATTAAGGTAACCCGAATCTGAAAGCCTGATTCAAAAATACATTTTGGTTGGAATAGTTTGTGTTGTTGTGTCCTCACAATTATTTGAGTTATGCATATGGAGGCATGACTGGCTATGACTACAAGACAGCAAACTATAGCTGTCTGTCAGGAGGCCTGTGACACACCCGAACTCCACCTCTTTGTTATATGGCTAATCTAAATTTAGTGCGTGACAGCATTTTTAACATGGTGGATGCAACAGATCCTCAAAAGACCCTCAGAGAAACATTAGCTTTTGACATTCATGCTCATTCATACACATTTAGGGTGAAGTGCCTCACCCAGGACACACTGACATGTGACTACAGTATCAACCCCCACCCTCTGATCTAAAACAACCTCCTCAGTCACTGATTCACTGCTGCCCCGATGATGCTGACACACAATTTTCAGAATAAAGTGTAAATGGGAAAATTAAAGTTAAGGTACCATATCTCATTGACCTATTGTTTCAATGCACATTCTTAAGATATTCTTCTAAATATATTCTTGATATTTAACCCTTTTCTTCAAATTATCAACGTGATTAACAAAATTGTGGGCCTTTTATCTAAAATCTTGACATTATGACTTTTTTTGCCCAACTTAATTGACAAAATTGGAGACATTTTTCAACTGTGTTCTCTCTTTCTCAAAATTTCTACATTATTCTCAGAATTGTGGGTCTATTTCAACCCTATTCTTGACATTTTAGCCTTTTCCTCAACATTTTACCTTGATTAACAAAACTGTAAGCCTTTCTAACTATTCATCCATTAGGTGTACCACTTATCCCTTTCGGGGCTGGAGCCTATCCCAGCTGACATTGGGCAGGGAGAAAATGCAAACTTGACACAAAGGCCCTAAATGACAAAGGCTTGAACCTGTAACCTTCTTGCTGTGCATATGGGGACCTATCAACTTCACTTTGCTTTCTGAAAATTAATTTCAATACTGACACTAAATTTGAGTTATATTTTACTTTATTCTAGGTATTCCTACCCTTTTTTCTACATTTTGACTTTTTAATTTTTCAAATTGAATTTTTACCTCATTTCTAACTCTTGTAAACAAAATTGTAGGCCCATTTTCAATGTTTTTCTTGAAGTTTAAAACTTTTTACTCAATATATTGACTGCAGTTATATAAACTATAGGCAGACACCATCATTAGTTTTGACACTTTGAGACTAACCTTGATGTTGTGACTTTGTACCTGACCCTAACACTCATCTATCAATATGGTCGATTCATTCAGAGAGCAAAATAATCATGCTAGTTAGAATGATGTAGTGACGATGAACAGCTTGAAATTACAATAACAGAATATTTTGTTATGATAAGATAGTAATAATCAACTGTAGGACCACAGTTTTGTTTCTAAGGAGGACACGGTGGCCTTGTTGCACAATGAGAGCTAAAACAAGTTGAACACTGTGGTGCCACATGCTACAGTGACATTGGTGCAGGATGTTATGCAAACAGGATAAAGAGATAATGAAAGGAAATGCAAAGCTGTGGTCATAAAAGAAAGACTGATAACAAAGTGAGAAAACTTTGAGAAGAAACAAAAAAAGAACTGACAAAACAAAATAGTCAAAATTATATTCACAGTAATAAATATAATCTGTTCTTGGAAAACACTCCTGTATCTGCCATGTTTGACTTGCTTGATCACGAAACAACATTCAGATCTGGGGGTGTGTGCTGTGACACATTCAATCTTAGAGAGACTAGGTGATGAAACACATTTGGGTATGTTGTAACGCTATGCATTAGCATGTGGAGTAAACTATTGAATCTGTAGAGGCCTGCTGATGTTGAGTAAGATTACAACAAGACTACAGCATTGTTAAATCCTCATTGAGGGAGGGGAAGCCTGTGGATGCACAAGTATGGAGTCATTTTAGTAAATTAGTATTTGTAATATACTTGTGCTGCAGCCAGCTTGGCATAAATACAGGCTTGATACTTAGATATAGAAGTTTATATAAGTGGTTATAATATGGTATGCTCTATAGAATAATGTTAAAAGAGGTTATAATCAATATGTAACCACTAATAATAACTAATTAATGCTCAGAAACATAAAAGTAATGTGCATGCTTCATTTTTGAACTCAATACTTTAAGAGCCAATACAATCTGGACTTCTGAATGAGCACCAATCCACCACAATAATAAAACTCTGTCTGCTCATAAAGACCTTATAATGTGATTGATAGCTATACAACAGTGACTAAATAGACATTGTGTTAGGATTCTTTGGTTGCATCTGCTTGAAATGTTAAGATTGGACTTTCAGTCTCACTGTCTCTCTCTCAGTCTGTTGATTTTCTGTGGGATAGGTGGTTTGTTTGCCCAATTAATAGATATAAATAGTAGTGCTTTAGTTGTGAGTCTGTGCAATTTCATGAATTTTATGCATGATTTATCCAGAGAAGAAAATCATGAATATGTGCATTTTTCAAGTTGAAATATCAGAACACCTACAATCAAACAGGCATCATATCTTATGCCTAACTTTATACATAAGCTAAAGCATTACATTGAGGTGTTTTAATCATCATGAGTTATTAAATAAGTTCATAGTGATTAAAAGCATTAAAGACAGACGATTGCTCCACTTCGTTTAAGGTAACCTTGAAAAGCAGGTGGATTAGCCATTTTTCATGTCTGTCCGTCTGTAAGATCCATCTTGAAAAGCTTTAAGCTGATATCCTTGTTCCTGGTCAGGAAATGAGGCCAATCAGAGAAAGAGGCAGTGGCTACACACAAGGTTCAACTATGCAGAGAGGGAGAGGCGGCTGCAGATCTTTAACAGTGACCATTCATCCTGTCACCCCCAGAGTTTTTCTAAAGCTATGCTCTCTCTTTGCCCGGATGGACTAGAAAAATGTATCTCTTGGATATGCTAACCAGTCCATCTGGTGTGTTGGGTTAATTTTGAGGGTCCACAAATGTTATGCAGTCATAAAATTAAAAATTGAGAAATAGAGATCACATTTAATAATTTAGATTTTAGAAGAGTTTCAGATTTTGTCAAATCTCTCTCACTGAAGATTCACCCAAAAAGAAATTATGATCATTGAAAAACATCACTGTTACATAACTCAGAAAACTGAGATACCATTAATACATGTACATCACTGAGATTCATCATGAATAGATTCATGACTTCATGTTTTCTTTTGTTTCTTTCTGTATTTGTCACATCTAGTTTTAACTGCAGTCACACGGAGTGGTCACTTTATATGTTAATGAAGTGTTTCAAGTAGAAAACAAGCTGCCACATCTCAAGGGTCTAACCTCGAATAAATTTATGTTCAGCAGAGACAATTTTCATGAGGACAGATTTATGATCTGGGTGTCCATGGGTTTGTTGCTGTCATAAAGTGCCTTAAGATAACACTTGTTATCAATCAGGGATGCACAAATAACAGAGAGACTTTAGTATGTACTGACATTCAGCTTGACTTCAATTGTTGCTGCGTTAGTGTAGATCTGGGATGGGCAGCTACTAAGCTGGGGGACACATGGAGCCTGTCAGTTGCAGACAACATGCATCTCTAAATCAAAAATATACATCTTTGATAATCTCTGATTGTGGGTTTGTGTTTTCTTCTTCACAAGAAATTTATAGATGTAATTTTCTGTAATTGCCACAAAAGTATTAAATGTCAGACAATCAAATGCACTGAACTCTTACTCTTAGTTTATTGAGAAGTATAATGAATTATCTTTAATTATGTTTTGAGCTCATTAAATTCAGACGTAATAATTATAGGTTGAAGTTAAAAGATAACACTTCACGTTCATTATTTTAGTTAAACTACTTCAGTTATGACTAAATTATGGGAAGGATCCTTCAGTTTGTAAAATCTTGATCCTCTGTCAATGAGAGAACAATGTGGACCTCTTGGTAACCACAGTGGCCCATCCCTGACGTAGATGATGTAAAACATTACAAAATTTTAAGCAAATGAAGACAGAGCTTGCAGTTTGTTTCAAAAGACAAACCACAGGGAGCGTTTGCAACGACGGGCAACAGGAGGCTCATTTACAACAGAAATCAAATTGATAATCAAATTCAACATTCAACTAACACCCCAGCTGTAATCTATTATATGCACCATTTCCTGCTCCTCTGCACTCTGTAGTCTTTGCTTTAACTTTACCTTCATCACATTACTATTTCCTCATCCTTCCTCTCTTTCACAGAACACAAATAAAACCTAGAGACTCGCACAAGTTCAAGTTCAAACTTGCCACCAGCAGCCCTGTCTCCCTCTCTTTCTCTCTTAGTCACGTCCTGAAGTGCTCAACTCCCACTGCCAGCCTCTGGCCTTGCCAGATAGGAAAAATACAGAATTGCCACTCTGTGTCTCGTAAAGAGCACGCTCTCATTCATTAAGAGGTGTCTAGAGCTCAGGAGAAAACAAACAATGGCAAAAGAGAGACACAGTTTCCTCGGGAAATATGACAGACAGAAACAAGACTGATCAGACGTGAAGGATTAAGAGGAGTCAGAGCAAAATAAATTATACACCTCTAAAACAACAACCCAAGCTTGTGCAGTGAGAGAGGTGAGAAATAATCATGTTTACCTTATCATCCTCCATACGCTCCATCTTAGCTGCTACAAGGAAGATTCAGTAGATCTGAACAGCAGATAGTCTGGGAAACTGTAAGTACGCTTTAAGCTGAAGCCTCCCAAACTGAGCTGTCTTTTTGCCCTTATGAAGAAACACCTTCAGCAGACAACCTGGAAAATCAACAAACACAATAGAAATATGTTATGGTCTTACAGAGCATACTTATATTTCAGTAAAATCATGTTTTCAGAATCTGTAACTCAAAAAAGTGTCCTATAGGTTATAATAAACAACTCAATACTACAGCTAATACATCAAACCAACCTTAAAAACCTCGTGGATTCGGATGTTGTAGATCACTCTGTTGCAGCTCGGACACTTTTCTACTCACACTGAGTTCACCAGGCGTCAGAGCCCAAAAGATATCAAACCCCTCCCTCTGCTAATAGACCCTCCTCTTTCTGCTCTCTCCAATTAAAACTAAATACGATAGAGGTGATGTAACTCCCTCTTTTGAACTAGATTACAGTTATTGTGATTATTTTTGCATCAATGTAAGATGAAAAATAGCCTCTTACCTGGCTGCAGAAACTGTAATAACCCAAAAAAAACTGTTGGATGGAACTGCAGGTGAAGACCAAGTGCACACAGATCTGACTACTTGTTAAAAATACATTTTTCAAGATTGTTTCATTTTCATCAGATATTCCACATCACTTTTCTGTCAGTTTAGCAGTGCATGGTTTGCGGCCTGCTCGACTTCTCTCATCCTCATTTTTGTTTTCTATATCACCGAACTAAAGACACGGCTCAAACTTTGCCAGATAATGTAAGGCTAATACCCTGTTTTAAAATATGACTGAGTATGGCATTGGCAGAGTTTTGTGACTTAAGTTTGATGTTGTCTCCAGTAAAATGCTGCCGTGATGTGTCCTGAAATGCAAAAATGAATCAGCATTGTAGAACCTATGGTAAACACAAGTGCGTGGGATCTTAAAGGGTTTTTCCTACATGAAATACCTCAAGAAATGCACCATTCATGAATTTTAAGGCTTGTTCGTGTCTAACAAAAGGCTAAAAAAACTGCAGTCTGAGGACATTGATCACCATCTTTAAAAATAATGTTAATCTCGTCATTGACACAACCACAACTGACTTGATTCGCTGATAAGCCTGACATGAGCTTTATACTTTCACAGATTGTGTTTACACTTCAGATCTACTGAGGTGTTTTCATTTGTGCAAATCATCTTGATGGAAAAAAACCCCATTTAATTCTTGTTAACAGGTACGTACATATGCATTGGTTTAACATCAGTTTCTGACAGTATTGTTCCTTTCAGCAAACATCAGCCAACAGCATGCTAATGTAGGATGAACAGATGTCAGTGGCAGATGTTTGTTGTGTTGTATCAATTGGATAATGGTGTCAGCAAAACTAACTACTGAATAAGAGTTTCTTGTTTGTCAGAGGAAGTAAACTGTTGGACCATCTAATATGATCAAACATGAGATGAAATGTGGGTGCTGCTCTGGAAGAAACACACCCAAAGAAGAGATTAAGAAAACATCAGCAGCATCGATATAAGCAGCCAGCTGAATAGTCATGGCAAACATCTGTATAGATTCCCACTGTTAAGCCCTTTAATTATTATGATTAGGTTAAAGGTTATAGTGTACACATGCAGAGCAATGTGCTCCCCAGCTGGCCCCACGTGCTACATTCTTATTGATATTATTCCTCTGATACTATCTATAGAATCAGAAGAAGTCGGTGGTCAACTCGTTACCCCCGTTCCACCACCGCAAAGTTCAAAGGTGAAACATCACAGGGGTGTAATTATTACAGCTTGAAACAGAAAAGTGAACGGGGTCTTGAATTTTTTTCACCATATAGCATATATACTTAGCAGTAATTCAAAAACCAATGGTACAAACCCAAAGGCTTTTTTAATACTGCACTTTGCTGACTTATGGGCATAAAACGACATCATCCCTACACCACTCCAGGTATTTTGTCCAAACAATGCTGGCATTACCTCCTTCTGGTTAAAAACATTTAACCTATAATGAATGGCAGCTGATGTAAAGATGGGTTTCTGGAAGTTCGAAAGCTAAAATTTAATTAATTATTCCAATGAACAGCTATAAAGTGCCAAATCTGAAGGCCAGGTAAGTAGGCCTCAAAATATTGACTATGCTGTTCAGAATAATGACGTAACAGAATAAAAAAAGTCATAGGTGTATATAAGTGTCTACTTTGTCCTTCAGTATTAAGCTTGATAAACAACCCAAAGCAATCAGAAAAACACAACAATAATATCACATCTGACCATTTTTCTCCTCTGTGGTCATATTCTACATAACTTCTTCCTTTGGGGATTAAAAACACTATCATGTGTTGTGTTTTTCATAGGAATGCACAGTATTATTGGTACGATATTGGTATTGTCAGATATTGGCCTAAAATGTTGAATATCGGTATCGACGGATATTGACATTTTTGCAGATATTTACAGCCACACCAATCAGTCATATATATCCCATATAGGCCTATCAGCTGTTATATCAGCAAAATATACAAAAGTACCATGATGCCTCACTTCATCATCACAGCATAGGGGCATTTAAAACTAAACAAGTTTAATTTTTTTTAAGAGGGAAATGTTTTTTTTCTTGTTTCACATCTGTTCCTTACACAAATAGACTGTCACACTGAGAGCAACAAGTCAACTTCTGTAGAAACTTTCTGGTCTGGATGAAAAATATTGGTATTGGTGAAAATGAATATGAAAACATTGGCATGTTGGAAATTGGCAAAAATCCACATCGTACATCCTTAGTTTTTTTTGTAGAGGCAAAAATATAATTCTGCAGTGTTTAGTGTGTTTTTTTTCTTTATAAAATGCCAATATACCAATTATCAGGACTTTTGAGTGATAAAAGAATTCAGTAGGCTATCTCATTCTCAAATGTTGAGGCAAGAGCGCACCGCGGAATTTATTTCTGAACAAAAAAAAAGTTTGTTTACCGTGATGTGTACCAGCCTTTGTGTATCCAATAAACCAGTCTGGTCCCTCTCTGTTGTTTGAAATGTTCAGTCCTCCTTTTATCTCTGTTATCAAAATAACTGGTACATCTCACACAGCACGTTTCAGAGCTGTACTCTTCTCTTACTCATGCTTGGAAGATCCCCCCGTGCGTAAAAAGACGCACACAAACCTTCCCATCCGGCCGCGTCACTTCGGGTACACTCGTCTGCCGCCGTCAATGTTTGTAGAAGCTGCGCAAGAGCGTTTCTGCTCATCTGATTGAGGAGGAGGGCGACGTGCCCTGGCGTACGTTCAGTACAGTACGGCCCAGTGATGGTGAACAAACGGTGCCGTTGAAAGGAGTCTCTGTGCCGCTGCCGGCCCATCGGGCGGCCACCGGGGGCGACAGAACAAAAGGCAATGTGCACGAAGCTCCGATACAAAGCCTGGTCATGCAGAAATCATGAGACCGGCTCAGTGGGTGGCAAACAAACGGGGAGCCCTCTTAATTCTTTATAAACTATGTCTAAGCTACCCAGCCCACGTAAATCCCGGTCAGGAATCTGACAGGTTTTCCAGAAATACGAGAGGCCCGGGGTTGCTGTTAAATCCACTTCAGCAGGCTGACATGCTGTGATTCTTTAGAAACTTTCGACCTTTTTGATGGATGTTGATTAACAGGTGTGTGGAGAGGATTAAAGAGATGAGTCAGCATTTCAAGTTCAAATCTTTTACTTTTTGTAGCTTAACTGTCTTGAAATGTGAGGAGACAAAGGCACAGCAGTATCTACACAGAAAAATGAACAATATCAGAGTTAAAAAATAACACTTCTGGGTCCACAACACAACGTGGTGTTTTCACTCTTTTCAGAGAGTCAGTGCTTTAACGCTCATCAAGTGTAATGGTTGCTTCCTTTTGGAGTTAAAATTTCAAACTGTGCAACACTTTACAGTGTTACTTTTGATCAACTCTTCTAAGCAGTGTTCTGAATGCACTCTCCCAGTTTATTTTAACTACTCAGTTACTCAGTGAGTGTTAATAACATTAACACTGCAAATTTTAAATATTGCTGTATTTATTTACTGTATATTCATGGGGAAAATTAGCTGAAATAAAGACACCATGCTTGGTTTGAAGACATACATTTGAATAAATTAACATACTGTTATCCCCCTGGGGTGGACAACTTTGGTTAGAAAGACGTTAGTATTATCATTCAAAGAGGCCCACCTTTAGTGCAGTTACTTGTAATTCAACAAAAGGGATAATTTCAGAATCAGAATTTGTATTTACTGTCAAGAACAGTTGCACATACTAGGAATCTGACTTGGTATATTGGTGCAAAAGCAGTCAACATATCATTAGAATAATAAAAATAAAGGGTCAGGAGGAATAAAATAAAGTATAACAACAGGGAGAGAATAGTGCAAAATTGACTCTGGTATGTATAAAAAATATACAAAATATACCAAATATAAAATAGACACAAAAAGAACAAAACACAAACCAACAATATATTCAGAAGACTGTAAAAAATGTGTGAAGCTGCCATAAGATGCTATTTATCAACATTAATTTACATGTATATTGAAACCCAAATGCAAACAGCAATATGTAATCTAATGAGCTGAACCTTGAATCCAAGGTAATTTCAGCTACTTTTGATAGAGGTTACAAAGTATTTTCTGGTAATCAATGTATATTGTACAGACATTTATTAACAAATGGATGAAAGAGAGTTTTACAGAGATAAATGCAGCTCTATCTTCTTGAAAATATTACTACTTTTGACGTGTTCAGTGCAGATTTTGTCAGGATTTCTTCATGTGCATACATTTTTTTGACAGTTTGAACTGCCTGACTGGCCGCATTGAGGGAGTAGGAGGGCCTCATGTGGCCTCTGGGCCACCAGTTGCCCAACCCTGATCTAAACTTGTCAGAATTAAAGTCTTAACTTGTAGATCCTGCCTGATAACATCTGATGGATGGAAATAACACTGTGAGATAGTTTCATATTTAGGAGTGTTAGCAGTTTGATTAAAATAAAACTATTTGTTCTTGTGCTTAATATTTTTGACAAAAAAAAGAAAAAAACTGCCTGACCTCATCCACAGCTTGACCAAAACTACTATAATAACAAACATCAGTCCTCTCAATTTCATAATTATTGTTTGTCAATGTCAATATTAGAATGATCTCTCTGTCTATGATTGTTATTGCCAATAATACCACAATAAATACCTTTATAACCAATCAGGGAGAAATATGATAAGGGCAAATTTATGGCCCAGGCAGCCGTAAATTTATTATAATCATCAAATATTATTATAAGTTCTTTCGTCTCTATGCCTTTCTGCATCTTCCCTTATCTATTTACACCCCAACCATGGCTGTGGCTTGCGGTTGTTCAACATCAGTCTGGTTCTGCCCAAGGTTTCCTGCCTGCTTAACAGGGGGTTTTTCATGCTACTGCAACATGTGAAATCTTACAAAGTGCTGTACTCATGGTGGAATTATGTGGAATC
Organism: Cetoscarus ocellatus; assembly: GCA_037902135.1. Lineage (NCBI taxonomy): Eukaryota > Metazoa > Chordata > Actinopteri > Labriformes > Labridae > Cetoscarus > Cetoscarus ocellatus. The sequence continues at coordinate 781,379 of JBAMNC010000666.1, read as the reverse complement.
TGAATCACTAAAATAATATTTTTCTCATGAAGAAGAGTTCGTCTGCTTTTTCTATTATAGTTGTTATTATTTGGTCCTGTAGAAATAATGATTGATTAATTGATGAATGGTTGATTATTTTACAAAACTGTCAGGGGTCACCAACCTTTCCAGGCCTGAGAGCTACCCTGAGGATTAGAGAGGGCTACCTGTTTGATTTGGTGTTTCTGACTGATATGAATCTGCATAGTTCACCTAAATAAAAATCACATTATGCATTTAAGAGGCTACATGTGACACTGGATGTTTAATTTTTCCTTTAAATGACAAAAAAATATCACTCATGACTAAGAAATATTATGAGAACATTATACTTAAATGCATCTTTAACAATTTAATTTATGTAAAACTTAACTGATACGTAGCAGTCGCACTTCTGTGATTTTTTTGTACACTGACACTGTTAGGGCTCTGGCTAGCTGCAGGGGCGATAAAGGTAAAGGTAAAATAAAGGTGTGGCGTCTGCACATCACAGTAAACTTTGACTCTACACAGGCCAGTTAAAAAGAAAAAGGCATTTTTGAAATGTAACATATGTTAAATTAGTTGTTTTTTGCACTGATGTAGGTACAATTTATTTGCAAAACATAACAGAAATTATATTTCAATAATGGCGTTTTATGTCAGGTTCTGTGGTGTGAACTAATGCTCTCTTTAGAAAATCCCGTGGGCACCTCAGAAGATCCTTAAGGCTACCAGGTGCTCACGGGCACCCTGTTGGTTACCCCTGATCTAGAGTAATTCTGTTGATACATTTCATTAGACTGTATCAGACTCTCTGTTTCTTTCACAGTGACATACATTCAAATGTCTGTTACTGGTGTGCGGCTTCCTCGTCTAACAGCCTGACAAAGCATGACAGACTAAGACTTGAGTCAGTAGAAAAAGAGGAACAATTTGAGAGGGAGAGACGTGCTGCTGCTCATGTTCAGGTCTTAAAACATACGTCATTCTTGACAAACTTCTCTCTACATCTCTGCCCTAACATCCCATCTGAACCCTTTGAACTTTTGTCGGTCCTGCAGCATCCCCTCCGGTGACCTGGACTCCGTGAGCAAATCAAATTCTTAGACATCTAACACAGACACACAAAGAGAGAGAGAATGAGATAGAAAGAGAGAAAAATGAGGGGAAGAGAGACGAGAAATGTGGTATCACTCGCTCCGCCTCAATCTCCCTCACTCTGTCACATACACACTCAACAAACCACATTTTGCCAGGGCCCAAAACATGAGCCGTATGTGTGTGTGTGAGATTGTTTCCAGTAAGAAAGTATGGATAAATAGAAATATACATTAAGCTTGTATGATAATTCAGCTGGTTTTGCTGCTGTGGGATGAAGGAGAGTATGTCATCTCTTTTTTGTTCTCCTCACTGTCACCATAATAAAGCACAAACAATAACATTTTAAAACTGCTATTTGGCATTTAAATGCAAATGTGCCATTGTTTTAGCACAATCTGCTCTACAGCTGATTAAGAAATAATACAAACTGCAAACAGACAGAAGTTAGAAAGTTAAAACCATATTTCACTTGTTTCTCTATTTATATCCTGTTATTTAAGTACATGGATATGATACTTTTTTTTTTTTTTAACTATATCCAGTCAAATAGAGATTAGTTATTTTATATTAAAAATCACATATACAACTTCAACAAGTTAACACTGGTCCACCTAAAATTCTTGCCTAACATTAACCCAGATATGTGCTTTTGGCATGCTTATAAACTCCTCTGTCTCAGCCTTGCTCAGAATCACATTTCAATGCGTAAATCCACAAGCTGGGTCTGACCACACTTTTTATTTTGTATTTTTTAAAGAGGATGCAGTCTTGGCTATCCAGTGTTGTGCTCTAATGTTTACGGTTGCTGCCTAGATGTGCCTTGACATGTTTCATCTGCTGTGGCAGGCTGTGGGCAGATCACTCAGGGAGTGTCAGAGGTACACAGTTTCTAAAAGTGTAACTGGTAGTAGAGGGAGAGGAGACATTTTTGCAGAAAACAGCACAAACATCCAAAACAACTTCAGTGCTGGGTGCTAAGCACAAAAACAGTTAGTCAATGTTACGTCTATTTTGTAATATTAGATGATGTATGGTTTGTTAATGCATTTATGGTATAATTTGTCACAGCATTGGTGGTGGTATTCATATTTGTGTATTTTTTTTCAACAGTGATACTATGTCTGACATCACTTGTCAGGGGACCCCAAGGCTGTATAAATAGAGTTGGGTCTCCTTATTTGTTCATTTCTGATAAATGACTAAGATTCAAAACATCACATCTGTGGAGTTTGTCTTCATTAAGTTTACTTTGGTGCAACTTCTGGTGTACTGATCTATTTTTATCTTTATTGCAGAGGAGATAGTTTCCCATGTGGTGGAATTAGTAGACAGACCATGCACAGACCTTGTATGAAAACCATTAAAAAGTGTGTTTTCAATAACATGAGACCTTAAAAACACCAGTTACAGTAAGCCATAAAAGAAAAATCTAATTATTCTAGGAATTAATTTGTTTCTCCTAAATTCAGCACTTTGGGATCTTGATCAATATTGGCTCAGGCTATTTCTCAGCTTATCTTTTGGCTTGGGGGTGAGAGTGCTAAATTGTAATGCTCCTCTAAGATTTTGTGGATGATAAAGGAAAGCTAAAGGAAGAGAACATTTCTAATGAGTTCTGGACCCAATACACATTTGAATTTGTTGCAATAGTGCCATCTTGTGTTTTAGCATGCACACACTCATGCTGAGATATAAACCCTGATCCACTGCACTTCCTCCTTGTCCTTAAACCTCTCTCTGCCACACACTTACTAGTTTTTATGTTATCAAATGTACCCCATGACCCTGATTTTTTTAGTCAATTAGATTTGTGCTATGTGGAAACGGCAGCCTGTATTTGCCAGTCACAACCTGGAGACCATGTTATTTGGTCTTCAAGTCAACACAGGACAGGAGGACACACCCCTCGTGGCAAGTCAGGACAAATGAAAGTAGGTGAAGGATGCGATGAGCTGATGATAAACATAAAGGTTACGGCTCTGCAATGACTGCGGATGTGCCAACATTTGCCTGTTGTGCAAACTCGCATAACTTGCTTGATAAATCTAGTGTTTACTTATTATACTGGATAATATTGAAGGTTAAAGACACCTTCCAAAGCATTTAAAAATTGCAGGAAAAGACATTATGGTCAAATATGTCTGACTGATACAACACAGGTGAACGATACTGGTAGATAAACACTCATAAGGTACACTTTGATCGGACCAGGTTGGACCTCAGAACCACCTTCATTCCTTGTGGCATTGATCCAACATGGGGCTGGAAAATTCCTTAGGAGATTTTGGTCCATGATGGCATGATAGCAACACGCAGTTGCTAAAGACTTGTCGGCTGCACATCCGTTTTGATCTCTCATTACAACACATCCCAAAGGTGCTCTGTTTGTTTTGGATCTGGTGACTATAGAGGTCACTGGAGTACAGTGAACTCATTAAGGTCAAGAAACCACTTTGAGTTTATTTAATGTTTGTGACATGGCATGAGAAGATGGGTGCAGTGTGGTCATGAAGGTATAAACATGGTCAGCCCACCAACAACACCTCGGTAGGTTGTGGTATTTATACAATGCTCAGTTGTTACTTTAGGGGCCTGAAGTGTGCCAAAAAATGTTCCTCAAACAACTGATACAAGGCAGTAAGGTTCCACGCTTCCATGCTATTTACCCTAAATTCTGACACCACCATCTGAGTGTTGCAGAAATTGGGACTCATCAGACCAGGCAACATCTTTCCAATTATCTTTTGTCCAAATTTGGTAAGCCTGGGGGGAGTTAAAGCCCGTTTCCTGTTCTTAGCTGACAGGAGTGGTACCCTGTATGGTTCTCTGCTGCTGTAGCCCATCTGCTTCAATATTTGACAAGTAGTGCATTTCAGAAACACACTGCATACCTTGTAGTTTATCTTCTTCGGACCATCCTCTGTAAACCCTAGAGATGCATGAGTAGGAAAATCACAGTAGATTAGCTGTTTCTGGAATACTCAAAAGCAACCATGTAACGTTCAAAGTCACTTAAATTATCCTTCTTCCCCATTATGGTGCTTGGTTGGAAACCTCAGTAGTTCATCCTGACCATATCTACATGCCTTGGGTTGATATAGAATAACTGAATTTAATGTCTTGTAAAGTGAATGATACATCCTTATGACTATTATTCTTAAATAACCCTTAAGGTGTTTTCACATTTTCATTATTTGAAAATTCGCTGCAGGGAAAAGCATGGTCTTTTTTGAAGTTATCTGCGCCTCAATATCATTGACTTTCCCCCATCTGTCAGAAAAAGCATGTAATGTTCAGCTCACTTACACAGATGGTCAGTTTAATAAAAAAGTGCTAATTTGTGGGCGGATGAATCACAGATAATAAATGCAGGTACAGGATGACTCACCGAGTTACCTTGTGGCATTTGTCAATAAAAGTGTTGTTCAACAGTGCCACCATGAGGTTAAAAATGAGTAATGCAGCAAGAAGTGCTCTTGTTTTTTAAACAATACTGCCACCCTGTGGACTGACTGCTGGTTTTTACAGATTTTACTGACCTGAGTGTTTCAGAGGAAACTGGGTTATCGTAAGGGGTCACTGGGTGTAGAACTTAATCATATATGAAGACAGCTACAAGTCATGCTTATTTAATCAGAGTACAGGTTTCTGTATGTGTGACTAACAACCTTACTACTCACCAAGAAAAAGCAGGAAACTGTTTGTCTCCAGTAATAATAAAGCAGAAATGCAAACCAAGACCTAGAATCAGAGAATTTTTCAGGTCTACCCTGCAGATAACACATGCTGTAAAGTGAACATATCTTAACTACATCTACAATAATGTGGAAATTCCTGCCTGCAATCTGAGCAAGATAAGGTATGCTTTTACAGTCTGAGTATTGAAAGACAATTTCAAACACGCACATTCCTTAGTGGGTGCTGGATAAAAAAAGGCAAAACAAAATGAGGAAAAGAGAACCACACAGTAAAACTCCCTCAGAAAGATTTACTGAGCAACAAGTGAAGTTTTGAGTGAGCGGATCGCTCTTTTTCTCCATGCTTTTATTGTCTAAGTTTTTTTCCAGATTCCTGATAAGATTACACCCAGGATTGATCTGACTGAAGTGTTAACTGTAGTCAAAAGGAAATTGTTATACAGATTGATGTTAAAGAGTGAGACATGATTTGTGGAAAAGCTTCATAAATTCATGCTTTCTGACAAAGTAATGAAGTGTACAATGAAAAAAAGTCATTTTTTTAAAATCCAAACTGTGTTTATTGGTTCAACACCAAAAGTAGTGTACAACTGACACGGAAAAACAAACTTCTGACCTTAAGATATAGGTGAAAAAGTTGTGCGTTTATGATTTAAGTTAAAACCAGTTAACATCCTGATGATGTGTAAGCTGTTTGAAGATGTCCTTAGGCACACAACTGAGTTGAGGGTGTAGTAACAGAATGTCCTGAAGTGGACGGTCCTGATCAAGAATGCTTAACAATTTTAGATCTTCCCAGGGAAACTTCCACACTCTATCTGCTCGTCCCATTTGGCGACCTGTTACGAAAACAAAAATAAAGAAAGGCCTTTGTGAGAATATATTCAAGCTCAAGTACTGTTCATCATGAACTTGGGAAATGTTTTTGGCAAAACATTTTTAGGGTTAATGGAAATTAGCTAAAAAAATCTCAATACAATAACAGGCTACATTATGAATTTTTCTTGTTGAAAGGTATGAGACTCTAGCTATGTTTACATGTGAAATTTTTGTTCAGTCTGATTGAAGTCATTCAGATTGGAATTTTCTGGTGTTTTTTTTTTTTTTTACATAGACACATTCCAATCGTAATGTTTAAGTGCATGCATCAACATTTGATCAGAATAAAAGCATTTGGGCATGAGCAGAGCTGTCTCTAAGGTCTAAGTACAGAGACGGGAGCTGCTGTTCTTTATGCTGAAATCAACAAAAATGCACTTCAGTTAAAAATTAAAAGTTAGGTTGGTAGTGATTCATTGTAAAAAATATTCAGCAGCACCTGTCAAACATATAAATGAGAGAATGTACTGGATCCTTTAAGTAAGGTACCACAGTTTTAACACTTTGGTAATATTTCAGTTTATCAGTTTATCCCTTGATGAGAATGCTACAGGCACTGTACACAAACACTGCTGTCCGTAGGTCCGCCCTCACAGAGGGACAGAGAATGTATTCCTCTGCTGGTGGTGATGACTGAGGATGTCTATATTATTCAGAAATAAACCCAAATTGTGTGCTGCAAGCATTTTCCCTCGTCCTCTCTTTAGAGAAACTACAAACTCTGATGTGAAAAAAAATAAGGCAAAGAAAAAGCATGGTGGCAGTCGATGCTGTTTGTACAATGGGACCATTAAGAGTGGGATGCTGCCCTTTCCTCAACTGCACATGTCTGAGCAGGCCTTAAAATGTGCACAGGTCAGAGAGAGAATCAGGAAGGCTGGCTCAGAAAGAGTTTACATGAACTTCTTTTGGAATAACTATCAGCATAAACCATTCCTCTCATTTGAAAATTCTTCCCCAATGAGCTCTTACAAATCAGACTCCGATCCAAGCGTTTATTCTGATTCCTTTTATCTATGAAAATATGATTGTTTTTTAGACTATTTTCTAAAAAAAAAAGTATGATACGTGATGGCAGAAGAAAAGACAAAGGTGGTAAATGTGTTTTTTTAAAATCTTCTTTGTCGTATGCTATTTAATGTCCAATAGTATCACACATGTATGTATTTATATATATTTATATAGAGAGATATGTAAAAATATATTTATATAGAGAGATATGTAAAACCGGACGTAGCTAGGTGATTAGTACTATCTATTACGTTCTATATCTTATTATATTGGGTATTCTATTATAAAGGTAATATTATATGGTGTATGATAGATATTATTAATTAGAACATAACTTAATATAAAGGGTATCTACGGTACATGATAGTGTGCTAATAAGGTACATAATTATAAGCTATAAATAACATTAGTATATATGCAACAGTGTAGAAATAGTGTATATTTAAAGTCTTCAAAATACTATAATATTGTACTATAATGTTATATATAGTACTATGATATTTGCAATAATCTAATAAGTGTGTTGTACGTGTTTGTGTTTATGCTCGAAATAAAGATGCAATCAATCAATCACATCACAAGTAACTGTGTTATGTCAAGGTAAACAATCATTCCACAACCAATAATGAGGTGGACAATACAACAAGAGCACAAAACAGGGAGCAGTGGAGCCTGTCAACAACGAGCATGTAAAATTGTCTACGGTCAGTGAGGCACCAAAACACTGCAAAGAACTGTGATATTAAACTTTACCCAGCTCAGAGGACAGAGGCTCTTGTAGACCCTCTGGTACCAATCACAGGGAGCCACATCCTGGTCTCTGGCTGACAGAGCCTTGTTGCACCTGTGGTAGTCTAGAGCAGCAAAAAACAAAGAGGTTCAAGGTTTCTCACCTGACTGTATTCATATTCATTACATATACTGTAAAAATGTGTTGGTTAAATTAAGAGGGTGGAATCAACAAAAGCCACCTTTTGCACCACCTGCTGGACAGTAAGCATAGTTTTACATTGTTTATATTACTTGCTTACAGTCCATAGTATTTTATCAAAAAATCTCAGCACACTGTGCTGCTCTTTCATAAGCTTACTCGCTGCATTAGCACATTTAACAGCTTTCTTCAATGTAACTGGATGTTTACAATTGTGATCATCCCAGCAATTGGTTTAATTTGTTCTTATGTCATGTAAAGCTATACTTCTGAAAAGTACAAGTAACAATTTAGTTTTCCTCATTGTGCAAAGATTAGATTAATATGTGCACTGTCACATCAATCCTGAACTATTTCTTATCACATCTACTCCATTGCTAGTGCAGTTGTGAGTCTGAAAATGCAACAGCAAGTTAGTGTTTTAGCACTTCAGTTCACCTTACTCAAGGTCTATGGAATTTTGAACGTTTTGTTTAAAAATAATGCCTGATATAATGTCTATGGTGAAATCAAGCACAAAGGATTTTAATGTTTTTTTCCCTATAATATAAAATGCATCTGAAATTGCCCCACTTCTGAATTTAAAAGAATTATTGCATCTTTATAACAAAGTTTGCTGACAAACTGCTTTCGAGAACTACTTAAATGGCCATGGACCTTAAACAAAGATATAGACACAGATAAAATGATACGCCATGGGCACCAACTTGATCATGTACCACTACAAGGACATTCTCCTAAACAAGAGGTAACAGCTCAAGATATAGATTAAGAGTGTTGTGGCGGTTTCTCAGTCTTAACACCATTGCAATTTCGCAATAGTCTTACAACAACTTTTTTCTCCTATTAATTACACTCACACTTCAGAAATCTTTAACTTGGGTCCAACTGTAAAGGTTATCCTGAAGGACAAAACATCCCAATTTCACAAACAAGTTTTTGTCACAGAGCTTGTGAAACTAACTGAAAAATCTGAAGGCTTTTTAAAGGGAATCAGCACATTGCTAACTTAGCCTACAACAATATGTCATCTCTTCACCCCCTAAACATTCTGTAACTACATTTTCTGATTCCAGTTCACTTCAAATATTTGTACTTTGCTTTGAATGTATTTTCTTTAAATACAGCTGCCTGTCAGATGATGTCCTGCTATTTCTCATGGCCTATTGCAGCTTTGTTTATCTCTAATGGTTACAGTTGTTCTTAAACACTAGGATCCTCTAAACTGTAAATGTTTAAAGCAATAACATATTATTCTACTTCTATTCTCCTATTTAGGTTACCTGTAAGTACCAGTACCACCGTTTGAAAAGCGTTTCCTATTCTTTCCGCTCTTTACTGCAGGCAGTTTCATACATCAAAACAACACCCCAACAGTATCTTGTTAATATAAATTGGATTTGCTGTAAAACCCGACTCTGATCCAGTTTCTTACCCAGGTAGTTCTGGAAACAGTTGCGGGTCTGGTTGGTGTTTGGGAACCTGGCGTCAAAGGGAGCTGTCCTGTAGCCCTTGATCTTCGCCTCAATTGTTTCTGACATCTTTTCGACTTTTAAATAAACTCCTTCTGAAAGAGAGCACAGACCTGGTTATCATTTCAGAGCTGTAACACATTCATAAAACACGTTGAATGCCTGTTTTCGATAACACGTCCAGTGTAACCTCTAATGTCCTGAGTGCTAGCCAAGCTAAATTTAGCATGGTGATCAAATTTATGTCGAGCTTTGTTTAAGACACTGAGGAAACGTCTGAATGACCACCAGGAGCTGAAGATTCAAAAGGTTGACTTCTAAGACTGATAAAGATATCAAAAGAGGGACACGACAGCAGACAGATACGTTTTAACACAGTTTACTGAGCTCAGTAGAGTTTACAGTCAGGCAGTTCATGCTAACCGCTAGCTCGATGCTAGAACGTAACATTGGCGAAAATAATGGTCATGATTGGTAGCGGACACGTTTAAGAACAGCTGGCTTTACGCAAATTTAACGGGTTGACGACAACACGGAATACGACAAATGTAAAGTTGAGTTAAAAAGAAAGGCAATCGAGGAGAAAATGGTAACTCACCTTGGGCGCTTCTCGCTGTGTCCTCGGCTCTGGCTGAAGAGACGTCCTTTCCGGAGACGCAAAGGACTCTGGGAATTCCAGTGTAAACGAGCTATATGACGTCATGCGTCCATAGAGGGACGTTTATTTTTGATAATACTTTTTTTTTTAGGTATTTCATTTCACAGACATGAACTAACATAAGTATATATCAGGGTTCCCACTCTTTTCCAGAAACCATTTTGCAGGACTTTTCCAAGATTCCCCCCCCACACACACTTGTGTCCTTTTCTACCGTTGTAGGCCTACCTCACATTTTGTACATTTACCCAGATTGCTGTGTTGTTTATGCCTCTTCCACCCCAGAGATCTGATTTACAAGATGTGTAGTCTATGGCTATAACAAATCTATGAAATATCATACATTCTCTGACATTCTTAGAAATTATGACAAATTTATCATAGAATAGCGCAAAGACAGCCACAGATTCCAGTGTCACACAACCAACTTAAGTTACAATATTGGTGTGAAAAATTCTCAGGTTAAACTAGCCTTCTGAAAAACGAGATTAAAGGTTGATGGACAATATCTCTGGCTAGCTCCACCATATCATATTGAACTTAAATTGTATTTATTTCTAACTCTCGGGCATGAACATTGTCTGCTAGCTATCTTTTTAGTCTGGCTTTTGTGTAGTGTCTCACTGTTATGCATTTATGGTTTATACTTTTTTTTTTTTAATCTTTATTTACTCTGTTTCTTTATAAATATATCTTGTTGATTAACTGTTTAAGTAGCCTAAATTGTATTTTGCCATTTTTATTTATTTTTGTCACCATTATTTTGAGTTTCTGTATTTTATTCCTTAACTGACATTATTTTATCTACTCATATTTTATGGCCAAGTGTGCAATAGTTACCAAGTATATTTTTACTTAATTTCCTATGTTTTATTTTGTTCACTAACAAGGTAGAAGGAAGATAAATAATTTTCTAGGACAATTAAAGCTTTTCCAGGACATTTTACTTTTTTCCCTCATTTTCCATATGTTTTCCATGACTGGAAAATTGGTCAATCATTTTCCAGGTTTTTCAGGAAGTATGGGAACCCTGTATATTTCAACCACCCATCCACCCATTCACTTAGTAAATTGGCTTTCAATAAGTAGTTGTTATGCTTTGCTTCTGTTTGTCTTATTTGTGTTTTATGGATTGTTGTGCTCTATCTCCCATTTTGTCATTCAAGAAAAACTAGCTATCATTCCTCTTAAATCGTTTATTTATTTATTTATTTATTTTATCTAAGATGGCTTGCTTTATATTTGTGTATGTAAATTATATGTTATTGTCTCTGTGGCACTAAAAACAATCATATTAATACCAAATATCATAAGAATTTAGTGTTTTGGTCAGCATTAAAGAAAAACAGACATTAAAACTGCTGAGCATTCCTTAAATAACTCCAAAAACACATTTCAGTGGAAAAACTAAAAATGCAGAAATCAAAATGACCAGAAAACAACAGTACAAAAATATATCACTCAAAGATAGATATTAAAATAATAAATAACAATAAATCAAAGTAAAACAGTGGGCCTTGATGCGTGTAAAACTAAAGCAATTCAGAGTCCCAAAACATTTACTGTTTACTGACTGAAACAATGTTCTGAGTGCTGTGTAAGTGTTCAAAGTGCCCCAGACTTATATGTCTGTTTTCTCACAAATGTCAGTGATTATAAACATGCATCATTTTGAAAATGATGCATCAATTTAAAAATTGATGAAAATTCAAAAAGCCCGTGCTCCAACTCAACACAGTGTTCAGTGGTTGTTGGCTCTCATTGCTGGTCAAATGAATGAAAGCAATCATCTTAACATTGGCTGATTTCTGACTTCATCCATTGTGGCCCTGTATTCTACTGTCTGCCTCTCATGTAACTAAAGCTTCAATTTCAGTTCACCATTTCAACACAGGTCAAGGGTTACTGACTTGTCTTGATGTGTTAAGACTTGAAATTCAGATTTCGAAGGGTTCAGCTTCCAACTGAGACCTAGTGACAGTTTCCCTTCTCTGTGCATCCCTATTTTCCTGTTGGGAAAAAAAAGGTCAAAGATCACAGGTGTCACAGTTGTTTCCTCAAGCTTCCTGTCTCTCTGCATGTGTTTCCTTCCTCCTCTGTCCAACAAAACTTCAAACTGGCTTTAAACGCTTGTTGTGTAAAGCACAGCAGTAAATTATTGTGCAGTTTCACATGGCTACAATTTTGTCAATTTCTTTCAGCTTTCGGATCTTTAAGATATGATTAAACTGAATAAGGATGAAACAGTGACACCATATTTTGCTTTAGTTGTGGCGGAGCTAAGTGTAAACTTGCTTTTTGGTTTACAGATATAATGCTCCCTTAAAAAGACCCAAAAGTCACTTATGTGAGTGCGTAAAATCACCCTTCCCTGCTTTCCACCAATGTCTCCCTCTCTCTCAGTCAGTCAGGATATAGGTGTTGTCCGCTGCAAAAGGAAGGAAATTCTGTCACTTAGAACAATGGGCCTGCTTCTCTATCTATAGACACAGAGAGGCTGAGAGCTGAAAGAAGAGAGCAGACCTGCCTCATTTAGACAGAAAAAGAAATCGTAGTGAAGTGAGACTAAACTCATGGATAATAAGAATTAGTGGCCTTGATGTAGGAGGGTGGGCAGCAAGTTCAGGAACAAAAAATGGAATTTCATCACGTAAAAAAGGAAATATACAAGATTATTGGGTGATTTTAAAACAGAAATTTGCATTTGCTTCAGAGGAATCATCAACACATTATAGAAGGATCTGATCCAGAGTTGGGTAAGTGTTTTCAAAGTCTTATGTCTTTAAATAGATTTTTATGAAATAAATACCAATTAAAAGTGCCATGTTAGAATCACAGCAGTCAATTCAAGGAGCAGGAACTCTAATTAAAAAGTACAAGATGTAAAGTTTTGTCTGGAATCATACATCTGTTTAGCTTAGGAGAAAATAATATTCTACAAGCAGGAATAAAGCTCAACTCTGACAGCCATTCTGATGGTCATTTATGAAGAAGAAACTCTGAAAAACTGTGTTTGGAGAGGGTTTTCCCCGTCCCTGTGACAATATGGACCTGAGTCTTCCAAAAGATGCTTCCTGTTTGGAGATGGGAAATTCACGCTTTGATTATCAGGGGCTAATGGAGGTGTTTTTCAAGTGAATTTCTCTCTGTTTTCACCTTGTTGACAACCTGCTACAGGCATCCTGTTGATATTTCTGATGCTGACATCATGCTATTGTTTTATTGTTTCAGTTGTGACATTGCTGACACGCATCCTTCTAAACAGTCAGAGGACTAGAGGAAACATGACACTTAAATTCACTAACAAACTCACATATTTATCAGGTTTTGATCAAACAAACCAATTTTTTTCTTATGTATGCTTGTTTTTGTAAGATGGAGGGGTCGGGCAGTCCTCGCTTCAGAAAGCTCCATTTCCCAGTGGGTCTCTGGATCAACTCGCCAAGGAAACACTTTGCAAAGCTTGGAGGTCGCTGGCCGAGTGCAGTGTCTGTCAAGTCAGTTTGTCTCTCTGTAAAACTGCTCTTCTGCTTCTGTGTCATGTTTATGAGTCCTTACTTTGTGTATCTTGCATGCCAACTCTTATTTTGGGCAAATTAAGTGACTGATAAGGGTTGTTAAAAGCAATGGTTCTCAACTAGTGGTCTTTCAGTGGGTTCTGAATGTGTCAGAAAATAAATGTTGAAAAGAGTCCATGATACATGACAAAGGCATCCACCTTGACAACACAAAACAAAAAAAAAAAAAAAATAGAAAATTTGATTAAAATCCTCATTTCCCTCTGTGCGAGACCTTACAACATCCTTGGGCTGTTATGTCTATCAGTGGTTACAAAGCTTTTTTAAGGTTTGGGTCCTGATTGAATCAAGTCCCAATCAGGACCCAAACAACAGAGTGTTACATTGCCTAATAATGTCAACACAACAACTGAAAAACACAGATAGAATGGACTTAAAAACATGCATTATGGTCAAAAGACCCTCTTAGACTGTATGCATTATGTGTGTTAGTATTGTTTAGTTATAAGTCACACATATCGGTCCTTTTTAACAAGTTCATATGAATTCCAATTGTCTCCAGAACATAATATTAAAGTTTTTTGCCAAATAATACACTAACGCTAAGTAATTTTGGCATGCCCACAAACAGCTGTTTTGAGCTCTGCTCAGAGCTGGCCATTTTAAGTATTAATCCCCATAAACTGTGCCTGTCCATGCCCCTCTCAAGAAGTGGATTTTGCTTAAGCTTTCCACCACTGTGCTCTCATGTTTGCTGTGTCTGCACAAACATGCCAAGACATGTTCTACCTTCACTGGAGCCAGGTGTGGGCCGAACAGACACCTGGCTCAGGGTGTGTATTCCATCTGTAGGAGAGGACATATCCCATCATGACATCATTAGACCAAAAAATCAAATAAACTGTTCGAACACAGCAACAGAAGGAGAGGGGGGATTTTCTCATGTTGGTAGGTTTGGATACAGGCTGTTGTAACATAGTTTTATATTAAAAAAAAACATTAAAAAGTATATTTTGCATAATAAGGGAAATTTAAAAAATTAGAATAAGTAATTTATCAAAATTTCAAAATGCCTTCAGAATTTTAAATATATTTCCCTTGAAATCAACATTGATCAATTTTGGATCTTGTATGTGGCATGAATTTCAGGCCTAGCTAATGGTGATGACTGGAAGCAGATGGCAAAATAACCTTGTACACTTAGCACTTAGCTGTTCTGCTACCAGGTCAAAGTTGTTTCAGACACTGTGCAGCATGAGCAGAACATAACAAGCAAAAGACTACCTTAACTTTCTGTTTTGAAACATTGTGTTTCATTTTGCTCCATTTTGCTGAAATAATGAGCAAATGTGGTTGATTAACCTGTGTCCAATCTTTATCATATTATTATCTTGGGATAAAAAAAGTTGGTTTCCTATGCTAATATGCCAATTTTTGAGGATCTCTAGAAAATCCACAAGTTATTTGATACCACAGGATAGAGCAAAATCATTTTTAGTCCTCCATGGCCTCTTTAATGACCTCATGACCTCACAGCAAGCAGGTTGTTTGCTGACTCCCCTTGTCTCCCCAGGGTCTTTCTGTGTGGAGTTTGAATGGTCTCCCTGTGCCTGTGTGGGTTTTCTCCAGGCACTCCTTTATCCTCTCACAGACCAAAAGACACGCTCATTAGGTTTACTGGTGACTCTAAATTGCCCTTAGGCAATGAGTGTGAGCATGCATAGTTAACTGTCTCTCTATGTAGCCCTGTAGTTGGCTGGCGAATTGTATAGGCAGCAACACCAAAAAGGTTGGATGGACCTCATTAATAATGCTTTATGTAACATGCTTTCATTCGTGTAAACATTTTTGTGTTGTTCTGTCTCTTTAATTGATCATGTTTTGTTTCAAATTTCAATATTTTTCATCCTATAAATTTGACTGACTGAAACTTTTAGGAAGATTCACGTCTTTATTCCCATGAAGGAGGTGGCAGTTAGTCCAGAGGTCAGACCAGCTGAAAACCACTGCTTTAAGTAAAAAGTTCAAGCACTGATGGTATCTTATCTTCCTCTGGCTGTCATTAGTCTCCTTTCAGCCTTGTAACCTCTCCCTGTTTTATTTTCGTCCTTGTTGTTTGTCTGTTTTGTCCGTCATAATTCACAGCTGACTGGTCCTTTCCTTTCTTCTTCCTCTATCCTCCATCTGTCTCCCCCTCCTCTGTTGTTCCCAGGTCGACCACCAGTTCTGACGCAGCCTCCCTCCACGAGGCCCCCTCCGCTCCTTCCTCTTCCCTTTCTACCTCCACCCCCTCGCTGGCTTCCCCTGCTCCATCCCCATCCCCTTCCCCGGCCTTCCTCCGGCCTCGGCCTGCTGGGCCCCAGTCCCGCACAAAGCGCCTGTCCCATCTCTTCCTGCGAGGGCGCTCCAACAGCGACCGGGACCGGGCAGTGGGGGAGAGGGAGAGGGAGGTTTGGGCTCACTCAGCTGCTTCATCCTCTCACCATTATCTCCCCCCTGCATCTTCCTCTGCCCCGGGCCTGATCAAAATCTACGGGGATGCCCTCTCCAGTGGGGCGAACTATCGTTCCCTGCTGGCCAACATTCACTCCACAGCCCGACAACTCATCGCCCAGGTCATCACTCGGTACACTGAGAGGGAGAGGGAGGAGACAGATGACGCAGGTTTGAGATTCTCCCTTATTTGAACCTCTGCTGTGACCTATTACAGGGATTGTTTGCTGACTTTTTGTTAACCAAATCTGGGATGACCTAATATAAAAATAAACTGCAGTTTTATGGAAAAATAATTATCCCCCACCTCATCCCCTCTTTTCTCCATTACCATCTAGTTCTCCAGAAACACAGCCCTGAGGACTTCCTGTTGTGTGATGTCATTGGAAAGCCCATCCCGCAGCCAGATGGAGCTATCAAATGGGAGACAGAATGCCGGAGAAGTGTTGCCCCATGGGAATGTCCTCTGTTGTTGGTGGACATGTGGCGCCCTAAGGACGGCTTTGAACGGCGCTTTGAAATCCAAAAGAAGGAGGACTATGAGAGAGAGGAGATGGAGAGGGAGAAGGAGTTTGAGAGGGAGGGAGAGAGCTGTCAAGGTACATTAAAGAATCAACAGGTAGGTATGCTGACTTTTTTCAAACACATCTTAGTGTCAAACTGACTTGTTCGTATGGGCAACAGGTGTGCGCTGGCGGCGCAGCAGGATGTCATCAGGGGGGGGACCAGAGGAGAGCGAGCGAGGTCATCGAGGAAGAAACACAGAGCTCAGGAGGAGCATCAGTGATATGAACCTGAGTCTGCGCCGTCGCCAAGGAAACCACGTCAGTAAAGACCAACGTGGCCCTGGCAGCCGTCCGAACAACAATGTGGGGCTGCAGGACAGGAAGAACATTGTGAGCATGATCAACCCACAGCCAGGAGAGGTAAAAACAAGAATGTAGTGAGCAGTAACTGAATGAACTTTAAGTTTGTTGGTCTCACCTAAGGTTATTACCATTAACAAAACAACAAAAACTAAAATACATAGAAACATTAAAAAAACTGAAAATGAAATGTAAAGAAGACTTCACAAAAAAGATGTCTGATAAAACTGTATTGTCTGCCAGCAAAACTAACTAGAATACAATTATAAACAAAATATTCTAAAGTTTAGTCTGACCAGGCAGAGTGGGGAATTGATACACTGTTGGATAGAAAGATACGAGTGTTGGAAGCCCTAACACATGGGCCACAACCAGAGTACAAATCAAGAATGTGCTATAAAAAAACCATTAGTCCAAGGCCTGCACAGGGCCAAGATGTAATGATGGCCAAAATTCCAGAGCTCTTCAAGGACAAAGGACAAAGGTCAAATTTCCAACAAGCAAATGACTGTCCAGACCATAAACAGACAAAAGTTGTAAAAAAAATGCAGTCTCATTGAAAATCTGAGGTTCTCCAGTATAGTTAAAAATCCTTAATGATGTCCTAATGAAGACTCAGCAGGAGAGAATAATAATAATAATCCTTGTTGAATAATTCATTTTTAACTACATCAGAGTGCCTTGAATTTTTTAATGAAGAATTTTTTGTCTGTATATTGTCTGGACAGTCACTTTAAAAAAGTATTGACATACTGATACGGGAAACAGTTAGGCATCGGCACTGGTATTCAAGTGTTTAGCACTAATGCTGATATAGGAAAAACCCCAGACGACCATACATAGTTTGTACAGTATACATTTTATTTACCTTTATTCTTTCACATTTTTATTCTTGGATTTTTACTCAACATTATTTGCAAATTTCAAAGTAAAGTTCATCTTTTTTGACTTTTTACTGAGTGGATCCTGATTTTTTTTCCATGAAAAGCTCTTGCACTCTCTTTGTCCGAAGGTATCTTATACAACAGAATGAAATAAACTAGAAGTGCTTTTACAGCACCAACCTCAGGCAAGACATTTCCAACATTGTTGGGCAAGTTATTGTCAAAAATGTTTACAATTGCTCTATCCTGCACTGTTAAGAAGTCCTTGATAAACATCCAGATTTGGATCACCAAAATTGAATCATTTTCCCCTTGTGCCATGAGCAACATTGTCATCAAATTCTGTTGAGAAGTTATTGAGTTGTTCGGGAAAATGTGGAAAACTGCCCTGTCTTGCAATTTGACAAATTATTAAAAAAAAAATCCTGGCTCTGCATCAGCATTCTGATCACCACCAAAATCTAATTACTTCTTTCATGTGCCACTCCCTGACAATTTAATCAAAATCTGTTCATAAGTTTTTGAGTTATTTTGCAAAGAGACAACAGACAAAATTTAGCAGAAACACAATCACCATGGTGGAGGTAACAAATAAAAAAACTATTAAACTAATAGAATGTAAATCAAGCCTTTTCACAAAAATGAAAACTACACTTAGTTAACAAACCAGCATTAAAAACTAATCAGCACTAACCTTAAATTAACAAAAAGTAAAAACATAAAAAACCCTTATAAAGCTCTCACACTACTATGACCTTTTCTCATCTTTATGTCCTGACTTATTTTTTTAGATTCGAGTTTCAAAAGCTGAAGCCAAGGTTGGGTGGACACACCAGCAAGCGGATGAAAGGGATTACTCCAACAGTGACCTGGAAGTGATGTCACAGAGTTTAATCCTTCCACCCACGGACCGACCCTACTTCCTGTTGCTGCAAGGCTACGACCAGAGCAGGGCAAGACATGCTGGGAGATGATATCTCAACATAAACAGTCATAAACATAACCCACACACTCATACACTACTTTAAACTCAGACAAAAACAGACACACTTTGATATTTACATGGCGCACACACACCAATGTTCACATATGCAAGCTAACAGGCACACACCCTGCACATGACATCATACCTGCATGTCTGTAATCGCCACATACCATCAGGGTTTCCATCCCTCCACAAGCCTCTCCCATTCAGCATCCTGCACAAAACAGCCCCAGAGCAGCACAATGCCGCAACAATTAACCCAACGATAGCAGCGCACTCCTCTGTGTACATCACTTCATCTCACACAATGACCTCACACAGGTCTCCATTGTCGCAAACTGTGACACACTTCGTTCCTTATCGGCCGCCCAATGTTCAAGTTAACTTCTCTGAGATGGAAGATTGATGTAAACTGTAAAACTTTTAAGATAACAGACCTCCCTGACTTTGCTCTGCCCTCCGCTCTGTGTTCTGCTCAGGATTTTGTTTTGTACATCATGGCGGGTCATACGCATGTGTTTGGAAGAAAGCCCACGATGAGAGAGAGGGAGAAGGACAGAGAGAGAGAGAAGAAGGGGAAGAGGCCACTGAAGGTAGACACGTTCCTCTCTGCTCCTGACCTTTTGGCCAGACACCTGCTGGTCAGAAGAGACTCGGCTGTTCCTGACACGCCCACTGGACAAGGTACATAAGCTGTTACTAAAGCACAGTGTTGGGCAAGCTACCCAAAATCTGAGTATATTATGAATTACTCATCACTCCTCAAAAAAGTAATAATATTGCTTAACTTGTTACTTAGTCTCAAAAGTAACTAATGACTTTACTTTAAGTCACTTAGTGCTTTTTATCTTCAAAAACGGATCTACATGGTGTTTAAAACACAGTTTCACCACAGTCTAAGATCCTTTTTGCATCTTTCACAAACACAAACTCAAAATTGAGTTCATGCCTAGAGATGTTAAAATTACTTGTTACTCTTCCCCTCTAATTCTTTATGCTTCATTGAATTCTTTTAAGTCGGCCACTATAAATACACTTCATATTCTGTGCCTGTCTAACAACAAGCTGCGTTCTGAGAAATGAGTGTTGACAAAATAAACAATCAGTGCCACCCTACTTTTTTGCCCCCCTTTGCTGAACATACCTATTAGACCCTAAAAGGTGGAGCGAGACATATAACAGTCTATCAAGTAAGGGTGAAAATTTCCTTTGATGTAATTTTCTTGCCTTGTAGCTCTGATGCGGCCCTTCAGAGGAGGCGCAGTAACGCATAATGGAGTAGCCCTCTACAGGGAGACTGTCCTAAGGCCTGGAGATGTGATTGGTTTGGGAAACCACTTCCTTTTCTTGTACCGAGACCCCCGTGTGACCCCAGCTCCCCCTCTGGCACTGACCTTGCCTTGGCAGGCCGACGCTACCACCACCTGTTGTCCCTCAGGGTTAGTGGACCGACAGGAGGCACTAAGGACATACCTGGGATCCACAGAGGCCATTCTTAAGTTCCATCCCCGTCACACAGATTCCCTGTTACAGGTGAGACAAAAAGACAAAGAAGCCATGAGTCGGACCAGCTCTCCACTTCTATGAATCCTTATGTTGTATTTATCCTTTAATTTTGTTTTAGGAAATCATCTCAAAAAATTCCTCTCCAGATTCTGGAGGGGGTCCTTTAGCTCCTGCATACCTCCTTTCAATCATGATCGACCATGCCTCCAAACACCTGGACCCCGCTCTCATACCGCAGATTTTACTCAAGTCAGCAAATCTAATCAAAGAAATCGTCTGGGTGAGTTTGTAAAACCATCAAGATTCCAAATATACAATACAGAATAACAAAGGCTATTTGTTGGCATGGGGTCTAAGATCAGAGGTTCTCAAAGTGTGGTTGGGTTATGGTTGGCTGGGGGGGTTACAAAGCACCGAGAGGGGTGTTGCATGGTGCTTTCCAAAAAACAGCAAAAAGTTTAAATGTCAAATGCCATGTTTGTCCTTCATTTTCTTAAAACACAAAAAACATGTTCCATTTAAATTTTGGGGGTTGAAGGCCAGAAAGTTTGGGAAAGAGGAACTTGACCTAAGAACTTTTCTGGTTTCAGCATTGACAGGCTGACATGCTAGCAATAACCACACAAACATGTTGGTGTAAGGCAGGTCTTATGCAGTACATTTAGATGCAGTCAGAGCAAGTCAGTCTACTTTCAGAATCCATGTAGACATATCAGCCCGACTGAAATGGTACTGTTTGGATTCCTCAAGTCAGACTTATGGTGTGATCCATTTGCCTTGGATCTCAGATGTAGGAACTGGGAATTATACCACATCCCAGTTAAATGTGTTCCAGTTATGAGCTGGTAAAGTTGGGGTATCTGAAGATCTTTCAATTCCTGTGTAGAAATTCCAATCAAAGGGGGCTTTCCCTAACCTTGCAGTGCAGCTGCTGGATCCGCCTGATTCTTGCCAAGCTCCAATCTACAACAATTGTGAGCAGCCCAAAGTGGCACAGCCCTATCAGCGTCCTGTAGAGCAGGAAGAGGCAGGAGCTACAAGCGAGACGATAGGAAGTGGCTCCTCATACAGAGGTCATCATAGATGCTAACAGCTTCAGTAGCAGTTTTGTCAGATCAGGACCACATTTCTTTCTTAAAAGAAAAACAATTAATAATAATACAATCTTGTCTATAGACAGGAAATCTTCACTCTACTTTCAATACATTTTGCTGGGATTTTAATTTTCAAAGTAGCTGATGTTCTGTCCTTTAGACCACTTGACCAACTTTATTATCTGATTGGCCCGTATTAATGGGATTGACGGAACAATTGTCCATCACCGGCTAGATATGCTTTTGAAAGGTTTTGCTCATTCCCAAACATTTTCTATGGGCTCTTTCCCAGATAGACTTGTGAAATACTTTGAACGGTCCATCTGGTGAGCTTGGTCTAGATAGGTTCTGCCCAACCAACAACCAATAAATCAGGAAAAGATGGGAGCTACAAGCATGACGACAGCAGGACACAACTTATTTTATAGAGTTCAGGAAAGATGTTACCAGCTTCAGAAGCAGTTTTGTCAGATCTGGGCAGCATTTCTTTATTAACTGGAAAACAAAGAACACATTTCTCAATAGGAAGGATATTTTCCATTTCCAACATGTTCCAAATCAAATCCCCTGCTGGATATGCTTTGGTAGGTAGGTTTTGCCATATCCAAACACTTTGGCTGTTGGCCAGATTGACCAGCAAAATATATTCTGTCTTGTATATATTGAACTGTCTATCTGGCCTGGCAGTTAAGGCCTGGCAGACATTCTGACCTCCAACACCAAATAGTTGTAGTTTCTACACCTGGCACTGACCTAGAAATTAAACAGCTTTCCTTTGGACATCAACCAAAATCACTTTGCATGCAACCCATTTGCATAAAAAGAAAGTGTAAAGAAAATATTCAGTGCTGTAAAGCTGTTCAAACTGTCCACACAACTTCCTTGCTGCTTGCTAACTAATTAGCAAGGTCAACAAGAAAAGGTCCATGACAACTAGCATAAGAGATTATGTCACCAGCGTATTTTATATATCACCACAGCAGTAGAGGTAGACGTGCTGCCATCAATGAATTATTTTACCACTGGTGGTATAAGGGGACACGGACAGTAGTCAAGTTAAATATCTTCAGCAAGCTGTAGGCTTAGCTCTACATATCTTTACATGTGAACATACTGTGAGTTCAAAATTTGCAGTGTTTCCATGTTTGTAATCAGTACTTAGCATTGAGCACAAAGTGCAACTGAGGCTGAAAAACTGTTCAAGGCTTTGCAGGTTACTGGTGAAAAACAACATGGACACTCAGTTAACCACATACACAGTTAGGTCAAGCTATGGTAACAACAAAGACAAAAAATTGAGTTCATTGAGAGGCAATGTTGCTTCTGTTACAGTAGGTGGTGACATATCCTTTTTTTCAGCCAGCCACAGTGGACTTTCTTACCTGGATAAAGGTTAGTGAGCAGCATACTGGTTGTATGTAAATCACTAAAAACTAATTTACAGCTCTGCATGTTACCGACACTGTTTTTACCTTACTACCGATAAAAATGAAACATCTTTTTCTCTAGCTTATTCTTAAAGGTCCCACTTTTTACTCTTTGTCAACAAGTTTAATTTTTTCCAGCTATGGGCTTCACCAGCTTTACGTAGGTTCAAACATCGCTTACTTTGAACTTAAGTTCCAAATTACAACAGAGTTTACACTCTGCTCATGTCAGAGGTGCCGCATCAGCCGAAATAGTTTCAATGTAGGCTTAAGGTATAAATTAAATCTTACATCTCTCTCCTTTAAGGTATAAAGTCCACTGCAAAATGCAGTTGTCATAGTGTATCATAAATAAAAGTGGAAAAACTTGAGGGAGGAACTGAAAGTCTGTTGCACAACTTGTGACATCAGTCCATACCCCCTATTGGTACTACTCGAGCTGTGGAGGGCATAAATCCGTTAAAACATCACTTCATGTAAAAGTACAATTGGTTAAAGTATGACATGGCAAACAAGTTTAAGGCAAAAGTGAATTCATTAGGGTGTGTCCCCTGGGAATCATGCATGCAACTCCATCAAGATAGTGAGATATTTCAAAGTGGTTCAAGAAAAAGGAACTTTTAACATCACCCTACACACATTTATTACCCCAGCCAGCCTAAAAAAACATCCCAAAATGTGAAACCTACTATGGCATGTTGTGTAATATTGGGATAAGTTTCCTAGGTTGAAATTAGGTCAGTCTGTTGAGCAAGAAAACTTTGAGAGCCTGAGCCTTTTAATGAAATATGATCATAACCACATTTTAAAAACTTTGGCAGGAAAACATCAGTGCAGCAGATTTCAATGGCAACTTTCAGTCAAACAGAAAAACCAGACAACTAGACAGACATGTGCCCTTCATTGTGGCCTGCTAGCTTGTGGACAGGAGTGAGGATGAGCTGATGTCACTGCCCTCCTGCTGGAAAATGTGCTGTAATTGTCCTGGCTGCAGGGCGAGACTCTGCTCCCCCCTCGTCCACCCCCTCACTAAACTGAGATGTCTCTTTTCTGTCTCCAACTCTCTTTACAGGATAACATTAAGGAATTTGGGGATAAGCATCCCACGCAAAAGTAAGAACATTTTTTGCTCAACGTCATGTTTCCTCTGTTTGGAGATCGCCTGCAGAGTGATTCATGATACATTTGTGCCTGTGCTGTTTTGTCTTTGGTAAATTTTTGTAGTATGATGGAAGCACTGATGTGGAAAAGTGGATCAAATATAGTTGAGTAACAATACCTCAGTCTATTTTTACTCCCAGTATGGTGTATTTTCCCTGTGGAGCACAAACAAAACACTGACGAGGGAATGTTCACAAAACTTTTACAGCCTAAATAACTTTGGCATTACATAAATGTCTCCAGCTCCACAGAGCAGGAAGGTGAGATAAGCACTCCAAATGTCCAGAAACTATCATCAGACCTTCGACCCCTCATGTTCTGGATGTCAAATGCCACCGAACTCCTCAACTTCTTCCAGGTCAAAGTGGAAGCCATGGAAAAAGAGTGGGAGTTTGAAGGTAAGAGAGATTTCATGATAAACATGAGAGTGATTTAAGGGTTATTCAGATTTGCTTTAGACCTGTGGCTCTAAACTGATAACTGATAACCCCCAAAAAGGCTTTGTAGAGTTTGTGTTTGAGTGTGTAGCTAATGTGCGTCTGAAAAATTTGTGGTAACAAGTCCATGGTGTCTGGAGGCCCTAAGTGTTACAAAAAAAACTAAAAATCTGCATATATTCTTTGAATTAAAAAGACATGATAACTTATTTTACTGTTACACCTCAAGGAGTGTCCGTAGAGAAACTGTCATGATGGTGAAAAGCAGCTTTGAAAAGGGTATATTCTCCTGCCAAAAAAAAGAAAAAAATTCTAGGAAGCAAACAATTTGTTGTTTGGTTCATATGACTTGTTATCCCCTATTTGTGTCCGTTGCTCTGTCTTTTCCGTCCTCAATCTAAACAATTTGCTCCAGGGGTTGACTGGAAGTGAGCCGAGACCACCACTTTCAGGCAAGCTTGATGTGTTTGTACCAAAGCAGGGATTGGTTGCTGTGTTCATATTCAACTGAGCCATAGAAAACAGGGAAAGCTCACTGGTATCAAAACAACTTCCAGTGATCTAGGTGTAAATATAACTTTATATTATACATGAAGACACCTGAACACACATTAAACAGCACTGCATCAATTGATATAATTTGCCTTAGATCCTGCAAAGCATAATTAGTCTGCATAGATATGTGTCAATGCCCAAAATTGATTTTAATCCTGTTAAATCATGCACACAGGGTAGAGAAAAGGGATGACAGAGATGGATCAAAGCTGAAATTCAGCCGGTCTGCTCCCACACACCGGTGATAACTTTGTTTTAAAGTAACTTGCTACATCCTGGAGAGTAAATGACCTCACATATCCGGAGAGCCTCCTATCATCTTCAGCATTTGTGGGGAGCAAGCCAAAAACAACTTGTTTACCAGCACTGGCTAATGTGTCTGGGGGATTGTTTTGCCTCCAGCTAGATCTGAGCCACTAAAAAAAGCAAAACTGTTTACAAACATGAAAAGGGAATGTTTGTCTTCTCCCGTTTTTGGTTTCCATGAGTAAATTTCTTAAAATTGATAAAAAGCAATGAAAATTAACATACCACCAAGGAATAATGAGGTACAGTAAAGCATATATCTGCATATCTTTTAAAATTTTTATTCTTGGCAACAGTTCTCCTATCTTCTACTGTCAAATTTTGGTGATCCTGTTTGGCAGGAGTGGCACCTGGTGTCTGCAGCTGTAGTTCCTCTGCTTTAAGAAGCATGTTGTGTGTTCAGGAATTGACTTTGGCATAACTTGGTTGTAATTGAGTGACTGTTGACTATCATCTTGAACCACTCTTGCCATTCTCCCCTGATGTCTGGCATCAACAAGGCATTTTTGCCCAGAGAACTGCCGCTCACTGGATATTTTCTCCTTTTGGGACCATTCTCTGCAAACCCCAGAGAAGCGTGGTAGGTCAGGGTTTCTGAGTATTTCAAAAACTTCTGACTTACCAGAAGGTGAAAGAATCACCTTTCTTCCCCATTCTGATGCTTAGTCTGAAGTATCCAAATGCATTGAGTTGCTGCCATGTAATTGGCTAAATAGCTTTTTGTTTTAGCAAGCAGTTGACCAGGTGTATTTAAAAGTGGCCAGCGTAGACAAGTAGACAAAAATGTCATTTTATCTTTATACTTGTCTTTAAAGCCCCCGGAGACCCAATTTTGACAGCTGACATGGACACCTGTTCAGAGGCTCTGGCACAGCTGGATGATGTCATCATGCACACCTTTCAACAGTGTGTGTATCACCTCACAAAGGTACAGTATAAAAGAACAAGACACGGGGTTCTACACAACTTCTGAAACAAAATTTACTACTTTATGAGCTTTTTTTAGGTTCTGAATTGAAAATAACTCAAGACCATTTGAAGGATTCTCCTGGCTCACAAAGAGGCAGTAGTGGCATATTTCTTTACTCTGTACTAAAGACTGTGTTATGTGTGTATTTACTAAACCAAACACTTTCACAAACAACACAAGGATTCTAGTACTAAATATTCTAAAATAAAATAAAAATATAAAATAAAATAAAAGGTTACTTCCTAATCTGCACAGTCAAGTTGTTTTAGTTAAATAAGGTTTGGTAAAAAAAAAAAAAAAAATGTCTAGTTGTACAGAGTACCCCTGATAGTGCTGTATTCTCAGTCTGTCTGTGACACTCTGTTGGAGCTCCTGTCCCTTTAAGTCTCCCTTCCCCACATGGGACCAGTGCACTCTGATTGATTCTGATGGATCTGCTGGAACCCAGCAGACAAACCTTTGTCACAAATGCTATAGACAGTATGACAGTATGTACTTATTACTATCTGTCACAGTTCACAAGTAAGAATGATAAAAAAAAAAAAAAAATCATACTCATTGTGCTGTATAAGTGGCACCAGATGTCAATCCTAATGAAAATTTAAAAAGCCAAGGCAAATAAAAGTTCTTAAAGAGACATTAAAATGTCTTTTAAAAAAGGCTTATTGCATTGTTTTCTGTTTTTCAAGATGTTTCTTAAGCTTTCTCAAAACCACCAACTATTTATTTTAATCTTTTCAATCTGTGGGCAGCTCCTGGGTTTCCTTTGAGCTTTGCAGCCTTGGAGACAAGTGTGCATCAACAGCACATTGTTAAAATTGACTGTTTTTAGTGCGCCCATTTGTCAATTTCCCATTGCATACTAAGGAGATACAATAAAAGGGTTATTAAACAGATGACCTGTACAATCTCAGTGAAGGATTTTTGCTTGTCAACATTTATTTATTGGTATTACACAAAAGACAGGAGATGCTGATAGGGAGTTTTACAGTTATTTTTTGAATTAAGTAATAATCCTTGAAAAAAGTTAAAATAAGAACACAACTCTACATTGACTCGAACAGGTGCACCAAATACCCAAATCCTTCATACATCCAAACCATACGGCAGTTAGATAGATGTTTAACTCGCTGTTCAGTAGGTCTTTGGTGATAATATAAACCAGGAGGGACATCTTTGAGGAACAACAAAATATTTCAAAAACTCTTACAGGCCATATCAGCTTTTATTTTGGCAGCTACTTTAGATTCAATCTCACTCTTCAGATGAAAAGGCTTGAAAATGTTCTACAAATCATTTTTCCTCAAAATTTTATGACCTACAATAAGATGACTAAAACGCAGAAACACAGCTTTCAAGTCTAAGTTCCCAAAAAGTCCTTTTAGTCCAAACTGTATGAGTTTAATTAAGTTTTACAAAGCACATATAGTTGTCATTCACTCATTGATACACTATCAGTACTTTTACTTGTTGTGAAATGTTTTCTCAGCAGGTTAGCTTTTTTAACAGTACTCTTATTGATAGTCCTTTAAGTCTTTGTTGATACTAATATGACTATACTTTTGCAATATTTGATGAAAAGAGGTGACAGGGACACTGTTATTTACTGTACACTGCACCTCTTTTGAATTGCTGTAAAAGCATGAACATGTCTTCATTATTAATTTAAACATATCATCAAGATGTTTAATTTATCTTTACATCTTTGTCACTTCAACAAGATGATTCTGAGCCCATAATAAATGCCATGTCACCTCTTTTGGTGGTCTGTCTTTTATACTGTCTGTTTCAACACAGATTTCAATGCTAGTTTGATTTTCTTTTCTCATTGGAACAGCTGAGCCATTATTGTCAGTCTGCACGCTACCCACATTTATTGAATTTTTGGTGTCTGACAGCCCAATACTAACATTTTAGTCTTGTCTTGTTAACAATTAAGACAATTGATGGGAATTTTATTATAAACAACGTATTTTTAGCGAGTTGTTGTCCCTTTTGTTATGAAAAAAGCAGATAACCATCATTTTTTAATATTCTTCAATAACAAAATTAGAACTGGAGAGTTAATGGTATGGTTAAAACATAATAATATAGAAAATTGTTAACTCTCATAACTCTACTTATTCTGCTCTACCCTCTTCATCCTAATCCATCCATTTTTGTGAAGTCCTCATGAATCTCCCACCTCTTCTTTCCTCTTTTTATTAACTAATACCAATTTCCTGTATTCTCTTGCCAAAAAGACCCTCTACTCACTCCTCCCAGCTCTCCTGGACACCAACCCATTCTCCAGTGAGGAGAAAGTGAAAGATGGAGCTCTAGATGGAGAGGAAGAAGAGAAAAGGGGAGGGGACGGAGAGGTGGATGATGTGCCTGCCTTACCACCCAAAGTTGCTGGACTGGTAGAAGTGTATCGATGTTCCCTGATGCTGTCCCGGGAGGCATGTTTGTCCCCACCGCTCACCTCTCAAACCTTTGGCTACCTCTTCTTCTTCACCAACACTTCCCTACTTAATACTCTGCTGGAGAGAGGTGAGAGGGAAACACGCCTTCAGTTCTGAGTTTTGTTGATGGTATCGATCAAGACTGCAGCTTGGACTGGAAGTTCAAATGTTAATCTGGTCAAGATTTATGTGGACACAGAGGCAGTTGTTTAGTATAACTTAAACATCAACGACAATGACACTGGTTTGTCACTCGACACCTAATGGATCACAAACATGTAGTCAAAGATAAAAAAGTAATTACACTGTGTCATAAAACTGTCAGAACTCTCCTGGTAAAATAGGACTGTATCATTTTCTGTCTAAAAAACAATGTTTCCATATAGTTTACTTGAAAAAAAAAGTTCTTAAACATTCCCATTCCCTTTTTCTAGATGGGCTGTTTTCGTGGTCCAGAGCAGTCCAGATCCGTACAAACCTGGACCTTGTTCTGGACTGGCTTCAGGGAGCAGGATTAGGCGACATAGCCTCTGAATTTATGAAGAAGCTGTCAGTCACGGTCAACTTCCTATGTATTCCAAAGACTCGACTTATTCAGGTACCGTCACTACACAAACAGGGTGTCTTCCAACCCAAGAATAATTTGCATGCATTTTAGTTATCAATCAATTTTTTTTTCAGTCATCCTGGATCAGTCTTCTGGAGGAACATGCCTTGTTAAGCCCCTCCCAGTTGCACCATCTGCTCACCCATTACAAGCTGGGCCCAACAAGAGCCCCACCAGCAACCTGGGCACCTCCTCCAGGAACAGAGCTGTGTGGAGGTAAAATATTTTATAATTTACATGTTTGAGTTGGTCTGTTGCTGGCCTGGTGGTTAAGTCATGTGCTGTATACAGAGGTTTTAGTAAACTTGGAAGAGCGTGCACAGGAAAGGCCAGCGATAAGGTTTCACAATTTAAATCCAATGAACAAGATATCAAGGGTGAACATTAAGATTAACACCAGCCATAGCCTCTGTTGGTGTATTCCAATGATAATAAAAAATATTGGTCAAAGCCTGAGTGACATTAACCTTTTGGTTACTGAATGGGGATTTTGAGTCCAATCTGCAGCAAATGCAATGTTGAAAACAATGTCTGAAACTAAGATTACATTAACTTTACATTAACAGGCAAAGAGGCCAACCCGAACAGGGATCTAAGACTGTCTAATTTACCTAATACAAAGGTCATGCTTGCTTGTGATTGGGGATGTGTGCAGATTGCTGCTAAACTGTCAAATTCTGGCAACCAAATTGCAGGCCTCAGATTTACAGTTCATTTCAACTATATTTTTTGCTATTTTTAACCACACAGGACCAAAGTTCCTGTCAAATGCTCTGTCTAAACTGCAACAAAGCTACCCATCAGCAGTAACTAGAGTAGGTCTGCTTTTTGGCTGCTGCCATGTTGCCATAATGCCCTCAAATCCAGATGTAATCAAAGGGCATAATTGCATGTAACTGTTGACTGCAGTGAACTAATGAACTAACGTATTCATAGCATCTTAGGGTAACAGCCTAGTTATTCAGTAATTTGTTAAATAACTGAGATTAAAGGGATAGTGCAGTATTTTTAAAGTGGGGTCAAGTGATGTTCATTTCATTAGTGGATACATTAGCCACAGTGATTCTGGTCAGCTCTGCCCCTGTTAGGACAGAACTGGCATGGAAGAGGTTATTCGTGGCTACAGATGGGGCAGAAACCACTGTATAAGTTAACAACTTTCAAGGAATAATTTTAAACTATAATTAACAAATTTATAATGGTTTACTTTATCACTAGCAAGCCCCTTTTGTTTAGGTACAGCTTTGGCACACTGTATATCCTAGGTGTCCTTCTGCCTGGAGTAAAGAAGAACCAAAAACAAAGAGGCTTGCTGGCAGAAAATTAAAACATTGGAAACATGTTCAGTACAGTAAACAATCTTGCTACAATCTTTGTTTATTTTAATCTAACCTTAAATTTATTAAATTACAGGGAGCTCTTGGCACCATCTGCAGCAATGCATAGCCAGTACTCTTCTTAAAGGAGCAAAGCAGATCAACATCACTGTAGCCAAAGTGTTTACTATTGAGATGAACCTCATACAACCCCACTTCAAGAAATACTGAACTACTCCTTTATGGCCACAGATATACTTGCTGTCACTATGCAGATGCATGATGACATCATACAGCACCTTAGTTGTGCACATCATCCAGAATTAATGCAACCCAGACACAAGCTGCAGGTCAGTGTAGAGGTAAAGGAGAGCTAATAGATGGATCGAGTCATAGTCGAGACAACTGTAACTGAAACTTTTAAAGACAAGCTGATAAATCAAGACCACAACCATCAACATCTAATTAATGTGCTAAGACTGCACACACAGAAACACGTCTGTTCATCTAGCTAAAGACAGATTTTTCGTTTAGATGTCAGGAAACAAGGAAATAATTTTGGTGCCCTCATTGAATGAGTGACCGTGCAGACAGGTGTCTTTTAAGTTGTCACCACGGTTGACTTTGTCTGTGTCTGTTTGTGTAAGCTCAGTTTCTTTGGCTGTATTTTATATGTACTTATATAAACTATTGATTGGTATTTAAGATATAATGAAAAAAACTTCATGACACATCAGAAAGTTCACCATCTCTTTTCACTGGTCACACATCTATCAGCACAGTCATCTGCAAGTCAGTAGTTGACAGTCCAACTTGTCCAACATTATACCAAGACAGTAAAGCTGGTTCACAAAGGAAAATATTGCAGAAATTAAATGCAGACAATGCTGACTTATCAGTTATCAACACTGATTAATGGTGTTTATTTTGTAACTTTTACTCACAGAATTTCCAGCATGTTTGTAGTATCCTCTGATAACATGCTTCCCCAACAGTGTATAAACAAAACCAGTCATGATGCAAACAGATGGACAAACAGCAAGTATACCACCAGTCTCAGTTGTATTTAGCCTGAGTCAGATAACCTTTAACTAAAGCAGCTGGAAAGCAAATTCAGCAAAGACATTTCAACTCTGAACTACAGGGAGAACCAAAGGGCTAGCACCGCTATCATTAGCATTAGCCACACTCAACTCTCCAGAACAACTCGTTGACTTTCCCAGACTGTGATCCTGTGAAAAAGAGTTGAATTTTGACAATTTTCTGAGTATTGTATTAACTTATGTCAGTTACAGTAATTTTGCTGCAGAACAGAACAGCCATAGTCCCTACAGGCAAACACAGAAGACTCTACCTCGATTAATGGCACCAAAAGTCCTTTATGCCGCCAACCTAGGTTCAAGTCCAACTTGCAGATTTTCACTGAATGTTATTTCCCACCGTCCCTCCCCTTTTTTCCAACTCTCCCCTCTGTCCTTTTAAATAATGACACAAAAGCCCTAAAACAAATAAACAAAATAAAGAAATGACTGAGCTGTAACCTATTGAGATGGCAAAACTAAAAGTCTTATGTCATTTTTTATCACTTTAAGACATCTTTGAGAGCTTCCTGGACCATCCTCCCCTTATTTTGCCCAATGAGACTCCACATCTTGACCTCTCCCAGCCAATCCCTAGTCCTGAGCTCCAAAAGGAAGTAACACGTCTCCGCACCTTCTTGTGGGGACTCGACCAGGATGAGCTGCCAGCCAATCAGAGGACTCGACTGTAAAAGGAAATGGATTAGTGTCTCTGTCAGGATTTCTTATGAAACAAAGAAGGAGCAAACTGACTGCACACTGGGTATGTTTAGGTGTTTCATTTTCTGGTTTTTCTTTTATGGCATTTCCATATCAGTTCATGTACTCATCTAGATATTTTCAAGTTAGAGAAATGTATTGGCTCTGAAGACTTGATAGATTTATTTTAAAGCAGCTAGTAAAGCCCCATGTCTTGGTCACACTGTGTTAGTCTCTACGTGACTGTTTGACTTGGCTTTCATGTATGTTTTTTAACTACTTGTTTCCAATAAAACGTTAAATTCTAGTCTCAAAGGCCTTCAGTGTCTGTTTGATCTTTGACAAGCTGGTTCCCCACAGCAGGGCCCCTTGGACTTGGCACTCACCTCAGTTTTAACACCAGAGAAATAATCCACAAGGTGGCGATGCAGGATTCATTCCCCTCTGACGTTAAATGATGAGTGTGCAGGTAAAGCTGCTTGACTAAGGGGGGGATCACAGAGCAATCTGCTCCAAAGAAAACCTTCTCATTTCCTGTATTAATGGTGGCATTTTACAGAGGGGCATGACTCAAGGAAGCAAATTAGACTGTGACGATCACACACAAAGGTTACCTTTACAGAGGTAGGCTGTCATAGAGAGAGGGATTTAATTTCTCTTTGGTATATGTGACACACTCAGTGGTCTGAGTGGAAGGGTCTCCCATTGAACTTGTGTGGTATGATCCCCCAGCTCTGTAAAACAGCCAGCTCATTGGGCATACATTAGCAAGTGGGTGACATGACCAGACAGCAGACAGGTGATATCATCAACAGGAGTGAGTAACAACCTCACTCAAAATCAAACTGACACAAATTTGTAATATCCAGTCTAGTCATCCAGACGTCTTCGGAAAACAGTTCCCCACTTTCTTTGTTTTGAGAGTGAAACCCTGTGACGTCTACACAAACGCAGAGTTATCATGCTCCTCCCTTGGCGATCAGCCAAAGGGCTTCCGTTGTTACGGTCAGTTTCTTGGATGAGGTCTTTTACGGTAAAAAGCTCAGAAAAACATAATTCCCATGAGAGACCCCTGCTTACATCATTATTGCTCCCTCCAGTTCTGTCTCCCCAACTTCTTACTGTGCTGACATCAAAAACATGCCATTGAGAAAAACCACTTATAGATTATGAATCATGCAAAGAGGCTCTCTGTGGTCACATTTATCAATTAAGTGATTGTAATCACTCTCATTTAAAATTCATTGTGGTGTATGAGTGAGAGTGAGACTGTGTATGTGTGCTAATTTCAACCTTCCAGTAATGCCAAGCAGATGTAGTCTGTAGGTTTATAATTAAACACAGATGGGCTTTAGACTGATTTAAGTCCTTGCTGACAACGTGATATCACAGAAGTCTGGGACACAATACAATGACCAATGTATGAGAAATATTAAGTAACATGTAAGGTTTAGTAAGCATCTGACACACAAGCTTTTCTGTGATCTCTGTCACAGGGATGCTGCCAGGAATTGTGGGCACACAAAATAAACAGGCCTCTTAATACACAACACTGAACATTTGACACTTATTCTGGTTATAACCACCAAGTTATTCTGTTTAAAGCCAACAAAACAGGTTAAACAGCAAAGATGTCGTACTAGGGTTAAAATCATTCAGTAATAAATAAAATACGTTAGGCTCTATAGGCACCTTTCTGGCAATGGGACTGTTGTAAGCATGTAACAGGTTTTAATATAATTGTTGTTATTTTTTGTTTCCAAGATACAACCAGTCCACATGTATTTAAATTTCTTTCTCAGATTTGAAAATTCTACGGAAAATACATGTATTTCACTTTAAACATCATGATATACTGAGCGACCTAAAAACTTAAGTATTCAGGTAAATGATGGAAGAAATAATTAAAATATCCTCTAATAAATGTCCAGTCCATTATCTACACTGCTTTATCTCTGTTGAAGTCGCAGAGGGCTGAAGCCTAACTCTGATGTCATTAGGCAAGAGATGAGGTACACCCGGGACTGGTTGTCAGCAAATCATACCATGTAACAAAATATCTTGGTTGAGCTTATGTGGCAGGCAACAAGATGGGTGATAGGGACTGATATCACTTTAAAAGGCTACAAGTTCCATGCAGTTTGTTTAATTAACTGTTTTGATGTAGATGATTATCTCTGGTCTAAAGGATAAAATTTCCCTGAAGGGGATAGATTGCAGCACTCTTAAGAAGTAGCCGTAATCGATATTGGGTAAAATATCATATTAGTTATTAAGTAATGCAATTTAGGGGTCATGTGAATCATAGGCCCTAACATTCCTCCCCTCTATTGTGCCCCTGCTCCTTTAAGGCACAGACAAATTGTCATGCACACTTTCACCCAGAGTTTTGCAGTCATACACACGGCCATCTCCGTCTAACACATGTACACTCGTAGTTGCTTTCTTCACCCAGGTGCACAGTCCCACACCTGTTGTAGCAGCTCTCTGTAATTAGCTTGACACAATTATCATCAGTGGACGGACGGGGGTGTGCGTGAAGACAATGGGGCAGTTATTCTCCCCCTATCATCTCCTGCTCTCCTCCTGCTGTCGAGTAATGAAAGATTCTTCCCTTCTTCAAAGAGACGGAGTTTCCTACAAAACAGCTGAGTCAGAGGAGAAAAGAGAGAGGGATGAAAAGAAAGCGAGAACAGTAGGGAGGCGAGGCCGGTAATGCAATGCTGCTGCTGCTCAGAGGCCCAGTGGACCACAGTGATTGTGCTTATTGTTGCTACACACAGGAGTCATTTCAGGAACCAAAGAGGGCCCATGGCTCTCACACTTAACAGCTACAGTCTGGCGTGGCCTCAGTTTCTATTTGTTATCTGGTAACACTTTACCTGGGCCCTGCGTCATCCTGAAGCCCAGCAGTAAAAGGAGTGTTTTTAAGTCATACGTCAGGGAATAGGGCAGAATACCATGACTGTAAGGCTTCAGATGAAGGTCGGGAAACATGTTTTATCAGGAAACCAGAGAGGAAACTGTGAGAGTTAGAGTCCTAGGTAGTCATCATTCCCAAAAATTGCTGGATCTGGTTTCTTATACCAGGGGAGAACAAAAATTGTTTTCTTTATCCTTGTCTCACATGGCAAGAGGAGCAATTTTGGGTCTCAGACTGGGAACATTAAAAGACAGGACAGTCACTAGAGAGTCAGCTCCAGTCTGTAACAAAGTGAGAGTGGAATATTTTGCATGACTTCTCGCATCAGAAGGAAACAAGGGATCAGGGGAATCTCTGTTTGGTCACAGACAGACAAAAAGACAGACTGGGGGAGTAGGAGTCCACGTCAGGTTTGAGACAAGTCATGAAAAGGTCAGAGGTGCCGAGAGGGAAATCAGTCAGAAGCAGACAGACGACAGACTGTGGCTTGACTGCTTGAGGTGGGTGAAATGGACAGCGGGGCCTCAGTGAGACGAAAAAGGCCAAGAGAAAAGCCTCTGCCCTTCTCAAGAGGTAGATCTGTTTTCTCCTGGTTACGTCACCCGAACGTGAAATGCACACATAAATACACAGACTTTTTTGGTGCCCACGTGCATGCACCTACACATGAATAAAATTGAGCACACGCAGGGATATAAAAGAAGCCCTGTGAGGTCAGATCCAATGAGCTGAGGCTGTGCACTGTTAGGGGGAATTGCCGAGTGAGCCTCGCAGTCTCACTGGCAGCAATGACCATCACCACCAACCACGGTACCCTTTCCTTGCCCTGCCCTGCCTGCTCTGTCCTCTCTCCACTGGCGGCTGTTCTTCCTGGCCTGCTGATACCAGTTCTCTGGAGCAGCAGTGGGTTTAGTGTGTGCTTTTCAATCTGGGAAAGTGCCAGTGCCACCAATTTGGAATCAGTGGTCTTTTCCTAATTTCCAAAATGCCCTCATCTACCTTTTCCCTCCTTTCCTGCTGTTTTCCTGCCACTCTCTCGTTCTCGCTCAGTATGTTTCTCTCGGGCCGGGGGGCCTGTGGGCCTGTGGGTAGGGGCCTTATTCCATCAGCCTGGGGCTTCTGTCAAAGGCTTGTTCCATTTTGCGTCATGGTGTTGACTGAGCGGACCCCACACTTAACTCCCATAGAGCTATGGGGTTGGGCGGCAGGGCGGCCGGCGCGGGCTAACGCGGCCCCGTGTTCAGCGTGGTAATCTGATGGTCATGTTTATTTTATGCAGCGCTCCTTTGAAGGAGCAGAAAAAGTCTTTGGGCTTTTTGTTTCAGCACTTTCACTGCCAGGTCAGAGGTGCTCGCCGTGGTTACGCTCAGGAAGAATAATATTTGCCCTTATATTCGCTCCAAACAGGCTTTTTTCCATATTAGTGTCAGGGATACTCTGTGGCTTTCTGCCTTCCACTGATTCGGCACATTGGAGGTGAAGGGTGGTGGCGGAGTGCACCTCAAAAGCATTGCTCCCAGGAGGATAACAAGGGGTGTTCCACAGGTCGTCCTCAGGCCTTGTTCCAATACCCCTGAGTGAGCCCCCGTCACACTCTGCTGCAGATCTGAGAGACAGTCCTGCAGCCATATATACATATATATATTTATATATATTTATATATATATATATATATATATAAGACCCAGTAGTGAAGGAAAACACACGCATAAACACACAAAAACACTCTCCCTCCTGCTTGGCTGCCCTGGACTCCACCTCAGCTGTCAGTTGTCCAAACCTCCCAGGGGTTCGTTTTAATGAAGTTACCAAAAAACAGTTACCTCTCTTCGTCTGCCTGCATCTTTAACTGCCTCACCTCAAAACTCACACATCCGTCTATCTGCCTTGTGTCAGCTGTTTCACTACAGTCAGATCCTTTCGACAAGGCTCTGATGTAATCTAGGGATGGGCACCTCTGGTCATTAATACTCTTATAATTATATACAAGGAACACATACAGTACATGGCTCTTACTAAGTCAAACCTAATTTATAAAGCATATTTCATACACATTCAATCAATAGATCAATCCATCCAACTGTTTTTGTTTTTATTTATCATACTAGCATTTAAATTTCTAAAATAAATTATAAACAGCAATACTTGACTTAAACCCAATGCCCGATGAAAAAATGTCCAGTCCAGGATTGACCAAGGTGAGCTGTAGGTGTGAATGTAAACAGCAGGGTTTTTTTTACACCTGACTTAACCCTGCATTTCCCCTGTGAGCACCCTACTATTTTCCTCCCCCTCACCCCTACAGTGCCTGACAGGTGAACTGCAGCAAAACATCGTCCTGTGAGGGGCATGTGTGGGCAAGGAAGTTCAGACATTTTCTGGCTAGGTTTCCCTCAAATAATTTAGAGGTGTTCAGGGTTGCATGTGTAAAAATTGCTTTGAATGCTCAGGATGTAAAATCTGCTCCTGGAGAGCTCTCAAAAGAAACATTAACAAAATATCACAAGTAGTGACTGGCACACTTTTTCTCCATTACAAAAATTAATTCAAAAGGAACATCCCTTGACTATAGGGTAAATAAACCTTATGGAGAGCATTTTCAGTAGAGTCCTAAATTCTGAACATTTTATGATGCTTTCTTTATTTTATTTTGTCCTCAACATCTGAAATTCCCTTGTAGGCCTCAGTGAGTAAGAGGCTACATGTCGCCCCCAGCTGCCCTTCCTTATCTAAACCAAGAGCATTGCATGGCAGATTCTTGTCATGTTGCCTTTATTTAAATGTCCTTTATTGACATATGGGCCACATTTAGTGAGAAGCTGGGCCAAATGTGGACCCTAAGGCTGCCAACTGATAGCTTCCACCTGACATTACACACTTATGAAACGATCCCCTTGCAAGCAAGAAAGGCTTTCTTCTGCTTCATAAAGTTTACAGTCACAGTTGCAGGCTAATTGTTTCAACTCCTCCAATAATTATTCTCAAAGTAAATTCAGTTATTTCAAAATTAGGTGGGAACAAGGCTAAATTACACTATACAGAGCCCTATCTCATAAGCATACAAAGAGAGAAGCAAATATCAGAATATTGCTGTTGGTCAGTCCATTGAGTCAGTAGGTTACAGTAGGCAGACTTCTTCTGATTGTGACATACACTATTGGATGCATTTACATGGCAAAGAGCATCCTGGTTATGACTGGGTTGTTAAGTATCCTGTTTTATTGTATAAGCATTTAAATATTATAAGCTCTTGGGCACCTGGGCAAATTCTATGTAATGATCAGAAACGGAGGTACTTGTATTTATTATTTACAATGGGGAACTTGGAGTCAGGTTTCTCTGAATGCATGTATATAAGGATCCAAGGTGCCTAAACTTCATAGTTTACCTTAACATCTTTGTTGTCCTGTGGTTCTCATGGGATGTGAACATGATTTGGTGTGCCTTGGCTCCACACCTCAGTCTTTTTGCCCTCAAGCCTACCATGCTGGTCATGTAACTGGAAGCAATCATAAAGAATTTTTCATGTACACTAAATCAAACTCTGACCACATCTTTTCCCTTAAAGAATGATTAAATAATTCTTTATTTCCCATCCAGAAAATGTACTGTGCTTACACTTCACTTTTGAGCTTTGATAGTGTTGATCTAAACTGTGATAGGCAGTGATCAGCGGCTTACAGGACTTGCAGTGTCATGCAAGAAAGCTTTTGCTTTGAAGATCAGTCAGTTTACTGGAGAAGAAGCCCAGATTGTGGCTGGAACATTTCTATTTGCCTCAATTAAGTTGTTTTAATTGGCCAGTGTCTATGCAGTTATCGTAATATTGCAGGAATGAATGATTACCCTGCAGGATAAGACACCCTGGGGAGTTAAGCATATAATGTATCACTTCCTTTTTGGTTGGTCATTATTTATGTTCTGAATGGAAAAAATAGATAAAAAAGGAACAGCTAACACACATCTGCAGGCAGAAACAGAAACTAGATCACAATGCACCAACTGTTACACCTCCACTAGAGATGAATAGAAAACCTTGTACAGGAAGGAGTGTTTACACTTCCTGCCCCCCTACATATCTGATTATCCACCTTTCAGTTCTAACACATTAGGCATGTTTCTGGCCTCCCCTGTGACTCTGAGGTATGTGCTTACTCACAGATGAAGGAGTCTATCCTCTGATGTAATTCAGGGGAAACTAAAGGGGAAAACTACCCCGGTGGTAGGTAATCCAATCCCTTCTGGTGCAATGTGGGAGCTCAAAACAATTAGCCACGTGCTGCCTCCAAATCAGCACCAGCAGTGAGACAGATTTCACTGTAGACTTGGCTTGGAAGTACTCAATGATGTAAAGTGAGATTTAGGTCACTACTGAGGTGAGGCTAACCTGGATCAGGTTTCGCAATACTACATTCAAATTGATCATGAAAGCTTCTGCAGATGGCACAGTGTGGGAGATCT
Organism: Cetoscarus ocellatus; assembly: GCA_037902135.1. Taxonomy (NCBI): domain Eukaryota; kingdom Metazoa; phylum Chordata; class Actinopteri; order Labriformes; family Labridae; genus Cetoscarus; species Cetoscarus ocellatus. Next base: position 741,895 of record JBAMNC010000666.1, on the reverse strand, counting down.
AGAAACGTTAAGCCAATGAGTCATAAAAGAGCGCTGTCAGTCAAGCACAAGTATTGTCCAGCATCAAGTATGTCTGTGAGGTGTGTATGTTTGACCCCTTGTTTCCACTAACTGTCACCCGCTGATTAGAGAGGCTTGCCTGTCCTCTGACAAGCCTCTATCTCTGCGCCTTTTTCCTGCTCATGTGTCATCTATCGTTCTCAACAGCCACCCTTTCAATTGGTGATAGTGTGTTTTACGTCTTTACCATCGCTATCTCTGTTTTTGGTCATTTTCTTCCATGGCATCACTATGTTTGTTCTCATCCTGGCTCTTGTGTTGGTCATTCCCCATTTTCATGTGGTGACTATTTTCCAAACATCATGCTCAGAGTGGGAAGCTTGATGCGGTTTCAATGATGTAGTGCTTAATATTTAGATTTCTAGTTGTATCAAATGAGGATATTTATCAAATATAAATTGTTTACTCTTTTCTGATTCATTCGCAAGAAGTAGCAACTTCTGGTTTAGAGAAATGAATCCAGTATGGAAGTGAATAAGACCACAGTTTCCCAAGTGTCTACTTAAGGCAACAGAGGTCACATACACACCCCACGTTTAAAAACTTTTATCATCAGTAAAAATATCTATCAGCCTGGTTAAAAAAAATGATTTTGGTCAGAACAGTTCAGGGCTATAGTTTATGTGGACACAATGTTTGGGAGTTATTTATTTAATAATTCCTCTGTATGGGTTTTAATAGGATGTAAGTTGTGCGTAATTATTTGACAGCAAGCCAACACGCTTTCACTTTTTGTTGGGGGGGAGGGGGCGGGGGTGAGAGGACTTGGCTCTGCCTTTTTCTCTGTTTTCTTGGTTGACTAAAAGTTACTTTGAGACAGTCTAAAATATCAAGACCCCTGCAAATTAGCTTTAAAAGACATCTTCAGTACTCCAATGGGTGATATCAATCAAAAACCTGCAGTTCTTTGAGTGTTAATTTGAGGTTTGATTGCAAAAGCTCCTATAGAAATAAACATTATGAGAGCCTGATTCAAAAAAATGAATTTGTTCTCAATAGATGTTTTATCAGTCAAACTGAGTAAAGGTTTGTTGTTTTTAATATGCTTTTATCATACAAATTCATAGAGCCATCCACATCAAGTGGTGTGGCTGACCTTACTGACAATCTAATATATTGTACCCGCTTACCGGGAGGCTGAAGTGCCATCTTAGCTCTATATATTCTTCTAGGTTGCCTGGAACACCATTATCAATATTGTAGTCACTGGGGGTGGGTATTTTATCTGGAGTCAGAGTTGATAATCGTGCAGTTTAAGGAAGATCCTAAAAGTGTTCTTGGGATACCCATTTACAAGTAAGGAATGAACAATAAGCCCAGTGGCCTTGACCTACAACCCCAAAACTCTATCCAGTTCACCCTTGAGTTAGAGGGGACAATTGCGCAAAATTCAAATAAAATCCTTAGAGGCATTCCTGATAAAACATGTTGACAAGCAAAGGACGAACAAGAGTTTCAATGACCTTTGATCTATAGCCTCAAAACTCAGCATACTCATCTTTGAAATACTTTTGTACAGACTAACAGACAAACACATAGGCATCTATAAATTTGGAGTGCACGCCACTTTAAATTTGCAGCTGTATGAAAAATAAATAGTATTTTAGAAGTATTTAGGTATTCATCAAAGATCAGCCATGCCTTTCCCAAGATAACATTACCATCATCCAGGAAGTAGCTTAATGCTGTTTCTGCAATTTAAAGTGTTTACTTCTTAAAAAGGTTTCCTTTCCCTCGCTAACTGTGGTATGAGCAAAGAAGTTGATTGCTAGTATTAGCTGTTAACTGATGGTAACTAACATGTTGTTTTTATGCCTCCATGCATGCGACTGGAGATGTCTGTGCGATAGAGTGTCTATTCATAAAGGTAAAAACTTGTGAATGCAATATTGCAAGGGTACTTTTGGTCATTTTCTTTAAGCTTTGCACAGGTGTCAATTCTGACTTATGGATGAACTAATAACATTTTGAAGGTCAGAGGAACAAGGCCAAATAATTCAGCTCAACAGCCTATTTTAATTTTGTATGCAACATCTCAATAACTCTGAGAAGTATTCATCAAACTTTGCACATATGTCTGCATGAAGGCGTGGATGGAGTGCTGGGATTTTAAAGGTCATAGGACAAAGGTCAAAATCAGAGTGTGACAGTCATCTTTTGCTTGAGGGAAAATATTTCATAAAAAAATTAGCAGACTATGCAGATAGAGTTCCTTTTAATTATGCACAAACACCCAACATGGCACAAGTATGAATTGACTAGATTTTGGATTTCAATGATCAAAGTTTATGGTCATGGGGTTTTCTGGTCATCATTTGCTTGTGAATGCAGTATTTTAAAAAAACACTTGAAAGGATTTCTGTCAAACTTTTCACATTTGTCTTTTCTCAGTGAAGAAGGGCCTGGTTGGATTTAGGAGTTCATAGGTCAAAGATTACCAGGTATCATGTTCACCACCCGTTGTGAAAGAAATAGCTCAAAACATGTCCCAGAGGTCCTATTTTGCCTTAAATCAGTTTCATACATTCATTTTTAATGACTACTAGTGTATGTTCACAATCCCAAATGGTAAAAAAATTCTGGTATTCATATTCTGAGTACCCTAATAGTGCTGTATTCTCTCCTTGTCTGAGATGCTCTGTTAAAGCCCCTGCCATCTTAAGGCTCCCTTTCTCATGTAGGCCCAGACCTCTCTGATTGGTTAACAGGCCTACTCTGTGGTAATCGCTTAGTTCAGTGCTATATTGTTATCAACTCTGTATTCACTCTAACATTTCTTCTCTGCTATGGGCTTCCTACAGCATGCCAATGAGCGAAGAAGGAGAAATCCGGATGCTTCTGACTTTTCACTTTGTTCAAGTGCTTTATGACTTGCAGTGGAAATGTAAAACACATTAAAGAGTATATTAAACTCAAAATAGCAAAAATGTCATGAAAGCATCAAATGAGCACAAATGTCCACTGAGACTCAAACTGGTAAGATTTTTGAGGGGCAAAGTCAAATGTCCTTAGGCCTCATTATCTTGCCTTGATTGTGAGCTTAATATGTCAAGAATTCTTTGATCAATTTCTGTATTACTATTTACAACTGTCCTCTCTGACTTGATGATGAACCAATTAAATGTTGGAGGTAAAAGGTCAGAGGCCAAGTGACCCACCTCTGTACTCTCTACCTTTATGATCCAGCCACTTCTTGGCAATGAGAAAAACAAGCTACAGGCTTTAAATTCATTTCTAAGGTCAGATTTACACCTAATAAAGCGAAGAACAGCTGTATGACACTATAACAGTGTACAAGCTTCCCACACCTAATATGATAACACAGGAAAATGGCCCTCAGTTTTGTCAGTTGGCCCTTTCCTTAATATACTTTTCACCAGTTACTTTCCAGCTATCCAGTCCCGTCCCAGATCATGTTTTGTTTGTCACTATCACATTCGCTTCTTCCCTCTCAGAGTCCAAGGATAGCCACTGTTACTAGAACCATGACTGCCAAGGCATCCTGTTCCACCCCCTTCTGTCCCACTCTTTGTCGTCATTGGTTTTCATTTCTCCCCGGTGATTGTCCATGCTCCTGTTGTTTCTAGGCTTTCAGTCCAGTCTGCTACGGGGATTTTCCTTCTTATCGTTCACTGGGCCATTCCTTGCATTCCTGGCGTGCTTCCTGGCACTACCGGGGGTCCAGCCAGATGCGAGGGCGTCTGAAATACAACGCAGAGACTGAGGCCAAACAACACCATTCATACATACAGTGGTGGTGACCTTGTAATGGGTAAGCACAGTGTGATTGATGAACAGAAAGGAGAAGAGGAGTCGGGGAGATGAGGGAGGGGGAGACTTAAGAAGATGTTGGTGACAAGGCCTGATGGTTATGTGTGTGAACTTGGTGCCAAAAATAGAAAAATGTGGATAGCTTTCATTTTTCTGTCCTTGACTCACAGACTTGTTATTGATAAAAGTAGACATGTAAGGCATTTAAACATCTCCCGACGGAGCAGTTTGTGGCTAATTGGCAACAGCAGGGGGTCAGAGTGTACATACACATTGGGAACAAGAAAAGAGAGATTAGAATAACTTTCATGTCATTCCTCTTAGTCAGAGCCCCCCCCACTAAGGTGGTCATATAATTGCACACTAAACAAAGCCTTTGTAAATTCCCACAATGAACAAAGGTTGAACTGAGGGCTGGGGTTGTGACAGGTCGTGCAGATGCACGAGGAAATGATGGCCTTTAATGTCAGACTTGTCAGCTGAAGATAATGATAATGCTGGTTCAGAAGAATGCACACAAACACATAACCATATCTTACTTTCAATATTCCAAAGATAAGATAGCATGTAGATGAAGACTGAGGGATACATTGTTCACAGTTTATATAAACAGTTACAGTAAATCTTTTTAAATGATAAAACAGAGCTACCAAACTAACTGTTCTAGGGTTTAGTAAGGTCAGTCAGTTTAAGTACAATAGTGGGTCAGGAAGAAGGTTGAGGGTTGTTTCTGTGATAGTGTGATTATTGATCTTGTAACAAGTGATGTACATGGACCCTAATGATCCTGACCTATGAAGTCCAAAATCTTAGCAGTTCATCTTTGCATCAGAGTGTACAGTTGTGCTAAGTTTGAAGACATTTTTAATTGCACTCACGACATCATGTTAATAGGCAAGGGACGAATAAGAGCAGCAATGACCCTTGATCTCCAAAATCAGAGTAGTTAATCTTCATGCCAGATGAGATATTTGTGCTTTTTTTTCAACATCTAAAGGGTATTTCTAGAAAAATTTCATTAACAAGCAAGGTATGAACAAGGAGCTTCATTAAGTTGACCTTCGCCCATGAACTGAACTTTTAATCTCTATTTATTTTAGTTGGAGTAAAAATTTGAGGAAAGAAAATCCCTAAAAGCTCATTTGAGATATGTAATGTCGCTTTCACATCTAACATTTTCGGTCTGGAACAAACAAACTCTGGTTTGCTATTTTGGTAAGTTCCGTTCAGTTGGGCACCCAAGGTAGCCTATCTGCATTTGTCTAGTTTTATGGCATACAATACCTCCAGCCTTCTTTGAACTAAATGATGTTATTCCTTGAAGCTGGTTGTTTTTCCTGGTCATAGTGCAACAGTCTACTGGATGACAGGAAAGAAGACTGAAGCTACAGCCCCAACCAGTGGCAGATTGCAATATCATGCAACATTTGACATGCTTTCATCCACCTGAAAAAAGCAGTGTGCAAGAAAAACAAACCAGTGTAACAGTGTTGCAACTTCACCCTCGAACCAAGTCTGCCAATCTTTGTATGTGCAAGCAACCTAATTTCAAACAAGGGATGATCATGAGGCCCCATGACTTTGACTTTGTGCTTAGAAATCAGAAAATCATTTTGTCAGATTTGACATAAAGGCAAAGTTTAAGACTAAATCCACAAATGATCCCTTCAGATATCTGGTTCACAAGGAAAGGGGAACATGAGTCTCCAGGACCTTGATTTTTGTCCTCCACAGTACAATTATTCCAACATTTGTGCAGTGTTGAAAGAAAATCCCCCAAAGTCCTCTTGAGATAGCTCATCAACAGTTGAGGGATGATCATTGGGGAAAAAAAGCCTTTCGCCCATGACTTTCAAAATCAGAACAACTTGTCTCCAAGTCTGAGTTTTGCAAAGTTTAAAGAAAATTCATCAAAGCACTCTTAACCATGTCAACCAATGAAGGATCATCATGGGGCCCAGTGACAATGATCCTGTAACTTTAAATCTAAGTAGAACCACCTTGAGTCTTAGTAGGTTCTTGAGTCTTAAAATATTCTTGAGATATCTGTTTCATAGGCAAGGGATGACCATGAATCTCCATGACGTTGACTATCCAAAGTCTGATCAGTTCACTCTTAGACTCATGAGGAAATTTGTGCAAATTTAAAGGAAAATGTCTTGAAGTGTTCTTGAGTTATCAGGGAAGGGATAAAAATGGGTCCCAATGACTATCTTTAACATGCAGCCTCTAAAATCTATGACTTCAGTCTTGAGACACAGCAATCGTTTGAGCTGAGTTTGAGAAAAAAATCCCTGATGATTTCTTTGATATTAGGTTCACAAGCAAGTGATGAACATCTGGCCAAACGACCTTGACCTCTGCTCTATGTCTTACAAAATCCTATCAGAACATCACTCAGTCAGGGTCAACATTTGTGCAGTTTGAAGAAAATGCCCAGAAAACGTAAAGTCTTTGGCCTTAGTTGTTGTTGGTAGCTGTGATACCAGTTTAGCTGCCTATATTTTGATTTCAAAGTGTAAGACAGTGTGTCTTCTGTGCTGTGTTTTTTAAAGTCACTTCAAACCAAAGTTGACATTTCAGTGAACTTGAAGTCTGCCTCCCCTCCCTGTGTGGTTAAAGCGATTCCTGCTAAATGTGGAGAGAAGCCCTTTTTTGATTTCCAGACATTTTTTTTAAGTTAACTTTGCCTCCAATCTGTTGTCCAGAGCCTTCCTGTCCATTTCAGTATGGTATTTCAAAACATAAATAGTGACAGCATGGGGATATGAAATTTCCTCTCCTGTGTTTGCTCACATTTATGATGAAATTTACTCACTCGGCATGGCTGACGCACAGGAAGTGGTCAGTTAAACGGTGATAGAATCAATACAGCTGCTCGTGTGCTCTCTTATAAGTTGCGTTATCTGCTATCATTGTTGTGGGTGGCTGATTTATGGGTGTCAGCGCATAACAAGCGTTTATTTAATGAAAGGCCAGTGATTGAGAGGCCTGATGTGCGTCAGCGTTGACAGAAACAGCCATCCCATGTCAGGTTAAAGGGGGCAGTGGGTTATAAATTGCTTAAAACGCTTGAGTGAACAGTCTGAAGCTCCGAGTGAACAGACGTAAGCATATGTGTGTTTGTTGTGTGTGTCCATTTGTCCCACCCCCTCTTCCATGAGACTGAGGTCACTTCACGTTGACAAAGTCCCTCCGTAGGGCAAAGTGCTACGTCACACAAGTCCTCTTCCTTTTGTCTTCCCGCTCCCCTTGCTCTTTTTTTCCCTCTCTCCCAGTTGCCCTCTTAATCACACACACAAACGCACGCACAGAAAGCCCTCCCCGTTTCCCCCTCAAGTTTGTCAGAAGCTCTCAGCTTCCGTAGAATAACACGACAACAGACTCAGTGTTTGGCTGACACAGACACATGGCGCGCCGGCAAGTAGTGGTCAGCTCTGATACAGTATACATCAGCCAAACACAAACACGCAAACACAGATGTAGTTGCTTACCACAGAAATGGCACGAAGAAAGCAACAGGGTGAAAACATCCACGAGTTCTGTATCCAGGAGAACTTTTCTACATGCAGAAGAATGCACCCGAAATAGAAACCACTCTTTAATTCTCCTCTTGTTCCCCTTTCTTTTAGTTCAGTCGTGCAGAGATATCACAGGCAGATGATCCAACAGTTCTCAAGCACATGCTTCATTGCATGCGCTTTGACTGTTGAAAGCCTGTTATGTTAACATTTCATAGATCCTCCTGTGCATTAGGCTGAGAGGAAACAGAGAGATGAGGAGGAGTGAGGAGTGAGTGAAGTGGAAGCAGGGGCAGTTTCAGTCAATATGGAATCCTTCCTTTTTTGAGCCAAGAAAGAAGTGTTTTTGAGCATTTCTTTTTAATTAACAAAGCTGAAGAACTAGATTACTAAATTAAATATCCACTTATGTGCAGGAGTTGCTCATCATCTCATAAGCTGGATACACAATACAAGACCCTCAAACTGGTTTTTGGACAGAATACCAAATTTAATTGAAGGCCCACAATTTGATAATTTCCAAGACAATCTTGACAGATCTTTACGTGATATGAGTTGTGTTAAAAATGACTTTACCATGAATAGTAAAACAGACTTGAGCTTATATAATCTAATCATTCCAACCACTCAACTTGCTTTGACAACACAAGTCACACTTTATCTTCACACACTAATAGTTGAAGTTCCCATATTAATTATCCATCAGTATCCGCGAACACAATCGCACCTTTTCATACCAATTTACACGACACTGACACAGCGGTGGGAGCCACTTGGGGTTGTGTCTTGCTTAAAAATGCATCAACATGTAACAGCAGATGCTGGGCTCAAACCCTCCACCCTCAATTAATGGTGGAGTGCACTTCCAGACTAAGAGTACTCTAACAGACCAAACAAATTCTGGTTTGCTTGATTCTGAAAATTGGGTTTATTTGGGGTAGTATGGATGCCCACACGAACTCTGGTGTGGACCAAAGAACCACACTGTGGTCTGCCTGAAAACATGGTCTCAGCAAACTGTACAGAGACCCAAGAACTTCACATGTCAAAGTGACCCAAACCACTGAAGCCCTTGATCCTGGATCTGCAAGCAAGACAATTGGGGCCAGCCTGGTTGAAAAATGTAGTTTTTGAACATTTTTGTACTTCTGAGCAGCAAATCCTGTTTTGTGGCGAAAACACCAGGGACAGCCAAGCAGGAAGCTAGGCACAAACATATCAACAATAGTGAAGGGTGAGCATAAACCCACGCAGACCTAAGAATTAGAGGACAAACTAGTTGATTTCTGACAACCTCAGGAGTTTTTAACTGTCTTGTTACAGGGGTTGGAAATTTACCAATGCAATTATTGATTCTGCCTATTTATCAAACTATTTATTGATTCCACTGATTTCTGTTGATTTTCAGAGCAGGGAAAAGTAGGCCTGCCTGTTTCATGACGTTTCAATATCAACAATGTCAGACACGTGGCACTTCTCATATGTAATGTTCTGTGTAAACAAATGTAGCATGTTGCTTGTGTTTCGACCATTGCTTGGAATCTCAAAATCACAGACACTGCACTTTGGAATGTTGGTGCCAGTTTGTGTACAATTAGGTCACAGTTCTTCCATCTGCCATGATTACTTACAAAATTTCTTCATCATCAATTGTGTTAACAGCGCCTCACAAAAGCATGGTGTCATTGTTTTGACATGAAGAACCAAGCACACTGAAAAAGAATTTATGTATACATTTTTTTTTAATTGATGCCTCAAATGAGTTATAACTGGTTTTCAACAGGAATCTTTTCTCAATTCCAGTTCTTTGTACTGTAAAACATACCACAATCAAACTGACAAGAAGAAGAGCCTGACCATATTGTTTTTGTCATGGATGGACCAAGTGCCTGACATCTTCACACATTTACTTTGTTTACGCTCAGTTTAGCCTCACAAAGCAACTGGATTTCCCAGACTCAATGGGCTCTAATTTTGTAGACCAGGTGCAGGCGGGGGTGTGTCCAGAGCATTTTGCAAGTTTCGTGCATGGCACAGACTGGCGCAGGGAGGCGCACCCACGCCTCTGTCTCTCCCACCGGCGCAAATGGCAGAGAGGGAGGAGAAGAAGCGTGAGTGGGTTTAACACAGCCGAGTGTAATCTTCACCAATCAAATGAATGCCTATCCTCGCCTTTAAATGCAGCGCGGGTGACAATTTCACCTCGGTGGTGAAGAAGGTCATTGCCGCTGTCACTTTTGCAGCAACTGGGAGAGTGCAGGGGCCACCGGGCCGCGCATCGGAGGCCACGATGCGCGTCAACTTGTGGACCACCTTGCGGGACAGATGTGATCTGTTCCTGTGTCATAATAGGAGTAAAAAATTAAGTGATAATTACATTTAAACACAGCAGCAGGCTAATCCATTCATCATGCTTGTGATCCACATGCATTCCTGGTCGTCATCGCCAAATAGCAGCGCCTGAGGTGAAAATATATCTCCCCCTCATCCTCCTTGTAATTATGTACTCCATCTTTTTAGATCACGTTAAGAATAAAGATTAAAAGAGAGAAATATGGGCAATCACAGGTAAATCCTTAAGACACCGAGTGACTTACATTTATTCAGCGAGCGTCTCTCTCTTTTTTCTCTTCTTTTGAATTTCATGAGATGAGAGAAGTGTGGCTGTTTGTGGTTGGCTTGAGAGATGTGAACTCATTAGTTATGACAAACGTCTCTGATCTGACATCAGATGTGACGGGACAATTGATATAGATACAAATGTATATGCTGGTTCAGACGGTTACATTAAATAGTGGTTGCTGTGATTGTTTATTGCATTGAAATGTGCCTGATACTCTGGATACCTGCCTTTGAGGTTTTGGTGACGTGTGCGCACTGTGCGCCTGTCAGCCAAATTACCACTGCCCGGGGTGCGCCTCTCCTGCGCCAAGAGTAGACCAGGTTGGAGGTGGCGGGCTTTCAGCGCACCTTCTGCGCGTTTTTTTGGCACGAAATTGTCACTGCGCCAAGCTGAATCTTTCGACACCTCCCCCTGGTGCGCTGTCACACCCATCTCGGTGCAGCCGGTCTACCAAAGTGCCAAATTGGCTGCGCACAGCGGTGCGCCGGACGAAATTACCACTGCGTAGGGTGCGCCAGGCTGCGCCACCCTGAGGCTAGGAAATTAGAGCCCCATGTCTGCAATCTTGTAGATCAAACTTGTAAAGCTTCAAGCTCAAACTACAGTATAGTTCTTTGTCAGAAAATCACCAGGCCTTTAAGGACAAAGAGGTAGTAACTACAAGTATGGGTCATTTGTGCTGAAAGTTAGATGCGACTACAAGCCTGTAGCTGGCCTGTGATGAATGTGACAGTCAACACATTTATTCAATCACCTCAGAGTTTTTTCTGTCAAGATTCTGCCTTCTCCAATCTCCTCCAATGGTATGTTTCCCAGATGGACCTGAAATACTCTATCACATGGATATGTGCAACAGTCCATCTGGTAATTCTTAATCAGCATCTGATCTGCAACATGACTTGACTTCTGTGTTTTTTAGAGCTAAGATTCTAGCTATTGAAGGATCAATCTGAAAGTATTACTGTGATGTGTGGTTCATCTTGTTGCACACCACACACTTTAAGTGCAAAACTGCAAAATCCTGACTTGTTGCTTTCAATATGACAGTCTATTGGGGTAAGGCACAGATATAAAACAAGAAAAGCAACGATTTCATTTGAAAAAATAAATTGTTGATGTTTCAGTGTATCCATGCAGTGATAAGATGAAGCATTAGGTAAATATGTGTATTGTGCTGTTATTACAGCTGATATAAGGGATATACACTGCCTGGCCAAAAAAAAGGTCGCCACAAAAAAAAGGTCACACACTCTCATATTTCGTTGGACTGTCTTTAGCTTTGATTACAGCACGCATTCGCTGTAGCATTGTTTTGATGAGCTTCTGCAATGTCACAAGATTTATTTCCATCCAGTGTTGCATTAATGTTTCACCAAGATCTTGTATTGATGATGGGAGAGTCTGACCACTGCGCAAAGCCTTCTCCAGCACATCCCAAAAATTCTCAATGGGGTTAAGGTCTGGACTCTGTGGTGGCCAATCCATGTGTGAAAATGATGTCTCATGCTCCCTGAACCACTCTTACACAATTTGAGCCCGATGAATCCTGGCATTGTCATCTTGGAATATGCCTGTGCCATTAGGGAAGAAAAAAATCCATTGATGGAATAACCTGGTCATTCAGTATATTCAGGTAGTCAGCTGACCTCATTCTCTGGGCACATAATGTTGCTGAACCTAGACCTGACCAACTGCAGCAACCCCAGATCATAGCACTGCCCCAACAGGCTTGTACAGTAGGCACTAGGCATGATGGGTGCATCACTTCCCTGCCTCTCTTCTTACCTCGATGTGCCCATCACTCTGGAACAGGGTAAATCTGGACTCATCAGACAACATGACCTTCTTCCAGTCCTCCAGAGTCCAATCTTTATGCTTCCTAGCAAACTGAAGGCTTTTTTTCTGGTTAGCCTTTCTGATTAGTGGTTTTCTTAAGGCTACACAGTTGGTCAGTCCCAATCCCTTGAATTCCCTTCACATTGTGTGAAAATGCTCTTACTTTCACTATTAAACATACCCCTGAGTTCCACTGTTGTTTTACTTCGATTTGATTTGGCCAAATGTTTAAGTGATCGCCAATCACAATCATTCAGGATTTTTTTTCCCACCACATTTCTTCCTCGAAGACGATGGCTCCCCACTATCCTTCCAGTTTTTTATAATGCTTTGGACAGTTCTAAATCCAAGTTTAGTAGTTTCTGCAATCTCCTTAGATGTTTTCCCTGCTTGATGCATGCCAATGATTTGACCCTTTTTTAACAGACTAACATCTTTTCCACGACCACAGAACGTGTCTTTCGACATGGTTGCTTAAGAAATGAGAAGCTACTCATTGCATCAGCTGGGGTTAAATAACTTGTTGCCAGCTGAAAGATAATGGCCCGTGCAGTAATTATCCAATGGGAGGATCGTACCTGTTTGCTTAGTTAAATCAAGGTGGCGACTATTTTTTTGGCCAGGCAGTGTAAATGGATGATACCAATACTCAACTTTTTAGGCCAATATCTGCTATCATGCCGATATCGTGCAATTCCTAAGTGAATTGCAGATTTTATGAGCATACAAATATAACTGGAACTCTCCATAGCTCTGTATTAAACATATCTTGTGTTACGGTGTACTTAATAGAAATAATTTGGTATGTGCATTTCAGGCAAACTTCAGTCATTCTGCCACCAATTATGATTTTTTAATTTCATAATCATTTTTCTGCACAGATATCCAATTTTTCATTGATATGATACTTCTGTAGAGATCTACCTGTCACTACTTTGCGTGATATTAAGTCAAAGTGAGGGTTTTAATGGGCATGAACACAGCTCTATGGGTCCTTTCGTACAACAAAAATCTGTCTTGATGCGTTTTCATGCACTCTGGGTTCATATTTACATTTTCGCTACTCTTTTTCGGCATTTAAAATAATTTTAAAGATATACCTTACATTTAACGCACTCCTTTGCCAGTGCCTTGCAGCCTCTTGGTGCATGAGGCCCAAAGCAAGTGCCTACACTCTCCTCTCCTACTTGTAAAACCGCCTAGAGGAGGAAGTGTGTCTAGGTTAAAAAGTTGAAGGGAAGCACTTTGAAAGACGGAAGAGACGAGTTTACAGAAAGAGGGATGCAGACAGGACACCCAATGACAAGGGAGGAAAGAATGTTTAGGGCGACTGAGAATGGCGGCAAGAGGAGTAAAGGGGGGAGAGCCAGAGGAGAGAGCGGGAGCTCTGAGACAGGCCTGGGCTCTCCAGAGTATTAACACCCGTCTGAGATGGAGGGAGCAAGCAGGAGAGATGGAAAGTGTGTTTGCACAGTAAAAAGTTCCTTTTACGTGGGTTGCTTGCTTCCTGGTGCAACCCCCCCACCCCCCACCCCCCCTTCCTCTTCTCCTTCTCACACTCTGTCTGTGACCTGCTGCTTCAACTGGTTCATTCAGAGATTTCCTCACTGGCAGACACAGAACTGCTCTGGAGCAGTGAGAGTTGAAGGGAACGTGAGCAGGTGAGCAACACATAGTCAGCAGGGAAGACAGTTTGGGCTGACTCACACACATGCACACAGACATGCACACACACACGTACAGAGCTTTGTCAAAAAGCATAGAGTTCCAAACAAAATGAGTCTCGTAAATGTGTGTTTAATAGAGAGCTGATTTAAACGTTTTGCCCCCACAGTTTCTGCAGGGAGAGACGTTATGCTCTCGCTCTCCCTTTCATCCCTGCATCCTGCCCTCCACGCTGATCTGTGAGCTAAACCAGCAGAGGAAACCTGCCATAATGATGCTGGTTAATGTCTCCCTTTAATGGTCCAATTAAAAAAGCAAAGCAACAGATGCACAACAGCCATATCACCAGCCTGCATGAAAAAGGAAGCAGGCAATTGGCATGCATAATTTGCAAATCACGTCTATGGGGAGTCTTCTCAAGTAAAGACTCTCTTGGGGGGGGCTCAAGAGGAGGGTCATATATCTGTTCGAATGAGGACTACAGCTTTTTCAGCACTGATTAGTGGCAGTGAGATAAAGAAAGACTCAGAGACGTCACTTTATTGCCCAATGACTGCAGCCCCCTCCTGTGTGTCACTATTTCTCCCTTCCACCCCCCTGAACTATTAACACACTCACTTGCTCTCTGACGTAGGTTTAAGTAACGGGGCAAGCACTGAGGAGAAAGAGGGGGTTATGATGGTGGTGGGTAATAAGCTGGGGTAAGGTTGCCATGACAATTCCCCTGATAGGATACCCTGCCAGAATCACATTCTTGGCAGAGAGTTGGAGAGAATGAGAGAGGGACCTAATGACGGAGAATTGAGGGAGAAGACAACAGGAGGAGGAAGAGGTCATGGAGAAACTTAAAAGTGTCCTGTTAGCGGAGAGTAAATATTAACAGTAATGGGTCGGACTTCTGGTTTCCTTTTGAACGTAATCTTCACGTTTGCTTACTCAAGCCCTGCTGGAATTCCCAAAGGAAATGAGGGTGCAACATAAAAATGATGAATTTATTACAATTCCTCCTCCTGTAATCCTTTTTACCATCCGTTCAGTGTTGCGTCACGGCCAACATTTGCACTGTTTGCGCACTACCCTCTGAGGTAAGCAGGACACGAGACTTAACCCTTAAATCCACACAACTTCTTTATCATTTACTTGAACATGATTATTAACACCGGTAGGCAAACACTTTTGGGAAACTCCGCATAACCACAAGAGGCTGATTTGCTATTTGTTCTCATAATCTGACTACAACCCTAATCACACCAAGGCAAACAATGAACAAACGTCCTGGACTAATAAAACATATTCTCGCTAAAGCTCTTCCTTGTAAGATAAATTAACTCTGACGAGGATAAAACTGGATTCGGTTAAATCAGAGATCTGAAAGCGCCTTTGGCAAATGCAGGATGACGTGGATTATGAACCAAGCAGAAGGTGAGCAAAGACTGTGAGGCATTCAAATGTTTTGAAGCCTGCGTAATAATGTGTGAGTACATGCCATGGCGCACAGGAAACCTAGTGTAAAGCATGAGGGGATTGAAGTGAAGCTTGTGTGAGTAAAGTTTGTCTGGCAGTGGGGCCTGGCAGGCCGTGTCACAGGTTCCCCTTCCTCTCTGATGTCTTTGAGGTCGCAGTCTGAGTGTCTCACTCTGTTTCTCCTCCTATGGTGGTTTACACAGATTGGTGATGTAATGGGTAGCATATGAAGGCCACACACAAACACAAGCAGACACACACACAAACACTGCTGCTCATGCACGATATACAGACACCACACTTATACCACCACATACCCATAATTACACACATATACTATACGCACACCCATTTACACAAACCCTGGATTCCCCCTTTTCCAACAAGCATGCGCTGCCGCTGTGTGATCGCTCTCACACACAAAAACAAAAGTCTAAACAAAGATACATAACCCTTTTCATTTTGCTGGCTTGCATCTCTTCACGTCGACACACACTCCAAAACAATGGTTTTCAACTGGTGAGTTAGGACCCAAAAGTGGGTTGTGAATGTGAACCGGGGAAAAAAATGCTGCAACAAATCTAGGTGTACAGAAGCACCAAGCAGATGCGCCTTCATATATTATATATAACTTAGTATTGCCGTGATAGCAAATACATTTTGGTTGTTTTCTTGAATCTCATGCCTTTATCATCTTCATCTTGGGAAAACAACAGGAATGCACAGATACACTGGTTTAACATGGGTATCAATTAGGGCTCAACAATGTTGGTAATAAACAATACTGCAATATTTTTCCCCTTGTGTGATGTATATTGTGATATTTTTGGGGGAATTTTTGAAAATACATGTCTTTTTATGTACAACAATTTCAATTGGATCTTAAGCTGTTTTTTATTTAATCCACTACCAATTTCACTGCACAAAGCAACTGTCTGCCACACAGAGGAAGAGTATATTTCTTTGCAAATCGTACAAATGAACTCTGAGCTTCAATTCCATTACATGAGGCCTACGCTGCTGAGCATTTCTGACAGTGCACTCGAACCCTGACAAGTTAGTTCTCCATGAGCAGCCTATGTTGGAACTTCTACAAGCTCACTGTGTTGTGCTGGTTGGCATCCATGCTTGAAGCAGTTAAGATGGTTTTTGAAGATAGAAAATGCCCTAATGTCTCAATGTTTGGGTGTCATTTAAGGCCATATGAACTGTATTTTTATATTTATGATCAAAATAAGGCTAAAGAAAGAAAGAAAATCATTAATACAGTCACTCGATTGAAATGTAGCTCTGCTGTATCTATGACAAACATTGTTAATACTTTGTACATTTTGTGCAGGAACAAAACAGATATTGCATGCATTGTCCAAACTCTTGTTGGCCTACTAATGGTGATATCAGTTGGATTTTTACTGCAGATAGTCAAAGAAATTAGAAATTTTATATTTCAAGTTTCTTTCTACAAATGGCAGCACAACATATTTTGAATTATGTGACTGACATTGCACATCCTGTGATGTACACAGTCTAATTGTAATATAATTACAATATATTGATCAGCCCAAGTATTAATCCTTTTTCCAACACCATCCTTTAATAAATGAATGTGGAGTGAAGAGATATTATGTTCAGATGTTTATTTGTTGTATCATATCAGTTAAAAGCTGGCATCGATCATAGCTAACTGTTAAATCAAGTTTCTAATTGGGAAGGAGAAGTGACCTGATGGTAACTGATCTTTTTCATGATCAAACATGAGAAAGAATATTGGCATTTTAGGGGATTTGCACCAAAAGTTGTTGGGAATACATTTGTTTTAGCATCCGTATCAGCCAAATTGTTATTTAATCATCGGCATCAACCCTGATTTTTACAGTCAGTGTATCAATGGACAACAAAGCAGATTTTCCAAAGATAATGAGCTAATGTCTCATGGTTTCTTGAAAACATCTTAAATGAAAATGTTTCTCTTTGTTCAATAATATATTTTGTTCCAACCAAGGTCCAACTTGCAGCATTTTTCATTCAATAAAATTGCGTAGCTGAGAATCTTAGGAAATTTAGGTTGTGATTGCTCATTAAAGAGGTTGTGGTGGGTCGCAGGGTAAGACTAGTAGAGAACCGCAGTTTTAAAAGACATACGCACTTAAAGGGCTTCACCCGGAGTCATAGAGTGAGTGTTCAGCGCTGGCGGATGGCCTAACACAAGGCTGTATGTCTCAGAACCACCCAGGAGACCCCCATCATGAGACGCAGCCCTGAGAGGGAATGAGGGAGAGTGACTAACTTCACTTTTTCTTTTCTTCTCTCCCCAGCTGTGTCTTCAAACGGCCCTTTGATGTGGGAAATTAAAAAGAGCGAGTGTGTCAATATCTCCCTACATCCAACCGCACTCATCTATTTCCTCTCCTTCTTCTCCTTAGCTCCTCCTCACCCAGCTTTTCTTCTCTACAGTTGACCCAAGAAAACAGAGTATGACCCCTTTTAACCACAACAAGTCTGCCACCCACTCACTGCCACCGGGCCCTCATCATTTGGAGGGTGTTTGTTTGCCTGTGTAGGCCCACCACTGGACTGGCAACTCTGTGTGTATATGTGTATGAGTGTGCAAGCATGCGCATACAAGGCCCACCACTAATTATTTTCAAACCGCACCATGAGTGTATGTCTGTGAATGAGGGTCTCCTAATCTCACACCCAGACTCAAAAAATGCTTTCGTTCTTACTTCTTCCTGCTCTCTCCCTCTCACTGTCCCTTTGTAAAACACTGACTATACCTACCTCTCCAATTAAATCTAGCAAATTTACAACAAAACACTCAGAAATAATAAAAAATCTTTGCACAGACCAGCAACTGCTGTTCAGTGATTTTTAGTTGTTCCATCCATGGCACATTCAAGTGCCATTATTCAGCTGCAAAATGAGGAAAAATTAATAAGCTCATACAACTATTAGACTAACTACGTAAGAGGGATTACAAATTGAAACAGGAAAGGTTGTTGTAACATTATCTATCCAGGTCTGTGTCCACAAGAAGCTTTTTTCCTGTTGGAAGCGCCCTCAGCCTAAGTTAAGAACGTGTCTTGGCAGGGCATAATGTTGCCAAGTAACAAGAGCTGACGTCTGTCGGTTACAGCAACGAGGCTGTTTGAAATTGCTCCATATTTGTGTACTTTCTTTAATTCACTGAAATATCAGCCAGAAAACATTAAAACAAAGTCAAGTAATCATATCCTACCACTGCTGGAAGCTGAGAACCAGGAGAAAGTTCCTTGTAAATACAATGCAGCTCATTTTCACCTTCACTACTGTTGTTTATTAAGCGAACAGCAGAAGTCCCGCCCTTTCTTGATTTTGATCGGTCAATGAGGGAGAAGTGACTTTGTGCACACAGGGCTCTCTTGAATGTTGAACTATTTCACTGAGAGCCCTGGGAGCACGGCAACAAAAATCTGCTTATGCTTTCGTGAAACTTACAACAGTGGCACATTTTCTTAACGAAATGATGTATGAGATTTTTCATAGGAGACACAAAATATCAGGCCTCCAGTACAAATACATTTCTGACTTTATGGTTATCGTCACATACCTACTCAAGTGTCTCCCTTGACAGTTAGGGGGTATATACAAAAACTGTGTTGGCAGGAACAGACATCTATCTTCTGTGCATCACCCCATAGTTTTGTTAAATACTGCTGATAACAAAGCAAATATCAAATTTAATAAAAAGACACAAATTTATGCCAGGTTCAGTACTTTGCAAAAGTTTTAGGCAGGTTTGAAAAAAAAGGTGTAAAGTAAGAATGCTTTTACAAATAGAAATGTTCAAAGTTTATTTTATATCAGATGCAAAGAGAATGCAAAGTGAATTAAAAAAAGAGAAATCTCGATCAAATCAATGTTTTTTGTGATACTCTGCCTTTAAAACAGCATCAATTTTTCTTGTTACACTCGCACACAGTTTTTGAAGGTGCTCCGCAGTTAGTTTGTTCCAACCAATTCAGTGATGTTGACATCAGGGCTCTGCGGGGGCCATACCATCACTTCCAGGATTCCTTGTTCTTCTTTACACTGAAGATAATTCATAATGACATTGGTCATGTGTTTTGGGTTGTCGTCCGGTGACAGAAGAAATTTGGGGCCAATCACACACCTCCTTGATGGTATTATATGATCTTGAGTTTCTGCTTGAATTTCTCAGCAATGAAGACACCATTAATGCTGACCAAATCCCCAACTCCATATGCAGCCCCAAATGTTCATGGAGCCCCACCATGCTTCACTGTTGTCTACAGGCACTCTCCAGCCCTTCAGCAAACAAAATACCTTCTGCCACTGCCAAATATTTCAACTTATTTTATTTTTATTTTGACACAACAGTGTAGAGCACCTGCTGCCATTTGTCTGCACCCCAGTTCCATTGTTTTCAAGCAAAGTTGAGTCACTTATCCTTGTTTACATGTCAGGGGTATACCTGTTTGGCCACCATTCTTCCAAGAAGACCACTTCTGGCCAGACTTCTGAAGACAGTAGATGAGTGTACCTGGGTCCTATAGGTCTCTGCCAGTTCTGAGCTCAAGGTACTGCTGGACATCTTCCAGGGAGGTAAGCATGGTGTGTCTCTCATCAACTGCACTAAGTGTCCTCAGCTGACTGTTTCCACAGTCTTTAAAGTTGCCATCTTCTTTTTGCTTCTCCAGGAGAGCTTAAAAAGCACATCTTGAAACCCCAGTCGGCTTTGAGTTCTTTGCCTGAGAGAGACCTTACTGGAGTGGTACAACAACCTTGTGTCTTTTTGCTGTGCTCAGTCTTGTTATAGTGTGTGACTTGTGACATGAAGCTGTCTTCCTCAACCTCACCTTGGTAGCAGAGTTTGGTGATTCTTATAAAAAGGTTAAAGGTCATTGCACGCTTGAAAATGATGAGCAGAATATGCAGACAACAAGCAGGAGACAGTGAATTAGTATTTCATGTTAAAACTGGGCCATCAGGGCCCATATGGGGCTTCATGTTGCACATTGTGAAAAAGTGTTGGCAAAGTTAGTTTATCCTGTATATTTTCATCTTGTCTTTATCTCTACAGAAATATGGGTGGCACAGTGTCCCAGCGGGTAGTTTGCGCACCCCCCAGCAAGAAGGTTGCTGGTTTGAACCCCCTTTTTGGTCAGGGCTTTTTTGTGTGGAGTTTACAAGTTCTCCCCATGCGTGGGTTTTCTCTAGGCACTCTAGCTTCCCCCCACAGATCAGAAAAAATTTGGGTTAATTGGTGAGTTTAAACTGTCCAGAGGTGTCTCTCTGTGTGGCCCTGCAATCAGCTGGTGACCGGTCCAGGATTTATCCTTCCCCTCACCCTGTTTCAGCTGGGGTAGGCTCTAGCCCCCAGTGACCCCAAAAGGGATAAGCGGTATGGATAATGGATGGATACACACAAATATATTTATTACGGCCAAGTTTAACCTTTTGGCTGGGTTTCTTTTTTGAGATTTTGACATTTTCACAGGTGTATTTTATGCAAAAAAATGAAAATATACAAAAATCCAGATGGCTGCAAATGAACCTGTCGACCTCTTTTTGATGTACAGTATGTTTACAGTGTGATGCCTCAACTGTCCCTGTGTGATCACTGGAAACTCATTCTTGCCCTTTGCAGTAGTAGGCCACGCTTTACTGCACCTGACAGAGTGTTTCCAGACTGCCCTGCTGTACAAGTGTGTGTGTGTGTGTGTGTGTGTGTGTGTGTGTGTGTGTGAAAGAGAGTGTAAGAAATCATGTTGATGTGTGTACAGTGGACTGTAATGTTTCTGCATGTGTCTGAGTGTGTGTCAGAGCTACAGAGTGACTTTTTGGGTGGTTTGTCGGAGCGGTATGTTTTTCTATGACACTTTTGTGTGTGTGCATACATGTGCATGTTGTGCATGTGTGTCTGCTGCAAGGTTGACCCCTTCAATCACCCCCTACACCTATGCGTCCGTGTTAATGTCCTGTGGTGTGTATATGTGTGTGTGTTCACTCACTGTTTCTATGCAACACTTTCAGAGGCCCCTTCTGGTCTGGACAACACCTCTGCCCTGCTTCTATCCGTCCCTCACTCCTCACTCTTTCCTTCACCCTGGAGAGGGAGAGAAGGAGCGAAAAAAAAGAGGAGGTGGGAGGGGGGGTGCAGTGGAAATAACAGGCTGCTGTCTCAGGAGGGGCTTGAGAAAAGGAAGGAGAGAAATATGGGGGAGAAAATGTGTTTACTGTGCGTATTAGCTGTAATACAGGGAATGTGGCATATGTAGTGTAAAGAGTCTGGCTATAAATTAAAAATCACAAACTAAAATATACCTACTGTTACTTTGAGTACCAAGGGTGGAAAGTAACTACGTTTACTCCAACATTATGACTGAGAAGATTTTATGTATAGTTTTTAACATAAGATATATGTCCCTACATATGCTCAAGCACACGTAGGGACCAAGCTTTTCAGCTTTTTCATCACCTACATGCAACTGGTCAGTTGTTGGTTAGGGTACTGATGATGGACAAAAATATTGGTTAAAGTCTGACTGACGTCATCCTTATAGTTAGGGAAAAAGGGGCTTTCAAAGCCAATCCGTGGTGGTCTCAATACTGAAAACACAGTCCGAAACTAGCTTTTGGTAACTAAATGACAAACAAAGGGAGCTACAAAGCACTGACCTGTTACAATATTAGCCCCTTTAATTAACCATATCTTGAAAATGATGTATGGCCTTGACTGTAAGCATTTGACTACTCAAATCACTGTTTACAGTACAGGTCACACTTAAACATTCACAATACATCAAACACTGATGGTTTGACGTTGCCATGTGATAATGGCAAAACACCAGAATACTGACACACACTCAATCAGTGTAATATAATGAAATATTGACATCTCATTGTATAATTATTCAAAAAGATGAGGGATATTTGTTTTGCATCATACAAACCCCAAATCCAGTGAAGTTGGGATGTTGTGTAAAACATTAATAAAACAGAATGCAATGATTTGCAAATCCTTTTCAACTTACATTCAATTTGAAACACTACAGTGACAAAACACTTAATGTATACACTGATAAACCTTTTCTTTTTCTGCAAATATTCACTCATTTTGAATTTGATGCCTGCAACCCGTTTCAAAAAAGCTGGGGCAAGGGCATGTTTACCACTTTGTTATATCACCTTTCCTTTAAAAACTCTTAATAAGCATTTGGAAACTGAGGACACTTACAGTTGAAGCTTTTTAGGTCGAGTTCTTTCCCATTCAGCATTGTCTTGTTAAAGGTGCAGTGTGTAGAATTTGGCTGCATTTCGCCCAACAGAAATGGTGAATATAGGATATAATGTTTCTATTTGTATGTAAAGTCCGTCAAAATAGGAGTACAATCATCCCCATAAAACGTTTGTTTTATTTTTATTTAGTTAGAAAAAGCTTCAAAAAATTTACATTACCGCGGGCCGCATTCATGTAGGCCGATATAATGATCCGCCATGTTGTCTACCGGTGGATTATAGGTACAAAAAGAACCAAATGCGAATCTGTCAGCCGGTTCTGAAATCTACCTGGAATGCAGGCGAAGAAGAGGAGAGAGGACGGCGGTGGATGTAGAGACAGCTAACAACTGACCTATAATCTATAAAAATAATGGTTACAAACCTTGTCATTTTAGTAAATGATGCCGTGTTCACGATCCCTTTTGGTCTTCACAGGCTTCTGTTGCTCAGCGATGTGACGTTTTGGTTACGGTTGGGCTCATTCTAGAATCTGAATGATAGATGTCGCTCAAATGCCAAATTCTACACACTGCACCTTTAAAATAAGCAGGAACATCGTTGAAAAAGCCATCCCTTGGATAGCAGCATATGTGGATCCAAAACCTGTACGTACATACATTTCAGCATTAATGGTGCCTTAACAGACGTGAGAGTAAGTGTTTCTGAGAACTCCTCAACTTTCCAAGTCTTTTGTTGCTCCTGCTCCAGCTTCTTTTGAATGTGCTGCAGGTATCACATTCAAAAAAAACTTTCAAATCACTGTTTTTTGTTTTTATATATGTTTTACACAACATTCACACTTCATTGGAACTGGAATTTGTAGTTTAGCCTTCAGCTGCAAGCTGGCAGTGAGCATTCAGTCATTTGATTTTCCATTCCTGTGTTACATTTACTATTTCTGTCACCGGGTCAGGCAGTAACGTTCATCCTTCTTCTAGGGAATATGCTTTATATAAATAACACTGACAATAAACACTTTGTGTGCAAATTACATTTTGGATTCTTAACATTATGAACAAATGTCAAAATTAGACCAGTTAAATAAGTCATGATATCTCACCAGGCTTTATCATGATATATATTGTTAGGCCACCCCTTTATCATGGTATGAATTGGGATGCCAGATTCTCGCCAATACACAACCCAACTATGTAGAGTGTCTGTTAGTGATAGGCTATCACATTAGTACACACACTGCAGCAGAAACATTTTGGGAGCACTTTGGGATTTAGGCCTTGTTTATGTGACAAAAATTAACTGAATTCATTTTGTGATCTGTCTCACTCAAGGCACGATGCACAGGTGCAATAAATCTTTTCATGCATGGCTATGGAGTAAAAACATAATGCACATGTGCAAGTAGTTCCCATTTTCATAGGCATCGTGTATTACCAGTATACGTTAGCAGTGCTGTTCTGAAAAGTTTGAACCCTGACAGTGTTTGCTTATCTTCCCAGTTTAAAGGGATAGTTCAGCATTTTTGAAGTTGAGCTGTAACAGGTACTTCACAACTGAAAGGGCTCCCAGCAGCGCTGCACCTTCAAGCAGAGCGAGCTGAGACCACTGGTAAGGTACACTACCATTAAAGGGTACTGTTATTTTTGTGTAATTGTGTGAGTTTTACATAAAAACAAGCAAAAGATAATGTTGTGTAGAAAATATGATTGGTTGAAAAATTTAACCGCTTTATTTTTCCTTCAGGAAGTCACTGTGTTTGGCACGATTCTACAATGCAGCAAATGGCTATGTGTTCTTCCGTCTATGCACATTAGATAGCAGATAGCTCTGTATGCTTACCTCTATTTCAGACCTAACAGCAGGAAGTTCACAGAAGTTTGTCCCCTCTCTCTTTCAGCCCGCTAAATCGAAAGAAATTTCTTCTTCTGTATACTCCGGTTCATAAAGGTAACCCTGTGCATCCACTGTAAAAGAAACGTCACCGTCACTTATCACTCATATATGTTTCAGTATTAGTTTCCTCTGCCATTGATGTGTCTTGCTGAGCCCATAGAGCTAAACAGCAGATTGGCTGAATCAATGCACACAGGCGGAAGAACACATAGCCATTTGCTGCATCGTGAAATAGTGCCAAACACCGACACTTCCTGGAGGAAAAATACAAGAAAATACAGCGCTCACATTTGTTTTGCCCAATTGCACATTCAATCCAACATAGTTTCGTGGCTCATTTTTACCTAATACTCACACAACTACGCAAAATATCGGTACCCATTAACAGAAGTGTACCTCGCTGGTGGTCTGAGCTCGTTCTCCTTAAAGGTGCAGCACTGCAGGAAGCCCTTTCAGCCACTTCACTGACTGTTGACAAGTGTCTGAGACACACATACATCAAAAATACTGAACTACCAGCGGAGACGACTTATATTCTAACTTAAAGCTAACATCTACCTCCTTGTGGGAGTAAAGTCAGCACAAAATACAGTTGACATGATGTTTGACGATTTTTTTTCTTACAAATTGGGAGATCAGATTTCACTTATTCACTTGCCCCCAAGTGTCAAATGAAATACTGTGTACTCAATACTTTGAGTATACCCTAAATATTTTTTCTTGTTATCATTTTAGCAAATTCTTTTACATATACTAAAATTATTTCAAAGTAACAGTACCTCTACTTGAGTTTAATAGTTTCATTTCTGCCCCTGACCTTCACTTGTCAGGTGAAATCATCTATATTGGTACACTTTTTGAGTTTCTGTATCCTGTAAGCCTTCTTGCAATGAATTTAAAGACTGAATTACAGCAAATTTAACATTTCAGTGATGCTAAAGAAGTTTCCAATAAATACAGAGGAATGGGGGTTTTTATGTCGTAAGAAGAAATGGCTTAAACTTTTACATAAACGGTCCAAGACAATTTTTCTGGTAATATTTTGTTGACTGGGACACAACCTTTGGCTGATGAGACAGGAAAATTCATTACCTGGTGGTCTTCAAATGGTGCTTAATTCAAATTTCTATTGAATTCATTTTTACCTCGACCTTTGATTAACTGGCAACTGGTCCAGGGTGATCCCTATCAATTGCCCGGCTGATATAGGCTCAAGCCCCCATGACCCTGAAGGGGACCAGTGGTATAGATGATGTATGGATATTTTACTTCGATCAGGTGAGGATGCTACATCCAGGCAACAGGATTTTACCAGGCATTTTTTGACAGTTAGCAGTTATTTGGTGTCTAAGCTTCAGCTGAGAATAATTTCAATTATGTTTATTAGGCAAAACAATAAAGTCTCTCTTGTTTAACAGTCTTGATCCAACCTGAGTTAACCCTACATAAGTAAAATTCTATCAAAGTAACTGTACTTTTCTATGAGTGTACAATCCCTCTACCAGGGTCGAAAGAGAACAGAAATATTGTTCTCAGGCAAAAGTACAGTTACTTTGGCAAAACTTAACTAAAGTGCAAGGTCAAAAACGCTCAATGACACTTGAGTAAAAAGAATTCATTAAAAGGTTTTAAAATGCAGAGTATTCTGAGTACTCTTTGCTGTGTTCAGTAACTTGAACGTGATGAGTCAAATGGTTATTTGTTGCAGTGTAACAGTGTAGTATTTTAACAGTTGACTCAAATACTATTTTGCGATCTCAGGATAGCAGTTTTTCCTGATATGTGAAGACAGGTATTGAAGGTATAACTGAAAACATATTTAATACGCTATTTTTATGTGGCTTTAACTGATGTGCTTTATGTAAAAGCACAGCTACAAAGCTTTATCATCCTTACACCTTGAACCATTCACATTAATCATGGGAGGCTGAAATATCTGTCACTTCACACTGCAATACAGCTTGGAAACACACGACAAGGCATGCGCCCACATACACACTAAGCGACACTCACTCACAGTCTACATGCCTCCCTCTCCCCAATATTATGCCTCTGATTCCACCGCTCGAGATGTAGCAAATGGGGGGTCAACTCTTTTCTCTAATTCCATCTCTGGGACGTTCCCAGTGGAGCTGTAGAGTCATTGAGGTGTAAATATTAGTTTGAAATTGCGGTGTGAATAGGGATATTGTTTTATAAAAACAGTGTGTTTGACAAACTAGGCTGGAATACCAAGTATATGAATATGGGTTAAGAATTTGCCTTGATAAAAAAATATATATTGAACATTTGTGTAAATGCATTTCTTACACTAAGTTTTTGTCAAATAGTGTGGCATGGCCCCAAATCAGGGCGCGGCCACATCACAGGGGGCAGGACTTGTCTGGGCGAGTTGTGGCGAAAAATGGGACGCTGAGATTTTTGTAAGCTAACCCACATGCCCATCCAAAATTCTGCTCTGTGGGTGGCTACTTGCCATGTCAGAAGTGGGATTTAATCAGTGTAGGTTGTGTAACTACAGATTTCTGTTGACTCGTTTTGGGTTAATTTTGTTTAATGTGGAACATTTGAATTGTTTAGAACTTGAAACTGTGACTCTGAACTTCAGTCTTCTGAGTGTTAGAAGTAATATGTGAATGAGTTGCAACTTAATTGTTTTAATATTTTAAATTTAGAATGGGGGTCAGAATATTGATAAAAATATCTGTACTTTTCCATTTGTGGTTTCTGCTCAACTTGGCATGACTCCACACGGTTTGGTTTCTATCCGCTCCATTTTCTACTATAGCATAGACTGAATACCTCTTTAAGGTTGGCAAGGTCATTGTAGCATGGCTGTGCAAAACTACCACAAGATCTTTTCAACAGAGGTGATAGAGCTGTCTGCCCCTGTGTGGATTTAACTTACAGAAAATTTGGAAAATCACGCACCATCAGACCGCCAACAATGGAAGGCGTTTGGTTTCCATGAATTTGCTTCTGATCCCACTGAATCCCTCTGACCATTCAGGAGTCAGCAGCATCTTCATGTCATGATTGGTCTCAGCTCAGCTCACTTTGAACCCTGCTGGAATTTTACAGAATACTGTGTGAGGTAGTAGGTATGATCCTGAATGAGGGACCAAAACAACCATGTTAAATCGAAATGGAAAACACCCATACATGTGAACAGAACAAGGGCAAATAAATACTACTGATTTCTGTGTTTTCACAGTTACATTTAATGAAGGAATTAGTATTCATATGCTTGGATTTGTTTAAGGAAATTAACTTCTGTTTTTAAGTGACTTTATGGGAGGTGGTGGTGGTGTTGGAGGGTGGGGTACAAAACAATAAAGGTGGGGGGGCATGACAGAAAACTGGGAACAGAGTACCACTGCATTAAGTCTTTTCAATAAGCTTCCAATACCGAATTATGATAAATCCTTCAATTTTCCTTTATGATCCATTGGGTTTCAACTACTGGACTAGGATCAATTTAGTTCAACATATCATATCAATTTTTGAGGTATTGTGATACAGAACTAGACAAAACTATCAGAATAGAAGTTAAATTTTGGTATTCTGACAACTGGATAACTGATCAGTTTGTTTTTTCATTAATTTTTCTTAAACACTCAGTTACAAGATGCAAATGTATCTAAGTACAACACATCAAAAAATACACTCAAGTACAAGTGAAGGTACTGATAAATAAAAAACGTGTCAAAAAAAACTACAAGTGCACATAAAAGAGACTCAAACCCAGTAACCGGGCGAAATGTAATTAGTTCCTTTCTACCCCGTCCTCAACTACCCACCCCTGAATAGAGGGGAAAGTGGCATGTGCAGTGTAATGACTTTGGCTATAAATCAAAACACAAAAACACTTTCTGTGACACTGAGCACCAGCCGGGGCAGGTCAAACCAGACTGAGGCTCTAAAAAGATACATGGTTACATGAGATGTGCTGATACTCATGAAAACAATGGGCTGCTTTTGAAAACGTCTGCAGTGATAGAGAGAAAGAGGGGAAGAGATTTGGAGATGGGAAAGATAAACACAGAGGTAGATGGGACTGATTGGCGCAGGTATCGCGGGATGCGACGGCAGAGGAAGTGCTGGAGATAGCAGACAGGACGGGAGAAAGTGATAGAGCAAAGAGGAGAAAAAAAAACAACGGAACATTTTTTTAAAGTTTCGCAAAGGGAGACAGGCAGCAGGGAGGGGAGGAGGAAAGGAGAGGGAGAGAGAGGGGAGAGAGGGAGCGTGTGTCTGTGTGTGTGTGTGTTTTTATGAATGAAGTGAGTCACTGCCGATGTGTCATAGGCCCGACGTCTTTATAAAGGAAGTTTTAAACAAGCCTAAACACTTCACTGCGCGCAAAAATTGGACTTACCACACTCGCATCCCTCTCTCTGCACTCCTGTAGCCTCTCTCTCCCTCTCTTTCTCAATATAAAGTGAGAGTCTCTCTGCCTTCCATTCAAACTATCAAACTTTGACTACAGATAGAAAACTTCTTCTTTCTCTGCCTCTGGGTGAGTGCGCGGCTCAGGCATCATCGTGCCCTGTCTCATTCATCCTCCTCCGTCTTTGACAACTTTTCCTCTTCACTCTGACTGACGAGAGCGGCGAAGAAGAAAGCCGGGAGCACGTGACAACATCCGGAGTTCAGTTTATACGTTATTTTATTATTTATTTATTTATTCATCTGCGTTATAGTCTCTTGGACCACGAAACAAAATGAGATGTAAGTATTTAACTTTCATTTATTTTCAAAATCTATTTTTAATGATCATATTTCCTCTGCAGCTTTCATGTTATTCTATTTTAACATGCTGCAGTCATGTATATATCTTTGTTTTGTGGCTGTGAAATGCCCGTTCATGATTCAAAAATGGTTTAATTCATTTTCTTGTTCGTAGGAACGTAAAACATAAAGGCTACAGAACTTCACTTTTGATCCTGGCTTTTGTGACTTTTATAGTGAAAAGCTGCATGTATTTTTGTGGCTGTCAACTAAAAACAGCCTGAATTAATTTACTAATGAACAGTTACTAGTCAATCAAAAAAAAAAAACAACTTTGACACTGTTTTGCTTTCTTGCAACTCTTATTTTGAAATTCTGCATTTTTGTTTTTGACGTAAATGATTATTACATAACACAAAAACAATCTTCATATGTTCACCCATTCATAATTACATGCAAAAAATTATTACAAACAACATACTAACCTTACTAATTCTGAACACAGTACTGCCATATTATTGTTTTTACAACTCTTATTTTGAAATTCTGCGGGGTTTTTTTGGCAGTAAAAGACAACTTCACCAGCCAAAACAAGTCTTCATTAAATCAGTCATTCACAGTTACATGAACATTTTAAAAACTTGCTACCTATTCGGAATTCTGCCACATTTTTTTTTTTTTGCAACTTATTATGAAATCTTGCAGTTTTGGTGGCTTCGAAGTACATGCCCCAAAACTTACTTGATTCATTTACTTATTAGAAGTAACTTAAAAACTGACTGGTTGTCTTACTTTTCCCAATTCTAACTCTTTTTTGTGAGTTTTATTTTGAAATGCTGCATTTAATGATTGTGGCTATAGAAGACTATAACATCAAAATAAATGGGCTTTATTAGATTATTTATGAACAAATACATGAAAACACACAAGTTGTCTCATTTATGATCAACTTTTATGCCTTTTTTGTGAGTCTTTTTTTGAAATCCTGCGGTTTCGGTTTGTGGTTGTTGAGGACAATAGCATTAATCTCAAACAGGCTTGATGAGTTTACTTATGAATTCTTACCTGAAAACTAAAGAAGAGTCTTGTCTCTCTCAATTATGATGCTTTTTTCTTTGCGACTCTTATTCTGAAAAGCTGCATTTACTGTTTGTAGCTGTTACAGGCTATAACATCATCAAAAATAGGCTTAATTAATCCATTAATGATAATTAAAAACACATACATAAAATGGCTGTCTTACTTAACATAAGTTCTGACAGTGTTTCCTGCAAAGTTAACACAAGGACAGGGGAGCTCAGATGCTCCTGCAGTGTTATTTTGGCAGTGATTCTTGTGGTTCACCTGTAATTATCAAGCATTCATCATTTCAACACCGCTGCGGTTCCCTTTTAATACTTAGTCTACCTTGTATTTGAACTTGAAAGGAGAAGAATGAATGAGCTTACTGTTAAGAGAGTCAACTTGGCTGCCTCTATATAATTTATACCAGCAGCTCACCTACCTATCCAGTTGCAGGTGTGACAATCAGCAGCATTCATTGCATTGCTTACGGTGAAGGAGTGATGGTAATATTCAGTGTCAAAGCCGGGGCATTTTTTTTTTTAATGATTTCTAATTATTTGAATTCAGCTTGTGAAAACATGACTCTGACATTGGAGTCTGGAGCCATTGTTTATGTTATGGTGCAATATCTTCCCCCTGGAGCTGACAGCCCCTTGGCCTGAGGTCATGGTCATTACGGTGAGATGACAGCGCCTTTTTCCCTTCTAATTACTTCCGTTTTTTTGTTCTATGTAGTGCTGCTCGACTCTTCCTCCTCTCTTCTCTTCTCGCTGCTATTGGCCCAGCTGCCTGTCTTCACGTCGACCTCTCCGGTGCCTCAGCGGCGGCCAACTGACATGGACAGACTGTCCAATCAGACCAAAAATCTCATGAAGCTCACCCAAGAACTGCTGGTAAGTAAAGATGTCGTCAGCAGCCCTACCTATTGATTGGAAGAGATGCATACAAGGCCTTTGCTAATTAAACTGTTAATGTGAAGCAGGAAGAGAGTGCCAGTCATCGATTGACCTTTCCTTAATTGGCTTTTAATGTTACCTGTCATTTAGGTAACATCACACTGGCTGTCTGTGGAAACTCTTCCTAGGCTGCATTTGCTCAGGCTCCAGTTTGACATAAGCTGCTTTCATTGATGACTGGCTGGCTGGAGTACATCTGCATGCTTAGATCAGGGCACCAAAAGCCTCAGGGGGAGATTTGACTGAGTGATCTCACTTTTAATCCAAACTAGACTGACAGAAGGGAGGGCTGACTCAGCAACCTCCTGGTCTGCTGGATCACCTGATGGCTGGTTGTGGAGGTGGCAGGAAGGTTAGCAGCTAGGTCGACCTTTTCATCCAGTGTAGTAAAGATCAGGTGTCAAGTCTGATGAAATTATGAAGGTCCTGGTGCTCTTCCAACAAGCTGTCTTGTAGTTCAGCACAGTTTGACAGGGTACCTACCTTTCCATAACCAACTGTTCCCTCATTTGGTGGATTGATGTATGTATTGCTTTACCCTTTTGGGTCAGATTTGCTTGATAACCCATCAGAAGGGTGACAGAAAAGTAAGTTGGTGCTGAGTGGTTATTTTGGCACCTTTCCAAACATTAAACAATGAATATACAAATAGCAGTACTGAACCAAGCTGAACCAGACTGTGTAATAGAAACATAATATTATACATGTTGAGTGATGGTCTGAAGAAGATGTATGATGTGTCAAAGATACAAAACATATTAGATGTCAGGAAAAATTAGAGAATGCATTACCGCAAGCATGTATATCATACTTGTTTGCATAAAAACAAGTTTATGTCCTAGAGCCAAGACAAGTTAGGATAGAGTGTGAAGCATTTTTGCTTGTTAGGCATCTAGTTTGCTTGCACAGACAACACTGACCTAAAAAGTTGTTTTCTTTTAAAAGCTGTATTATTCCTATTAGATAACTAAAGCATAGATGGGAGCTGTCTCCAGCTGGTGATTATGTATCAACAGTATATTTTACCAGGTGAAAAGAAAGCGGGATCTTATCTCTGTATCTTTGCTTACACATGACTGATACTGATTCTATTTTTGCATTATGCAAATCTCTAAACTCTTTTGTTCAGGAGATAAAATCAAAAATAGCCACATACTCTCTCTAGTCTCAGCCAGAGGACAGTGTTTAAACCACGTCTGAGTGTGTTTGTTGTTTTAATTTGATGTTACAGGCCTTTATTTAGCAACCTGTGGACAAACCAGCAATATCAAAGCGTGTCGCAAACGGTATTAGATGTTTTAATAACATGGAAGGTATATTCTTATTTTTTTCCATTTTGTGTTTAATTCCACTAAAGCGAGGTCAAAGTAGGGAAAGATAAATAGAATGGGGATCCATGGAAAGTCCCTGAAGAAAGAAGCAATGAAACTGGTACTTTAAAGAGAGAGAAATGTGTGTGTGTGTTTACACACATAGGCCTATATAAGTTTTCCAAAGCCACTTTGTATGTGTGAGTAAGAGTCTGAGTGTTAACGTGCATGCAGAATCTGCACAAATGTGTACACGCGTGCATGCATTTCTGTGTATGCATTTTTGTGGCTGTGTGTGTGTGTGTGTGTGTGTGTGCATTGAGGGCTCTGTAAATAGTAATGGTTGTGTAGGTGTGGTGTTTAGTGTTTTACCTTTGGTCGCCACAGCAAAGTATCATGATAAAAATCAAAAAGATTTATCACATTCCAGTATTTGCATTCAGGAAGAAAAAAGGCTGGATGCTGAGTTCTGTTGTTGGGTGAGGTCATGATCTGTGATGGAGAGAACGAGAAAAGAAAGGATAAGAGGCAGAATTAAAGGCTGAGAAAGATGGAGTGAAAACCGCAGGAGATGAAGAGATCACAGGGCTGACTAGATGACAAGCCAGCAGTGTATGTGTGTGCATGCATGCACATGTGCACGTGATGCTGTATGGGCTTGTGCACCTGGTTAAAGAGGAAGAGGAGAGGGGAGAGGAGGGGGACAAAATGATGGAGACAAAACATTTTACCACAAACATTAGGTCGCTCTTATGAAGGCTGATGGAGAGACATTTGGGGACAAAGTGGTGCATTCATCGCTGAAAACAACAACACAAACAAGTGCAGATAAAGAGTAGAACAAGGAACACAGAACACAACAGGTTAAGGAAGCACTGAACACACAATAACCTGTTTACACAAACATTTGTCAGCACTTCTCGTTCGAATGTTGTTATGTTCCTCTACTGATTGAAAATGACGCATGCCTAATCAGTCATGTTAGTTTATCTCCATACATTACTCAATCATGGGTACATCTTAAAATTGTACTACTTTTGTGAATTACTGCATTTTAAAGGTAGAATTGCATAAACCTGCAGTCAGGTTATTTGTCCCCCTCTGGTGGCTGAAATGAGCACTACATCTGCTGTTGGGACTTAGTTTACAACACAAAGCTCTGGCTGGGCAGCAGCACTGCGTCATTTTGTCTTTTTATAGCTGTGACCCTGGAGTTTCCCCACAGCCTTGTGTTGTCTGTCACACTCTGAGCTTTCTTAGTCACTGCATATGTTGTTATCCTCGCTCCCTGTAGAAAACATCCTGTGGGTTCAGGTCATTTGCTCTTATTGTTGACATTTGGGGTGGTTGAATGTGGGTGAACTCACACTGACCTGAGCGACCACACTCCCTGTCTCAGAGCTACTGTCTCTAAGCACAGAAAACAGTCATCCAATCGAGGTGCTGCTCTAATACTTTCCTCATGTTGCCGTGACTTGTCTCAGGATGAGTAAAAATGCGCTGATGCAATTTACTGACGGGCTGCTGTGTGTCTTGTTTTCTCTTTCAGAGGGAGCACGCGTTTGACTCAGACGTGGAGTCGCCCAGGTTCAGGTCTCTTCCAGAAATGAGCAACAGATCAGTCAGTGAGCTTCATAATCTTGAGGTAATGTTCTGATAGTGTAACAGTGTGTTGATGCGTGTGGGTGTGTGTGCTGTCTGTCTGGTCTGTGTCTATCCATACAGTTACTTCTTGCCACACCCATGAAAAGACTCTAAAATATGTGTGTGTGTGTATTTTCCAGCTGAAGCCCACACTCTCTCAGCTGCACTCCGATCTGAAGCTGTACGAGCATCACTTTGAGTGGCTCAACAGAGTTTCAAAAAAGCACCACCACCCAGCTGTGCCCAAGCTGGTGGAGATGATCAGAGAAATGAAATCTCTAATCAACATGCTGCAGCGCCAGGTAACAAGACAAACATCTACTTTTGATTCTTGGTTGGGTTAAACTCATTGATCTATATCAAGGACGGGTAACTTTAGTTACCAAGAGGGCCACATTGAATTAATGCCCATCAACGCAAGACCTTATTGTTGAAATTCAACAATCAAAATTACTCACAATTAAACAAAATTGATACTATACAGAGCTGTCACAAGAAGCTATTCATCAACATTTATGTAAGTTTATAACTGACCCCAAACATAAGAAACAATATGTAATCTAATGAGCTCAACACCAAATCAAAGCCAGTGTCACCTATGTTTTGATGAAAGCTACAAAGCATTTACTGATTATTAAAGTATAATTTCAAACTTTGAATGTCCACATTAACAATGACATTCGAGGGAGTTTTATAGAAACAATCAGCCAATCAGAGCTCAATTTTCTTAGAAATATAGTTATTTTTAAGGTTTTCATGGAAGATTTTGTCATGTTTTCTCCATATGCATACATTTCTTGATATTACCACATTGAGAGGGTATCAATCAATCAATCTTTATTTGTATAGCACCATTCAATACAAGTGTTAACACAAGACACTTTACAATAGAGCAGGCTGAAGCCATACTCTTCACTTTATAGATACACATAAATGCATATATACATAAATACAAATACAAGATACACATATATACATATACATATATTCAAACCCAACATGAATCCACCATGAGCACAGCACTGGGCCAACCTACAGTGCAATGCACCTGTTGGAGGCTTACATTAACAGTGGCAAGACAAAAACCTCTGTAGGAGCAGGAAGGTTGCATGTTGCCCTGGGGCCGACAATTGCCACCCCTGGTCTGAATGGCGTTGATTTTAATGGCATCTGAGTTGTAAAGTTTAATAAAATGCTGCTAAAGTTAAACAATAACAATACAAGTTTTGGCATATAAATACAAAATTAGATATTCGGTTTATCTTTTTATTCAGTAAATTATCATTTTCAGTTTTAAAAAATGCAATCAAACTTCTACTAACTTCCTTAATGTAAAACTGCAATAAAACATTTCAGTGCTGATATGCCGCCAGTGTACTAGCAAAATTGAGATAGGAGTTTACTTGCTGTGTGTGATGGGCACATTCTTATGCCACAGTTTATTTATAAAATCTTAGCCA
Organism: Cetoscarus ocellatus; assembly: GCA_037902135.1. Lineage (NCBI taxonomy): Eukaryota > Metazoa > Chordata > Actinopteri > Labriformes > Labridae > Cetoscarus > Cetoscarus ocellatus. The sequence goes on along the minus strand of JBAMNC010000666.1, from coordinate 706,654 downwards.
TCTAATGTTGAAGACCTCTCACAGGCAAATAAAAAAATGGAACTTAAATTTATGTGTCAAATCTTAAGACTTTTCAGGGATCTCCAGGAACTGTGCTCTACAGCAAAGGCATAACAGCCCCCTCCAAATATAGATATGTGAAAAATAAATGAATAAATAAAGTTGTTAAAAGTATAAATATTGATAACATTATCACCTGTCAACTGTTTTCTAATCTGTTCGTCATCCTGTCTTTTCACCAACAGATGGCGAGAGTTGAAGCACCGAAGGTCACCCCGGCGACACCATCCCTCCCTCCTCACCTCCCCTATCACTTCGATGTCCTACAGTCCAGCCAAGAGCTTCTACAACACTTCAAGCTCTTCTGTGACTGGGCATACAGAGCATTCATCACCCTCAAGCCCAAAGTCTCTGTAGTGCAATGATGACCGTGGCTCCTGTGCTCTTTTCCTTACGACTGCCTGGAGGCAGAGCTGGTGAGGATGCAGAGAGCCCTGCCTCAGCCAAAGGGGAATAAGGATCATGTCAGTGTGCACTGTTGTTAATAGCATGCCTTATTGGCTTAAACATCAACCAGTGACATGAGTGTTGAAGAATGTGTCTTTCCATCAGAGCCAATAAGAATGCGTTATACTTCAGCCACTGAAACCATCAAGGTCCCTGTTAATGAATGCTGCCAGTGATCACATCACGATTCTCCCCACTTTCCCCTAAAGGCCTTGTCAATGACTGTGTTATTTATGTATTTATTTATTTATTGATATTAGTAATTTATTTAATTCTATTTATTTGAAGTTATAATATTTCACTCTTGCCTTTATTTCTGTATTTACGTGAATTCATTTGCCCACATCTCTGTAGTCTTTCTTCTTGTTTTATCACTGACACAGTAGCACTTCCTGAAACCATAGCTCTGATCATTTATTTTTGTGTAAACTGAATTATTCAATGTTATATTTGTTTATTTCACTAGCCAATTATTCTCCCAGTAGATGTAGCATACACTTGAGATGACCAAGGTTTCTGCTCCATTTTCTTTCTTGCAGTGAAACCATAAAGACAAAAACAGTAGCCAAAAAGAAGAGATTTTTTTCTTTATTTCTTCTTTGACTTTTTTTTTTTTTTTTGCATGGCAGAATTTCTAGTTTCATTGCCTGTTCTCTAGATTCTGTATAAGGAGGCATATTTAATGTTGTGGTAAAGATGAATGAATGTGCCCTGTTGCTGAGCACTGATGAACCTGATTAGATTCTTTGCACAAACTTGTTGGGATTAGCCTCTTGGACACGTGAGATGGCTGATTTTGAACCTGTGCTTTTGGGTAGAAAAGGATGTTTGATTTTTAGTTGAACACCCAAAGCCTTAAAATACTATGTATTGTGACACTATGTTCTGTACAGGTGTACATATGTGTACAAGAATGTTAATTGTTGTATACAGTGCTTTTGTGTTATGTGTTGTTTTCTACAATATAATTGAGATTTCTTACCAATATTGTCACTATTAATTTCTGGTCATTCCTGTTCTAGTATTTGTTACAGTATTGCTTATTTATTTAAGTAACTTGGTAAAACTATTTATTATGTGCTGGTGGAGCAAGTCTCCCATCTTTTGTACTTTTTATACAGTTTTTATTCTTATTTACTATATTATACTATCATGTTTAAATTATTTTTGTTACATCAAGATGCCTCTTCCACACACTGATTGGCCTCAATGTGAAATATGTGCCTTGGTGAAATAAATACTAAAGAATGTGCACAATAATGTGAGTTTATCTTTCTTAAGTTGGATAATCATCCAACTTGTAACCTGACACACCAGACGGATTGTTTCACATGTCCACTTTCACAACCATCTAGGAAACATACCGTAGTAAGTGATTGGGAAGGGCAAAGCTTTTCAAGAAAAACTCAAGGACGATTGCATGAATGTTTTTTCTGTCACACTGATTTTGAACCAGTCAGAGGCTTGAAACAGCTTCTCATTCTTGGTCCAACTAAACCAGGCTCGTACAACTGCCTCTTTGCTTTCAAAAAGATGCTGAAAAGCCCAGTCATTTCAGCTCAAAGTTTTGTAAGATTGATCTTCCTGATGACAGACATGGCATCTGGCTAATCCAGCTGCTTTGCAAGGTTACCTTTATGGTTAAGTTAGCAGCATATGTGTTGGGTATGATCTGTGTATTTCCTGATACAACTGCTAAATCTACATTTTTCAATCGCTGTAATGCCAAAAATGATTCTTGGATCAATACTTCAAAGAGCAAAAACTGTAAACTTTTGTTATAGCTCATATGATAATGCAATGAATGTTGAAAAAGTGGTGTCTAGGGTTGGGAGATTCTCTCATCCATTACTAGGAAGGGCGAGGATTCGAGCCCAGCTCCTGCAGTAACATGGTGGTGTTACATTGGACAAGGTACTCGGCCCAAAATTGCTCCCGTTGTTGTGTCAGTGGTGGCTAAATGGCTATGAAAGGGCACAAATGTGATTATCTTATAATAAGAGACAACTTACAAAACAAAAAATCGACTATCAGTGTGATAGGTGTGTGTGTATGAGTGTAAAATAATGGTGTGACCTGCAGTGAACAAAGTGCATGTGGTCAAAAAAATGGGTAAGTGCCATACAAGTTTATGTCCATTTACCTTTTATAATTGTCTTTTAAGATACTGGTGTCAAGATGCAAGATGAAATGTTTTTTTTTTTATTTGTTTTTTTGCCTTGTAGTAACCGGTATTTTCAGTTTCACTTTGTCTGCGAGTCTAGTCCTTATGTGAAATATGTTACTAGGTGAGAGTAAAGAATGTGCACAATGATTTGCGGATATCTGATATACCAGCAGGTTATAAAAAAAACCCCACCAAGCTGGGAATGTCAACAGCAGCAGATGACCATAAACACTTTGTTTCCCTTAAGTCTGTGCATCAGTCAAATCCAATATGATGAGTATCTCTCATCAAAAATAGTTAATTCTTTGTGGGCTAATGGCACCTAGATTCAAAGCTGACATTTTTGTCCATTGTAATTTGCTGTATGAAATGTTTTAACCAGTGGCTTGACAGTGGCAGTCTGTTACATTGGTCTCAATGTGAACATGGGTGATAAACGTGCTAAAGAATGAGCTAACTATATTTGAAAACATAGCAATGTTAACACAACTTGATACACCAGATGGACCATTCAATGATCTGTCTGATTATAGACTATAAATCCGGCAGGTCCATCTGCACTCCAAATTAATGTTCATAAATCCTTTAGGAAATTCCTGGATCTGCATGAGTATTCTACTCATCACCAAATCATGTCTGTTGTGCCATGGCCCACATGCCCTGTTGAAAATCTGTTCATAACTTCTCGCGTTATCATAGTAACAGACAAGATAACGCCGGTAGAAACAAAACCGCCCTGGTAGTGGTAACAAAATCCATCTAGTATCTTGGAAAGTCAACAGCAACAGATGGGAGAAAGGGCGGACATATTGAGTACTACATTACCCAGAAGTCTGTGCATTAAAATCCTGACCAAACACGATATATATATATATATTTTGTGAGAAAAACAACATATTATCATTTTAACGACACATGCACGTATATACAAAGCTTACAATTAAATTCCGTTTAAAATTAACTGAGGGAAATATTTTTTCGTGTGGTTTGAGGTCGTCAATCTGTCTGTTGAAGCTCCTAGCCAATACTAGTCGCTCATGTATTGAAACCGACGGCCAATCACAGCTGCTGTTCTAGGAAGGCGGCGTCGGGTGGAGAACTGCTGTTAGTTTGCGCTGTGTTTATTGTTAAGGTTGTGTGGATTAGCACTGCGGTACCCAAATCCTTTCCATATAACCAACATAACCGCTGAATGATGAGTTAAAGGGACGCGGTGAGTATACTTCAGCCTATACTGATGCACATCCTCCTCCGGCAGTTTAACGACGCTGTTCAGCGCTGCTGAGGACAGATTAGCTTTAAATGAAGGCCAGTGTCTGCCTTTGTTGATACTGTAAAAACTGACATTCTGAGTGTGTGTGGTTCTCACGGTGTGTACTGCTGCCCACACACGTTATGTACTTAGAAAGAAGTTTGGTGTGTACCTCAGCTGGAGCTTCACTGTGTGTCTGTGTAAGCACCGCACTGCGGGGACAGACAGGACTGGACTGACGGCCAGAGGAAAGACAGCAGGGAGGGAGGGGGGACGAGCTCCACAGACAGGAGGGAGGGGGAAGCAATTAAAGGGGACACTCACCAGAGAGGCCGAGTCAAATACTGTGTTTTCATTTTCCTCTATGTGGTTGAGTTGATTATATTAATGCATGTGCTGTGGTTGTGTGTCAGGCTACACTGTTACAGGCTACACTTTGATATACAAAGCCTAATTCCAAAGAAGTTAGGCTTTGTATAAAACGTAAATAAAAGTTGCAAATATTCACTAATTTTCAATTTGATGCCTACAGCACCTTCCGGAAAAGCTGGTACAGGGGCAACAAAAGACCAGGGAACTTGAGGACAGCTCATAAAGCACCAGTCTGGAAGATTTCACAGGTGAACGGGTTAATTGGAAATAGTTGAGTGTCATGATTGGGAGCATCCCCAAAGGCTCAGTTGTTCTCAAGCAAAGATGGGGCGAGATTCATCACTGTGTGAATAACTGCATGAGCAAATAGTAAATAGTTTATGAACAATGTTTCTCAAAGTGCTATTCAAGGAATTTAGGTATTTAATCATCTACAACCGATAATGTCAAAAGATTCAGAGAATCTGGAGAAATCTCAATTTCTCTGACTTCTGTCATGGGAATCTGTCAAAGTGCTAATTAAATGCATAACATTGCATAACAATGGACAGCAATCTCAAATGAATGTAAACTTTGAAACTGTGGTGCCTGGTAGAGTTGGCAAACTTGGATCCATTGTAAACATCAATGGACGCAATACAAACCCATGAGAAACCCAAGCTCAATAGCACAAGGCTCAGAAAGAATGCTGTTTAACCAAACACGCTGAGTTATCACGGACACGTAACCACTGTTTAAAGAGGTGCTGCTAGCGTCATGGTTCAAGCCTTTTCACCTCCAATAATCAGTGTTGCTAAATGCTTCACTCTTCATAGCATATAGGGGTACTAGTCTTAGGATGGATCTAAGTAAATCAGGTTAGATGATATTTGTGCTGTTGTTTGCATTAGTGTGCTTTGAATGCAGGTTGTCAATGGTGACGTATTATAAATGCAGACAGTGCATGCAACGTTGACACATGTACCAACGTGCTGTCAACTTCATATCTAAATACCCTCAATTAATGTTAATCCATGTTACAACAAAATGTGTGTGTGTGTGGGGTGGGGTGGAGGGGCACTCAATTTCAGCAGATCAGGTTCTATGTGAACAGCATTAGAAAGCATTAGAGTAAACATGTACAAAGAGCATGGTATTTAAGGTGATACAGTTTAGATGGGGTTTTGCTTGTTTTCATAGTTACATAGAACTACATTGAGTTTTCTGTGGGTAGAACATGCATTTGAGTTATGAAAAGTCTCTGTTAATCATGCCACTTTGATAGTGGGAAGGCCAAAATAGCAATTGCAATGAAAATTTTCTTAAATTTTACAGCTCTATGCCAGACCCATCCTGAGATGCAGCAGGCCTTTACAGTGGCTTACATTGGAGGACCTTGTGAAGACATTATCAAAGGACAGTTGAAGGAAAAGCCATGAGACTGCACCAAACCTGATCCACATCTGCTCTTTAGGAACTCACTTTCGAGCGTTTGCAATGGCTAACTCTGTAGCCTTAGTGGTTCAAGCAGAACTCTTACCACCTCAGGCGACCACCCCTCTCTCTCCTTTCCCGCCCCTCCTTGGCTCGGGAGAGGATGCAGAGGATGATGGAGACAGAGGGGAGCTGGCAGAGGGTGACAAGGGGGTAGTAGAGGGGGGAGAAGAGGTTGTTCTAGACATGGAGACATCATCTGTGCCAGGGCTGACCCAGCAGGCGGAGCAGGTGGACCATCCCTTCCAGTGTACAGACTGTGGGAAGAGCTTTAGGTGGTCTTCCAGGCTAACCCACCATCAGAGGAGCCACAATAACGAGAGGCCATACCGCTGCAACCTCTGCCCCAAGGCCTTCAAGGGGTCATCTGCACTGCTCTACCACCAACGGTATGCATAGAAATATCCACCACCAATGAGATCGTACTAGAACGGTAATATTACAGAATAGTGGCTCATCACAAATATACAGGTATCAGGCAGCATGTGTATTTTTAGAGGGTTGTTTGGAAACTGTGCAATTACATCAGTTAATTGGTAAAAGTTCACTGCCATGCCATAATTTACAGTGCTATTAACACTCTGCAGCAAATGTAGGGGAGCATGAAAGCTGGTGAGATTATGTTGTAAGCAATTGTGTTTTACCATGTATAATATTTTTTTTTACATATTATTCAGTTTGTTCATTTGAGAAGGGAATTTCAGCTGCAAATTAATTTGTCTGAAACTGGTACAGTAGTGTAACCTTGCACGGCAGATAGACATGCCTTATTCAATGTCATTAATCAGGCAGAACCATCTTGCCAAGCTCTAATTTACAATGACTGTGAGCCGCCCGAAGCAGCATGGCCCAATAGAGTCCTTTAGAGCAGGAAGAGGTGGGAGCTGTGAGGGAGACGACAGCAGGAAGTGACTGCTCGTACAGAGATTAGCATAGCTGTTATCAGCTTTAGTTGCAGTTTTATTGGATCTGGATTGCATTTCTTTATGAAATGAAAAACAAACAACAACACTGAAAGCACTTCTTCATATTTTCACTTGACTTCCAACATATTTTAACTCTAGTTTCTTCTATTTAGTGGCTTACGTTTGGTATTTTATGGCACAGCAGTAACACCCACAGACTACATTATCTGATAGAATGTAATGAATGTGATTATCGGTATGACCGCCCAATCACCTGCCAGGTTTGCTTTGAAAGTTCTGCCCATTTCCAAACACTTTCTATAGGCTGTTTCCCAGATGGACTAGTGAAATATAATGAGTGGTCCATCTGGTGTGGCAGGTTAACAGTAGTGTGGATGTCTATTTACCTAACTTTGTGTGCTTTCATATGTACTACAATCAATGAACAGACCACAGTCTTAAAATGTGACCATCTTTAAGTGGGATGATAAAAAAGTTATAATCCCTTCCATCCAACACAATTCTATTAACTGCAGGACCCTTAAATTTTTTGTCCAGAAAATAATAAGCTGCTTTTAAAATAAATGTTCAAAAATAACAGATGAAACAAATTTAAAACTCATTTATTACTTGTTGTATAGCTATTATTAATGTTCCAAGGCACACCTGGACTTGCCTCAAGGCACACCAAAATGCCTTGCCTCACCATTCGAGAGCCACTGGCCAAGAATATTATCATAATTGTTCTAAAGCTTATTACTGTTTGAGTTTGCTAATGCACCCATGCTGATTTGGGCCTATCTCAGATATATTTAGTATTGGCATACTTATTAAGTCCTCATTTCAACATTACAAACTTTTATACGATTTGGACAATAGTCAAAATGTATATCAATTCCTGTTTTTTTTGTAGTTCTGCAACAAAAGTACAGTAGCAGTCCCAGATTGCAGATTGCAGTTTTTTTTTTACTGGAATAGGAACCGATACATTGCCAACACAATTTGTGCTATTTAGCCTTTATGAAAGTGTTTTCTTACAGTTTTATTGGGATTATTTTGTCCTTTACACCTTTCAGTAAAATAGATATAGTGTTTAAAGCTTTAAAGTAACTGGCATAGTATTGTTTTAAAATGTGGTTTAAAAAAAGAATTGATTTTTTTGCCAATCTTAATACTGTACATGGTCCAGGCTTTATGGAAGGGCACTGTTAATAAAGATAAATGTATCTATGCAAAGTCAAATCAGTGCAAAATCTTTCTTAAAGGCCCTCAGAAACATTGTTTTTGAGAATTCAAAAATATATATTTGTATTTTTATTTATTTATATTTTATTATTATGATTAGCGTAATAGAGTACAACTTTATTTCAAAACTCAACATTTACCACGACTATAATCCAATATATATTAGATTTGCTTGTTGTGTTTCTTAATTCTAACTTTTGTTTTGCAGGTCTCATACAGGGGATAAGCCTTACAAGTGTCAGGACTGTGGCAAAGCCTTCAAACGTTCTTCTCTGCTTCAGGTGAGGTGTCAGACTAAGACCTCATTTACACCTCACATTACCATCATCTGGGTAATGTGACACCAAGTGGTAATCCTTAATGTAGGGTGTAAACAAACCTCTAAAAGTACTGATGACAAATTTGACATTCACTATCTCAGGCTGCATACTGAATTGGTCTAGACTGCCTTATTTTGATTTGTTTGGTTATGTAGATGTTACCGCGACGGGTGAACTGTTGAAGAGGCCCAGCTATTTGCTTGGTATCCCAGCATGCCAGGTGCAGTGAAGTCATTGGCAGTATTTATAAGTAGGGGCAAATTAACTTTGAGCTTGGTTGTGATTTGCTTAGAAAGTTTTTGGTATTGTAGTCTAGCCAGTGCCCTAGAGGATTTATTTGCTTAATAGTGTATACAGGGAACATCATGGGGAAGAGAACAGCTCAACTTCATCTTAGGATGAACATTTTCAAAAGAAGATGGTTAGCTCATACATTTCTTACACAAATTTTCCTTTTCTTATGTATGTGGGGAAAAAAAGAATTTGATGTAACTGAAAATATGTGTGATTATATATTAATTTTAATAAAAACTTGGTTAAAAAAAAGTGTATACAGGGAACATGAACTACATTTTAAAAAGTGCAAGACTTTCATTGACAGTCCCCATGGGGCCTGTATCAAAAAATTATGTAATATTGATTTGTTAGTCTTACTAACATATTATTAGAAAAATATTTTTTTATTTTTGATACATGTGAACAGAGTCTGAGATGTCTTAACAGAGAAGGATTTTGTGTGGGAAAATTAAAATCTCACAAATCAGAAGCAGATTTAACAAATCTTTTCCTGTCTTTACACAGGTTCATCAAAGTGTCCACACAGGGGTGCGCACCTTCCTTTGTCCCTATTGTCCCCTGACCTTTAAATGGAGTTCTCATTACCAGTATCACCTGCGCCAGCACACTGGAGAGTGTCCGTACCCCTGTGACACCTGCCCCAAGGCCTTCAAGAACTCGAGCAGTCTGCGGCGACACAAAAATGTCCACCTTGGTCTCAAGCCTTACACTTGCTCGGTGTGCAACAAATCCTTCACTCAGTCCACTAACCTGAGGCAGCATATGAGGATACACACAGGGGAGAGGCCCTACATCTGCAACGAGTGTGGACGCAGCTTCACACATTCATCCAACCTGGCTCTGCACAAGAACTCACACTCCAACGTCAATGCAGGAGGGAAGGAGGGAAAGAGGAGAGAGAATCCAAGTAAGGGGAATGAGATAGTGGAGGTGGTGGTCGGGACCGAGGAAGTGACATCATCCATGTTGACGGACATGGTGGGATTTGTCAGTCAGGAAGGAACTGATGGAGTTGGGGTGGGGATGGAAGAAGTGTTCCTGTCAACTGCCTCATCTGGTCAAAATCAGAGCCTCCTGCCCCAGCTCACCCTCACCTCCTCCGGGGAGAATGTGTGTGCATCAAGGGCCATTGGGACGGAGGTTCACCTGAGCACAGACACAGGGGCCAGTGTGCTGCTGTACAGCTGTGGCAGCTGCAGCCACACCTTTGGCACACGGACAGAGCTAGAGGAGCACCAGTCCATTCACATGGCACCAGGGGAGCACAGAGCCGGTGCAGAGGCAGGGCCAGGGGCAGGGTTGGAGGTTGGGGATGGGCTGGTGGGAGCTGGACACCTCTTGGCAGATTTTGAAGAGGTAGTAGAGACTACCACAGTCACAGAAAATGGGCATTCAACAGAGGTTCTTCTTGGACTGACAGAAGGGACAGATGGAAGCAATACAGTAAGTGCTTGTGTCAAACTTTTGAAAGAAAGATGAAACCACGGTGCATTATAAAAGAAAAACAAACACTGAAACTAAAGTGAGTTAAACTTAAAAGTATAATTAAGATAAAAAGTATATTACTGCGACAAGGCCTCTTAATCACAAGTAAAGTGTCAATCCTAGTCAGGGAACTCTTGAAAAAGAGATATTCTGGTTAAATAAATGTTTCATAGTGTAGTTATAGGCCTCCATGAGGTTGACGATGGCTGAACAGTGAATATACAATGGCAGGTCAGGATGTCTTTTTGTTTAATTTTTATTTATTTAATGGTGAAGGTGAACATTTTAACTTTATTTTAGGTCACAGAGAACTGGACCTTATACCTCCAACATGTATTTGCCCTGTCATTGAGTCATAGATAACATTCACAAACAAGAAATGAACTTGAGGGTCAAACCTCAGAGCAAGCAAGGAACAAACTTTTGGCCAAGTGGCATGGAGGCACAACTAAAAAGGGCTATTGACTACACTGCAGAAAGTCAAATTTAAACAAGTGTATTTGGTTTTTATTTATTCATTTTTTTGTGAGAAAAAGTAAAAATAAAAATAATATATATATATATATATATATATATGTATATACACACACACACACACACACACACACATATATATATATATATATATATATACACACACACACACATATATATATATATATATATATATATATATATATATGTGTGTGTGTGTATATATATATATATATATGTATGTATAAGTAAGGGTAATATGATAACTAAAATTTAGCTTTGCTCCCACCCCTTTGATTGGGGTGTACTCATTTTTGCAGCCTGATCTTAAATTGAGAGAAATACTTTTTTGTGTGCAACTGAAAAATTTTGTTTGTAATCAATGGCCCACATTTGGGGGAGTGTTTTTTGGTATAGCGTGCCATAGAAAATGTTGAGTTTGAAAGGCAACTAAAGGTCTTCTGACAAATCTGAAGGAGTGTACTCTTTATGCTGAGCACCGTATATACAAAGACCCATTATGTGTATAACAAGCCACACTGACCATCATATTAATTTATAAGTGTATAAATAGCAATATTTACTGGCCAGACTTTTCGTATGAGTCTGACAGTTAGGTGAACTTTGTAAATCTGCAGGTTATCGCCTTTAAAAACACTTCGCAAGTAATTGTTGTCATGCATTTTCTGATATTTTACTTCAGGCATTTTTTTTCCTTTAACTTTTTAAATAAGAGGTTTCACTGGACATATGCGAAATGACTTAGGATGTATTCTGACCAGAAATTAGACAAGATAACAAGCTCTGATTAATTTTTCAGCAGCACCCAATTTATTTAACAGTTGACCAGTAATACACTAATATGTCACATTCAAAGTATTCATAAGAGTCAACTTTGTGCAATTAAAAAGCTGGGAAAAGTATCAAAAATGACACTGTTTCTGAGTCAGCAAAAAAATGTAATGAGATTGGTGTGGGGAAAAATAGTCATTTCACTAAGAGGCATAAAATGAGGTTTAACTGTTTAAAAGAAGAAAAAGGAAAATCCTCTAAATCCTTCTAAATGCGAGTTGTATTATTAAGGTCCTGAATGACTAATCTTAAAGGTCATTACAAGAACCAGTCAGTCGAAGAAGCATGATTTTAATTGATCTTAAAAAGACCTACCTACCCCTCAAAGTCCTTGAGTTCTATCCGATGTTTTGTTTTGATATGCATGACTTCCTTCTGTTTTTCCTCAGAATGTCGGCACCACCCAGGCCCAGTTTGACCTGCTGCAGAGCCTCACGGAGGTGACTCAGAGCTCGGAGACTGTTCAGCCAGAGGCTCGAGCCACATGGGCAGGGCTGTCATGTGGTCACTGCAGCAAGACCTTCAAGACCAGTGGGGGCCTCAACAGGCATGTTTCACTGGTGAGAAAGACTGAGAATTGTTTTTCTATCATATTTGATTTTAAAATGCATTCATTTTATGCATTCACTTTATGTATTAATAACATTTGCCTCCTGTGTTTCCAGATGCATTCCCTCTCATCACAGTCCCGCTCCCAGTTCAGCTGCTCGGCTTGCGACCGCTCCTTCCCCCTCCTCTCCTCCCTTCTCACCCACCAACACTCCCACACCCCTGAGCAAAGACTTCTGGCCGAAGCGGAGGCTGAGATTGTGTGCCCCCCTTCTCTTTCACTTTCTCTCCCCCTACCCTCCTCTCCCAGCCAGGCTGACAAGCAGCAGGAGGGCCAGAGGGAGATCCGTGTTGACATCATCACTGTCGGTGAGGAGCATGAGGAGCAACCTGCAAAACCGACCAAAGCCCCGAAAAAGATGGGAGCCAGCAAGAGTACTGCTGCTGGAGGTAGACATTTTCTTGGTAAAACAAACACATCACTGCCCTTCTGCTGAGATAAAGGAAAAACCTCTGATGTCTTTTTGTTAGCAAAAAGGTGTCTAAAGTGTAGGAGGTGCTGCTTGATACACGAAAAGCACATCAGCATTGCGCATCAACATCAACAAAAATGTTTTACCTGCAACATTCTTCAGCTTAAAAAAGCTCTGTTCAGTTTTGCTGCTGCTGTCAGTAATAAGTAAGGCTCGTTTTACACTAGAAGCATTTTACTTGCTTGACAGCAGCAGTGTGTGCATGCTATCAAGTCAGAGCTTTTAGACTGCAAGCACAGCAAATGGTGACATTGTGACACGTTCAAGGTTGGCACAGTAAAATGACTGTTAGGTAAGGTAAATAAAATCTCATAATGATGGGCGCAAATGTAACACGAAAAACATCAAACTTAGGTTTAGGCCTTTTCTTTCCTCATCTTACCACCGAACAATGGAAAAGAACTGATAGAGGAAGGATAGTTAAGGTGCTCTGAAATGACTGTCAATACTGTGTAATTAAAACTGAACAATCCCTACTCTGCAGGTAAAATACACCATAAAAGTCTTTCATTGAAGTAATGTCAATATGTTCATCAGCTTATTTTATCTTAATTAGGTCTTGCTTGTGTATTAATATTTGGGAAATTAATAGAAATTCATTCTAAATGTGGCTAGGTAGGCTGGTTCAATCAGAGAAATATTATGACCACGAAAAGCCTCATCTATCTACTCCTTTTCCATCTGATCTTTATTTAAGCAGAAAACCTTTTGGAGATTAATCAGATCTTTTTTCTAGAGTGCCCTGGCCAAGACAGGCGGCAGCATATCTTAGAAAGTTTCAGACAAGGAGCAGCCATACATACATACAAAATATGAAGGGCATGCTTGCAAGACAACCTCCACACTTTTTCAAATACATCGTGTGTCCTTTTCTCATGTCCTTGAATACAGAAAGACCATATCGCTGTTCAGAATGTGGAAAAGCTTTCAAAGGTTCATCAGGGCTAAAGTACCACATGAGGGATCACACAGGGGAAAGGCCCTACCGCTGCACGGAGTGTGGAAAGAGCTTCAAGAGGTCGTCTCTGCTTTCAATTCATCAGAGGGTAAGACTTGCTCCTCTTATGTTGCAAGAGGTTTACACACAAGTTCATTCTTCAGATTAGCAGTCTCTATCACTAGGGAACAAAATCTGATGATTCATGCCACCAAAGATTTTATGATTTCTCCAGCTCAGAGGGACTGCAGCTGTTTGGTTTTGATCACACCCTGCAGATGAATTCAATCTACAACTGGTGTACCAAAAAAGCAGTAAACTCTCTATTCAACTCACTTGCTTTGTTGTTTAAACTCTGTTTTGAATAAGTGAATATTGCCTCACTACACTCACTACACAGTTGTAACAGCTGTGACTTTTGATGCATCATTTACACACATATGTCACTCTTTGGTTTGGATTTCAGTTCACCTAACTTTTTCTTACTGCAACGATGCTTGCGAAACTTGATTTAAATATCAAATAAAAACCACAAATTGCCTTATGAATAATTGTAGGTGTTAAAGCCATAGATAGAATTGAGTGCTAAATCATGTGAAACATGATGCCAAAATGTATAAATTACAATTCTTTCCACTTTGACCATACCCAGGTTCACACAGGCGTCCGTGCATTCCAGTGCCCTCACTGCCCTCTCACTTTCAAATGGAGTTCCCACTATCAGTACCACTTGCGGCAGCACACAGGCGAGAGGCCTTATGTGTGTAAGGAGTGTGGCAAGTCCTTCAAAAACACCAGCTGCCTTCGTAGGCACAGTCAGATGCACTCTGGACTGCGGCCTCATATCTGCTCCATCTGCTCAAAGTCTTTCTCACAGACTTCAAACCTCAAACAGGTCAAAAAATCCTTGAACTTTTGATTTTTTGCTGTTTTTATTCATTTTATCTGTCTCATCTTATAACCTGTTTCCTCTACTGTTTCCCCTGTTTTGTTTTGACTTCTCTGTGAACAGCATGAACGCACCCATTCTGGTGAGAGACCCTTTCAGTGCATCCACTGCAACAAAAGTTTTACACACTCCTCCAACCTTCAGCTCCACCTTCGCACACACTCCTCAAGCAAGGACTTTAAATGCCCCTACTGCTCCAAGGAGTTTGTCATGCACTCCTACTTGCAGAGGCACATCCGTACCCATGGCAGCAGTGTCCCCCTGCCCTGTTCCAGCAGTGGAGGTAAAGACGGTGTGACTGTAAAAGCCAGTGTTGGAGGAGTAACAACCACCACGACCCTGCTCAACCCCATCACCCTGGAAGCCTCAGGAAACCATGGCAGCTTGATTGTGTCGCAGCCAGCACTTAATATCCCCCCTAACACCTCCCAGAACTACTTTATGATTCAGACAGTGAGCGGCCTGCAGCTCATTCCTCTGTCATCCCCTGCACCAGCCCCTCCACCTCCTCCTCCACCTCCAACCCAGCCTCAAAATTTCCTTCTACTTCAGTGCCCCTCCAACAACGGAGGCCAGTCCAACTTGATTCTTGTCCCAACAGCAAGCAACCTGCCACCAGCCCCAGAGCCTCAGACCCTCCCTGTGATCCAGACTATCCAAACACTCCAGCCCGTCCTAAACCAAACACAGCCTCAGATGCCCCAGTTTCAGGCCATATCACAGCAACAACAGCAGACAAGGATCATTATCACCAACAGTAATAGCAATGCAAACAGACCTGTCGCCAAGCCAAGCTTCCTAAGTAACTCCCTACTGACTAAGCCCATTTTGGGGAAAAGCACCCGGACAGCTCGGGGCAGACGGGGACGCAAACCCAAAGCTGCTCTTCAGAAATCAGCTGTGGTCAGTAAGGCTGAAGGTGTAACTCCATCAGGAACAAACTGTACTGTGGCATCTGTCACACAGACTGTGAGTGATGCCAATGTTAAAACAGAAGCACTATCATCATTATCTGTACCCACAGTTTCAACCGCATGCTCTACCATCTCAGCCCCGTCATCGTCCACCACTGTATCCCCTTCAGTGGACACCTCAGGACTCCCATTAACTGTTAGGATGGTTACACCAGCAACAACAGCTACCACAACAGCAGTTAATCCTCCTGTCCTCGATACTCTTGAAAGGAGGAGTCATTCCCCTGCAGGTCAAATAAAAACAGAGGAGAGCGTGGCAGGGAAACAGTTTGTGTTATGTTTTGATAATGAAGGGCAGGCAAAGGAAGGGATGACTATGGAGGAGGGCGGGGGGTCGTATGTGTTACAGTTTCAAGGGGACACATCGGGAGAGGGAGTGAATGGAGTAATGGGCAGTGAGGGAAAGTCACTTGTGTTACAATTCAAGACAAATGGGCAAGGTGATGGAGAAAAGGGGGTTGACAAGGGAGAGGTGATGTCACTTCTACAGGAATGGGGAGGAGAGAAGCAAGTGGAGGGGCAAACAAAAGAGGGCAGCCAGGGTGAGTCCTATGTCCTGCATTTTCAAACCCAGACACAGGACAGTGGCCCCTCTAACCCCAGCTTTAACCAAGGGCAGCTTCCCAGCCAAAGTTTGGTGCCTCTTGGTGGCCAGGAGGTGGTGTTTGAGCTTGAGGGTGAGACCAAGATGGAGCAGGAAAGTGGGGAGGGTATGCAGATGATAGCGCTGATTGAAGGTGAAGGGGGAATGATGGGAGAAGATGGGGCAGGTTGCAACACCCAGAGTGGGAGGATTGTTGAGGGTGAAAGAGCAGTGAACGGTTTGTTTCAGCTTGAAAGCGGAGAGGAGATTGTCATTATCGAAGTCAGCACCAGTGGCTTGAGAGAAGGGAGAATGGAGAGAGGAGGTGATGGGGAGATCTCACAAAATAACGAGGTGAAATGTGACAGCGCAACAGCAGAGGCCAAGGAAAAGTCGGTGGACTCTATGGACAGTACAGAGGTGCAGACTCCACAGGAAGACGCAAGAAGAAATGGACCTAAACCTAATGCTAAAGAGATGCAGTTCTCTGGCTGAAACTAGTGTGTAAGAGAAGAGCATGATGTGTAAGTGTGTGTGTGAAAGAGATGGCCTCAATATCTGTGGGCTCAGTATGTTAGCACTTTAAGATTAAAAAAACTCCTTGTAGTAAGGGAGAATATACAGGTAAATGTGTTGTGATCCCATGGTGCCACATGCTAGAAATGTTATACATTCAAGTAGGCTGTACATGGACCATGTAATATTCCTAAACAGTTTAATCGATACTGTCTTTGGCAGTTTGTTTATTAAGTAAATACATTTTGTGAATATAAATTGTACATGGCCTACTTTCTTCACTACAGTAAATAGCGGTAATTATTATTAAATAACTTAATACATTTCTGCATACAGTTTTCTGCCTCATTTTTGATGACCTACTTAAATAAGCTTTGTTAAAAACACAGTCTCATCACATTTTAACCTGACTAGACAATTGACTCTTTGTTGGCTCTCTGATTGGTCAACTGACCAATCAATCAGAACCAGAGAACCCCCTCTTTTAGCATTGCCAAGATACTCCAGTCAGATAACTTTTCTTAGTAGTCTTTTTAACGCATTGTGGTAAAATTATTTTAAATTTGTAAATTTAACTTTGGAAATCGCAAAGAAATCTTCCATTCACTCAAAGGTAGAAGAAAATATCCTCAAGATCCCATGTCATGCAAAATCAAATTTCTTTGTTTTTAATGTTGTTAGAAAGAGCTCAGGAGAACGTGACACTTTATGCCGAACTTTAAATGTTCTTTGCCCCATGAAAGAATATACCACTTTTTCACCCAAGACATGATGTAAATGGTCAAACACACCCAGGACTTGGGACCCGTAATATTGATTATATTTGGTGTTTTAGTAATTTCTAGTGGTAATAATTTAGGCATTTTGTTGATGTTGGCAACTAATGTTTGAAGATATCACAAAGATCATCCATAAGTAATATTTAAAATGATCTAAAAAGTTATATAAAGATTTTTGAGTTATGGTTATACAACCTGCAATAGTTCAGTCTTTATCCTTTCACTGAGGTAAAGTTGTAAAAATAACTGAATTGAGTAAATGTGAATACAAGTTAGTCGAATAGAGAGTTATTTTCAGTTTCATATGAGAGAGAGGCCAGCAACAACAGATTTCATCTAAGGTAGTAGCAGTTACTGAGGAGGGTGGGGCTTGACAGGAGATCATTTTCTGTAAAGGCCAGGCCTTAACAAAGGCTTGAAAACTGAATAAACACTTTGACCAGGTATGGCAAAGACCCAACATGAAAAGTACTATAAAAAGGACAAAAGAAAACGATAATGTAATAAAATACAGAAAGTTTAAATGGGGGGAAAAACAGCAATCTAACCATCAGTCCAAACCAGTTTCCCCCACTTTTCTGAATACTGTCAGGGTATTTGCAGAATTTAGCGTCAATGGGTGTCTTGTGATTTTTAGTATTGAACTGATATTATATTTAAAACCAATACACTCTAAGTAATGATTGTAGTAGTGGTCGTTAATTAGTAATGTTTTGAAAGCGAAGGACATAACAGTATTAAACAATAAAAACGATATTTTGACAATATTTTAATAAGGTGATTAGGTCTTGCTAGACTGCTTTGGCTATACAAACTAAAGTCACTAAAGGGCGATGTTCAGATTCTTCTGAACACATTTAAGCATGAGAATACCATTTTTTCCATCAAGTATTTGTCCGTAAACTTGGAAATCAATTTACTGGCCGTTTTATATCCATACATGAAATATATTTTAATCTAACCTCATTTCTCTCTTAAAAAGATAAAAACAACAAAGAACAAAAAACGCTGGATAGGATTTTAATGGCCTATTTTCACGGGCCATCACATCGTAAACGCTGTTTGCGTTGCTACGTAACGTTTGCCAGTCACGTACGTTTTACACAGTGTAGATTCAACGTACGCAAATGGCGTTGATTAGTGAGCTGAGCGCATGCAATTGGACGTAAAAAGGAGCACATTGGTATCCAGAATTCCTCCCATCCGCAAAAGTCACATTTGTTGCCATTCAATCAAACGCACTGAGCCTGCATGGGATTAACATCAAACCAAGAGGTACATTTTCTGTGTATTTGTTCTCTTTCACAGTCTCATTCCTGCGGCCCAGCGCAGGAGGTTATGCGGAAGTGAGGGTGTGTAGCATGAGCAAGGGGGGCTTAGTGTGCGAGGACAGACCGCAGCAGTTTCCATTAACCATATAAGGATTTGAACCAGAGCTCTTCGCTTTCAGCGAGTCTTGATGATAACGCTAGACGTGCAAATGAAAGTAGAAAGATGTGTGTTGTATAAGATGATGGTGACATGGCGTAAAGCCTTCATAATCCCCATCTGGCTTCATTGTTTGGTGCTAGTACGGGGTGATGGTACACTGTAACTCCTGCCTCACTGTTGTTGGCGAAGTCCAATATCCATCCATCCTTCATCCATACCTCTGATCCTTTTCGGGATCGCGGGGGCAGGAGCCTATCTCAGCTGACATTGGGCGACAGTCCCGATCGCAGGACACAACGGAGACAAACAAAAATTCACGCTCCCACTCATACAATTTGTTGTCACCGATCAACCGAATGACAATGTTTGTGGTTCGTGGGAGGAAGCTGGAATGTCCAGCCTTAACCGGCACGGGAATCAAACCAGCAACCTTCTTGTAGTGAGGCATGTGCACTACTGTGCCACCGTGCCACTAAATGCATAATATGAATGTTGGAAATACACTGACTCATTTACCCAAAGCATGTCGGTCCACTGCAGGTTTAATTTTCTGCAAATGTATTTCAGTTTGCCCCGTCACTCTGATGTGATTTATATGTGTCTTGTAGGCTCCCTTTGCACTTTGTGGATGACAGCATAAAGCCTAAACATGGTGAGGCTGGATCTGGATCAAGTGGTGATGAGGAGAATGAAAGAGGACGACATAGAGATGGTTAAAGCCCTCATCAAGGTGTGTACAGTGAAATCTGGTTAACTTTGTTACTGTTTTAGAAGCAATCTTGTCCATTTAAGGATGTTGTAAACCCCAATTCCAATGAAGTTGGGACATTGTATCAAACGTAAACAAACAAAATAGTGTTTTTGAAAAGCCCGAGTGTTGTTCAAAGGAAAGGTGATGTTATACAGTAGTAAACATGCCCCTGCCCCACCTTTTTTGTAAAGTGTTGCAGGCATCAAATTCAAACTGAGTGAATATTTGCAAAAATAGAAAAAGTAATGTTTAACAGGTTGAACATTAAATATCTTGCCTTTGTTGCGAATTCAACTGAATATGGTCAAAAATGCTTCTTAGATCATTGTATGCTGCTTTAATGTTTAACACAACATCCCAACTTCATGGAACTGGTGAGTGTACATCAGATATATGGACATATTTTCCCTGATTAATAAAAGGCTCTGCCAGTAAAATGCATTAACATGGAGTAGTATTCATTTTGGACATCCAGGAACCAAGTATGATGCCATATGTGCACTGCTCACCTGTCACTGCACACTGAAAATGTGTGATATTCAGCATATCAAACAGCATTCGAGGTGGTCTGGGATGCCATCCTCAAGGCTAATTTAGCTGTGTTGACCAAATTGGTCACTGTCATGCACTAAACACCACCCTGAGTGTTTTGTTTGAATTGATGTATTCTGCTGTAGCTAACCACAAAGCAAAAATAAAGTCTTGTAAGAATGTGTTAAGTGTGGTTTACATCCATCCTGCCTCGGGGCAGTTGGTCTATTTTGCAGATAAAATGTGCTGCCTGCCACTTTTCCAAAGCTAGTATGGGTTTGAGTTTGGGCCCAGGCCATTCAGCGCATGTATTCCCACACTCTATCTCCCCTTGACTCACTTCACTCTCTTGCCTTCATTTAGTAAAGGCAGAAAGGTCTGTAAAAATGAAAAAAAGGAAACAACCTAACAGTACTTGATCACCCTAATCTGTTCAGTGCCTAACAAGGTTTATTTGAAAAGTTGCATATCACTGTCATGTTTCATGTTCTCTTGACAAAACAATGGAGGAACGCTTCCAAAGTGTGCTGCTTTCCTCTTAGCTCATGGTTACGAGCTCCCATTCACTCCATTGCATTATACCTAAGGCTGATTTATACTTATTCAGATTCAGACAACTTTATTAATCCCTGAAGGGCAATTATGTGTCAAGGATTTGCCTCAGCATCTGCTCTTGGTCCGTGTAGCCCTGAACAGACACAGGATGCTATGTGCATAGCCCAAAGTGCACATCCCAAAAATGAGACTTTATGTTACAGCAGAAAACAAGCCGTTTGATTGATTCACTGTACAGCATTGAATGACTGCCAGTCTCTGTGTATGTCCCAGACATGTCTTATGTACTATAATGTGATAAAATGAATGTAGAGGACGACCCAACAAGTTAAATCTACTTGAAGACATATCAAAGGTGTATTTCCCCATTCATGTCTAACTCAGTGGCCAAACAAGCTTTAAAAAATTCCTGTAATGAGCCTCAACTGATTCAGCAGTCATAAATTTCAACTCCTCCTAAATTCTAATCTCTTTTCTGTCTTGCTATAATTGCATTTTATCCACTACTGTTTGTTATCTTTGGCTCCTTACTCCAACATTGTTTGCCCTGTCTCTGTCACCATGGTTTCTTGTACACAAACAGGCAGAGAACTTGTCATGTATAAATGCTCAAGATGCGTTGGCACAGTATAATTTTGACTGAGAAAAATAAACCAGGCTTTACAGAGAGGCAGTCATGTCAGTTTAGACTGCTGGTTGTCACTGAAGATGCATTGGCAGTAAATTGTGTGATTGCACACAGTCAGTTTGGTATCTGAAGGCCCAACATGGATGTTAATCCAAAATCCAGAGTAAAATCTTCGGGGCTAAATATTCTATGACACTTAAATGGCAGCCAGCTGGTTAATTAAAATAATATTAAAAATAATCTTTATTTGTATAACACTTTTCAAAATCAAGTTACAAAGTGCTTTAAAAAAGCTGCAGTGATTTAAAACACAATGAAACATATAACACGACAGGCTTGTTATAAAATCTCAAGCAGGGCAACAATCAAGAAAATACCCAAACTATCAAAACGTAGAGGTAATTTAAAATAATGCTAAATGATATAAAATGATTTGAAAGGAATTCTTAAACTACTTTGAAATAATGAAAACATATATAAAAAACAACATATGTAAAATACAATAAAATAAACTCCAGTAAAATCAGGACAGGCTCGCTGATAAAAGTATGTTTTAGGAAGAGATTTCAGAGATCACTGTCTCAGCTGACCTATTCTCTTTGGGCAGATCATTCCACCATTTTGAAGCCCTCACTGAAAATGCCTGTCAATATGTGCATGGAAAATTACATAAAATCAGCTTCCTGTTTGTGACATGTGACAAGTTAAAACTCTCCTTAAATAAGATAAAAGAATAGAGGACTCATCATTTAGACTAAACTGTTGACTGAGGCCAGTGTTACTTGTTAAATATTATGTCTAATACTGTTAGTGTTTCTGATTGTGACAAACTAAACCAAGCAATAGGCCTGACATCTTATTTTTCAACTCCACATAACCTTAAAGATATAAACATATCATCATACACTGTATCTTGTTTGAAAATCTAATTATATACCTCAAAAACTTAATATATTAACCAGCTTTTATTCTCCTGATTTTTTTCTCTTCTGCGTGGATATTTTTCCAGGAGGGCTGCGAGGGAACAGAAAACCGTCTCATCCTCCACATCCTCACTCGTCCCCTGTGCCTCTTCATCCTGGCTGTTTTCTCCTCAATCCTGCGCTGCCTTGTTCATTCTTTCATCCTGGCACTCGCTATTCCTGTCTTTTTGCTAATTATCTATCTCAAGATCACCATGCCACGGTCCACAGGGGTTCTTGGCAGCAGTCGCCCTTACTGGGACTATGTGGGTAGCAGCTACCGAGGAACACAAGATGAGACACTGCAGAACCCTTACGCTAGGATAAGTGGAAAAACACCAGTGACTAAAAAGGTTAGTGCTCCAAGTAGCTGGAGAACTTTTTTTTTTTCACTTTACTCCACTACAAAAAAATCTAAGCGTTTCAAAATCCGACAAAAGAAGGCCTTCTTAAACATGAAAGACTCTAAATCCATCCATCCAGTGCTCATCCATTTTGGGGTCGCAGGGGGCTGGAGCCTATTCCAGATGACATTGGGCAAGAGGTGCGGTACATCCGGGACTGGTCGCCACCCGATCACAGTCACACTTGATCTGATTTCTCAAAGTCAGACTTTAGACAACAAGTAAATACAGATGAAAATGAACGAACTCGTGGGTGATTATGCCTAAATCATACCAGACTGGCAGAAGAAATCTGTGCATGTTACACAGCGTCTGTGTTTTGACTCAGTAGTTAAAAACAAAATTGCAAAGCATAGCAGAATTTGGATTACTGGTGAGATGATTAATGAAAGGAAAATAACAGGACAGTGTTGGTTAAGTTTCCCAAAGTTATTGTAAAGCTATCCTGTCTGCAAAGAATGCATGTTTTGACTCACTACATCAATGCATCTCTTCTATACTGCAACCATCTCTTTCTCTTATAGACCCATGATGGCAGTAATCTTTGGCCAGCTCTTTCTCAGATCTTGGTTGTTCATAATTAGCAGATGCAAGACAAACCTGCAGCAGAGTGATCTGTCAAAAAACCCAATAATGTCAGCTCAGCCCCCTATTATCTTCAGTGTTTTGTGTCTCTTGCGCTGAGTTCAAACTGTTTTCATCCATGATTGCTGCACATGTAGAGCTCCAAGTGCTCCCATTGGCCAATATCTCTGAAGTGGAAGGTCAGATGTAGTAGGCAGGAAAAAAATCAAACATGCTAGACTTTCTGTCGTGGAGTCGTGAGGCATCCCAGACTGACCTGTTGTTGACGGCCACTCTGACAATACATGAGATACCATGTACCATAATGGTGCATAAATCTTGGTCTGACTTTGGCATTAGTGTCTTCAGCATGTGTAGCTACCTCCCATGCAGGTGCTCAAAACACTGCTTACCGTTGTATTCAGCTGCGGGCATGTGATGCCAATGAGGGCTGATAAGTCACACAAAATACACCCCCAACATATGAAGTCAGTCCTTCCCTTATGTTCCCAAGCCTAACAGCTATGCCCAGTGCTAAAAGACACTAACCCAAATGAATCTAAACAAGAGTGATCACAACATCATGTTAACTGCTTGCAAACTTACAAGAAAGTTCAACAGGAAGATGGCCTAAAGTACATATCATTAGCAGTCCATATCTGCCACCTACCAAAGCAAAGGTAGACATGTCTCCACCAGAAAATCAATTCCCCTTTAGTATGTTTATACTGAGACAAGGACATAAGTGCAGTTAGATTGCCTCAACCAACTTTGCATGTAAACATATTCTCATCAGGTAGTTCAATCAGATCAAATGTTTCATCACCGTAATCTTATTCCTTTTTTCAGCCAAGACGCAGACTTGGACTCAAAGACAAAGACAAAGACATGTCAACAGAGAAGGTCACCCCAGACAGAGAGCATGCAGCAGGGCAGGTCTGGGTGGCTGACTGTGAGGGTGAGATCATTGGCTGCATCTTCAGGGAAAGCGAGAGTCGAGCAAACATCAGAAGGATTTGCAGGTTGGTGACGGGCTGCTGGTACCGCAGGGAAGGTTTGGGCAGACTGCTTGTCCAGAGTCTGGAGTTGAAAGAAAGGGAAACCGGTGCACGGCGAGTGTATGCACACATCCCCTACCCATCAAAAGTGGCTGAGGCCTTCTTCAAGAAGTTGGGCTATGTGCAGCATGGGGAGGGGCCTGATGAGGAGGACGATAATGAGAAAAAGCTGGAAACACCAGAGAGGGGCTTTTTAGGACACCCACTGACTAAAGTGTTTTATAAAGACCTGTGATCTGATGGATTTTTGGATTAATGAGTGGCAGGAAAGACTTAAGTAAATACAACAAAACATCATGCAAACCATTGAACCCTGCTGAATGTGTCAACGTGTTTTGATTGCTGTGTGAAGTAATTTATTAAATATTTATGTTATTTATGACTATTTATATAGTTTGTACTTTTGTTTGTTTGGATATTGTTTTTTTACCTTTTTGTCTTTAAGAAGACCACCCCCATGTATTACTTTAAATTGGACATAAGGCTTCTCAGACCTTTTCTGCCATCATTTTGAACAAATTAAAATAATTATGTTTTAATTGTACTCTAAAAGTGTGTTTGTGTGAGTTTGTTATCAAATATGTGAGTCTGTTATCAAATGATTCACTGCAGTTTAAGGCATGCGCTTAAGAGTAAAAGCATGAAACCACTCAGATGTGTAGGAGGATGTACAGTAACTGTGTAGGAAGTTTCGTGGTTCATATGAATCTGCAGAATTTCCTCACGTTTTTTGTGCCTTTTGGCTGTCGGTGCTCGTCTGCAGGTACAGTGTGGCTGCTGAAGTCTGCAGAAGAACCTGTGACCTCAATTTGTTTTGCTTATTTTGTTGCAGCACCTTTTGTGTAAATACTTGTGCTGCTTTCTGTAATATTGCCAATGATTGTGTGCATTGGCTTACAAAACACACTTGATTAGCAGGAGAAAAAAGTTTTTTTTTTTTTTTTTACTAAATGTATTATTTTTATGAATTTGTTCATAGTATTTGCTTGCATGCCAAAGGTTGCAGATAGGTCAAAAGCTCTCAAATACCTGGAATTACAAGTCTTTAAATTCATCAAGATTATAATTCCATACAACTGCAGTGTTTCTTCTACCATTCATTTTGGGTGGTGACTTACCACCCCAACATAACCTACTGCTGCTCCAAGAGAAAGGTACAAAATGCTTTTACTTTATTTATGTACACTAGTTTTTATGTTAACAGCATGAGCATGTTTTATGTGTTTTACTGTCTGGTTGAGACAATCTAAAACTGCATTATCACAGAACAGGAACAGTTGGTACAGTTTTTAACTTTTGAGTGGGCTGGCAGCATGACTCCAGCATCCCTGGCAGATAAACTTGGGGATAGCACTGTACTGTCTACTCTACACAAGAACAAAGTAACCTAGTGTAACTCTTTGGAAATGATTTCACCTGCTGAATCTGCTCTAATGAATTTCTTCTTCAGTATACTTAGGTTCATAAAGGTAACTCACATGCATCAATGGTAAAAGGAACGTTATTGTCACTTGAGTCAAAATCCCTCATACTTGGTTCAGTATTAGTTTCCTCTGCTATTCTTGTGTCTTCCTGAGTTGAAAGAACAAAACAGCAGATCAGAATAAATGCGCATAGGCAGAACACAGCAATTTGCTGCATAACAAAACAGTGCAAAACAGACTTCCAGGAGAAAAAACTAAAGCACTCAGAAATGTTTAAACCCTATCATACATTAGAGCCCAACATAATCACACAATAAAATAAAAACAGGTACAGCGCTGCCTAGAGCCCTTTCAGCATCTTCACTGACTACTGTCAAGTACCTGATACACTCAACTTCAAAAATACTGAAATATCCCTTTAATAAGCTGCCTTATTATTAAATAGATTTATTTTAAAAGTACTTTCGTTGAAGTCCTTAATATAATAATGGCTTATGAAGAAAACTCCAAGTCAACTTACTAGTGTGGATATTTTTTATTAATGAAAGCTTTGGCACGTTGAATATGCATTGGTACCCAAACTGTGAAATGCAGGTGGTTTCAGGTGAATAGCAGTTTATGTGACTAAGCACACAGCCTGAGTCTGAGGCTAACCTAACTATGGTTAGCAACCCCCATGCTTGCATTGCGTATCTGCCTCCTGCTAACCTCAGACCGTGTCAGTTTAGTCAGCCGCAGATAATCACCTCAGGATGTTTGTACAATATAAAAGTGTGTGGGAAAGAGTCATATCTCACCTGATCTGAAGACAAATAAAGGCCTACACTTTACTGCAAACTCTTAATCATACGAGCTGTAGTGGAAAATCACTGTCCTTTAATTAAGTCTGATGAAAAAGCTGAGACACCCAGCAACAAAACAGTGTTGTAACATGCAGAATAAGTGTGTGGTCAGACCATTTTCACCTTCTGAAAGCTGTATTTTTACTTGTGACACTTCTTCTCGGTCATCATGGGGTTGTTTCTTCATGACAGTCAAAGAGCAGACACCTGTTAGCAGGGCCTCTGCCCGCCCAATCTGTAGCTATTATTGTTGTCAGGAAACAGATGTGAGTTCACACACTGGAAAGAAAGTCTGTTTGTGACTGTGGTCTTGTGTGTCTGCACGGTATGGCGGTGTGTGAGTGTATTTGTGCGCGTGTGCAGGGTGTGGGCGGGTGGGTTTCGGAAAGTATGACTTGGCATTTCCTACACCCCAGATTCTGCCCCTGACTACGGATTAAATGCACCGACATCTCGGGCCATACTGTACCACCCCACAACACGCATACACTAGACAGTGCACAAGAGGAGTGAAAGCGCATGTGAGCGTTCATGTGTGACTGTGAGATGACCTTGGTCAACTGCGGTCAAAGCCAGAGAGCTGGGTGGGAAGTGGTTACATATAGTTTGGCATTGGATCAGCCTCTGGAAGTCCAGGAAAGACGCATGCACAAGATCAAATATGCAGAGACATTAGGCTTTGTGCACCGTCAGAGTAATGCAATATGATGTGAGGTCGCTTAGAGCATGCTCGCACACACACACATGAATCATTTTTAAATTTGGGAGCACCGCACAATCATAGGATATATTAGATAAATGTGTTCCAGATGATGTAAAACATATAGACTGTGTTAATGACATGCTCATACAGATGTCTAGGGCACACATACACACACAGATGAGCTCCAAAAACAGCTACCCTGGGAACGGTGAATTCCCCAAACCACAGAGTGCATGAGAGGGTGAGGGGAGTCATGGGAAAGCAGGATGCCTGCATGCGTCGCCACTGGGTGAGTAGGCTGGGCCTGAGCTTCAACACACACAGCAAAGCAAAGCAGAATAATTCACTTCCTGATCCGGCGAGTTTGGATGATGGTTCAAAGGCTTAAGAGTGAGATTTATCCACACACTGTGGTCGGTCAGCTGGCTCGACGCTCAAACACACACGTAGGGTGAGGTAGGTCGATTACAGTTCTGCTCCCAGACTGACACAGTTTGGGAAAACCCAGATCAGAGAAAGAAGTAGGTGTCAGGGCCTGGGAACGCCTGTGGCTCCACCAAATCTTAGAGCTATGAAGAGGTGGGGTTGTACAAGCTCGGTGGAAAGGTTGAATCGCAGGAGGAGTCAGTAGGGATCCTATTGTGGATCAAGGTGAGGAGGTATCTGGAAGGTTTTATTTTTATGATCTGGGAAACCAAAGTGAAGGTCCCGTGTGACTGGATCTGCTGTAAGTGTTTGGAAAGTTCCAGCCAGTTGGCTCAGTTTATTGACGTCTGTGCAAACCTCCAGAGGTTGCAAATCACGTCAAACACTCGTTTTCTCATGTGTGGTCACTAAGATTATTTAGTAAAAGCTTTGTTGTGTACTTGCCTCCACAATAAAAAAAAAATATTGCATGGCAGGAGAAGGGTTTTCCCTTTAATCATGATATGAACCTGTGCTCATTAAAAAAGGCATGATGCAGTCAACAAGAACGAAGCATTTCAAATTCATCAAAAACTCTTTGAATTGACTTTGCACCCAGATAATGTGACCCTGCAATCTCTTTTGTATAACGCCTCCTCAATACTCTTTGAAATCTTCTTGTCCAACCAGAGGCTGTCTTTATTGTATACAGGATGTTTATGTATAAAGGTATATGCGCTCAGTTTCCTCCTTTTAACCCTTCTAATACATACACACACACACGCACACACCGACACCCACACACCCACACACACACACACACACACACACACACAGAAACTTTCGCTCTTTCTCATTTACCTTCATTTCAGCCCCACTGAATGACAAAACAGAGGCGCGTCTTTCAAAATGATTACAAAGCTCGACAGGTGAGAAATCCAATACATTCTATTGAAATTTCGGTTTTATCTTTCCACTTGATGTGTTTTACAGATTGCACATGTAGTTAAAACAGAAACATAACTGCATGTTATGAATCTGCGTTCTTAAATACCAAAAAGCTCTATTAATTTTGAATTCCGTTTTAATGACTGTTCTGACATACCATCTTTGAACACTGTCATCTGTGGTTTGAGAATTAATAAGCTGTACACAACAGTCAAGCCTTCACCCACATTTATGAAACTGAGAGTGAGAAAGAAAGCAGTGAATGTTAGTTCTCTTTACTGTCCAACACTCACATTTTTAAACCACAAACTTTTCATGAATTAATTCAGCTACCAAATTCATTAAAGCTTGAATTCATAAGTGAGTTTTGTTCTTTCATAGACTTAGTTGCAGAATTTCTTGACATTTAATTTTCCAAATGAGTGAAATCATTTACCATCACAGATGAAGGTTTACAAAACAGCAACACTAATTTTAAGAAATCAGTATTGCCGATTCAATGTTGACTAATAAAATTAAAGCTCTTATGTTCAAACTTTAAGAAGTTTTACAAAAAAGGAAGGTGTACCATATATCTTACACGAAATGCATGTGGCCCGGTTTTATTTACTTTATTCTATCAAATGACCTGCCTTAATGCAAGACATGAGCAAATACATTTTTTTTTATTATTTGGTTGTTTAATTATTTTTGAGACACATTTTTAACACAAAAAAATATCCAAATGTGAAAAAGAGAGGGATGTGAATATACAGTTTAAATTAAAAATAAATAATTGGGTCTTACTATTTAAGTCAGCCCATCTATGCCAACCTGCTGCACTATGGAGAAGAGAGACAGAGATTCTTGTTAAAATAATCATAGTAAGTGTTGAGCAGGCTTTTTAGTTGTGTAAAACTATCAGAATATCAATTCTTTTAAAGCATTTCTTATAGTAATACAATTTGTTTTGGAGATAAACTAAACATGATTTTGTGGTATCAACATTAATTTCTGCCAATAAAGCCACAACAAGCAGCAGAATCCTCCCAGTTCCTGCTGTTTCTCACTTGAGTGCACATTTCTTATTTTCATAGTAGATTAATAGTAGCTTTTTACTCTCACAAATTAGGTTTAAGCTTAAAAAATCACAAAAGCTATGATTTATCAAGATTGTTACAAAGAAAAACACAAGTATGTAAGTTTCACAAGTTTTCGTTTGTTATAGGAATCATTATCAGCAATGATCCATTACTGCGATGAAAGTTTTAATTGGCATTTTGGTCAAGAGAACTAGCGCGATGCTAACTTCTGCATTGGCCTAAAATACTATGGCATCCCTGCACCACTTTGTTGAATCAGGCTTCACTCTCCACCATATGTTGGCTAACATTGTAGCCCTCCCTTCTCCTTGTCTCAGTGTACTTTTACCAAGAAAGAAATTCATCTACCATTACAAGAATGTACGCTGGGCAAGGGGCCGAAATGAGACATACCTCTGCTTTGTCATCAAGAGACGGGTGGGGCCGGACACCTTAACTTTTGATTTTGGACACCTCCGCAATCGCAATGGCTGCCATGTAGAGGTAAGTAAAGCAGGTGTGGTGATTGAAGGGGCCTGTTCCAAGAAACATGCAGATGATAACATTTATCTGTGTTGTTATCTCTGGTCTCTCTCTTTTAAAGCTGCTGTTCCTGCGCTACCTGGAAGCCTTGTGCCCTGGTTTATGGGGGGTTGGGAGTGCTGGAGAGAAGAGGCTCAGCTACTCCATCACCTGGTTCTGCTCATGGTCTCCCTGTGCCAACTGCTCCATCAGACTGAGCCAATTTCTGGGCCGGATGCCCAATCTTCGCCTCAGAATCTTCGTGTCTCGCCTTTATTTCTGTGACATGGAGGATAGCCGCGAAAGAGAGGGTCTACGGATGCTAAAAAAAGCAGGGGTGCAAATCACAGTCATGAGTTACAAAGGTAGAGGTTTGGTAGAGAATATATAATACAGGTTTACAAGGCTGAAACTTTGGAAGCCATCTCAAAAAGCATTGTTTTCATGTTCATGCAGCTTCACATCCTATCAGTAAGAGCTATGTTTCTCTCTCCAGATTTCTTTTACTGCTGGCAGACTTTTGTGGCACGAAGGCAGAGCAGCTTCAAGGCCTGGGGAGAGCTACACCAAAACTCTGTTCGCCTTGCAAGAAAACTCAACCGCATCCTCCAGGTAAATGATGTTTTATATTTAATAATAATGTTTTATATTTAAATAAGACAAAAGGCACAAGTTTAAATGGTTATTTTCTTTAAATTCTAAATCTGTTCTGTTTTGTGTTTTTTTGGTCAGCCCTGTGACACAGAGGACTTGAGAGATGCTTTCAAGCTTCTTGGACTGTGACTACCTGTGACCTCCTGTGTTGTTACCATTCATCCACTTGTTTATTTTATAGAGAGATAATGTTGGTTCATCACTACAACTGCTTAACTGAGAATTAGATAAACTGAAGAAAAAAAGATAAAAATTACTTTTATTTTTGCAAAGCCTGCTGCTTAAGTCAAGAGACTAAATATGGGTGCTGCTTGCTCTTTTCTGTTGTACACTTGCTATGTTAAATAAAGAAAAGTTGCATCACTGAAACACTGTCAAGTGTAATTCCTGTTTGGTTAAATGATATGTACTTCAGTTATCTTGTAATCAACCCTTAGGGCTGGGTCTAATATCACCTAGCACAAAAATGAGCTTTTCTGCTTTTACTGAGTGATATTTTTACTTAGATCTAACCTAATTATGGATATCAAATACTAATGAATTTTAAAAACAAATGCCAGGTCTTTGTCAGACCATTTTTCAGATGTAAAAAATAATTATTTTCAATATACTACAGTTTACTACAGTAGTTTTTTTTTTGTTTGGATTGTTACAGCCTGTAACAATTGTTACAGTCAATAATAAGCAGTAATACTGATGTTTAAGCATAGTTATTTTCTGGGCAGTGTCAAATACTCACACTCATAGCGCTAAGCACAAAAAACGTTTTGCATACGGTAACTATAAAAAATATTATTTGACATCATATCAAACTACTTAAGGCATCTCTGAGTGAGATGCTCCTATGCCATGTACTTTAGCGATGCTAGCTTGTTAGTAGTTAGCATACCCAATATTAGCTCTTTTATAATAATGCCAGTTAATGCTTTTATTTACCAATTATATTGATAGACACAACAATGTGCAGATATTGTAGTGTTCACTGATGATATACGAAAGAAACCACTCTGTTATCATTTTCTGATTCATTCACAAAATGCTAAGTCTGAACATAAAAAGCTAGCTTTACAATTTAAATTTGTGTTGTAGGTGCTTAAGAGTAAATAACTCCCGTTTAAAGCAGTGAAATTTTCGAATAAATTTATGTTTTAATTTTCTAACCTTGATATTAATACGTAGTTCGAAAGTTTGCGAGTGTACTATTCCAGACTGGTATGTTACTGTAGTCTCACTGTCCAAGCACAAATCCCCATGTTTCCTTAGTAAGCTTATGCTAAGCTTATGCTCTTTGGTTTTAAATGTTTCATTTCCCCATGATATTTCACTGACCCATTTTCGTGCCTCCTCAAGAAATGGCTCCTCTGACCACAATACTGGGAATGCCAGCACAACCACATGTGCGCAACTACACAGTCTATTACGGTGACGTAGCCGTTAACGCCGCACGGACATACCGCACACCGTCGTCACCACCACCGGCGTGCACTGACCGACTATAAGTCAAGATGGCGACCGAGGGTCAGTCCGAGTACGAGTCGATCCTCTGTGTCAAACCTGATGTCAACGTGTACCGAATCCCACCGAGAGCATCCAACAGGGCTATCAGGTGAGGATGGAGACAGGGGCCCGCTAGCTTGGTGCCCCAGCATCCACGAGCGGCTGTTGTGAGGGGCCGTTTACTCGGAGACCCAGGAGGTACCGAGCTCATCCCGTTATCCCGCAGCCTGGAGCAAGCGGCCGTAGTTTTCTCCTCTGGTTGTCTTTGCTCTGAATTTACAAGGTCATAACGGAAAACACGTCTCCTCGTTGGCTGTTTGCACCTGCACTGTGTTAGCGGGAATAGGATTGGCCACATTTCTGCCTGCGTCTGTGTGTTTATATTTACCTTCGTCCAGTGGCACCTAAGAAGATAATTATTACGCAGCTGAAAGTGTGTCGAAAGGACAGCTAGCTTGGGACTCATTTTCTTTTTGCCCCAAAGCTTATCAATTTCAGACATTCCAGTGGCTGGTCGTTGAGCAAAATCCCAGGAGCTATTAAGAAATTGTTGCTGAAGGACACTTCTAAGTGGGGCTGATGCTGTATGTTTGATAACATGGAGGTTACTCGGTATGCTGTCGTTGGCATTAAACACCTTTCTCATATCTTCTAGTGACAGTTCGCGAGAGCTGCTATTTCTTTATTTGGTATTTAAAGAAATTATGATGAAATCTAGCACAGACGAAATGGGGAAAACGCGAGACAAGCAAGGCAACATAAACAAATAAAATATAATATAATCTCTGATTCCGTAAAACATCACAGTGCTTAACATGTGCTTACATTCAGCACACAGATGCTAAATATATGCACTTAATTCAGGTGGTCATCCCTGTACTCACAAAAACGAAACTAGGGATGCACGACATTGGATTTTTGCCGATATCCAGTATACCAATATTTCCAAACTCCTTATTGCAGATAGAAAAATCAATACTGATATTTTTGTCAAAAGAACAAGGCCTACACTTAACCGAAATTGACCTGCTCATTTTATGGTTACAGGCCATTTGTGTTAGAAACAGATGTGATGCAAGAAAAGCCAAATTTTTTACTTGAGTAGATTAAGTGGGCATTCATAGATGGTGAGGTAAACCTTCATGGTACATTTGTACATTCTGCTAGTATCACAGCTAATATATGTGACATTTATGGCCATGAATGTCCTCAAATTTGTATGGTTAAAATATCAGGAGGCAAAACAGGCAAAAATGTTCATATCTGCTAAAGCCAATAATCAGCTTTTAAGGGCAATATCTGCCAATATGACATTGTTTGGATAATATCATGAATCCTTGAAAATAAAAATAAAAATAAAATACACAATAGTTTCATCTAAGTTATCACTTCTTGCCAAAGTATCATTAGAGTCCAGTATTTCTCCAAACATGAAGATGATTTCTGTTTCTCTTTTTTTTCTTTCCATACATTTTAATTACCTATAAATTTAGTTTAATTGATTCTTCCACTATGAGTGGATTAAGTTGTCATCTTTACAGTTTTTTGTCATTTGTTTAATTATGTCTTACAGGGATACACAACATTACGAGCACAATATCAACAGAGAATAGCTTAAAAAGTTAAACAGTGGTATTGGCAGGGATGACAATTTCAGCTGTTAGTTACAGCTAATATGTATCTTATATAATGGCTGTAATATCAGTGTGTGTCCATGAATCAGTTTTTATGTACCTATTTTTAAGCATATTTCCTTTTGAGTCAAGTAAATTTTCATCAATGTCCCAACACAGCAAACTGTGTTTTGTTGTTGTACAGTTTTTGTGCAAGCAGATTGAGAAATAATCCCCATTTAATAACAAAGGGGGTTGTATTGTGAATCCCGAATTGGTTTGAATCAAAACTAGATTTTTGATCAAATCAAGACCCCAGAATTGGAAGAGGATTGAATCGTAACCTTTTGGAAAATTCACACAGACAAAACCAAATGTTATCCATCTTGTTTTCACATCTGTGTCTAACACAAATAGAACAGGTCAGTTTTAGCAGGGAAAGGACTTTGTACTCTTGGTAAAAATGTGCATATAATGATATCAGTATTGGTGATAATGAGTTCAGAAACATCGTCATATTGGATATCGGCAAATATCTGATATCATGTATCTCTAATTTCTGATGTTACAATAAAAACCAAGTGAGAATATTTCCCTGTCATCTTTTCTGGTAACTTTCCCAGCAGTAAGACTTATGGGTTATCATTACGAGGGATGCTGTGTTTGTTTAGGAGGTGAATTCTGAATGGTTTATCCCTTTTCTCATTGGCTGGTACTCCAGTTTGACCTGCTACAACTGCATCTGAGTGGATATGGCACCAGCCAAACAGTAGCACAGGCCTGACTCCCATGAGAGCCATGATTGGTTAACCAGTGACCATATTCATGATGAGTAAGGCTGATGATGTAATAATTCAGCCTTAGGTCTCAGTTTGATGCTGACTGATGCCGTAGTCACGTTTCCCTCTCATATAATAACACAGAATTACAGCGCGTCTCATTGTTGGACCAATCATAAAATAACACACATACTAAAATACTCTTTAAACACAGATCTCCCTTCTTGTCTGCTGTTTACCTTGTGTAATCTACCCATGTCATTATACCACCTACATCACACTGTCTCCCTGTGTGTGTGTCACAGGGCAGCCGATTGGAAGCTAGATGCCCCTGACTGGACGGGACGTATGCGTGTGACAGCCAGGGGCAAAGTGGCCTACGTGAAACTGGAAGACAAAATCTCTGGTAAGGGAGCGACAAGGCAGACAGTCCAGCAGTGTCATTGTTTACTGGCACTCTTGCAGTTGTAAATCATTTCACTGTATAGTCTCCTGCTTGCCAACCCCCTCTCTCTTACTCATTCATTCCAAGGTGACCCAGCCCACGTCCAAGCAAGCATTTAATTTTGAAGCCAACGAACTGATATCCTCTCCCTGTCTTTTTCCATTGTCCTTCTGTATTTTTCCTTTTATTTCAGGCAATGATGTGCTTATTTCACCTCAAATAGACATGCTTTTGATGTAGTTTGAACTCTAGAATAAGGGATGCATGATGTAATCAGCATAAGATTACTGTTGCCAGATAGTATTTCAAAGAGCTATATACAAAGTATGGCGATTAAATAATGAGACTGCGCTTATGAGGATGAAACCATGTGGATCAAAGTCACACTTCAGTGTTAGCTGCTGATTGAAGTGCACACGTTTTGCTAGTGATTTGCTTATGTAAAGGAAAGATGATTAGCTTAAAAGCTAAGAAAGCTCTTACTTAAAATTTTTGGAGAAATTCAACCAAAAAGCAGTAAAATCTTTGTTACATTAGCTGAAGTGTATGGGGAACACTGCATGTCATGTACACGCATGTTTAAATGGCCTAAAAGATTTCATGAAGGCAGAGAAAAAGGTCCAAGATGATGAACATCCTGGACTCCCATGCACATTAAAAACTTCTGAAAATATTCAACAAATTAAACAAATTGTTTAACAGTGATCAATGAATGAATGTAAGAATGAGAGCAAAAATGGTCTTCATTGATTAAGAGACAGTTCAGTAATGTTAGCAATAAAAAACGCACAAAAACTTGTGGAGACATTTTGGAACAAATTGAAGTAAACCCAAAAGTCAAAAGAAAGAGACCATAATTGTGGAAAAATGGTTTCATTCTTCATCATGGCAGTGCAGCAGCTCACACTGCGGTCTCAGTAAAGCAGTTTCTGCCCCATTAACAAATCACAGTGCTTGATCACCCTCCCTGTTTACCTGATCTAGCACCGTGTGACTTTTCCCTTCTCCTTTGATCAAATCTGTGCTCAAAGGAACACGTTTTGGGTCTGTGTCAGAAATTAAGAAAAGAACAACAGAGGTTGTGAGACAGCTTTTCAAAGGATATCTACTGCACTGCTTAAATCAGTGGAAAACCTGAAAGCAGAGATGTTTTCATACAGAAGGAGAATATGCTGAAGGAAAAAAAGACATTTAAAAATTTTTTTTGTTCTTTAAAATTGTATTACAGCACAAGTCTCATTCTTAATACCCATGACTTTCTTAATGCAGATCTTAACATTCCTCTGGATATTTTCAGCCTTTATTTCAGGTTCACATATCGTCAGAATGTAAAAAAACTGTCTTAATATCAGTATCAGCAAAAATGAGATTGAAAAAATCAACATATCAGATATCTGCAAGAATTTGGATACACATTTCCTGTTCAGTTAAGCACCAACCTCCCATTTATCAAGCAAATCTTCGACATTTAGGATTCTGATCCTTTAACTAAAAATTTGCCAAACAGATTCTGTTTTTTTCCCACAGGGGAACTGTTTGCTCAAGCACCAGTGGAGGAGTACCCAGGTATTGCAGTGGAAACAGTCAGTGACTCAAGCCGTTACTTTGTGCTCCGCATCCAGGATGACAATGGTGGGTTATAAAGCACTTTTTTTTATTGCCAAATGTTCTTGTGAATATGTCTGTGTTTGTGTATAATATTATGGACAACATATTGAACAGGATAGTTCAGAGTAGTGTAGGACAATTAACAGAGTTAAGATTTTGGCTTTCCACAATCTTTAAAAAAGATATTTTAGGATAAGTGATTACTCTGCAGCATGTATTCCTGGTTAAAGGGGACTGTTGGTTATCACATTGGTTACATGGTTGAGGTTACCTCTCAAGGCAACACATAATTTATTGGTGGCTCAGTCTGGCCGTATGCTCTACCGGTAGTCAGAAGGTTGCAGGATCAAACTCAGATCCAACTGTCACATGTTGACGTGTCTATGGGCAAGACATTTAACCCCAAGTTTCTCTCACTGCTGTGTCAATGGTGTGTAAATGGGTATGGAAGCACAAGGAGGTGTTGGCAAATACTGATTAATAATTCATTCATTCATTCATTTTCTGTACCGCTTTATCCCTTTCGGGACTGTACGGGGGCTGGAGCCTTTCCCAGCTGTCATTGGGCGAGACGTGGGGTACACCCTGAACCGGTCGCCAGTCGATCGCAGGGCCATGCAGACAGACAGACAACCATTCACGCTCACACTCATACCTAAGGGCAATTTAGAGTCACCAGTTAACTTACTGAGCATGTTTTTGGTCTGTGGGAGGAAGCCGGAGTGCCCGGAGAGAACCCACACATGCACGGGATGAACATGCAAACTTCACACAGAAAGGCCCTGACCGACCCAGTTATCGAACTGGCGATCTTCTTGCTGTGAGGCATGTGCACTACCTGCTGCGCCACCGTGCCGCCCTACTGATTAATAACTCGCATAGAAATTCCATGAATGTGGATGGGTAGGTGTGACCTGTGGCGTAAAAGCACTTTGAGTTGTCAGAAGGACTTGAAAAGGACTATATAAGCTCAAGTCCTATGAACACACCAAGATATGTATATAAAAAAACATTAAAGGAACAAAAGGACTCAAATGTCAAAAGCCCATCTACTCCTGCCACTGCAGCACAGTTAGCTTTTAGAGCAGTCCTGAATTAGTGACTGCCTATCCAACCAGCTCCTGTAGACATAAAGAAACAAGAAGCCCCCATACTCATGATTCAAATAAATACTGTCTGCAACCCGAGGTTAAAAAAACTGGTCAGTGCTTGGACAAGTGTTATTTGTCACATCAGTCAGACAGTGACTGAGCATTAGTATGAAGTAATTGTGATCGCTGTATCAGTCAGTACAATCATAAGTTTTATTGTTATGAATGAGCCGCAGTGGTTAAGAGAGCACAGTCAAAATAACATATCATTGTTTATGGTATTTTGCATTAAAATATATGTTGGTTTCTCTTAAAGGTCGCAGTGCATTCATTGGCATTGGGTTTGCAGACCGAGGTGATGCCTTTGACTTTAACGTTGCTCTTCAGGACCATTTCAAGTATGCAGCTACTTCATAGTGTGCCAACAGTAAATATTTCTTCATTCAGATTTATAACCCAGTTTTTAATTGAACTTCTGTCTCCCCCTCTATTTCTCTCAGGTGGGTGAAGCAGGAAAATGAATTAACCAAACAAGCACAGGCTCCAGACAACACTCCAAAACTGGACCTTGGCTTCAAAGAGGGACAAACCATTACTCTCAATATTGGGGTAACTATATTCCATCACTTAGATGTTTGAGAAGTTCATTTGTGGGATTTTATGTATTAATTGACCCATGGCACTTCATGACTATCAAAGCAAACAAGACCATCATTATACAGACTGATTATTTACATCTTGTAATTGGAAATGTCTGAAATCTCTGCCACAGAGTACGTGTTTGATGAGGAGATTGACAGCATGCTTCAGGAAAATTCTTTTTGCATTTCATAGAAAATGTAAAAGTTTTATCTGATAAAGAAAGCACAAGTTTTTTTTTTTAGCTAAAACACTACTCACGGGACTGTTTCGGTTTGAATAGAAGAGACTCACCTAGGTAACTTTCAGTTGTTTTTTTTAGAGCAATATAATCACATTTCTAAAATGATCCCTAAAAAGACATTATGTTCTTAAGATTGACTTTTGACGTTTAAGGCTAGAGAAAGGCATTAAAAATCTTACTTTGACTTGTATAAGGTCCTAAATTTTAGATGGCAATTTAACTATTAAATCTGTCAGCGACATTATACCTGTGCAGTAAATCTTGGGTCATTTTCACACCTAATATGTTGGGAGAGTTGTTACAGTGCAAATAGGGGTACTGTGCTTGGGACTGTTCATTAGCAAAGATTTATATGAACACAGAAAACGATCCCTGTTTTGACGCAAACAACTGCGCCAAGCTTGCCTGAAAGAGGTGGTCTCTGCTTGCTTTCATTTGACCCCTGGAGCAGTTCGTTTGTAGTGAAAACACAATCGACCCAGCAACCGACACAAATGGTGTGAAGAATTAACCTATCACATAGTAGTAGTAATAATGAGCAGTAGTAATAATGATTGTATCACAGCTACCAGGCAACCAGGCTGACAGGTCATGT
Organism: Cetoscarus ocellatus; assembly: GCA_037902135.1. Classification (NCBI taxonomy): domain Eukaryota; kingdom Metazoa; phylum Chordata; class Actinopteri; order Labriformes; family Labridae; genus Cetoscarus; species Cetoscarus ocellatus. The sequence continues at coordinate 667,531 of JBAMNC010000666.1, read as the reverse complement.
TTGAAAGTGACCAATGAGTCACTTTCTGTGCACAGGCATGGCATGCCATGTAAAAAAAAGAAACAGGTAAACATTACTCACAGTCTCTACAGCAGATCATCAGGGGATGACTCTACAGGCAGGGGATGATCTGCTGGACTGATTCTCTGCGGACACTGCTACCAGTTTTTTGTTGTAATAAGTTACCGTGCTATCTGGCGTCCCCTATTGTCCACTGTAGACTCCTGCAAGTTTTAAAAGTTCATTTTCTTTGTGCACTGAGTTTGTGTACACTTGAAAGGCTTGTCGCACAGTGATAAATATGTGTTATCTTACATACAGTGCCCAGCATAAATGAGTACACCCCCTATTAAAAGTAATGTATTATTCAATATTTAAATGAACAAAAGAACAATTTCCAAAGTTTTGACAAAGCTGAGTTTAACATAACATTTTTTTACCATAAGATGAAAATAAAGGTAATATGAGAACTAAAATTTAGCTTTACTCCCACCCCTTTGATTGGGGTGTACTCATTTTTGCATCCTGATCTTAAATTGAAAAAAATACTTTTTTGTGTGCAACTTAAAAAATCTTGTTTGCAATCAATGGCCCACATTTGGGGGAGTATTTTGTGGTATAGTATGCCATAGAAAATTTTGATTTTGAAAGGAAACTAAAGGTTTTCTGACAAATCTGAAGGGGTGTACTCATTTATGCTGAGCACTGTAGGAAGTTTAACCTATACCATTAATCAGTGAGTCATTGGTGGTTTTGTGGGTAGCCAAGCCTGCAAGCTTTTTTCCCATAATGCACGGTGCAACTTGTAGTCATAGCAGCACTGGCTGTGATGTTATGACATTAGGATAGCTCAGCCCTGTTGTGGAACTCAGCCCTTTCGTCAAAATATTGCTGCGTGAACATGAAACGATTCAAAGAAAATATGCACATACGTAGCATTTTTTCTTTTCAACTGAATTGGAGCAAAGACACCAAGCTGTAGGTGTGAAAACCACCTTAAAGTTTTCTGTGCAGGTACGTGCACACACTTTGTCAATTCATCTTTGACTTTTTCCTCTTGGTAGAGCTATGCGCTTTGGTATCAGTCTAGCTCCTTCTGATTGGGTAAAATAACAATGTCACCTAAACAAATCAACATTTAGTAGAAAAAAACACTCACATTGATGCTGCTTGTACCGTGGTGCAAAAGTTGTGTTGTTTCATTAGTTTGGTTGTAATAAAGGTCTTTAAAAGGCTTAAATTTGATATTAGTACACTGAAACTTTGTCAAACATGTCCATAGAACTAAGGTCAGTCTAAGATCATGTCCCTTCCTTTTGCTTACAATAAAATCCATAATAATGCTGGAGACCTCATTAGAAAGACTTCTAGCCTCTAATTGGAGTAGGTGTCCTCTCAGCACATAAGAAACCTTGAGTGAGTTAATATTTGGTCATCCATCTCACATATTCTTGCACTGATAGAGCAAACACATGTATGGTTGTGATTGTTTTGTGTGTGAGACAATGCATTATAGTAGCCTTAGTAATGGACCAAAACATAGAAAAGGAGCAGTGCTGAAAAGCCCAAATTCTCACGTCTTCTTTCCAACTCTGTTATTATCATGAAACCCATCACACTGCTCTGACCACGGCATCCTCTATCTTGTTGTCTTATGTGGAGTTACTATACCAACTGAGGTCAGCTTACGTCTCTGAAGTTTTCCTTTTTGTGGTGTGAGTTTTAATGTGAAAAGAAAAAGTCTTTGGAGGTATGTAGTTCTCCTGGGAAATCCCCTGTGGGCAGTTTTTCTCAGAGAGTCTCCAGAGCTGTTTGGTTCATAAACACGTAATGCTGTAAAAATGTGTCTGTAGCCTTGACAAGAAATCTGTGAATTCAGACAAACACTCTGTGACCCTGTTTTTTCCCTAATTTATTTGCTCCAGCAATCAAAGAAGAAGGACAGATCTCGTCCGCAGAGCTCAGGTGGTTTTGGACTTCTCCCACCTCCGCCAGGGGGAAAGTTGGCTCCACCCCCCTCGTCCAGATCTACCAATCACAACACACAACCATCTGCAGGAGGAAGTGACACCGGTATGCAGTTAGAACACTTTACTTGGGGAGGTACTTGTGGTGATATATCAACTGGTATTGATGTTTTCCAGTGTTTTATTTTCTTATAATTTCAGAGTACGATAAATCAATTTGAAGCTTTAAGACCTTTTATCTTTACAAAATTACACGATCTTAACAGTGCAATTTGATGTTGAAAATACCAAGTAAAGCTGCAGAATTATCAGAAGTCACTCAGGTATAGTCTCTGCGACACTCAAATATTAAAAACTCCTCACTCTACAGGCAGGACCTATCCCCCCTAGGGCACAGCCTCCCTTTCAGGCATGATGAAATCACAAACCCATGAAATTTATCATTCATGTGTTTGTTTGTTGTAACATTTTCAAAGGTTCCTTATGTTTCTGATCTGTGTTGTCCTTTAACCACCAGGTTGCTTACTTGACCTGGACTCCAGCAACTCAAACTCGGCAGCTCCTTCCAACCCCAGCTCCACAGCCAGCTCCGACTTGTGGGGGGACTTTGACTCCGTAACCTCTAAGTGAGGAGAGATAAATGCTGTTTTCTCTCTCCCTCTTGTTTCTGTGTAAATTTATGCTGCTCTTTTTTGCATCTTTGATTTTCCCCGTTATGGGGTCCTGTATCTCTCCCTGCCAAGCAGGGTAACATCCTGAACTAGTTAGCTTAAATTTACTTCAGATCCTTGTGGCTTTTTGTTCCTATCCAGAGATACACCCAGGCCTCTTAGTCAAGTCTTAATGAAAACAGTTTAGAACAACTCTCCTTCCCCATTCATCTTGGGGAGCTCTTCCCTCTTGCTGTCTGTATGTCTGCTTTAGTGCCCTAGTTTGATTCTGTTTGTTTAAATTCTGCCTTTTCCCCTTTTCTCCTCCTCTCAAAGTTTTATTTTCAAATTTCTGTTGTAGAATACGAACATCAGAAACATGATCATGGGAGACACAGTCAGAAATATCAGATGAGGCTGAATTGCATAGAATAATAAATTAATTTAATGTACAGAGAATATTTATTTTAGATGTATATAACAGTAAGTAGTTGGTCAGTGTTGTGTATGTGTTGTCATCTGTATGTACTGTAGATTATTTTTCTTGAAGTCCCCTGCAGTGGGACTGACTATATGCACTGACAGGCAGTCCAGCCTGTCTGCGTAGTTAGTTAAATCTGCATTTAAGGCAGGAATTATTTACATTTTGAAATTATGAATCAATTATGAAGTTTACCACTGAATGATTTTACTTGAAGAACCCTGTTAAGCTGTGGCTGAATTGCAATATAGATGCGTATAGTGCACTCTACTGGGCTGTTTTGGCGCTACATAATTATTTTTTGAGTGAGATGTCAGATTAAGCTGCAGCTGTTTGAACACGCATTTAGTGGGAACGTGTCCTGGTCATGTTTGCAGAATTAACAGTAAATCAGGACAAGAAGAAAGGAGAGAAGTAAAGCTGGATGTAATAAAGTTTAAGGAGTTGAACGAGGAGCATCAAGTACTTTTATCTTTGTCTCAAAGAAAAACGGAGATGATTTAGTCCATGTTATGTCATCTCTACTCAGCACAGCTGTTAAAGCTGTGACTGGTGAGTCATTAGGTCACGACCTCGACGCTGCTCAATGAATAGCTCTGTGTTTCTGCACCATCGCAGCAGTCTGGGGGCAAGGAAAGCAGATGAGGCAGTTGAGTTTTTCAAATCTTGAGATTTATTCAAGTCAAAGCCAAGGCAGAAAATGAACTTTATTCAGTCAAAATCATTATTACTTGGCTATTTAAAGTTCCTGTGAGGAGTTTTTATAATGTGAAACAAAATGAAAGTAAGTCTGATGCCTCTCTGTAACTTTATTTGCAAATGTTGTTCAATTTAAAACAACTGCTGATGTGCTTGTATCAAACGCAGCGATTATCAGAAGGCTGCAGAGGGAGTCTTCTTTTACCTTTTCACAGCAAAGATTCTTAAGTTTTCACCTCAGTATTATCCAGTCAGACATGACAAACTACACCATTAAACCTGTCCAATCATTTTGACCAACATGGTGACTTTTGAAAGAGGAGCGGTAGGCCTAGAATACACCCATGAATAGACATAATATATTTACAGTATGATGAATGATAAGCTTGCTTGAAGTCAGTGTGAGCAAAACGTACTTACCAGGGTGCTATTGCCACAAAAAATATATCTTTCTCTGTCTCTAGTGGTGGTCCCTCACACATCATAAAATAAAGAGGTATATTGTTGCCATAAATAAGAAAAATGTTTCCTCTGTCTCATAGTTTCATCTCACAGCATCACCTTCTTTCTCCTTGTGCTTTAACATTTGGGTGGTTAATGCTTTTAAATATTGTGTGTGCAGAGTGCTCAATGCTCAAATTTGTCAGTTACAGACCAAATCGTAGAAGGCAGTAAAAAATTGAACACATTAATCTGTCTGTTTGAAGGCATCCAAGTCGTGGCTTTATTTGTTGTCCACAGTGCCATTCCTAACAGGATAAAGCGATCAACATTAACCCTAAAGCTGCCAGATCAGGCTGTAATTACAGCTAAAACATGTTTCTGGACTTGGTATTAGACTTACTTGATCATTTGTTTTATTGGCAATTGTATTTACTAGAGCCATTGACCTCGAGCAACCCCACTTCAAAATAGCTAAACTCCCCCTTCAATGCTACTCATGTTTATACAGAACAAAACAAACAATGATGACTGGCCTTGTTTTTTTCCACAGGGGGACACCAACACAATCCAAAAGTTTCTCACAGGTGCTTTAAAGAAATAAATTGTCCATGCTGCAATTTTAAAACTACGTGCAATAGCAAAATAACAAAAGCTTAAGATGAATCTCCCCAATTTCTCAAAATCATATCCCAGTGAGCCATGTATTGTGTATTTGTGTGACAACAACATGACTAATCACAATCAACTGGAGGCAGCCACATAATCAACAGCTGAACTTTGTCATCCAGAAAATAAATGCGATCAGGTCTGCTGTTGGCTTCAGCAGAGGTGAGATTCAGGTTTTCTTTCAAAGATTGTGATCAGGCTGTGAACCTGAACTTCAGTATGTTGTTCTGTACAAACTAGTTGTAACTGTGAACTTGAATTACATGTTAAAGTGTATCTTTATAAATGGTATTCAAATGCAGACAAAGTCAACATGAGACCAAGTTGTGTTTTGCTGTAATATTATCTTCTGATCTGAGATGGATTGTGTTGCATTGATATCATATGCACGTATGTTGTGACATCCTACAGTCTGTGAGATGTTTGATATTGTTTGGGACATGAACATTGCTAGAGCTGGGAGCTGATTAACCGAAAATGAAAGTTACATTGAAATATATAACAGTTAGTATTTCTGTAATATAAACATTGGCTTGTCGAAAGGGAAAGAGAAAGGTTTGCATCTTTTTCTGGGTTTTTGGCAGTGCTCTTCAATTATGATCCATTGGTCCATAGTAGGAATAATCTGAAGTCCTCACCTTGGGCTATAAGTAATTTAAATTGTGAAAGTTTTGGGGACTTTGTGAACTGATTAAATGATTAATTTGTAACAGAATTGACCATTAATGAAATAGATGCAGCTACTGAGCTCAGAAATTGTGAGTGTAAAGCCTGAATGATGTTTGTCAGTGTTTGTTTACAGTTTCAAATATACTTCCCTTCCAAATGTTGTTATCTGAGCTGTATATGTGTATGAAATGTATATGGATAAATGAATATGCAAAGAAAATCTTGAAGATATCACTCTATGACCATAACTGTCTCATTTTTTTGTCCTATATAGACTTAAGATTTTAAACAAAAGACTCGAACAAAAAGCAGTATGTGTAAATATGTATTTGGTTACATTAGTGCACAAAACACTGGATTTTTAATAAGTGCTTTACAATCCAGAACAAAGTGTATCTTTCTTTGTACGATAAAATGACTCAGTGCTGCTATAGGCCCATTACTACAGTACTGTAAATGGATCGTAAACCATGGAAGACATGATCTGTGTCCAACAACACACAGATGAAATGAGCAAACCTTCAAGTTCACATGCTGAAGACTAATACATGAACATAGAAATGACTCAGCACACATGTTTATATGTAAAAAAGGAGACCCCCAGTTGTTGAGAGGTGGATTTATGGTGTTATGGACTGCTTTTATAACAACATTCCTGCTGTGCGTCTCTGTGGGGCTCCATCCTTACTGGTGGTCATTACGCCAACTTGGGCGCTGTTTTTAGGCCTTGTTTGCCTGGGGTTTGGGGTTGCTACGGCGATTGCGACAGCGTTTCCTATAAGTTGACCTCTCAACGCGCTTGGGCCACCCGGACAACTCTCGGCACAGTTCAGCTGTAACGTGCAACAAAACATGAAGATGTATGAACAGTCAACAAATGGTTAAGCATTGAACATCAAACTTGTGTGAAAATCCCACCTTTGAGATATTCATCCTGTGCACAAACTGTCCTCGAGCAGATCTCATTGTTGATCACATAGACACGAGGAAGGCTGCATCAAAAACAGAATGAAACACGAGCATCATAAAACTGCTGTAGTGAAGTCACTTTAGCTGGTGTTGCAGGATACACACCTCTAATGATGTCAAACTGATCTCACAGACAGTGAGATGTGATGAAGACATTCTTCAGCAGTGTCACATGTGAAGGCAGTGTATTAGATATCAACACAGCTGGGTGGAGGTTATGGAGGTATTTTAAAATGATAGTTGTGCTGATATTCGGATCAACACCACATTTAGTTTTCATTTTTAAAGACTTATTATTCTGAAACTAAGTGATGGGTGTAGTTATGTTTCAGTGCTATTGTACTTGGTATTGGTGCTAAATTAATTACATATTGTCTAATTAGATCACTTGTCTGTAACTAACTACTTTATATTGACATTTCTTTATTTTTGTTTCAGACTAGTACATTAACAGGGACATGTAATTTTCTGAATGCTTGTTTAGTTAGTAATGCTTCTCTCCAACTACTCAGCTCAGCAAGACTAATAGGACTTCTATTCTGATCTCGCCACTTTCTTTGCTTGTTTGTATACAGGAAACCATTGAAACTGAAACAGAGTGTGTAATACTGGAGTACAGTGACAATTGATATTGATCAGCAGTTGATTATAAAGCAATTAGGTCTTGCTGCAGACCTCCACTCTCAGGCACTTTTGTTGCAGACTCCTCCGTTAGGCTATCTTCAACTGGTTCACAGGCGAAAGTTTTTCCAGTGTGTATTTGCAGACCTTTGAAATAACACATAAGTTTAGAACAACCATAAACTATACCGCTTATCCTTTTCGGGGTCGTGGGGGCTAGAGCCTATCTCAGCTGACATTGGGCAGGGGGCGGGGTACACCCTGAACCAGTTGCCAGCTGATCACAGGGCCACATAGAGAGAAAAACAACCATTTACACTCAAACTCATACTTAAGGGCAATTTGGAGTCACCAATCACCTAATGAGCGTGTTTTTGGTCTGCGGGAGGAAGCTGGAGTGCCTAGAGAGAAACAACACACGCAGAAAATGTTCTTCTGAACTCAGAGAAGGCCGAGGTTATTGTGCTGGGCCACCGACACCTGAGAGAAACGATATTACTGCCCTAGATGACATTAGCCTGGCACCAAGCAAAAATGTTAGAAATCTTGGGGTACTATTGATCAGGATTTGTCCCTCAATCCCCCATATAGAACAAATTTCAAGAACAGCCCTTTTTCATCTTCGTAACATTTCAAAAATCAGGCCTATCCTGTCTCAGAGCAACACTGAAAAGCTAGTCCATGCTTTTGTTCCTCTAGACTGGAATATTGTGATTCTCTTCTATCAGGCTGTCCTAGCAAGTCGCTTAAGATGTGTCCTATAAGAGCAGGTTTTCAAACAAGATTAATGACGTAGGACGAGTAAAATAAAATGTTAGTTAATAATAAGTCTTACTGTTGAGGAGGTTTGATGCAGATGGTGGCCTGATGTTGGTGGTCTGCAGATAGTCCCCTCTTAATTGTACAGCAGAGACTTGGATTAGGAAATGTGCTATCTCTATCTCAGCAGGTACATTTAAGAAGTTGGTTAATCTTCTGCTGCCATTCTCTCACACTGGGCTATACTCATAGACACCTGAGATGTACTCACAACAGCACCTGTTGTTATCCAATGACTGGGCTAGCAGCCATCAATGTCTTGACATCTAGTTAGATTTTTGAAGGGGTGCAAGTCAGACAACATAAATTTATGTTTAGGTTTATGGATTTACAGGCATGCATCATTGACCTGACACACCAGTTGGACTGTTTAATGTGTCCCCTGGATATATTTTACCAGTTCATCAGGGCAACATCCCATTGAAAGTAATTGTCAAGGGTGAAAAAGTGGAGGGTGAATGAGCAAATGTTTTGTCCGTCACATTCATAATGGACCAGTCACTTATTACTTTCAGCAAAACTAACCCAGACCTGTAGCTTTGGCTTCTTTTTCTTTTAAAAGGACCTGATAAGCGAGGTCATTTTCTGATGTAAATGATCATTTCAACTTGAAGCTTTGCAGATGGATCTGCTTGATGACAGACATGGAATCTGGCAAACCCAGCAGCTTTGCAAGGCTAATGAGGAATAAGATTGAGGCAAAAGTTTGAACAAGGTTTAATAGTGGGGTATGCATTTGAAACAATAAGCATCCCTGCCAATCATGTTTCTGTGATGCAATTAAAATTAAATCAGTAGAGTGATGCAGGGGCGATGTATTTCTGTAGGCCAACCAGAAAGTTAGCATTACACTGGTCCCCTTGAATAAAAGCCTACAGGATTTTCACTGTGTTCTGGGATCATCCCTGAAAAGATTATGATGTCTGTGGAGAATAAAAATGGAGGAAAGTTTTAATTGCCATGAATGAACGCAACTCACAAGTTTTTAGGCGTAAACGTAATCTGTGAGAGTGAAAAACTATCAGGCTATTATGAAACAACAATATGGCAGTTCAACTTAGAAACAGCTATCATTCTTTCAACATATAATGCCACATTGTAACCTGTTGATTTAGAAACCCCTCTTAATTTCTAAAACTAAATGTACTGATGAGGTTGGTGCCCATGGCTGGGTAATAGTGCATGTCTTATTGTTCATTAGAAAACAATCAGAAATGGTTACTTTGGGGTCCCTGGCCATTTTTGTTGTCCTTTTTAGCAGTTCATTTGCAACTGTCCATTTAAAACACAAAAAGCTTTAATATTGCAAAGCATGGTTATTTCAGATGCATTTTCTGTTGCAAAATTAAACAATTGAATCTTGCATGTATGTGTTTATCATGGACTTCTTTCAGGCATGTATCTGAAAAGCTACTCTAAAATCTCATGTACTTTAGGCCTTGTGAACTGTAAGTGTTAAAATACTAACTCGCGTCAATGTTGTTGAACTTAATCCTGCACAACTCTACTGTACAACTTTACTTTGGCTATTCCACTTTTGATTTCATTTGTAAAACCTCAAATCACCTGTAGATACAAATGGCACCAATACATCTCTTGATTGGCCGGTGAACGGAGTACATCCTGGTACAAGGATACATCTCCTCTCTGCAGGCTGCGGACACATTGGACAACATAGTGATACTCTATCACTGACAAGAGAGATAAAACATCGCTCCAGTATTTCATGCAGCTTTGGAAGATTTAGGTCAGAGGTCATCTGCTGTCACTTACTTGCTGGTAAAGAAGCTGGAGTTGCCTCAACGTTCTCTGAAAACAAGGAAATAAAACAGAATCAGATCTTAGCAGTGACCCATCACAGTTACTCACATACTCACAGATGTTGTGCACCAATAACTGATGTCAAAGTGACAACTACTGAGGAGGGGAACGTTACCGGCCTGCTGAGCTTGGGCTACAGCTGTGAGTGCTGTGGAACAGAAACCACATGAGGGGAGTGTTTCACAGCATAAAAAACAAACACGGCGACTCAAGCATAATTGAACAAGATGATTTGTGTGTTCTGTTTGGCAGCATTACCCTGGAAACTGCAGAGGAGCAGGACCACTGGAAGGCTGCCCATTCCTTCAACTTGCGAGGGGTAAAAACTTTATGAGCTGGAGGAAAAGCGAAGAGGAAAAGAGTCAGGGTGATTTCACAGAGTGGAACTGTTCAATATCCTCACTCCACATTTTTGTGCTGTTTATGTTTCCCTTAATCATGTTTCATATAAATGCTCACGGCGTTCCGGGCCACGGTAATGTTTTCCCCTGAAACTTGGCTCCAGCTGAAAACACACACAGTCGGATGTGTTTTGGACAAGTTGTCATCTTTATAGGAGAGTGGCTTATGTCATTTCATCCTGGAATATTTTGTTCTATAGTATATCCTTGCTCCACTTGTAAACACATACATAAAGCAGCAGTGGTAGACATATTTCATCACTTGAGACAAAATAAAGGTACTCCTCAAATATTACTCAGACATAAGAGAAAGTTCATCGGTCGTATTCTCACTTGAATTACTGGAGTACTTGCTTTTTAGAAATGCTTTGAAAGAAAAGTCTTTGCAATTTTTCACAATTCATTAAGACAATCAGGAGTATATGGGCCAGGCACCAGAGGCCTGGTGATGATGTCCAAGTGCCCCATGTATGGAGGTTGTTGTCTTCACAGCAGCTGGCCTGTCATCAGTACCTTCCATGCATGTCATTCCCCACTCTTACTTCTCAGTTTTCAACTCCATCCACTGTCTTATGTTTGAATAAAAAGACATTAAAACACCCTAAAACAAGAACACAATTCTTCCTCATTTTAAAAACCTCAAACATGATTTTAAGTTTGATTTCGTGGCCATGAGTGCTTTGATGGAGTACAATAATCCATCTCTGCCATAACCATCAAAGGCCTTGTCAGGTACTGGTTAGTTTAGGGTCCTTTTGCTGGTCATCAACAGAGAAATGTTAAAGCTGAGTGAAAATAAAACCTTGCAAGCACTCAGCTAGTAAAAAACATTCAACTCTACAGGCCCTCAAATACTTAAAGAACCAACCCTTGAGCAGGGCTTTTTCAGGGAATGACCTGACTATCCAGTGGCTAAATTTAAACTCTTGCTTTTGAAATGCACACAGCCTTAAAAGGTCCCTATTTATTTGGGAAAGTTCCTTCTGTTAAAAATGGCGAGTGCCCTTGCCCTGTTTGTAAACAGCGTGATATTTTAAGAGGGAGGAGCTTAGCTGGGGGTGAAGGAATCCTCCAGGAGAAGTAGCCACTGTTGGCCATCATTCATTTTTTTTCTTTTTCATTTTTTCGAGGAAGACACAGGGTAATATAAAAATATAATTTCTGAATTTTTAGGTCACTGTCTTACCAGGACTGGTGGAAAGTCAAAGGTCACATAAGATTTTAAATATGCTATCATAATGGTCACTGTACAACAATTTGGGCTCCACAGTGGTGCAGCAGGTAAGAGCTTGGGCTGCACAGCAAGAGGGTTGCTTATTTGACTCTATGTGTAGGTCAGGGTCAACATGTGATGAAGCCTTCACCTCCCTCTTTAGCTCAACCCATCTTTGCTTACCTCCACATTGTGCTCCAGAGGAAGGAACATGTCTAGGCATGGTAAACATTAGAGCACATGGCTTAAAGTCTGAAGCCACATCCACCTATTGAGAGGGGCGTAGTCAGGCACAGCTCATGATGGTTTAAACTAAAACTTCCTGATCCAGGCAGAGATAAAACAGATAGGTTTATAAGCATGCCAGGATCAAACATCTGAGTGGACTTTTATGCTCTAGGGGAACCTTTGACTCAAGTAAACTTGTTGGAAAGGGGTATATGACCTATAACACAAAATTGTGAGGCAGATTCACCAAATATCAACTCTGAGTCATTGCTATTATCCTTTCTGTTCTGGCATTTAACAACAACACAAGAAGACATCATTTTTTTAAGAGTCCCTTTGCTGTTTGTTAGCCTGTGGGGAAATTTATGTTTGCCTCTGGTTTTGCTTTGTTTTGCCTCCAGCTAATGCCATGACTTTACTTTTGATGTAGGCTGCAAAAAGGTCTATAGAGGTCAACACCTACTTTATTGGCAGCTCTGTTGTAGGAAGTTAATTTCCTTATTGAAACCCCATTACAATTTTGATACAGCTTTACATCAGTTGTTGTAGCAGTAGTTTATTTCAAACATGAAATTAGTACATTTTAAAAAGTACAAGTATTTTTAATCTTGGAATCAACCAGCCACCTGAATATTTAAGGTAAACAGCAAACAATAAATGGACTTAAGCTCATAGAGATATTCTCTTGTCTTTGCTGACTACTCATAGCACTTTTAAACTGCTCAATGACACTTAGTGAGCCTTACTTCACTGATGGTTATGGAAATTTCTGTGTAAGTCATCCATCAGTATCAAATAAAACATCCCTGTGCTTTCATACCCATTCCAACACCACTGGTGTAGCAGAAGCAGCAACTTGGGGTTAAATGTCTTGCCCAAGGACACATTGACACGTGAAAAGCCAGTGCTAGACTTGAACTCTCGCCCCACCAACTGATGGTGGAGGTCCAGTCTAAGCCCTGACACCCCCCATAAGAGGATAGAATATGACTGTGAACAATGGATGCTGCTCAAAACAGGATTGGTCAACAAAGCAGTGGGCAAAGGTACGAGACTTACACATGAGGGAGGGGATGAAGGAACAGCAAATCCTTAAACCATTTAGATTGCCTCATTCATTGCAAATGGTACAGTTCAAATGAGAAGATATTTTTGTTCTTTCCGTTTATGAGAGAATAATAAACTATATTTTGAAATAAGATGTTTTTCCTGAGATTTGGTTGATATTGTTTGAACTTCTCTCTTCTACAGGGGCATAAAGCATCCTTTAACAGTCCAGTAGCTTGAAAGAAGTTTACCCCGGTGGCACCCTGATGGTCATGACCAAGGGTGCCATTAGAAATTGTGGGCCCTTAAAAGATATCAGTGTGGGCCCCACCACAACCCAAAGCAACCTTGCACAGTGGCTTAACAACACATCTATTATGAAAAAACCCCCAATATGTATTCAAAAAACAATAATTTTGTGTAAAAAGATCACTTTATTGGGGCGCCAATAGCTAGAAGTTATGTTGACAGGTGCCGTTTAAGGGGCTGTTGTCCTTGATACAGGTGGCGCAGGTACAGGTTTTGCCTGTTGCCCTTTTCCTGTATGTCATTACTTCAGTTATTAATAGATAATAATATGAGAACTTTGCTAGCCTTAGGGCTTTTTTAAGCATCCAACACATTCTCTTTAAAATCTTTAGCAACACAGCAGTGACCTGAATTGTGCTGTTAGGCAATAGAAATAAAACACACAAAGAAACAGGAGCTTTCACCAGCATGGTGTGAGAAATGTCTTAGCTAACGCCATATCTGCACCTTTTGCCAACTTTTGCCACCGTGTAAGGAAATGTTGAGGTGCGTTGACCTAAGTCAGGCCACACAGTTTGGCAATGCTAATGTTTGTCAGGTATATTTAAAAATTTTACGCATGCTTAGAAATGTCTTACACCTGATCAGACAGGCTCCTAAACATCAATAAGAGTTGACCTCAGTTTAATTTCACTCCCCTCAGTTACAGCTACATTTATCTCTGTTGGGTAGTGATGGGGCCTGCCCACCCATAGGCTCCTGTGGTATGACTTGGGATGTTCGTTTGTGGACAGCCGTCTTTTGTCCTCTAGGCATGGTGTCAGAATACTGAGACCAGCTGCAGCTGCAGGTGGTGAAATGGCATAAATATCTGCTTGATATGGTGTTTGTCAAGTGACATTACAACATACAGAAGCTATATTTTGATGTAAAGCACTTTGAGCTGCAAGTCAATTTGTATGAACTGTGCTATATAAATAAACTTTGATTGATTGATTGATTGATTGATTGATGTTGGGTCAAATGTCCCCTAAATTGAGCGTGCTACCCATGTGTAACATATTCATTAGTAAAAGTTTAAAATCTGTCCCCAATTAGTCAAGGGACTGGCAGGGAAATGTCCTACTGCACTAGCACAGTGTTTCTCTTCGCTTTAGATATGTCATTGAACAAAGCAAATTTAATCCTGCAAATGTACTTCCACAGAAATGTTGATTACTTCTCAACATTGGTCAGTGTCAGCTGCTATACATTGATGTGTGAATGCAGCATTATGAGGATATGGTTTTTATTTATGGCAAATTGGAAAAATAATTAATGGAAGTGAAAATAAATGAGATTTTTTTACTTGAGATGGAAATGCTTAAGAACTGCATTTTTCTTTTTTTCAAAGCTCAAGTAAAGCACAGATGCTTTAAAATGCACAGAAGAACAGTACTCAAGTAAATATGCTTTCTTACTGTCCACCACTGTAAAGCAGCCATAGGACAGCCAAGAGGAAATGATCTTAATTACTTTTCCCTTTTAATAACGTGCTTTTACTTCTTCCTCCTTTCCATTTTTTCCTCCCTCTCTCCCGCCCTGCATCATTCCTCTTGTGATGTGTCAGTGTAACTTTGCAGTCCAAGACGTGAGTTCTCTCTCAAGAATGTGTTTTTTTGTGCCCTATTGGAGCACCCCTCCACCCCTCCTCTAATACAGACACACATTCTTTTCCAACTTTCCTTTCATAGTACATGTCGCCCTCCGACTGTACAACCTTCACTCCAGCCCCTGGTAGTTTGGTCACAACTGCTGTGTTTTCTGCTCTAATAACCGGAGTCAGTCACATATATTCAATTACAGAATTGAAAACTCCTGGTTTAGCTCTGAATATGCTTCATATGACTTGTTCCTAAGAGTGGCATGTTTTTACTGCTCACACTGATGAGCTCTGTGTGCAACCAGAACACAGAAGTATGAATTTGAAAGTGAAAACATCAAACTGAGACAGTTTACAGTTAATATCTTAGTCTTTATCTAAAGGAAACATCCCTCCAGTAAATCTGAGGTATTCTGCATGTGCAGATGCTCGGCTCTGTATTTCCTTCCTTATTTGGTAAATCAAGCAAAAAAAGAAAAGAAACAGAATGAAGTTATACTCACAACTTTTGCTGTTCGTCCACAACTGCTTAAGTTTTATGAATCTTTTGTCTTCTCTTCTTTCTCCTCCTTCCTTCTCCTTGTCCCTGCTCCTCCTCCTCCCCCTGTCCTCCTCACCATCATAGCCTATTGCTTTTCACTTTTTTTTAATGCTGCCCTAATCTGAAAAAAGGAAAGAAAAATGCATGCAGCTGCAACCTAATGTCTGCGAGGTAGAGAGTTTTCAGTCAATCACTCACATCTTCAGCAATTTTTCTTTTCTAAGTAAAACTAATGAGGATGATGGGGAATTTCTCACTGTTTTACACTCACAGGGAGGGAAAAAAATAACGTCATTTCCAAAGGGAGAATATTGCTCCTGTCTTTAAAAAGCAGCAGATGTGAGGGGCAGAGGTTTGCCTTGTCAGTCATATTATCTTGAATGAAGTCCACATTAATACTGCTTCAGAGATAGGCTTGTATACTTTAAGTCAAGGCTGGGCAACTCTGATTACCAAGAGGGCCACATAAAGCCTTCACCCTACCAGAGGGCTGCATTGTTACAAATGGTCAGATACTCTTGATGGGTACAATATATTTAAATACATAAAAATAGCAAATAAAAAGCTGTCATAAAATCGGATTATACAAATATTCATATGTTATAATTCAAATAAATAATAATGCATAGTAAAATGACATGGAGTTAAAGTCAATCAAGACCATTTACACAGAATCATTTTAGCCTATTTTTAAAAGCAGCAAAACATGTTTTCCTTTTTATTTTAAAGATACAACTATTTTACCTTTATCATTTTCTAAATGTAGTATTGACCAATACTCAATATTATATTCCAATGATTCATAAAAGAGATTTAGAGAAAAGAATATAGTAAAGTAAGTTCTTTAATTGCCTACAAAAACAAAACATGTACCAACAATCCATACAGAAATATTTCTGTTATATATCATAATTTGATGTGCATGTGCTGGTTTGAGAGGCAGCATGTCTGAGTAGCTCCTCAGCTTATACTGAATACTCTGCTTATGGTTTTTGGGCCTTTCTATGTGGAGTTTGTATGTTCTTCCCGTGCATGCGTGGGTTGTCTCCAGGCGCTCTGGCTTCCTCTCGCAAAACAAAACATGCTCATTAGGCTTATTTATTTATTTATTTATTTATTTATTTGCACAAAGTTAAGTCAAAGAAAACAGTGAATAAATTAAGTTACTTGTGCAGGTGAGGTAGAAACCAAATGTGGACAACTGGTGACTCCAAATTGCCCTTAGGTATGAATGTGAGAATGAGTGGTTGTTCGTCTCTCTATGTGGCCCTGTGATCAGCTGGCGATCACTTCCATGTGTACCCTGCCTCTTGCCCAATGTCAGCTAGGATAGGCTCCAGCCCCTGAACCTGAAAGGGATAAGCGGTGTAGACAATGGTTGGATGGATGGATATTTGGTAGTATCTATCTATCTATCTATCTATCTATCTATCTATCTATCTATCTGATTTTTGTATAGAGATAAGACAAATGTTAAATCTGCAAAAGTTTGAAATCTTTGATAGGGTTAAAAGATGTGAGATTCATGAGGACTGATTATATCTTAAAAGTCACTGATAAATAGAAACATGTTAAAAACTGAGAACGCTCCAAAAGACAGAAAGTTACTTGCAGATCATAGTTTAATTTACTACTTTTTTGTACAATTTTGATAATTTTCATTGTTTTTTTCCCCATGGCATAAAGCATAAGTCTTTAGTTAAAATAAATAATACTGAAGATGAATAACAGAAAGGAAGCATGCAACTAAAAGACTGGCGTCAACAAAAGCTTGATATTAAGCTCGGCCTTCTATTGGCCACTGGTACTACTTTAGAGCACCAGCAGATGGTGCAGCGTGCATGTAAAATGTTTTCTTTTAGCATCTGCACAAGCCAGAAAAGACTTAAATACTTAGCATAAGGCCTGCCTCTGGTTTCTTCTCTAATGACTGTAACTCTAATGACTACTCAGATCCATGTCATAAACAACCAGTTACAGTCCCAGCAGTTCAGGATGCTTTAAAGCAGATATTCCCAGTGTATTTTCCTAGAAGCCCTCCCTTACTTGGACCTACAACCCCTGGCAAAAATTATGGAATCACCAGTCTTGGAGGATGTTCATTCAGTTGTTTAATTTTGTAGAAAAAAGGCAGATCACAGACATGACACAAAACTAAAGTCATTTCAAATGGCAACGTTCTTGCTTTAAGAAACACTAAAAGAAATCAAGAAAGAAAATGTGGTAGTCAGTAACAATTACTTTTTAGACCAAGTAGAGGGAAAAAAATATGGAATCACTCAATTCTGAGGAAAAAATTATGGAATAATGAAAAACAAACAAACAAAAGAACACTTCAACACACCACTTGTACTTTGTTGCACCACCTCTGGCTTTTATAACAGCTTGCAGTCTCTGAGGCATGGACTTAATGAGTGACAAACAGTACTCTTCATCAATCCGGCTCCAACTTTCTTTGATTGCAGTTGCCAGATCAGCTTTGCAGGTTGGAGCCTTGTCATGGACCATTTTCTTCAACTTCCACCACAGATTTTCAATCGGATTGAGATCCAGACTATTTGCAGGCCATGACATTGACCTTATGTGTCTTTCTTAAAGGAATGTTTTCACAGTTTTTGCTCTATAGCAAGATGCATTATCATCTTGAAAAATGATTTCATCATCCCCAAACATCCTTTCAATTGATGGGATAAGAAAAGTGTCCAAAATGTCCATGTAAACTTGTGCATTTATTAAAGATTTAATGACAGCCATCTCCTCAATGCCTTTACCTGACATGCAGCCCCATATCATCAATGACTGTGGAAATTTGCGTGTTTTCTTCAGGCAGTTGTCTTTGTAAATCTCATTGGAACAGCACCAAACAAAAGTTCCAGCATCATCACCTTGCCCAATGCAGACTCGTGATTCATCACTGAATATGACTTTCATCCAGTCATCCACAGTCCAAGATTGCTTTTCCTTAGCCCATTGTAACCTTGTTTTTTTCTGTTTAGGTGTTAATGACGGTTTTCGTTTAGCTTTTCTGTATGTAAATCCCGTTTCCTTGAGGTGATTTCTCACAGTTCGGTCACAGACGTTGACTCCAGTTTCCTCCCATTTGTTCCTCATTTGTTTTGCTGTGCATTTTCTGTTTTCAAGACATATTGCCTTAAGTTTTCTGTCTTGACGCTTTGATGTCTTCCTTGGTCTACTAGTACGCTTTCCTTTAACAACCTTCCCATGTTGTTTGTACTTCGTCCAGATTTTAGACACAGCTGACTGTGAACAACCAACATCTTTTGCAACATTGCGTGATGATTTACCCTCTTTAAGGAGTTTGATAACTCTCTCCTTTGTTTCAATTGACATCTCTCGTCTTGGAGCCATGATTCATGTCAATCCACTTGTTGCAACAGCTCCAAGGTGTGATCACTCCTTTTTAACTGCAGATTAGCGAGCAGATCTAATCTGATGCAGGTGGGAAAGGAAATTGACAGGGTGATTCCATAATTTTTTCCTCGGAATTGAGTGATTCCATATTTTTTTCCCTCTGTTTGGTCTAAAAAAGTAATTGTTACTGACTACCACATTTTTTTTCTTGATTTCTTTTAGTGTTTCTTAAAGCAAGAACGTTGCCATTTGAAATGGCTTTAGTTTTGTGTCATGTCTGTGATCTGCCTTTTTTCTACAAAATTAAACAACTGAATGAACATCCTCCAAGACTGGTGATTCCATAATTTTTGCCAGGGGTTGTATGATGGGCTGAGCTCCCTGGGCCCACAGGAAAAAAAACCCTGAACATTCATGTAAAAATTTGTCCAATATTCTCACGGTTTAATTTGATGAAATACCATCAAATGGGTCATAAAAGAAAACATCCATTTTCATCAAATTCACTTTTTTATGCATTTTTTTTTAGCTTGTTTTGATGACTTTAGTTAGTATGTGCAGAAATAAATGATAACATCTGAGCAGGCACCATGCGCCCCAGCTGAGATCTTTACAGCCCCCCTAGGGGTGCCCAGACTCCAGGGTGGTGACCATGGCTTTACAGAGTCAAAAACTGAGAAAACTGGGGCAATAAAAGCAGTAAAAGAGCCAAACACTTCTCAAAACTGAAACCTTTAAAGGAAGGAAATAATAACACAAAACAAAACATCACTGAAGCAGAAGCTATACTTCCATCATTTCTGTATAGGTCATTTATATACACAGCTTTAAATGCTTAACTGGTAATGAGCATGTTCAATACAAATATACTGATTAGTTATTGATGCTGGTCAATATTTATACTAAACTATCCAAAAGGAAGATTTTAATAAACATTTAAATGAAACATTTAATATTATACTAAGAGGGCTGAGAGCACAAAATCAGTAGAATATAAGATCATTTAAAAAGTGAGTGTACAGTAATGACAGTTATATATAAGAGGAAGATAAAAAGTTGTTAAATAAATGAAAAGGCAGCAGTATAACACACTGTTTTAAAAGACATAACACTTTGATTAAGTGTCTGGTCCTCTGTCAACTTGCTTCAGTGTTGAAGGGTGCTGAAACTAAAACTGCCTCGTCCTGCTTCATTCTGACTCTAAGAACAGAGAGTCACTGTGTCCAAGACCGGAGGGCTCTGGATCTGACATGTTTTAGTGATGGAGGTATACCTGTGTGTATAATCACTTCATCAATGAAAACACAGAGCTTTGTAGGATGTGGTTCATTGTAAGACACAACATCTGAGCTTTTTAAGAAATTTTATCAGCGATTGTTTTTTATATTTTCTCTTATTGTATTTAGTGAATAATTGTGCAATAAGCATTGAAGTATTACAAAAGTATATGGCTTTCATATGTTAGTCTGAGTTAAAGACATTTTTATGTCTGAATACTAAATACACAAAGTGAATAAATAAAAGTCTGCGCTGACATAAACCTATCTCTAAATTCTGAATCCTTATTAAATCAGAAAAACAGCACTTTTTATTTTCCTATGTAAGGGAATACACAACCATAAGCATTAAATAAAAAGATAAATCAAGATAAACAAAATACTATTATGATTAATTATTGAATGAATAAATATTAAACAAATCTGTGTTTTAATCCCATTCATCTGGAAGGAAGCCTGATGACAACAAGTCTGACTCGTGACTTATTTTTCACATTTATCATATTGGGTTTTCCTTTTCTCTTAAAGATGCATACTTAGAAATTTTTACAAATATTCTAACAGCGGATTCTGTGAAATCACACACTGCAAAACTCAGATCTGAGCATACACACTTACACACACAGATATGAAATTCCTGTAAAAAAAAAACAACAAAACTCTAATTACTGTGCCGTCGAGCCAAATACACAGCAAAAGTAAAGATACATAAACATTAAAAATAAATAAATAAAAAGACACATAAAAATCAAGCCTACATTGCCTGTATCATGATAAAGAAAATCTGTAATATAGGTTAAGGAAATTTTGTTTTCTGGTTGTCTTAAAATAAAATTTTCTAGCTCATTTTGATCCTTCACCTCATGTCAAGATACTAAAGAGTAAAACCTTTTTGCGCCTTGCTGCCAGATATTTTCCACATATTTCAATCACTGCAGGTCTTATGATGTTTTCTGGACTTGTTCGATACATGTGGCTTACAGTAAGAGTGACAAGATCATTTTTACAGTAAACTGCAGGAATTTTTACTTAAATGTGATTTTTGCAGTGCTTGTTTCCTAGACTGACCTCTTTTTGAAAACGGGTATCAGCTTGTCCTAAAACAGTTTGTGATCCAAGATAAGCCCAAAGCACTCATCTCCTGTCATCAGCTGAGTCGGCTTTCCTTTACACTTTTCAATGAAATAAACATAGCATGCCTACTTGTGAATAACAACTGAGCATCATATTACATCTTTCATTGCCCTGAAGCATTACCCTGTAAGAGTTAGAATACTGTTTTGGTTTACACAGGTTATTCTCTTTATGAGTAAAGTATAATGGACTATTGTTGTGTGACAGAGTTGGGAAATAAGAAGGTACATGTAAAATATTACCATGACAAAGTCACTTTTTGACTCAAGTGTGGTGAAAGGATTAATGCTTAAAAACAGAGTCAAATATATACAGTTACATTTTAAAGTAAAGTGAAATGAAGGAACTTTTTTCCTTGACAGGCTGTAGTAATAATATTAATGCAGGATCAAAAAGAATGGGTGAGGTGTACTTACAACATCTTAAAGTATTTTGAGAATGTGTCATTGAAAATTTTCCATAAAATATTATTGTTTATTCTCAACTTCATTTAAAACTGTTGTACAAAACCAAAAACAAAACAATTCCAACGAAGCTGCATTACGACTTTGTTTAAGACACAAATAAAAACTAAATACAAGGATATGCGAATCCATTCTGACCCATACTCAACCGAATACACAACAAAAACAAGATATTTTGTTCGTTTGTTTTTTTGCAAACATTCGCTCATTTTAAATCGATGCCTGGAACACATCCCAAAAAAGCTGAGACAAGGGAAACAAAAGACTGAGAAAGTTAAGAGTGCTCCAAAAACACCTGTTTGCAACATTTCACAGGTGGACACGTTAATTGTGAACAGTTGAGTGTCATGATTTGGTTTAAAAGAAGCATACCTGAAAGGCTCAGTAATTCACAAGCAAGAATAAGTCCTTGGGCGGCACAGTGGTGAACATGCCCCATTCCAGCTTTTTTGGAACACATTGTAGAACTCACTATTAAAATGAGTGAATATTTACAAAACCAAAGTTTATCTTTTTAAACATTATATATATAGTCTTTCTGCTGTGTTTAATTAGGTATAGGTTGAAAGGGAGTTGCAAATCACTGTATTTTTTTGTTTGTTTTACACAGTGTCCCTACTTAATTGGATTTGGGGTTTGTACATCAGTGTTTTGTGAAGGAGTGAACAGGTAATTCAAAAGTAAAGGGACTTGCTGCTTCTGATACCAAATGATAACTCAAGTAAATGTACTTTCTAAAGGAGTAATGATTTAAAGAAACAACTTCCTCAAATTACGCAGCTTTCCAGCACGGCTCTGTAAATCCTGATTATTTCTCTCTGAGATTCTTTTTGCTGAAAAGATGCTTTTTATTTGGACAAGTTTGAGCACACTGCGATGGAAATCTGACTCTTCATTGGCCTCAACAGACTTGGCTAATATAAATGTTGCTAAGCATACCACTGAAGTCACAGACAACAAACTCTCACTGGCTCTCACCCTGTGTTAGGCTTGTCCATTCACAAGGGAGGCACTCATCATCCCCTTGACATATCGGGGCTACATAGGCTCAGGGTGAGCGGCTGTGGGGTGTCCCTAACAAGGTCAACTGGGCGAGCCCGCTGACAGCTTGACTTATGAAGGCAGTGCAAGCAAAAGAGCCGAGGGGAAGAGCCAAGAGGGACAATCAATCCTTTGAACACATCAACGTGCCCCCCTGCCCATGCTGCCCCGGCATGAGGGGAAAGTGGAGCTGAGAGGGACAGAGGCTGAAAAAGAGGAGAAAGACATTCAAAGAGAAAAGAGTCAGGTGTCCCGAGAGCAATAAAGCAACACAGAATAGTTAAAGCAAACATGCCTGATAGTAAACACATGATAACATCTCGACTTGTTTATTAGCTGGATGCCATTGCATGGGCATACCAGCTGTGCAATTCATACTCTCTCACTGACCTCCTCTTCACCCCCACACACTCATGTCTTACTTGGGCTGATAGAAGGCCACTTCAGAATAGTCCAATGTTTTGTTCTGAGCCATTCTTGGGTGTTTTTAGCTGTGTTTTGGGTCATTATCCTGTTGGAGGACCCATGACCTGCAACTGAGATCAAGCTTTCTGACACAGGGCAGCACATTTTGCTCCAGAATGCCTTGATAGTCTTGAGATTTCATTGTACCCTGCACAGATTCAAGACACCCTGTGTCAGATGCAGCAAAGCAGCCCCAGAACATTACTGAGCCTCCTCCATGTTTCACAGTAGGTACAGTGTTCAGTTCTTTGTATGCTTCATTTTTGCATCTGTGAACATAGAGCTGATGTGACTTGCCAAAAAGCTCCAGTTTTGTCTCATTTGTCCAAAGGACATTCTCCCAGAAGCTTTGTGACTTGTCAATATGGACTTTGGCAAATTCCAGTCTTGCTTTTTTATGATTTGCTTTCAACAGTGGTGTCCTCCATTAAGTCCACTTTGGCTCAAACAGCGACGGATGGTGGGATCTGATACTGATGTACCTTGACCTTGGAGTTCACCTCTAATCTCTTTGGAAGTTGTTCTGGGCTCTTTGGTTACCATTCATATTGTCTGTCTCTTCAATTTGTCATCAATTTTCCTCTTGCAGTCACGTCCAGGGAGGTTGGCTACAGTCCTGTGGACCTTAAACTTCTGAATAATATGTGCATCTGTAGTCACAGGAACAACAAGCTGCTTGGAGATGGTCTTATAGCCTTTACCTTTAACATGCTTGTCTATAATTATCTTTCTAATCTCCTGAGACAACTCTCTCCTCAGCTTTCTGTGGTCTATGTTCAGTGTGGTACACACCACGATACCAAACAGCACAGTGACTACTTTTCACCCTTTAAATAGGCAGACTGACTGATTACAAGTTTGAAGACACCTGTGATGCTAATTACAGGACACACCTTAGTTTAACATGTCCCTATGTTCAAATCATGTTCAATCTTTTGTAGGGGTACCATCATTTTTTTTGTCCAGGCCAGTTTCATTAGTTTGTTTTTTAAAATGATTCTGTTGAACCACAATTCAAAACCAATGTCTGATTTTCATTAGTTAATTTTCAGTACATTTTTATTTATTATTACTTTTGTCAGAATCAAGTTATGTCAATGTCCATTGTGGGTTTTTCTTTCTTTAAAGGAAGGCTACCAACATTTTTGTCCACACCTGAATGTTACTGTAATATTTGCATGATGAGACCGCTGTAAATTTTACAGAACATATCTCTCAACATTACTTGGGCACTCTTGTGTCACTCATTATGTGTATGCATTAAATTTCAGCTCTTTTCACTCTTAAAGACAAAAAAATGCTTAAAAATTATTAAGAAAAGCTCAAACTTTTTGGAATTTTATGACAGTAAATCAAATGATACATAAGTACCTAATGAGCAGTGCAGTGAGCATATTTCCACCCACAAACTTGAAAATTTCACAGCCTATGATTTCATTTTACTGCCTGACTGCCTACTTGTAGCATGCTATGACATTATAGTCCTTTAATGCATTTTAGTATACACCACAGTGTATATACAACCCCTGGCAAAAATTATGGAATCACCAGTCTTGGAGGATGTTCATTCAATTGTTTAATTTTGTAGAAAAAAGGCAGATCACAGACATGACACAAAACTAAAGTCATTTCAAATGGCAACGTTCTTGCTTTAAGAAACACTAAAAGAAATCAAGAAAAAAAATGTGGTAGTCAGTAGCAATTACTTTTTTAGACCAAACAGAGGGAAAAAAATATGGAATCACTCAATTCTGAGGAAAAAATCACCCTGTCAATTTCCTTTCCCACCTGCATCAGATTAGATCTGCTCGTTAATCTGCAGTTAAAAAGGAGTGATCACACCTTGGAGCTGTTGCAACAAGTGGATTGACATGAATCATGGCTCCAAGACGAGAGATATCAATTGAAACAAAGGAGAGAGTTATCAAACTCCTTAAAGAGGGTAAATCATCACGCAATGTTGCAAAAGATGTTGGTTGTTCACAGTCAGCTGTGTCTAAAATCTGGACGAAGTACAAACAACATGGGAAGGTTGTTAAAGGAAAGCGTACTAGTAGACCAAGGAAGACATCAAAGCGTCAAGACAGAAAACTTAAGGCAATATGTCTTGAAAACAGAAAATGCACAGCAAAACAAATGAGGAACAAATGGGAGGAAACTGGAGTCAACGTCTGTGACCGAACTGTGAGAAATCACCTCAAGGAAACGGGATTTACATACAGAAAAGCTAAACAAAAACCGTCATTAACACCTAAACAGAAAAAAACAAGGTTACAATGGGCTAAGGAAAAGCAATCTTGGACTGTGGATGACTGGATGAAAGTCATATTCAGTGATGAATCACGAGTCTGCATTGGGCAAGGTGATGATGCTGGAACTTTTGTTTGGTGCTGTTCCAATGAGATTTACAAAGACAACTGCCTGAAGAAAACACGCAAATTTCCACAGTCATTGATGATATGGGGCTGCATGTCAGGTAAAGGCATTGGGGAGATGGCTGTCATTAAATCTTCAATAAATGCACAAGTTTACATGGACATTTTGGACACTTTTCTTATCCCATCAATTGAAAGGATGTTTGGGGATGATGAAATCATTTTTCAAGATGATAGTGCATCTTGCCATAGAGCAAAAACTGTGAAAACATTCCATGAGGAAAGACACATAAGGTCAATGTCATGGCCTGCAAATAGTCCGGATCTCAATCCGATTGAAAATCTGTGGTGGAAGTTGAAGAAAATGGTCCATGACAAGGCTCCAACCTGCAAAGCTGATCTGGCAACTGCAATCAAAGAAAGTTGGAGCCGGATCGATGAAGAGTATTGTTTGTCACTCATTAAGTCCATGCCTCAGAGACTGCAAGCTGTTATAAAAGCCAGAGGTGGTGCAACAAAGTACTAGTGGTGTGTTGAAGTGTTCTTTTGTTTGTTTGTTTTTCATTATTCCATAATTTTTTCCTCAGAATTGAGTGATTCCATATTTTTTCCCCTCTGCTTGGTCTGAAAAAGTAATTGTTATTGACTACCACATTTTTTTTCTTGATTTCTTTTAGTGTTTCTTAAAGCAAGAACGTTGCCATTTGAAATGACTTTAGTTTTGTGTCATGTCTGTGATCTGCCTTTTTTCTACAAAATTAAACAACTGAATGAACATCCTCCAAGACTGGTGATTCCATAATTTTTGCCAGGGGTTGTATAAGATTAATATCCTCTTCAGCTATTTCTTCAAGTAAAGACATCAGCAGATCTGACCAAATCCAAGCCAAAAACTGGTTTGTATCTGTTGAAATTGTGTGATTCAGTCAATCCTGGAATTTGAATTCTCTTGGTAGAAAATCATATAAGTCACTGGGAACACCCCCTTTGGTCAGAATTTCCAATATGGAAGTCGGATGACCTTCAGGTTCCCTGATTTCACCAGCTTGATACTGAAATAAGCTGTTCTGGGATGTGATGTATTTCCCACTTCCCATGTCCATTGTAGATCCTTTTATTGCTTTACTTCCATTTGAACGTCTGAAAACCAACACTTACAAATATTAACTGTGATCTACATCCCCTCTGTCTAGATGTCATGTTTTACTTTTCCAAAAATCCTCTAAGCCACCATCTCTGTCTCTGCAGCTAAAAGATGTCAAGTCCTTTCTTAAACTGGAAAAGAAAAGCTTAACTGTAAAAGGCTGTTCTCATAAATTTCATACAAAATAAAACTAATTTATTAACTTTTTTTACTACCTACCAACTGTTTCCTAGGACTGATCCCCCCATACCCCTTTTATTTTTTATTTTATTTTATTTTTGTAATAACACTTCTTTTTGGAATGGAATATAAAAGCCTAGATTGTCATTGCACCTTAGTACAGCAAAATGTTTAATATTCTTTTAATACACAGTTTTTTTATAGTCTATATGTTATTTATTTTTCTAACATTGTGATTATTATTATTATTATTATTATTATTATTATTATTATTATTATTATTATTATTATTATTATTTTATTAATCATTTTAATTTTAAGATTCAATTCTTTAAACTTCTTATTCTTCATCAGTGTGATTTACTCAACTGGTTGTTCATATTAATGGATTTATTTGTATTTTTTTTGTACAGAAACAATTTTGAATGTTAGTTTTTTTTTCTTTATAACAAACATATAGAAACAAGAACATGCCATTTGCTATTCTGCAAAGTACTCTCTTCTTTCTTTCCTAATAAAAAGATATAAAACTGTATTGTAAATGTAAGAAACTGTATTTCACTTTTGTGACATAATTTCCCACCTCCCATGTCCAAGTCTTGAGGTGAAAGAAACACACCTTGATTTGTGTGTCAAAGGGACTTTCAAGACATTTGCAGCCAGACTCAAATGGACACTCTTGGGAACAGCAGGTCTGTTGTCTGTTTTTTATGACACTGCTTTTTCTTCATTTTCAACTCTTGAAGTTACCACTTGAATTTGACTAAATAAATCTTCAGTGCAGTGGTATTGCACCTCTGGATTCTGGCTGTCCTTCTCTTTACCCAACATTAACACAATCTAATACAAACTTTAAAGCCAAATACTTATCCTTCTAGGGACCTTTAAAGTGCTGATTGTCACTTGTCTATGCACCTCACAAATATCCCCAAAGTGAATTAACACTAGTCCTGGTCCTCAGAAAGATAGACATACAAACACACACAAACACAGGCTTGCACACTAACAAGCAATTGAACTGTCAAATTAACACAACAAAATTAACAGTTAACAGCACTCACAGCATGCTGCAAACTGGAGTCAGTGTCTCATATTGCTATATCTCTTTATGCAGCAGTGCTAATTTGTGATTCTTTTATTGAATTACAGTCATCACTCTCACTCCTGTTTAAGCAATCAGAGTAGCTGGACCGTCACAGGCGGCCAGGTGACAGAGAAAGTTGCGGGTGTAGGGGAAATAAGGCCACAGTGATCCTTGCTTCACGGCGGGTATACATGTCACTTATTCTGCCATATGAACTCTTTATTTGCTCCACACTGACCATCAATCTGGCTACTGTATCAGCATCTGTTTTGCTGCTATCAATCTCCCGACGTGGAATCTTTAATCAGATATATCCGTCACGATATCATTTACAGCTAATTTCATTTTCCGGCTGGTTGCCTCTGTATCCGTTATCAGTGCAGCCAGAGGAAGAAACATTACGCACTAAGAAACATGAACTTTGCTCCAAAGACAGAAACAAGTTTATGTGGGTCAGACAAAGTACATTCTGAACTACTTTGTGTGCAGGGAATGTGACTCAAAGCAATGAACGTAAGCATATAACAAATCTCACTGACAATGTAAATCAAGATCTGATCTTTTGGGGATTTAGAAGGGACGTGTGCATGTTTTTCCATCTCCACAAGTGTTGAAAGAGTTCTCATGACTTGGAAGCACTGACATGAATTAAAATTAAATGATGTGAATCTCCTGGCGTTGCTCTTGGAATGGGTTAAGCAACAACAGTTCACTCGTATAGCTGTCCTTGTTTCTCCTGTTTTCATCATCCTGGCCATCTGTCCTCATGGAACTCAGACAGATTTGCACCATCTTTGTTTTGGTGCTCTATTGTCTCCACGGTCCACGCCATGTGTTTCTATTAATCAGACTGCGGTCCTTCATTAACCGCATACACAAGTGTTACATGAGCATTGTGTCTCTCTTTCCTGGAAACCTAGCTGTTGCCAAAGGAGATTTAAGGTGTTTGATGCTCCTGTGGGCAAGTTTTAGTTTGTGTCAGATTTGGTGCCCCTTGTGAACGAAGCACAAAGTTCAGATCAACAAATATACAATGAAAGTACACGAGTGTCAGTTATTCAATCAACTTGATTGAATGTGTTGAAGTCAGATTGACATAAGTAAAAGATGTGCATTGATATTTTTTGCATGTTTCCTCTGTTGATAGCTTTCAGTCATGTGACAAACAGCTGGAGAAAAAAAGCTAGAATTGAGAATAGAGTGGAGCTGTGGTACTAGCTTTTTAATTTGACATCTTTTCAAATGACATATAAATGCAGCCAATGAAAACCTTAGGAAAATAAAGTTAACACTAGCACTATGTCTTAGGTACTTTGGACCCTTAACCCTTTAAAGGAAACCCTGACTGTGAAGACAAATAGTCATAAATAAGCTTTAATGTTTATCTAATACTAGAATGTGTTGTTAAAAAAGCACGAAGAATTGTTATTTCTTTAAAAATGGCAATTTTTGTAACCTGCGGACGCCGCCATTGTTTTACGAACGCAATGCATGCCGGGTGGATGACGTGTATGGGTTGCACTGTGCCGAGCATGAAGACATGCTTAAGGAAATGCCATAGGCAGGAGACGCTTGGTGTTCTTCTGCGAGGATATCAACAGCTCACTCCTGCAGATGTAGCTGATGGCGAACCATCGAGCATGACCACGATCACAGAGGAAGCTGACGACGAGTCTGTAGACTTACGGACTGCTGTGTTGACTGATTCATCTGCAGGAGTGACTTGTTGACATCCTCGCAGGAGAACATCCAGCGTCTCCTGCCTATGGCGTTTCCTCCAGCGGACTTCCCTCGTTTCCTGAGGGCGTTTTGTCTGTTTGTGTGAGAAAACTGTAGGCAAGGCATTTGGCTTTAGTCTATGTTACTAGCAGCACCTGTGAGTTCTTTCAGCAGCTCGGCTAAACGCATCAAATGCATCTGGAGAGAAGTGGCGAGAACATAGCTGTGGGTCCTTTAGAAGTTGTGTACGCCCACAAGCAATTTCCCACTCCTTTTTTCTCTTCTTGTTACTTGTGAAGCTGTGTAGACTTACATCACTCCCCTTGTTTCCCTTTGACTGAAAATGCACCCAAAAGTAGCACAATGTGGCATTATTATGGTATTCTCGCTCCTGATAGCCAGTGAGTAAACGTAGCGGCCCGGCACAGTGCAGCCCTATAACGTCATCAACCCAGCATGCATTGCGCTAGTAAAACAATGGCTGCGTCCGTAGGTTAGAATATGTGTTATAAATTGCAATTTTTAAAGAAATAACAATCGTGCTTTTTTAACAACACATTCTAGTATCAGATAAACATTAAAGTATATGTATGACTTTTTGTCTTCACAGCCGGGGTTCCTTTTAACACCTGTTTTATCATATTTGATACATTCTTTTATGATACCTCTATCTAATCGATATGATCAACAGATTACTAAAACATCTGAATACAGTCAGATAAATGATAAAAATGTCCTCAAGTGGATTATCATTTGCCAAAAGCACCTAATGCATCAAATGAGATACAAAAAATGTATATGTTAAATTTTATGGATATTTTGATTTTTTTTTATTTCAGCAGAAACTAAATAAGCATTTCAGCTCCAAAAAAAATAGAATTTTCTGGCTATAATTTGTGTTTTCAGGCATTAAAAGGGTTAAAGCACTCAGGACATAATTTGGATCACTGAAAACATCAAAATCTTTGCAAGAGCATTACCTAAGATACATCTACATGCTCTTGGAGAATCATTCCCCTTACATATTATCTTAATTGAACATGAAGCAATCAGGCATCAGTGACAATTAATGACATACTGTACATGAGTGTCCTAACTTCCCACAAGTGAACTGACACAAACCTGCGTGGCTCAGTGTCTTTTCTTTGATTTCCTGTTTCTCTTTTCCCTCTCTGTCACTTGCATCAAAGTGGACAAGAAAGGAGATTGACAAGGTACTGGAGGAATTGTTCTTGTTTTCCGTTCAGTTGTCTAGAGGCAGAGTTTGCCCCTGTGTTAAATATAGCAGAGATAGTGGAGCATTTATCTTTCTGTGAGTGAAATGTTTTACTTTCACTTTTAACTCCGGGGGAGAAACTCTTATGGGCTATTAAAGAGCTGTCTATTGACAAGCCTTTAACCTCTGGTCAATGCAAAGAACTACTCCTCCATCTCTCAACCTGAACAATAAAAACATTGGGTGTACTGTTTAGGAGGGGAAACACAGGACAGCAGGCTTGTGATGCGCAAACATGATGAAAACCGACAAAGACTGTATATGAGCAACTTGATATTTTTGTTGTGCTTGGATCAGTAATTCTGCTTTTTTGGGAAATCAGGATGCTGCACAATAAGCTTATACCAGCTTGTTTGCTCTATTTACCAAAAATATCATGATCACAATCAGCTGTTCATTCAAGTCAGAGTCTGGGAGCATTAACTGTGATAAAGAGAGTGATATTCTGAACATGTGTCAGGATTAGTAGAAGCTACAGACATCTCATCCCATCTCTAGGGTTTCTCTCTAAAATGGGGCTTTGCAGAAGAATAATTTAGGCTTTTTGCCTCATCAGTTGGTCCATCCAGTTGAAAAGTAACTGTCATTAGAAAAAACCTTAAAATTTACCTGGCTGAGACATGTATTTGGCCACGAAGGCCGTCAATTTCATAACAGTGTAACATAAACATGAACTGTTTTGCATTTTTTATGCTATTCTTTTCTTTTTGTAATATACATGAATCATTTATGTACTGTGAAAGCTCTCGAACCGACCAGAAATTGCATTTTGTGCATGCTCTACTGGCTCTACAGCTTCGATCTATTGACAGCATTTGCCATGAAGTTGAACAGCACCCTTACTTAGCACATTAGCATAAAAAAAATTCAGTAACAAATTAACATACATTTTAAGGGTTTGTTGGAGTCATAACTTTGTCTGTTTTCAATAAAAATGAGAAAGAAGAAACTGGTTAGCTGCTGGCTAACTTTTCAAAAATGTCACTGGTACCAGGATCTGTAGTTAGTAGGTGACAGGAGTACATGTTGTAACAGAGGTGAACATGCGTCAACATGACGTGTCCTAAAGGCTAATGAATGCTCTGCATTTGATACACATGGAAATGGAAAGAGTCTCTGTCTGTTCTTTGCCTTCATTTTGCTTGAATTCCTGTACATTCTCTGGAATCTTATGGATAATGACCAAAGTTTCAGTGACACCAGAAACTGTGAGGGGCAGAGTTCAATAGTGACCAAGCCAGATCAGCAAAGAAAACACAGAGGAGTAGATTGCGGAAGGTTCTAGAAAGTATAAACATAGGTATGATGTTAGCTTACCTGGGCACAGAGACAGACAACTACAGCTGCACAGCTTTATGGAGGTAGTTGGGTCTATGTTATACCCTGTGGGGGATGATAACTTTTTAAGTCCTCCCTAACAAAATAGACACACAGAGATATAAATAGTTGCGGTTAAAGCGTACAAATCTGCTTTCAAAAATAAAGAGGACATAAATGAACCTGTTTCCACATTTATTCCTGTCATGGATAAGGACTGGCTGACGAGAGCTTAACAAAAGACTGGGTGTCTGGCAGGAAGACTTTTGATTATTTTCTTTCTCTTTCCTCACCCCAGAGAACATGTTAGATTGTTTTGCACATGTGAAGTTAATGGTGTACAACTAATGTCCACATCAATGACTGAAGTGTTTTGATTCAACTTTGTCAGTGAAGGAGGAACTCTTAATCAGCTTACTGTGAGCCCTTTATTGACCTGCCATAGAGTCAAATGTGAATGCACACCTAACATGCCTCTGCTTCAAAAAAGAAAGCATCAGATGTTGTGTTGTTTGTCAGCAGAATCCACGGAGCAGAAATATAGATATATCACTTTATGTAGCGTTGACAGTGAACATCTAGTGCTTTTTGATGTGAAACACTGTCTAGTGTTGCCTTGCTGTGAGGACTTTAGGTAACTTCAAATTTGGGGCTTTTATATTTTTATTTTGATGAATAAGACCGAGGATGGAATCATAAACTTGGAGGAGAAAGAGTGGGAGATAACATGGGAAAGGAGCCACAGGCCAGACTAACGTGCCACTGCACATGACAAGGTCTGACATGATCTATCTTTTCATGTCTTTTATCTTTATGCTGATTTTTTACTGTACATGTGTAAAACACATTTTTATGAGGAAATATCTGCCTGCTTTGTTTTAAGAGTGAGGTGTATCACCAATTAGCTCAGTGCATTTCCTCAACAGTATCATCATTCCTCAACAAGGCACAGTTTTTTGCCTCTGTACATTGTTGATGTAAAGAGGTTAAACTGTTTGCTATTCGTGTCACTTTGCAGAGCTGTAAGAGAGCTTGGCATGTGCAGCACTACAATTCTTCTGATACCAACTCCAGAGGTGGGATACTCTGTAGAGTTATCATACACATACACTAAATGACTGAACTTTGATGTTTCCCAAAATGAATATTTGGACTTTAAAGAGTCCATATTATGTTATTTTGACTTTTATACACCCTTTAGAAAGCCCCCCCCCCCCATGTAAAAGAGCACCTCTATGAACAAGATAAAAAGTCTGTGGCGTTAAGACCCTCCTCCATCCCCCTATGGGCCACATGCAGCACCCTTCAGTGTCTCATTTCCCCAGCTCTCCCAAATAGATTTATCAGTGTGATGTCCTGCAGTTGTAATGTTGTCATTTTAAGCTCATTGGCTCATGGTAGCAAATCCACTGCAAAGTGTAGACCGAATGAATGCAGAGTCATTGAAAACATGGAACAGAGCAGCGCTGAGCTGACTTATTTACACAGAGATGACCTGACAACCAAACAGAGTGTACAGGGCCCACCTGGGGAATAATAATAATAATAATAATAATAATAATAAAAATAATAATAATAATAATAATAATAAAAATGCAATTTATTTATAGGCACCTTTCTCAGCACTCAAGCTCACCTGATAGTGCAAAGTTAATAAGAAAATACAAAAAATACAAAAGATACGAATAGATCAACAAATAAATAATCAAGGGTCATGGTCAGACACGTCTTACAACTACAGATGCCTGTTTTAAGCAGGGCTGACACAGAGGGGTTTATAGGCATAGTAAAATCCAATATTTGAATGGATTTTTGGGCAATTAACTTAAAAAGTATAATGTGGGGACATCTTGGACCAATGTTAACCTGTTGATAAGGGAAGTATTATGTGATATATGAACCTTGCAGTTAGTTTTGTATGTGTCTACCAAATCAATCTAGAAAGACTCACAAAAAATGCAGAACCTACATCATTAACTATCCGACAGACAAGCACTAACAATTTTCAATGTCATCTTGCAAAATACCAAGCCAGTCATACAGTGAAATGTCCTATCTGAACAGACCTGACTGCCGAACACATTTTGTACTTACACTAATACAAAGACGGATCATGTTGTCACACAATTAGCCTCTCTGACTGTCATACGGAAAGATATAAAAATATAACTGGCAGCCTGAATTAGCCAAAAAGGTTGTAAGCCAGCTTGGAGACCCCCCATTCCCAAAAAGATCAAATTCTGCTAATACCTTGTCTGACAACTGTCCCCTGACAGCGGTTTGCAGCATTTAAATAAACCATTAGAAGCAGCTGGTCTTCATGCTGATGATTTGGTTTCCTACATCAGCACATTTGCATTGATATCAATCTGCTTCATAACTGCCTTAAAACTTCTTACTGGAGCTTTAATAAACCATGGAAGTTAAAAGTAGTCGTTGGTTCATATATCAGGTGTCATGAGAAAGTCCAGAAGGGGAATGAATGGGAAGGAACAAAGGGCATCAGAGGTTTCATGGTGCAGATTTGACCAGTGAAGATGAGAGAGATAATCTGTCAGAGAAGAAAGGGAAAAGTAATCAGGTACAGGGCAGGAAGGGTCACCATGTTCCATCAGATTGTGCTGTTTAAGGCCCGTGGGCACCAAGGCAACCTGACTGTTGCATTTGGAGGGCAGTAGATTGCAGATAGTCAGAGGGAGGTGATGATGTGCATGGTTTGTAAATAGATGGGTCTGGGGTCTATTTATAAATCCATCTGGAGTGGCCCTTTAGCAGAGGTTAGCACAGGCCCAACTGACAAACACACACACGGCACTGCACATTAGCAGCTTGCCACCAGCAGGGATCCTCTCCAAAATGAAACAGAGATATTGGGTGCATGCACTGATATGTAAAAGCTTAGGATTAGACTTTTATGTGATACATGTTTTATTCTTGTGCTCACTGAGGCTGAGACAAAGTCAGCCTAATTAATATATTCTGGTTAGTTTAGAATATTTTTTCATAATATTTTGTTATCAAATTTCATATCTCTACAAATACATGCTAAACATATCTGCAATTCAGTTTTGGCAAAGTGCTCCAAGCAATGCCAAAGTACTATTTAAGGAGCTACTGTAACTGGACTTCAGGTGATTTTTCAACCTGTAATTCCCTCTCTGACAGATTCAGGACAGCTCAGGCCGCCATGTACAGCACAGAGGTCAGCCTGCCCTGTAAGCAGATTTCACGTGAGGTCTGTTTGACTGTCAACATGTCCATCAATCATGTTTTCCAGTTAAGTGTAATATATTATAACAAAGGCCGTTTAAGCCTGTTGGCAGCATATGAGTGAATATCCTGCTGCTAGTGGTGTGAGCAGGGGTTAGCATCGCACAAGCTTGGAAGAAAATCATGCTGGTATCACTATCAGCTTGTATTGTTCAGTCCAATTTTAGATGTGCGTCTTGTGTTCTGCAGCACCTGCTCCCTCCACACGTCAAAGATGTCATTTCTTTCCATAGGTTTGCTCTCATAGAGTCTGATACAACACTGTCAGAAGTTCTATTTAATTCTTCATCAATGAGTGACTTTGACAGATTCTATTATGAAAATCCTTAATGTCTTAACACTGAGGTCTTTACCTCATAATAAATTAAAAAAAAGAAAAGAAAATTAGTATAAGATAAATGGCTCTGTTAATCTCTCAGTAAACATGTTTGTTTAATAGATTGCAGAGCAGATAATTTTATGAGGCATCTTTATCTTTAACAGATATAAAAGTTTTACATGTAATCATAGCTAAAGTTTTATGGAAAAAAAACATATCAATATATTAACTATACTATGAAGCATTGGTTAAGCAAAAATAAATATCAGTAAATACACAATTAACCATCTACAAAGAATTTATTACTTCCTCCAAGGAGGGTATGTTTTCACCAGCGTTTTTTTTTTTTTTTTTTTTTTTTTTAAGTAGTTAGTTAGTTAGTTTATGAACAGTATAACTCAAGAAATTATGAACGGATTTTGATGACATTCGCAGGGAATGTTGGTCACATCATAAAGAAGAAAAAAGTAGATTTTGTTGGTGACCCAAATCCGGATGCAGATCCAGGACTATTTTCGAGGATTTGTTAACATGGCGAGATAAGGCAGTTTTCCACATTTGCTCTCAATGGGTTTTCATGACAATAACAGGGAATGTCAGCCATAGAACAAGGATAATTAGATTTAAAGGGTGATCTGGACAAGGATTTTTAAAGGATTAGTCAGTGTGTGATAGGACAGTTTTTTCACATTTTTGACAATAACTTGCCAGACAATGTTGGTAATGCTGCCAGCAGTAAGTATCACAGATTTAATATGGTTGATTTTAAGCTAAGCAATTTAAAGTTGATATAAATGTTTCTTTAAGGTTATTAAACAATTGCAAGTTGTATGCAGTTTTTCACTACAAATCACAGGAAGGCTCAGGCATGGCCCGCCTACATATTTAGTGGCTGGAGCATGAAATGATGGGAATGTCAAGCAAAAAAAAAAAAAAAAAAAAAAGTAAATAGATCTTAAACAATTTAAGTTGTAAAAAGTTTGTTTTATGGTTTGCATGGTGCCTACAAGTTTTTTAAACCCATATTTAACTTGTCTTGGAAAATTTTATGATACACCTATATTTTTGCTGCTGTAGGAGAACTTTTCTTTGATTATTCTATCTTGTAGTGTGTTGGTAAAATTCCAATAAAAGCTCCTATGCAATCGTTAGCTTTTGTTTTTGTTGTAACTGTATATACAGTGTGAAATTTAACTGAACAGGCACCCTCAGCAAGCACGCTGTAAATCGTTTCAATGGAATCTGACCTGGCATCAGCGTTGACAGGCATTAAAAATAAAGATACAGATACAGTCATCTTCTTGCTTATGTTTGGGTTTACATTTGTAGGTCATAAAGGGCCAACAGTATTAGATCAGACCTAACCATGTGTTAACCAAAGATAAGGACTGGTTTTTAGCATCTTAACTTGCTGTCTCTGGAATCAACATGTGGAATTTAGAAATGATAATAATTTCTTTGGTTATTACAGTACTTTTGTTTATTCAGGGAAAAAAAGTTGGAGGAAACATCTGCACAGCCCACCAACTTACTCTTGCCTATAACATTTATGCATAAAAGTCATGAAAGTTGTTCTAACAGATTAACTTTATGATCACAACCTGAAAGTTTAGTGATCATTTTTCCACCACAGAGCTGATTATCAACAATAGCTTGATTGAAAAAAACAAACAAACACACACACGAAAAATACCACAGACTTTTTGACGGAGCAATCAGTTCAATGCTAAGTTCAAGGTTTGCCTTTAAAAATGCCTCATGCCTGTGCCTCTGTATAGACTTATGTTAAAAATGTTTGTCACTTCGTCCATGGACTATTGCAAAAAAGCATTATCACATCTGAGTTCATGATGTTGTCCTGAATATCAATACTGCTGTAATCATTTTATGAACTCTTACTGGGGTCTTGTACTTAAAATGCTCACATAACTCCTTTTTGATTTTTATGGCCCCTAAGTGTGTTTTACATGTCTCCTCCATGTGACAGACTACTTATGAGCACAAGACAAAAAGTCTGTGGCATTGGGACATTTTCCTCTCCTTGTCTCAACAATGTCCATGGCTACCCCAAAATGCCAGCTACCCTTGAACAGACTGATCAGCATGATGCCCTGCGATTGCGTCATCTTTGGTTCAATCCCATTGGCCTGCAGAGAATGGATGTAGAGTCCTTGTCAATATGGTACCACAGAGTTGACAGGTCAACCAATCAGAGTGGACATGGTGCATGAGGGAAAGTGAGCATCAAAGTACCAGAAGCATGAAAAAAGCATCTTAGACAGAAAAGATAAAGGTGGCTCAGTATATCTCAGTATATTAAAACTAGAGCTATTTATTTATTCAACGTTTATTTGGACAGGACAGTGCATATCAGTTGGCGTACAATATGGTAGGAGTCCATACTTTACCAGTGTAAATATTGTTTGTCTATAAATATTGATTTAGCTCAATGCTAATTTCCAACTGTAGTCCCAGATATGAAAGAGAAACATAAAACCAAAGTTACAGACATAAAAATGGTACAATACCAAAAATCAGTCGGAGATACTTTAGCAATAAAACAGTACAGCCTGGAATAACCCTATCCTACGATGCATACATCAACAACATCTACATGGTTTTCGGAACATTAGTTGTGAACACACCTTGCAGTCACCAAAACTAAATATGTAAACCTAAGTTAAGGCAAAATATGGGCTCTTTAAATGATTTCATAAACATTTTAGAAACTTCAAGTTATCCTGCAACATAATACTATATCTATAATTTCATTTTTTCATCAAAATCAAATTATGAAAGGATCAAATTGATCAACCAAAAAAAAACTCTCAAATCCTGGGATATAATAAATTGTTTAAAATACAAAGGAGCTTGTCAGTAAGAGAGTTTGTCTAACCAAGCAACAGAGTGGTGTAGGAATGAGTCCAAAAACACAGAAGTGAGTTAGCATTCTAGCACTTACAGCTCCCAATGCTGAAAGTATATGGGATTTTAAAGCAGCCTTTTGGATAAACACACGAAATAATGTCATGTCGTGGTAAAGACATGCATACAAGATTCAAACGATTCACTTTGCAGCATAAAATGTTTCTGATATTGGACTGCTTTTGAATTTTAAAGCATCATTGTGTTTTAAAGGGGCAGTAGCAAGGACAACAAAATTTGCATAGGAGCCTAATTCAGTGATTCTGATTGTTTTTTTAATAAACGATAATACACAACCATAGCCACAATCATGGGCACCATCTTGATCAGCTCATTAGATTTAGGGAAAATAAATCATAAATAAGAGGTTACAACATGCCGTCACATAGGGGAAGTTCTTCTGAGTTGAACAGCCGTGTTGCAGCTCCATCAAAGCATGTTGATAGCTTTTTACTCTTGCTGATTACCTTTAAGCCTAAAACTTATAAAAGTTAGGTTAATTTGTGAAGATTATCATGATAAACAAAACGGAAAGGTTTCATGAATTTCTGTTTGCCACAGATCTTTGAATCAGCAACGATCCAAGTACAAGGTGAAAAATATAATAGGCTTCTGGATAAGGGAACCAATGCGATGCTATCTCTCTGATGGGCCTCCAAAAATACGCCATCCACCAGTCTACAGAAGCTAAATTGGGCGGAGCTTGACAAAGTGTAAGCTGCAGATTATTTTACTGTATTTAAACAAAGACACAAGTACCATTCCAAAATGCCAGTTTTCTTTATTCTGTGTAATGATACAATCTGTTTTCTTATTTATATAACAGCAGCTTGGCTTTATCTGACACTGTGAATCTTTTGTACTAAGAAGATACCATAAAAACAATGACTTTATTTCATTCAGACAGAGATTAAACATATTTTCAAATGCACATAATCAAGATTACAGTCAGAAAATTAAACTCTTTTGTACAATTAAAAACATAATCACTCTGGAGTATTTACAAAAAGGAGGTAAAACATAACTTTAGAAACGATACTTTAAAAAATATCAAAAATACAGCACCTTTATTTGTAGTGAATTAAAGTGTAAAGAAACAATCGAGACAGCTCATCTTTCTCCTCTCCCCTCTCTCACCAGCTCCTCTGCTACCCCTCCCTCTTCTCTTATCTTTCTGGCCTCCTTTTGTGCCTCCTCAGCCTTCCTCCTCTCCTCCCTCTCCATCTCCATCAACCATGGCCCTCCAAGGTAACTCAGGATCTCCTCTGGGCTCCCTCTGAGTTTTGGCTCCGGATTGAGGAGCTCCTTGATAAGAGTCATGGCTAACAGGCTCAGGCCTTCAAATTGCGAGGGAAGGGGGTTGTTCTTTTGGTTAGTCTCCAAGATTGTGTAATTGTCCTCCTCACCAGTCCACTGACCATTGCTGATCTTTTCATTTTCAGCCTCACAGTTAAACCACTTCTTGTATCTGCAGAAGCCGCGGTCATCATGGGTACTCTCTTCCCAGGGGAAGCAGCCTGTTAAGAGGCAGTACACGAGTACGCCGAGGGCCCAGCTGTCGATACAAGGCTCCACTGTTATCCAAATATCCTCCATTTCCTCTTCTGTCCCCTCTTGCACCCTCCTCTCCATCTCCTTCTCAGCCGCCTTAGCAGGTTCAACCTCAGGAGTGCAGAAGGGAGACTCATACCAGACGGCACGAACAGTGGAGCCGATTGCACGGGCGAGGCCAAAATCCCCCAGTTTGACCCAGCGGCAGGAGCTGTCACACAGGAAGATGTTCTCAGGTTTGATGTCACGGTGGACAAAGCCCAACGAGTGGAGATGTGTGACGGCACCACTGAGCTGGGCCATCACCCTTTGGACACACTCTTCATCTACCCCGACCTAAGAAAGAAAGACAGCCTAAATGAGTGACAGAGATCAGCTCTGTGTCTGTATAGAACGAGCTGCATTGCACATGGGGCCACAATCTCTGAGAAAATGAGCAACAAAAACAGCAAAGCGTGTTTGCACATAATGTAATGTACTGACAACAACTTAGATTCCACTAGCAAGCTGATTTGTTTTGGCTATAGATGCACAACATTATTGGGCCAATATCGATATACGCAGATATGAACATTTTTGCCAATATTTTGACCATTCAAATTGGCCATAAATATTCTTTTGCTGTAATAATGGCAAAATGTACAATTATACCATGGTGGCTAACCTCATCATCACTCAATGTCCACTTTTATAATCAGAAATATAATTTATTAAAAATAAAATGTTGTTTCTCTTGCTCCACATCTGTTTCTAACACAAATGGAATGTAAACATGAAAGAAACAGGTCAATTACAGTTAGAGATTGTGCTCTTGACACAAAATATTGGTTTGGATATCAGTATTGGCAATAATTAGTTTGAAAATATAAGCATCACAGATATCGACAAAAAAATCCACCAGCAGCTACAACTACTGCAGCTATTGTCTGGAGGCTACTGAAGAGGAAACAGATGCTACCACTCTGCCAAGAGAAAGAAGAGGGGTACTGATAACTGAGCCTCAGCCCTTTGATGCATGTTTTCTCCTTTCTGACTTTTTCTGTAGACTCTTTTATCAGCCTAATAAAAGCAAAAAAGCCCCAAAAATATCCTTAGAAAAAAAAGTATTTTGGAAAAGTCTTAAACAACTCATGATTATATTTTGGTCCAGAAAATATTGTAATCCTGGTGCCACCTGATGCTCATTACCTCTGCCAAGAAGGTTATGTTTTACTGGCATTTGTTAATGTGTTTGTTTGTTTGTTAGTTTTTAAACTGAATAATTCAAGAAATTATAGAAGACATTTTATGACATTTTCAGGGAATGTTGGTCATGGCACAAGAAAGAAGTGATTAGATTTTGGTGGTGATATGAATCCTGAAATGGATCTAGGATTTTTTTTAAGAATTTGTTAACAGTGCGAGACAGGACAGTTTTCCAGATTTTTGACAATAACTCACCCGACAATGTTGGAAATGTTTAGGCAGTGGTTTTTGCCTTCAGAGCACTTCTCGTGTGTACGCGGAGTTTTCTTATGCCTCAGCAATAATGCAGTGTGTATAACCATATTGGATCACCACTTAAACATGGCTGTGAAATCAGTGTGCATTTTTAGTTACAGCAGAGCTCGCTAAGACAGCAGTGCCATGCTCAAGAGAAAAAGAAATCGCACAAGCGATAAAAAAAAAATACAGCATGTACATAGAAAACAGTACAGTGCTGAGGATGGATCCCTGTGTAGTCCCACAGGTCAGACTAATCCTGGAGGATGAAGCATTGTCCAAGTTCACACATAAAATGTTGCGTATTAGATATAAAGTCAACCAGAGCAAGAATGTTCCATCCACATCCTGTTGATCAATTTAATTTTGAAATCAGTGGTGTCAAATGTTTTGGTAGGGCTCAATATGGTATATGTCGCCATATCTAAGTCAATTATAAATGTCCAACTTTGCTTCCAATAGAAGACACTTTTCTTTCCTTTTTTCTGTTGCAACATGAAAAAATAACGTCATCCTGAGATAAGATTTGTATGAAGAGATTTTCTTAAAAACAACCAATAGTTACTTGTCATCATAGATAAATGGATCAAATTAGAAGCGGGACAGAAGTGTGGCTGCTGCTCTGGGTTCCCGTACATGACAGATGGAAAGAAGTTTTATCAAAACGATATGTGGTTGGAGGAACATCTCTGTCACTGAACAATTTGGTGACGCTCTTGGAAGCCCCTGCTTTACTTCATGTTCTCCCACTTCATCTTATCACCACACTCTTATGTTTCTGGCAATGACACAGAAGAGGGCAAGCTGGAAGCTTTTATCAAGCATGTCTCGAGTTTTTGCTGACAGGAATGAAAGCTCGAAAGGACACGGTCAGCAGGTTCATTTTCCATGCAGGCACTAGCAGAAAGCCACAACGTGGGAATAATGAACAAGCCCTTCATTAAAACTGTTTGCAGATTTTTTACTGAAATTTGTTTGTAATGCAGCTGCCAGTCTACAAACACAATCACATTACTTACCTATTCTCTGTTTAGGCCTGGACTCTGCTAACTGGCAACATTTTCCAGTTGATTGATCAGGAAAGATTCTGGTTTTCATTAAATGTTCCCGCTTTCATAATCCTAACCCTAACTTTAACCAGCATTGTTAGTGACTAAACATAACCACAGTATAATTCAATGTGCATGTGTTTCTCGGAGGGGAAATTGTGTTTCAAATAGTGTTGCAAAATCAAATTTAATTGCTCTCTCTGGAACTTCAGGGATTCAGTTCATGAAAAATGCACTCATTATCACGATAATAAAACTTATCCAAGCAGCATCTCTTGGCCGACACTTAATCCAGCATTTGTAGAAGCTTTTTTAATGCATTAATTTGAGCAGTAATCCTTAACTGGTCTCACCTCAGGACCCAACATCACCTAAACCCAAAGTTTTTAACCATTCAAATGTGGTTATTGAAAAATGTTGCAGTTTAGACTTTAGATGGAACAAGACATATGATTGAACACAGTGACAGGACAAAACAGACATGTTTGACTGTCAGGCGCCCTTAAAATAATATAGCATCCAGTGTCCCAAAAGTGAAAAATTGTCAAAATCATAAAAAAAAAAATCCTATAAAAGTTATTATAAGTGTCAACTAGCTCCAGTCCTGTCTGAAACCATAAAATCTATATCTATTTCTACATTTGTAACCCTTTTGATACCATTTCGAATCCATAATACAGACCATATCTTTATGGAAATGCAAGACAAATGAAATATTATGTTCAATTGAAGAGCCAGCCTCTGAATTACTCAGTCTTGTACATGCTCACATTTTAGTTTAGCTCAAGTGATACAAAACACCCCACAGTGCCAGATCTTTAATGGAAAATCAAAATATCTGAGTCGAGAAGGGTTGAGCTAACACCACATAATGAAATTACCTTATTAGTGAGCTGAGTCTAAAATGTGATATGGTGACACTGCTGACCACTGAAAGGTCAAAGTAACACAGCAAGAGGAAAGTATATCTAACCCTAAAATAAGAATCTCTATAATGCTCTATGATCTCTCAAACTTAAACCTATACTCCAAAACCTCTGCTTTTGTTAGGGTGCTGTTTTGCGGTTTGCAACCATCTCTGGAACGAAAAGTCATTTTCCTACACAGACACAAAGCAGCAGACTGAGAGCCAGCAACACTACTGCCTCTGTATTCTCTTTTGTGGTTGTGCATTTACACAGTTAATGCATTGCTTGTTCTTCAGAGTTCAGAATGATTTTTTTAAGAGCATTTAAGTTAACTGACGCATGTTGAAAAATCAGTGCATTAAAAATCGTGATCTCATTATTTATCAAAATAATCACGATTATTACTTTTGCCATAATCATGCAGCTCTAACGTGAAGCATATACTGTAATAGGAAATAAAGGACC
Organism: Cetoscarus ocellatus; assembly: GCA_037902135.1. Classification (NCBI taxonomy): domain Eukaryota; kingdom Metazoa; phylum Chordata; class Actinopteri; order Labriformes; family Labridae; genus Cetoscarus; species Cetoscarus ocellatus. The sequence goes on along the minus strand of JBAMNC010000666.1, from coordinate 623,587 downwards.
TTTTGCAAAGAAATGGGTAGATTTAAGCTGAATTGAGCATATACCACAAATTGAAAGAGCAGCACTGGAGACAAATAAATGTACTAAAGCTGTACTGTGCAGTATATCTACGCTTTTATTCACTTTTTGCTTGTTTTCCAGAGGTTGTGACATATTAATGCAACTGCAATGACAAAATCAGTTTTAGTATCCTGAGAATGAAAATGGAAGGATCTTACAAACATAACCAAAGTTTACTGATCTTTCACTGGTTCTCTCAGGTAATTCAAGAAAAATAAGGCAAAAGGATGTAGGTCTGCTTATATACCATAGCCTTCTGCCACATTTTTATTAGCTACTCCCTCCTGACCCACACAGCTCTGCACCGTCTTTTGAATCCTGACCCACCATTTGAGAACCACAGAACAAACACCTCTGGTGCTTCACATTGTATGTGTTAGTATGTTAAAAGCTTTGCTGGGACATACCATGCAGGGCACCAACATCCCTTTTTCATGCCACAAACTGACCTCAGACACTATCACACTGTAGAGGTCACCATATAGACCCGCCTGCTGAGCAAACACATAGTAGGATGGAGTGGAAAAGAAGATCCCCAGGGCGCGTGTCAGAGAAGGATGGGTGCAGTAGGATAGAGACAGATTGTATTCACGCAGGAAAGAGGTGAGCGAGGTGGACCGGCGGGGGAAGAACTTCAGGGCCATGGGGGTTCCTGAGGGGGACAAAGGAAGCAGGGAGAACATGTGCTAAATGCTAAAACTTCTAATCAGACGTTGGAAAGTGCTGTCATGATTAATGGAATGTGAGAGTCGGCCATCACTGACACAGTGAACAAATATAACTCCCTCTGTGGGCTGACTCTGTTACACTGCTACACCCCAGTTGTCGCAACTCTATCTTGGAGAATGCAGTAAAGCACTTCATTACAGCGACAGGGGCTCAAAAGGTTAAGCGAACACTATGAAAAAACAGATCTTTCCTCACTTCACTGCAGACAGGAACCCAGCCAACATGTGTAGTTTCTGCATTAGAAAGCCTCGAGGGTCTTTGATAAATCTGTGTAGGAGTAAACTCTGTTTTTATTCAACCAATGAAATCACAAAAAAAAAACTTTTTGCTTGGGAATTTATTATAATCTTGTTGACAAAATTGATAACGTGAACTAGTTATGATCTTGTAAAGATGTCAGAAATGGTTATACTACGATAGTTTTTGACACCACATGTTTAAAAACCCAGATGCATACTGCTAACATGTGGTGCAGGAATTAGTCCAAAAACATGGATGTGAATCCGTATTTTTGCTCTTACGATTCCATCAGCTGAAAGGATATGGGATTTTAGACTAGCTTTATGGATACATGCCAGAAATAACATCCACTCCAATTACCATTTTACCACTTTGCAACATAAGTGCATCTGATACTGCCTTGCTTTGGAATTTTTAAAGCATTATTGCTTTTTGAAAGGGTGGCTGCTAATACACTGCTTACATGAACTTCAAAAAAAAGTCTGAGACCCTAATGCAATTATTTTTGTTATAATTTTAAATAAAGAATAATACATACACCATAGCCACAGCCATGGGCTCCATCTTGATCAGATCATTTGATAAAGAGGAAAATCTCGAGCAAGGGATTACAGTGCAGCATTTCACATTAAAAGTACACAAGCTTCTTCTAAGTCACACTGCCTATTGTTATACAATGTCATTAGAGTAGTTAGGCTGATTGTTGATGTAAGTTTCATGATTTTTTTGTTCCCACAGACCTTATTATCAGAAATTATCCAAGAACACAGAGAAAACTCCCATAAGCTTTTAGCTGAGGGAAGCAGATTCAATTCATCATCCCTGCACCGCTCTATTTTTCTTGAAATAGTATGACATCTGGGTATCTTTTGCATACAGAAGAACTTGCAGTTATATACATACTGCATATTGCCCACGACATTTAGGCAAACCAGTACATACTGTCGGTGTAGCAGGAAATTTCGAATACAGCCTCAGTGGCGAAGGCCAATTTTCTTTCAATCTAGTTTTCAAAAGATATCCAACTTTTTTACACAAGTCAAAACTTGTGGCACCGTAATACATTTTTTCACTTCTTGGGGCTTTAAGGCCTCGGTATAGCTCCTTACATTTTAAATTTGGCAGAGGGAGATTTTTAAGTGGAAAATGATTTCACTTTTAAAGATGATTGAATCTGTGGTTCTCTTCTGGTGGATCAGGACCCATAAGTGGCTTGCAGACCTTTTTTTCAGTGGTTGGCAATTGTGTGCCAGGGGAAAAAGTTGTGTCAAAAATGTTTATTATGTGCAAAAGCCCTGTAACCTGGCACACATCACTAAATTTTATTATAATCCCTTTGCCAAGATATGAGTCATTTCAGTTGTTTTTTCAAGATTTCCACTTAATTTTATGTTTCTCTATAAATGGCAAAGGTGGGTTTTTTTCCACGTTAGTCCACTGTGGTAAATTTCTTCAAATCTCTTGAAAACAGTCCAAATGTACATATAATCCCTGCAAACAGACTTAGATAAAATATCTGCATTCATGTCCTCAAGGACTTTTGTAATGAGGTGTCTATAAGATAGTGTGTTTCCTCCTGTTTATTTGTTCAGTCATATGTTTTGTTCCACAGACGGTCCAAACACTTTCATGAAATACATATGTGTAGTTAAACTTTGGAATATAAAGGTGTTGATTTCTTTTTTATGAGGTGGTGAATCCTGAGGATAGGCCAGTTGAGAACCACCTGACTAAATATTTGATATTAGAGATATTAAAAGCTCATGTAGCCCAAAGGTCTTCAAGCTGCAGTCCCGCACTCACCTCTTTTTCTGTGTACCGCTAACATAACCTTTCCATAGGATCCCTCTCCCAGGAGCTTCACCACCTGGAAGTGCTCGGAGACCTTCAGGCTGTGCATGGACTGTGCTGACAGGAAACATCGCTCGTCAAGTTCTTGAGCTGCTTCAGTCTGTCATACACAAACATACACACACATCAATAGTCAGAGTCATTGCACGATGCCTGCAGATGATGATTGGCTCACTGGTGTCAAGTGAAAGCAGATCCACTGCCTGAGGTGTTTGTGTTGGTGTTAGTGATATCTTCACAGAATGAAGCTGGAGTCTAAGGCCATACATGCTGACGAGTCACATGAACCCTCCACTTTCAAAAGCTCCTTGCAACTTCAAATCTCATATATCTCATTAATTGCAAAAGAGATTAATTACTGCACTGTTCTCATGGGGGAAAAGAGGTTTTCTCCACATGATATCCTATTCTGCTCCCATTCGAAGTTTGTGGAACATATGTGTTCTTGTTGCCCGTCCTGCACAATCTCAGCTGTCCTACACATGGGATAAACTCTAGACATCGATGTAATGTCTTATCAGGACGATCGGTACAGTTGTTGCTGTCACTCAGTCTCTACCGTCATTCTCCATTTCACTGTGACGTCCATGAAGAGTCTATTGAAGCAGATCCCTGACCGCATACCTGGGCCAATTAGTGAGGCTGTGAACTGTTACCACACAGAGCTTTACACTAAAGATAAAGAGATCGTAGGTGGATGATATATTTTTACTCTTGACCTTCCATATGTTGCATAAGTGGGCTTTGTGGGCAACCACATTCATTTTAATTAAGTCACACCCGCCATCTCCAAAAGAGACTACAACATGTCTGCTAGTTTAAGTTCTTTATACTTGTTTAGACTGGGATAATGAGCCTTATTATTGCTGATGGAGTTTTGAGTTTATCTTTGATGGAAATAGAGGTCAAACACTGCTGTGTTATGGCAAAAGGATCTGATGTACAGCCAAAAATAAAACAGCAGGTTTTGGCCAGTTTAAGAACAAATAGCTGTGTGTACCATCCTTAAATAATGGTCTGTTTTGAGATTAATGGCCCTCATTCACCAATATCTAGGCAGGATTGTTAAGCCTAATTTGCAGAGAAAAACACTCCTTTGGTGCATCACAGCTTCAGGATATTGGAATAGATTCCCTCAACTCCACTTGTTTTACTTTCCCATCAGGGATTGTATCAGCTTGGCGGCTCCTTTTTCAGTATCACCACCGGTGAGATTTCATGTGAGCTAAGATAATACTAAGAGCCTATTTATGCAACATCAACGCAAACATGGGTTTTTAGTTTAGTTTAGTTTATAGGTTTATACAGGACAGCGTGCAGTGACATAAATTATTCCAGAGAAATAAAAAGATGGCTGCACCAGATTTAGCAGAGAAGCTAATTTCCATCCGTAGTCCTTACATAAAAAGAGACATCATAAATAGACAAAATTCTGTACAAATTTAAAACAGACATCATAAATAAATAAAGTTAAAATACACAAGCAAGATACCTTGGTTGACATTAAGATATCAAACTGACTGTGTCTGTACACTCAATGCATCAACAATGGGCATCAAGTGACATCATCCTGCCAATGCACTAAAAAACAACACAACAAATTGAAAGAATAAAGTTGTATATGAGAAGAGCAAACTAGTTCTCTACAACTGTAATGGTCACGGGACCCCAGAAGAGGCTTTGGATGTGTGACAGAAAATTCAGATAGATGAACTACAACTGTTGCTGGCAAATTCATGAGTGAACTTTGATGGAGTGGTGGACATCTTGGAGGATGCTATACCTGAAACAAAACTTGCTCCATTCCCAAAACCAAGTGGAGTTAAACAGACCTGACCTGGTATCACATATGGAAAAGCACAATTTCCATATGTGTGTGTGCACAAATACAGGGTTTCTCCACATTCAAACAGAAAGAGGTATCAGAGGTGATCCCAAGTTAAAATATCTGAATGATTTTACTAATGACACGAGTAGGTGCGCTGCTTTGAATTAAACCTGAAAGGCCTGATTTAATAATTGCCAAGTGGATACTAAATGCAGACTACAAAAAGATCCATCTGATTATATTACCAGTTTAGACAGCACTGTGATCAGGAATTAATCAACCACTTGAAAATGTTAAAGAGTAAACATTGGGGCAACAGTGACCCACTGGTTATTTTTCGTTTCATGCCTTTTGGTTATGTACACCTTTAAATGCAGCCAGTGAAACCTTTTCAGTAAAATGTCATGTCTTTCTTAACCTGGCATATGTAATTGTTTATTAGTGCAGAATTAATTTTATCAAAAAGTAAATTGCATTCTTGGCTCAGAACAAATAACAGATAAGAAAATCATGGCTGATGTCAGAACTGTTTAAACAATCAAACCCCTTCACCAATGGCTGGTGAGTGATGCTAAATGCTTTGATGGATGAAACTATTGCAACTGATAGTGTCTCTGTCTCTCAGGACCTGGGCTGGAATCAGAGGACTGCTGGCTTAAATTACAGTTTGGTTGGATCAAGTATGGAATTGGAACTGGCCCTTAGACAGTTTTGGACCCTTCGTAGGGAGCTGAAGCACAACTTAATGTCATCTCAGCTGCCCTAAAATAATGAAAAGCACTGAACAAAGGCCTCACTAGATTTTTTTTTTTCTTTAATTGCTTTATATTTCAGAAAGCAATTCAACCATTTTGAATGCTAATTCAGTAATGCAAAATCTAAGTCACTGTAACTTGTCAGAAATCGGACTTGATGGTTGGGAAAGGATCTCACAAGATTTCTTTTATCAAATGCATATATATATATATATATATATATATATATATATATATATATATATATATATATATGTTGATGTGTAATACTTGTGTTACCATGCAAGGCCTATTCCTATTTTTATTTACATAAACCTCACATGTAGGAAAACTGTTTCTTGTTTATGAAATAGGTAGTTTGAGAAGACAGAACATTTGCAAGGACTTGTGTTTTCATGTCTTTTTTTATGAGCAAAGCCCCCAAAAGCCAGATCCCAAAATGGCTCCTGCACCCTGGATAGTTGCACATCTACAGTTTGTACATTTGTACTTTGCAATTATAAGTGTGTAGCCTGTTTACCATTTTAAAAAAATGAAAGGGTAAATCTTCCATGAAATTGGCAAAGTTAATAAAATGAAAATAAAACATGATAAATGTACTGCTTTTTTATGTCTAATTTTTTAGGCTGATGACACTCTGCTTGAATTAATGCTCAATTCTAATTCTTTTCTTTTCTTTAAGGTCTGATAAATGTTTTATTGTTTTGCTGCTTAGATTATTATTTTTAACTCTGGCAAGACTCCTGTGTGAATACCTAGATGCTATGTGAAAACAACACTGGAGGCTTATGTAATCCTGCATTGGAGACCTTTTCCAGCATATGATTTTTGGATTTAAAACTACAGAAAACCCAAAGAAAATTTAGGTTGTTTCAACTTTTAAGTACATTTACAAAACTGGCAACAAAGTAAAATACAAACATAAAACTGTTCATGTATGTTCCTCTACCTTTTTCCTCAGTTTTAAACTGAAGGCACAAAGCTGAACTCATGAATCCAAGTCTTCCTTGGCTTTCTCTTACGCAGTTGTTAACACATGTTCAGGTTATCATGTCATTACATTCCCCGGCTGCCTTTCATTCCTCTTGTGCCAGAAGTAAATTAATATATTTTATTACAGTTTCACAAAGTCCTACCATTAACTTGAATGTCTTTTACTATAACGATCATGGATTTATTTACTCATCACTCATCGCAGATGCATCTTTAACTCCAGCTGCATGTGAAGTATCTTAATATCCTGCGTGTCTCTGTAAGTGGAGGTGATTATTTATCTGACCCCATTTACAAATGGCACTTTGAGCAGCGAGCAATCTAAGATTCCTAATGAGGACTCTACAGGGGCTCAGATAATTAACAAATTTGAAGTCAAGTGCAAGTGCTCAGCATTACAAGCTGAAAATCCTCTCAGCTACCATATTTTCTGGGTATTTGCAGCATTAGAGATATTTGGATGAAAAGCATGCTTTATTTGTGCCATACCTGAATGTTACTGTATCATATATAGAGACAGAAATATTTAGTGATAAGGAAATAAAACCTCTTATTATGTGTGATGTCTGGAGATATGCTCTCCTGCGTAATGGCCATGGACATTAAGGCTTTTTTTGCAATCACCTTTTAAAACAACCTGTGCAAAAATGGGGATAAAATGACAGACTAATAACTTTAAGTGGGTCATAGACAGCCAGCATTAAATGCATTAGTTATGAAAATGGAAATATCTTGCCTTTTTTATATAACAAGAAAAAAATCAGACCACAAAACCCCAAACTGTTCTCAGGGAGGAGATGTATTTCTTGCACGTGAGAATGTATTTGTTAGTGAACTTGCAGCACAAAGTAATGATTTCACTCACTCACATGACTTGTGTTAATTTGCATGTACAGTTTTACCCCATGTTTGTAGCTTTGGGTGAATAAAGAGCAATACTCACTGTCATTTTTGTTCAGTTGGTTGATCTCTGCTCACTTTGTCTTGGCTCTTTTCAGCATCTAAAGACTTGAACTCAAGCTACTGCACCAAGCTACTGTGCTGGAGCTCAGCTCTGTGTCCTCAGTCTGACTGATAATTAAACTGATATGAAGGCTGTTAATTTTGCCTTTAGCCCTGAGGTTCCATGCGGTGGAGCAGCAGCTGTTTTATAGAGCAGGCTCATAGATTACTGGAGACCTGAATATTAACCATGTGTTCGTCCCTCAAGAGACTCACACTGAACTCTCTCTCTCTTTTCCTATTCTTGTGCCAACTCTCTCTCTCTCTCTCTCTCTCTCTGTGCTATGCTGGCAAACACGCGCGAACCAGCTACAAGGCATGTCAAACCTCCCCCTCTCACTATACACAGCAGTGTTAATATCCCACCGTTTCCAATCTGTCAGTCAGCCCGACCACATTAACCTATCGCTCCCCCTACCTCCTATCTCCTCAGCTGTCACTCACTTTATTTTACAAATACAACCCCACACCACTTCCCTCTTCTCCCCTTTCTTTCCATGTCTTTCTCTCTCCTTCTCACCCTCTCAGTTAGTCTGACTCAGTGAATCCCCTCACCCCTCATCTCCCACCACCACCACCACCATGCCCACGGTATGGGATTCCTCATTTAATCAACAGGTATGCAGGAATGATTGGAATAGGCCAACAAGCTGTATCTATGTACACTGGGATTACAGGGTACAGTTAAGCATGTCCCATGGGGACCCTTTTATTGTCTTGTTATTGTCCTCTCTTCTCCTGCTGAGTGTTATTTCTGTCTCACTCTGCAGGACAAACAGTTTATCATGATTAAAATTGCTCATTATGGCTCTTACCGTCACAACACTGTCAACTTTCAACACTTTCAGCACAGGGCTTCCTGAGGCCAATATTTGCCGCACAGTGAAAGTTCAGCTGCAGGACATAAAGAGGGGCTTAGGTAGTTCTGGTGGTTGTGTAAGTGGAGGAGATCTCATAACTTTAATGTTGTAGGTATATATTTGTGACATAATTTGAGGTTAAAGTGACCTTGAATTTTTGCCTCCCAACTGTAATAAATATATCCATGCAGCAGAGCGGATGCTGAGAAAAGTTTGAGGAATCTTTAACATAATGTTCTTGAGATGTAATGATCAAAAGCAAGGGATGAGAATGAGACACAAAGACTTTGACCTTCTACCTATGAATTTACCTTAAAGAGCCCATATTATGCTTTTGGAGTTTTATATGTCCTTTAGTGTGTTTTACATGTTCCCTCTGCGTGATAGAGCACCTCTATACACAATAGAAAAACTCACTGTGTGACACCAGCAGATGTCCCCCCAACCCAAATAGACCTACCAGTGTGACATCCTACCATTGTTTCATCATCAGTTTAAGCCCATTGGCTCATGCTAGCAAGCTCATTGCAAAAAATTGACATCAGAAGGAAAGCAGAGCCGCTGCCAGCATGGCGACACGCAGCACTCAACTGACAAATCATCACAGAGTTGACCTGTAAACCAATCAGAGCGCAGTGAGTCCTCTTCCCCACATGGGGAAATAAGCCTTAAAGGGGCAGGGGCTCTAATAGAGCATGTCAGACACAGAGAAAAACCAGCACTGTCAGGAGTACTCTGTAAATTAAAACTTGTCAGTAAATTTGGACGTTCATGCATAGTTAGAAGAAAATCACCAGAAACCTTTAGATTTAGACAATCCCAAGCAAGGAATAAACACAAGACCCAATAACTCTGACCCTTGACCTACCCAAAACTCCATTCACCTCACCTTTAAGTCTTGGTGGTAAATATACAAAGTTTGAAGAAACTCTCGAGGTTTTTGAGGATATACTTTTCACAAGTGAACAGTTGATCATAAGACCCAGTGACCATGACCTTGACCCTTAACTTCCTGGACATCCTGGAATCAGTAAATTCCACAAAAAGCTTTTCTGACATGAGACTTAATGACCTTGACCTCTAGAATACCGTCAGGACATCTATGAATAAGAGTGGACCTTTGTACAAATTTTGAAAAGAATCCCTCAAAATATTCTTGAGACGTCATGATTATCATATTAAAGACAAAGTGGTGAACAGGATTAGTGACTTGACCTTTGACCTACAGACTAATACGTTTATCCTTCAATTAAAGTGGAGTATTTGTCCAAAAGTTTGAAGGCATTTTGTAGATAATCTGTTCTGATCATTAGCTTATCATGAGATGTAATTATGCTGACCCTTGACTTTTTACTTCTAAGCAAATCACATTATCCTTAAGTCTAAAAGGATATTTGTGCAAAATTTTAAGAAAACCCCATAAAGAGCTCTTGTTATGTAATGTTTACAATCAACCATTCAGTCAGACAACACATTCGTCAGTCAGCCAATCAATCAGTAATTTAAATCATTAATCAATCGTTTTAGTAGAAATATGAGTAGTACTCTCTGTAATAACCTCGAAGAGTTTGAATATCCATGTTAACAACTATAATGAATATGATGAAGTAATGAAAATTGAGCCAAAATGATCTTGCACTCTGACCTTTGCTTTCAGGACTAATCAGTCCATCCTTAACTCAGAAAGGACATTTGTTAAAAGAAAGAAGAAAATACAACGAGTGAAATATAACATTCCCAGGCAAGGACATAAAAAAGTGATTTTTGACCTTGTACCTCCAAACTGTAATAACCCCATTCTTGAGTCTGAGAAGATATTTATGAAAAGTTTTAATAAAATCCCTCAAAGCAGCTTTAAACATGTTACACCTATTCAACAGATGAACCAGAGCTAGAGTAGACAACAGTGCAAAGTTTGAAGAAAATCCTGATGCAGTTCTTGAGATGTTGATTCACAGACCTGAAAGCATGATGCTTCTGGCAATGACAATGATCAACACAGAGGCAAGACAAAATCACACTGAAAACTGTTTTTTGCAACCATTAACAATAATAAAACACTGGGAGACTTAAGAACTCAACACACTGAGGGAGATGGAAATAAATGACACAAGATTGCACATGTTTTGCAGGAAATTAGTTACACTCCTTTCTATTCACATTAAAACCCTATATTTGTGTACACTCTTAAAATAACAACAGCAGAAGTCAAAGAGGACTCAGCATCATATTATTCTTCATTTATTGCTGGGTGTGTTTTTAATGGACACATATGATTCTGTAAAGGATGAGAGAACTTGGTGCATTTCTCTCTTGAATTTGGGAGCTTAGACAGCACCACAGCCGCATCAGGACCAACTGTTCACGATGGTAGAAGCTTGAGTACACACTCACCATGTGGGTTTACCAGTTTTGAAAAAAATCAGTCAAGCCACTATGCCACTCAGTGACATTATGTATGTGAGCTTGAATCGACTGGCTACTGATTTAAAAAAAAAACAAAAAACAAAACAAAGGTTTCACATACTGTAAAATCAACTGCTTTTGCTCTTAATGTTAGAAGAGGGTTGGGAGCTGAAGAACATAACCCTTTTATCTAAAGTGTCACAGAGAAATGTGCTATGCCTCTTCAAGTAGAAGAGGCATAGCATAGATGCTCATCTTTTACGTCCTGGGGTTTATTATGAAAGCCATGCCAGTAAACCCCCCCCTTAAATCATATCTTGCTTGATAGACACCCAAGACATGATGTAAACAGCCTTTCAGTGTGAATTACTCCTGCAAAAGACCTTGTCTGCCGTGCAAAGGTCTTAATGCTGGATGATGGTTTGATTTAAATGTACCCATTTCCTACATACACGTCTTTTAAAATGGAAGGAGTTTTAAAAATGTTGGTATTAATTAATACTATTGATCATTACAATCATTGTGACTGGGTCATTTCAGAATACACAGTGTCTGAGCATTAAGCATTATGAGAGTCTTATTCTTCATTATATCCCCTACTCTTGTATAAGAGGCATGTTCAGGGTTATTTTCATCTTCATCATCTTCCACTCTCTGGCCTGAATGTCTTCTCAAGTACATATTATGTCCTCACATCACAGACTGACGTATTTAACAGCCTGAATCTCACCTTGTTAAATTCCTTCACTCTGTACTTTGCTGTCTGCATGCCAGCTCTGTTTCCCACTTAGCACCAGCTGCAGGTCAGTTCTCTCCTCCTGCTCGACACCCTCCTCCTCTTTCTGTCTGCTCAGATGCATTTACCCTCCGGATCGACATACTACAGGCCTATTATTGCCACCGACTCGATGGCTGTGGGTTATGTAACACAAACACAGACTGCTATCACAACGGCTGCTCAGGTTACATCTGTGGCTGTGATCATGCGGTGGGCTGCCGACCAAAGACTGCTTCCATGTCTGTGCTTGCACCGTATGGTCCCTTGGCCCCTGCTGTAACAACTCCAGCACCTACAAAACACAACTTTCAGTGCTTTCACAGAGGGGATTGCCAAGAGAGTGTCACTTTCATTCACAAATACAAGCCTCAAGGTGCACACACGCATACTGTACATACTACACACACACAGAGACATGGGGTTTCACACACATATGCGTGAACACGGGATATCAGTGGTGACAGATATGTACAAGTTACATAATGTATATCTTCGCTATATGGTTACACTGCTTTACATTTAAGACCTCTAAAAAAAGAAATGCTCACTGCAGGGAAAATGTAGTCTTCTGTTTTTGGCTCCTGAATATAACATCTATACGAGGTATTAATAAATGTTAAATATTAACTGCCAAATAGAAGTTTCAATAATTTTGTGATAACAAAATACAAAAATATTGATATAAATAATATATTATAAATATTTTAAACTAAGTGAAAAAAATATGCACTGCAGTTCCCTTTTCAGTATTAAGATGAGGCCTCTACCTGGACCATGACAATTTTTATAGTGTTTTGTTTACTTATTAACTTATTTATTTAATGATTTAATGTGTATTTGTAAAAGGACAGTATGAAGCAAGAGAACATTGCTGCATACCACGGCATTTATAGCCCTAATCATTTTGCAATACCCGTCCTGTGATGGGCCTTAAACACATAAAACACATCAATGAACACTAATAATAAAAAACTGAAAACAAAAGAGGATGTTTTGCAATTTTATTGTCACAGAATTGAAATAATGATAGTATGAATTCAGGAACTGACTCTGATCTAATGTATTAATAAAATTTGATAAATGAAGTAAATTGTAATAAAATTATATTAAAAATATATATACCAGTGTATTGTTACTTCAGATTTTCATTCTCCTGTACTCTAAACTAAACAAAAAAAAACAAAAAAAAAACAGATATTGTATTTAGTTGAAGACATAGATATTTCAGTTCACCTGGGCAGAACTATCCCAAATTAATTTGTGGCCAAGGCAAGATTTCCTTGGGTGCCCCTGGTATGGCACCAAAATTAAAAATACAGAGAAAGTAACTTATTTTATCAATAGAAATCAATAAGTTTAAAGAGGAAGCAAGGATGCATCAATCAACCATTCACAACAAGCAAGAAAAATACTGAAAGTGATGAATTACTGACTCTTACAGAACATTACCTCTGAGTCCTTTTTTCTGTCCCCGGGCTCAATAGTCTATGAACCTGATTTTAAGTCAAATGTTCAGTGTCAAGGATTTTAAGAAGTCTGCCCCTCTGCACAATGAGCAGCTAATGAGCACTGCTGTTGTGACAAGTACAGGTCAGGTTGAAAGTAAGAAAGTTGAGCCTTTTATAAAAGGTGATTTTTTTGTGTGTGTTTTTAATGACATTGATAAGTAATATCATGAAAATATAATTAGATTTTATCTGCAAAGCCTGGGAGAAAATACGTTTAAGAGTGAATTGTAAAGAGAAAACTTTATTTTAGTGTGTTCTGAACTGTAGATCCACTGCACCTTTATGTTTGGTGCCTTATAAACCCATGGGGGTTGGGCACTTTTTGTGTGCATGACAAGTTGATTTGGAACAGTTATCATCATTATCATCAACATCATTATCATAAAATATCAGCATGTGATTATTAAACACACTTTTCATTAAACACAGCATTTCATTTTACAAATTTGGGTGCCCATGGCGCCCCTAGCGTCTGCCTATACTGCCTAAGCCAAGGACTGACTCTGCACTTGGACAAGAAACATGTTTGTTTACTCCAAAGACTGAGGAAAGTATATGGAGCAGCAGCTGCTTCAGAGTAAAGCCAAAATCTTTAAATTACCCCTGTTGACAAGGTGCAGTAAAGATCATAAGCCCTGCCCCCTCCATGTCATGAAATGGGTTAAACTATCAGTTAAAATACTTGCCAAACATACTGTAATTTTGTCAAGGCCACCATAAAAGCTGGTTATTATAGGACAGATTTAGAGCCTGTGTCCACAACAGAGTTCTTTGTGCTTTTCTATTATGTTTTCTGGGTGATATTCCAATTAATAAAGTCAAACATTAAGTGTACAAAAGCTATTTAAAACAACCAAAAAAGCAGAAGTGAACCTTCTAACTCAGAAATATTAAACACTGGTGAGAGGCACTCTGAAAATGAGGTTGTGAGTGCTGTCAACAGCTGCCCTTATCAGTCATTTTTGATACAAAAACAGGCGGATACATCCTTATAATCAATGGCTTTGTTGACAAATGTGGCTCCTCAGGGCACAGAAAATGTAGGCCTAAGGAACACCAACGATACAGTCAATGAAGTTACTATAATTTGAGAATCAGCTTTAAAATTGTTGTGGACTGTATCCTGTTCTGAGGGATCTCTGACATTTTATTGCCAAATTAATAGAGCTTCAGTTTGTAGAGGTATGGCACCAGTTCCTTGGTTTACCAACCAAATCACTTCTGACCATATCAAAACTCCTTGATGATGTAGGTGATTCACCAAAATTATCACCACATTACCTTGGGTACAATTTCACTGTTGTACAACTGAAGGAGACAGAAGTGCAACAAACAATCTTAATGAACAAGCAATGGTTGACTCGCCTTTTTTGTTTGAATGTGGTGCTTTGATAGAAACAACCTCTTCATCTTTACCATTTGTCCTGTTCAGAATTTTGGAACTGGAGCTGACCCCAGCTGTACTGGCAAAAGGTCAGGTGCGCCCTGGACTGGCTGCTTGTCAATCACAGGGCTGTCACATAGAGATAGACAAGTGTTCACTCCTTGACCTACGCCTACGCACAGGGAAAGAATATGCAAACTCAACACAGACGAGCTCTTACCAAATGTTGCGACAATGCTATGGGACTAAACAACTAAAGTGGGTCTGATCCAGATTCACGCTCAATTACAATGCTTCACACAAGAGGGTCTGAGTTTTATGTTGTGCTTGTGTAAATACAAAACCCAGTTCCAATGAATTTGGGACGTATGTTAGACGTATATAAAAACTGAATCCAATGATTTGCAAGTTCTTTTTGACAATAGAAAACCCTACAAAGACAAGAAATGTAGTGGTCAAACTGATAAACTTCATTTTTTTGCAAATATTCACACATTTTGAATTTGATTCCAGCAACACATTCCAAAAAGCTGGCACAGGGGTAACAAAAGACTGGGAAAGTTGGGGAATGCTCAAAAACTCCTGTTTTGAATATTCCACAGGTGGACAGGTTAGATGGAAACAGGTGAGTTTAATCTTTCACAAGCAAGGACTGAGTTATGTTCACTACTTCATGATCAGTCATGTGAGAAAATAGTCAAACAGTTTAAGAAGAACATTTCTCAATGTACAACTGCAAGGAATTTAGGGATTTCAACATCTACAGTCCATCATATCAAAAGGATTCAGGGAATCTCGAGAAATCTCTGTACATAGGTTGCAAGGCAGAAAATCAACAATGAATGCCTGTGACCTGAGGCACTGCATTAAAAACTGACATCATTCTGTAAAGGATATTACCATGTGGGCTCAGGAACACTTCAGAAAACCAATGCATATGACATGGTCTCTTGCTACATCTACAAGCGAAAGTTAAAACTCTCCTGTGCAAAGCCAAAGCCATATATCAACAGCACCCCAAAAAATTGCTGCCAGTCTCTCTGGGCCCAGAGAGGGAAATACATGGACTGACACAAAGTGAGAAAGTGTGCTGTTGTCTGATGAGTCCACATTTCGAATTGGCTTTGGAAATCATAGCGGTGGTGTCCTCCGGGCAAAAGAGGAAAAGGACCATCCAGATTGTTATCAGCAAAAAGTTCAATAGCCAGCATCAGTCATGGTATGGGAGGGTGTTAGTGCCCATGGCATGGGTAACCTGCACACATCTGTGAAGGCACCATTATTGCTGACAGGTACATACAAGTTTTGGAGCAACAGATCTTTTATCATTATCTTATTTCGATTTTACTGTCTTTTAGCTTTTTTTCTGTCAGTATTGCTCTTATCTTTTTACCTCCTACTACTTTTAAGTCCCTCCTCTTTTATTTACATATTCTATGTTATGTTAACATATTAATGCCATTACTTACTTTGAATTAAGATTTTATCTAATTTATGATTCACCTTTGTTCCGCTTTTTATCTTTTCATAGATAACCTTTTAGGATTTTTATTGTTTCATCTCTTGCTCATGTCTATTTTTCTATTTTGCTGTCCTGTTTTCTGCTTTCAACCCCTTTTTATTGCATTTTCTTTTTGTCACTGATCTTATGTTTTTAGCTTTTATTTCAGTCCTCATGATCTCATTTTATGTTGCATGGTTCTTGTATTGTCTGGGTTCTTATGACAAATGAAAAGGGCCTTCGATTTAGGGGCCTGGAGTCACTTGACTCCAGAAGCGCCAGTTGCTCTCCTCTTAGCCTTTCTTGCTAGTGTCTTGTATGCCTTTTGTGTCTTTCTGTAAGAGTGCCTCGATTTAGAATTAGCCATTTGTTTTAATTTCCTTGTGCTGAAACACTTGTGCTTTGTTGACTGTATGTTCTTGACTTTTTGTCAAAGCACTTTGTAAACCACAGTTTTTAAAACTGCTATACAAATAAAGTTATCATTATATTATTATTATTATTATACTGTCATGCAAACAGCGTCTTTTTCAGGGATGTCCCTGCATATTGAGAGTTTTTAAAAGGAAAGGTGATTTAACAGAGTGGTAAAATTGCCCCTAACCCAGGTTCTTTAAGAGCGTGTTGCAGGCATCAATTCAAATTGAGTGTATATCTGCAACAAAAAACAAACAAACAATGAAGTGTATCATTCTGAACATTAAATATATTGTCTATGTAGTGTATTCAATTAAATATATGTTGGATTCTGTTTTTACTTACGTTTTACACAACATCCCAACTTTATTGTAAATGGGGTTGTAAATATAATTTCTGATGAAGTTTTACTCATATGATTGTAAAGAAGTCAATCAGATCATCACCACTAGACAACTTGCCAGTTATTGGATTAAAATGATGATTTAAACACATTTGTTGATCATCCCATATTAAAATATCAACACATTTTCTCATTAACATTAAAAAATCAGAAGCCAAACGATGGTAAGAAATCACTGACATGGAGTTCAGACATCATTGTTCCAGTTTGACAAGCTTGTTGGTCATTTAAATCCCTGTTACAATTGCCAGAGTCTGATCCTGTTCTGTTTCTTGTTCTCATGTTCAGGACACATGTGGTTTCAGACTGTTGTCCTGTGACAAAGCAGGGGCAGTGAGCATAAAGGAAAAGCTGTATAAAGTTTCTGTGACATAACAGGGGAACAGCACCTGTCAAAATAGCTTCTATGCTTGTTATAATCGCCTGCATTTCTTTGTTTATCTTCATGAGATTAGTGTTTCCAAAGCAGTGCAGCTGAGCATTACACCTCTATAGTCTGCTTGAGTCATTCAGCAGTGATTCTTCCACTCCCCTCCTCCCCAGAGAGAGAGGCTGAAGATAAAAGGATAAAGGGATGTTGGATAAAAGGGGGAGCTTGTGCCACACATGCATGCCAGCTGTTACTGTGTTGTTCTCATCTACGGGACTTACCGTGATTTATTTATAGTTCCATTGAGGGAGGCTGGTCTGGTTTCACTTTGAGATGGAGGTAGATCAATGTCGCCTCTCTGTGGACACTTTGTGTTGTTGCATTACTGAGGAAAGAATAAGACAAAATCAGCGTGAGGATGAACCATCTGTTTTTACATTGCAAGTCTGCATGATACATGATTGCTGCTATAAGTGCAGGGAAACATATATGATCTAATATTATTCATAGTCCACTTCTGCCACTCCAAAAAAGACAAAGACAGAAACTACATTACTGAGTCACTGTCATGAGGTCAAATTATTAATTATGAGGCAAAAAATCTAAGACAAGAGAAACTTCTTCAAAATGATGAGATAAAAAGTTGCAAGTGTGAAATACAATAGCATAATTTTGAGATAAAAAAAAGTTATGTCATGGGACAATGGGTCATAAAAATAAGATAAAAGTCACAATTATGAGATAAACAGTAAAGTATAAGAAACAAAAACAGAAATGTAAAATAAAAAGTCAAAATTATTAGATAAAAAGATGAAATCATTTGAAAAAAAGATGAAATTATTAATTATTATTAATAGAATTTAGGATTAAAAGCCAATTTCATTAGTCAAAACAGGACATTATGAGATAATAATGTCATTAATGAGATAGAAAGTTAAAAGGTATAACTTAAAAGGTATAAATTGCAAAATTATGGGATTAGAAAGACAAAAATATTGCATAAAAAATGGCAAGTGTGAGATTGAGGTTAAAATAGTAAGATTAAGAAAATTTAATAATGCAATAAAAAGTCATAAGTATGAGAAAAGTACTAGCTAAAATTACAATCATGAGAAAGAAAGCCAAGATTATGATAAAATAAAATGAAGTGGTTAGTTGGAAGCAGAAAATATAAGATAAAAAGTCACAGCTATGAGATACAAAGTCAAAATTATGAGACATAGTTACATTTTGAGATTTTTACATAAATAAAAACATCAAAATAATGAGATTTGATAATAGTTAAGAGTTAAAAAAAATTCACAATTATTAGTAAAAAAGTCAAGATTAGGCAAATGAAAGTCAAAGTTCAGTGGAAAGCAGAAAGAATGAGACTTAAAAGTCACAATCAAAAATACAAAGTCTTGAAATAAGGTACAAAAGCAAGATTATGAAATTCTGAGACAAAAGTTGAGATTGAAAACACAAAGTAGACGTTATTTGATGAAAAATGTCAAAATTAGAAAATAAAATTTAAAAAATCAAAATCAATCAAAGTGTTCATTTGTTACATCAAATGAACACTTTGTAATACAAAATTGAGTTTATGAGACACAAAGCAGAATATGAGATTATAAATTCAAGATCTGACTTCAAAAGCCAAAATCGTGAGAAAGAAAGACAAAATCATAAGATACACAAACAAAAATGTGAGATTAAATGTAATAAATGAAATAAAAAAACATTAAAATAAGATGAGAAGCCAAAATAATGAAATGTAAAAATTGGAATTACTGAATTGAAATACACTTTGTTATTAAAAAAAATCTGACAAATAAGATAGTTGTCAAATTTTAAAATAAAAAGGGCATTTCATGTAATAAAAAACGACAGTATGAAATGATAAATCAAAGTCACTGAGACATGAAGTAAAGATTAAGAGACAAAAGGTAAAAGTATGAGGAAAAAAGCCAAATTAATAACATAATGCACAGTTATGGGGCAAAGGTAAAATGAAATAAGTAATAGGTAATATATAATATAATAAATAAATAGATAATAAACTTCAAATGTTGAGATAGAAATTTACAACTATGAAATTAAAGTTATAGTAATGAGTTAAAAAGTCACAAGAATGAGAAAGAAAGTCAAGAATAGGCAAATGAAAGTCAGAATTATGAGGAGGTAAGTGGGAAGTATAGAAGTCACAGACATAAGATAAATCTCAAAATGAGGTACAAAATCAAAATTCGGAAAAAGAAATTAAAAATTTTGAGATAAAAGTTGAAATTATAAAATACAAAGTAAACATTTTCCGAAAAGTTTCTAAAATTATGAAACATTTTTTTCAATATAGGACAGCTGTCAAAATTATAAAACAAAAATTGATTTTATTTTGTAGTTAGAAATGACATAATAAGGTAATAAGTTATGAGATATAAAGTAAAGGCCATGAGATAAAAAAAATAAATTAAACTAAAAGCATTTATGAGGAAAGGGTAAAATAAAATCACAAGATTTTCAGTTTTGAAATAAAAATGTATAGTTTTGAGATAAAAGTCATAGTTATGAGAAAGAAATTAAAGATTAGGTAAATAAAAGTTAAAACTATGAGGAGAAAAGTCATAATGTCATTAAATGTCAGTATTTTTTAGGGGGGGATAAATTACGACTAAACAAATGTCCTATCTCAAATCTCCAGTCTTTACCAATTGACCAGTCTTTAAAGTGCAGGACTTTTGTCCTTAACTTATGGTCAAGGACCTAAAGATTCTTGAGATGAATGCAGTAAGTAGTTGTTCTTTACACTAAGTTTATTACTCGTATGTTGGACTTGTTTCCCTTTAAATTTATGGACGAGGAGGTAATTTAAGACAAAGAATAAAAAGTATCCCCCTACCTCTGGGTTCACTCTAAAAAACGTTTGCAAACAAATTAGAGACCTCTCTGAAAGAGGATGTGATTTCTTCCTCTGCAGTGACTGTGGATGTATCTGCTGAAACAAAGGGGAGCGACCAAACAAATAACTAGACTTTATCTCTCCACTGAAGGTTTCATAAACGTTTTTAATACCAGTGTCACTTTGGACTTCATATTTTGTCTTTAAGTAGTCAATAAATTATTCATGAGCCTGTTACTACCATCCCAGGAAAACAAAGCTGCAGGGGGTGCGGTCTTTCCTGTAGTCCAGAACGGAAGCGGAAATTCGGCCATCTCCTCGTACATTCAGGCTACAACAGGGTCAGTACACACCTGATTTGTTTTTATATTGTGCTTCGCTGTCTGTGTTTTTTCGGCTTTTTGGCTCCATAAATAAGAGTGTACTGTAACAATTGTCCTGTCGCAGGGCGTGTCCTTGTTAAACAATATACAGTCTATCAGTCATGGTGTCAGTTGCGAACTAACTAGCAGGAGCTAGCATGCTAACAGCTGCCTTGCTAGCTAGCTGGCTAATCTTTCCTAGCAGCAGTAAGAGAGCAGCAAGTGATTTCTTTGATTGGTCAAACTGGTAGGTAACTTTAATTACTTTTCTGGGCTGTTGTGAGTCAATGTTTAGTTCTGATATCACCTGTTAGCTGACCTTGAATAAGTTTGACTGTCAGTTCGTGGCTAGCTACACCCTCCTGTAATCCTGTGGAGACTTCACATAGACTTTACTCAAACCCAGTGACATACACACTGTATCTATGAGCTCTTGAAAATGAGAGTTTGTTGATCAATAATGAAGGAAGCGAACAGCAGCAGATGAAAGCTACTGTTGTTCTGCTGATTGGGTTTTGAAAATGCTTCATTAAAAGTTGCCTTTAGCAAACATGCTCCTGTGACAGTCCAGACTCACAGAGCTTTACAGAGCACTGTTGTATAATGTCAGTGTACACATTAACCTGCCGCCTAGACTCTTTTCTCTCTTTGTAGTGTCTTCACCATTTAGACTTTTAAGCTTAAATATTTTAAAGGTAAATCTAACTGCAGTGATACCCGATAAACAGTACCCTATTCCCAGGGCAGGAGAGTAACAAAGTAGACTTAGTAGTCTTACTCTGATTGAGTAGCTGTTTGTGTTGACTATTTTTACTCTTTAATACGTTTAAAATCAGATATTTTACTTTTATTCAAGTATATTTTGGAATTATTGCACCTGTACTCTTTAAAAGTATTTATCATTGAGTAAAAATATGAAGTATTTTGGCAGAAAGAGGTGATCTAAGCTTTCTTTCAACTTTATTAAGCTGAACAGTCGTTTGCCACAAAGCGGCGGACAGCAGCACAGACAGTATATTCTGTCCAAAATATGCTTTTGCATTTCATTTTATAGAAAAGATCCCACCCAGCAGGTATCAAAGTTAAGCAGGTTAATCTTATTACCGTGGCTAAATTCAAAATAAATGACTTCACTTTTGCATGAGTAGGTATGTAGATCAGTATTTTAATTGGACATTAAAATACAGTATTAACTCTACTTTTAATTCAGTGAAATATTCTTGTACTCTCACTGATTCTGTGTTTTTTTGCCATGCAGATGGTGTGAAAGTCTTTGCTTTTTTTGTTTGATAGACTTATTCTCTCCCATAGGACAGGGCATTAGTTAATTATACACATGCATGTGCTTTCGTTCTAAAAGTTTTCAGTGCTTGTAATGAAAAGGAGTACTTTAAATCATGCATTTGATCTTGATTGTGCTTTTAAAAAGTTTGTAAGTGCACTTTGAATAACCACAATTTGTACTCCAGCAGTATTTAATGTATTGATAGTGAAGTGTAATACATTTTTTAGTGCGATCAAAGTACGCTTACAAGTCTGCAAAAGCAGCATGCAGTAAATAATTTTATTGTCGATACTAAGAAAGAACATGTCGCGTTGATTATGATGGCATACTTTGAAAGATGGAATATATTATAATTGACATATAATATCTCAGAAGTTCATAATCTAAATCAGTACCTTCCTGAACTAACAGACGTGATCTCACCCGTTAATGTCAGCACATTGTGCTGAAAGCGTTTGCATTTTAAAGCAGAATAAACAGATCTGCCTCAGCTGAAATTAGTTTCTTTGTTCATTTTCATTTTTTAACATAAGAGTGGGGTGCAAGAACTGAAGGCTTAGGTCAGGACTCAAGGAATCAACTTGTAAACCAGTTGTTTAGTTTATAGTTAATTAATATTGTAATGTAGATGATACTTACAAAAAAGACACTTTTTTTAAGGGCCTTACAGACCCTTAGGTCTATACAGTGCTGTTTGTAGCGAAGAAAAGGCACCTGAGTCTTATTTTTACTGGTAGTGAAAAGGTTTGTATCCCTGTTCATATTTTTCGATGCTTTTTTGCGTGTTGGATTTTGGATAAAATCAGTATTATGCCTCTCTGCAGTTTTGTTTATTTATTTATTTCTGAGCACACATTAACTTTGTCTCTTGACTCCATAATTTTTTGCCTTCAGAGTGTCAAACAGCCATCGTGAGACAAATGTCTTGCTAGCATAATGTCAGATGTCTGTTGGTCTGTCTGACTCCCAGCTTTCTGTTTTCTCCCCACCTTGTTTGGTGTGGCAGTGAGAGCAGCAGTTGGCTGGATGGGTTGTTAACGTTATCTCAGAGCAGGATAGCAGGGTGTGGGGTAACTTCTCTGTTTGGCTGTCAACCTCAGCTGCAGGCAAGTGAGAGGAAGAAAAAGTTGGTGTGACTTCGGTGCCAACTCTTCTTCTCACCGTAATGTGCTGATCCTCAGTCTCCCATTAAGTCGGATCATTGACAATCAGTCATTGGCTTGACCTGGCTGGTTATGTGCTGATTTACGAGTTACAGTTTGAGCAAGACAGTAATCTGTCAAAGTGGGTAATAAAGGGTTTGTGTGACTTTTCCGTGTGAGATTTTTGTTTATGCACAGTATTTGGAGGAAGTTCTTAACTTTAAATTTTCTGTTAGTGTCACAGGCTGGAGGAAGTTGACCTTAGAGAAAGCATGCTGTGACTTTGATCAAAGATAAGTTTGCGTTTAGTTGTCTGAACTTTGGTCTAGAGTTTCAGGAGTGTCTGAACTGACTTTTGTAATGGTTGCCTAATGTTGGGTTATGCAACATGGTCTCATATTTGTTTGACCTACTAATTTAAAAAAACTGTGCCACACGCAACATGTGTTTATTTTCCATACAACCCTTGGGAAGCGTACTGAGCAGTTGTTTCCCCAGTATAGCCTTTTAAATGTGTAAAATTGAAGAATGTTTAACTCTTACAAAAGACTCAGTTTCAATTCAATACAAATAGCTTTATTGGCATCAATGTTGTAGGGCAGGGGTCATCAAATAGATTTGTACAAGGGACAATTTTTTGCTTGACAGACGTTAACGGGGGGCCAATGTAATGGTGTAAAGATTTAGGCCTAACTAACATACGGATGCAGCTGCTTCAATTTTCACTTTCCAGCCAAGTGCTTGCAAAATTCCAGTCAAATACCAGCCAGTTACCAGAAGCCTTCCAGACACGAGGACTCCCCCCAACCTCTCTGGGGGTGTGCCTAAATTCCACCACAAACATACTGTTACTAGTTTATTATTTATTGCTTCTTTTTACAATTTAATGTGATTTTAACCTTAAAACAATCAGTCCATATTGCTCATGCTACTGCCAGCCACATGGGACTTGTTCCCCTGGTTAGATACTGGCTAACAGTGGCTGTCCGATCAGACAAGAAACCATTCCTGATTAAATTGTTTCAGTGGCTGTTGTTGATTTTTATGATAAAATCACCATTAGTAAAGGTTAAAAAAACTGAAGTTTAAAAAAGTTAGTGATTTAATGTTTATGAAAAAAATCAGATGATATAAAATGAAAATAAAAAAAGTATTTTTATTTTAAATGTGTGTATGTTCGTGTGTGTGTGTTTTTTTTATGCATATTCACTTGTGTTAGCCTGTATGTATTTTAATGAGCATGCTGTGTTTGTGTGTGTTCAGGGTCCATTGGTTGTCTTCAGGTCCTCATACGCTTTGACATATCTGGCTGCAGTAATATAACAGTTTTACATTTCCCAGTAAACATGGGCTATTTTTAATATCCCTTGAATGTTAAAATTCTGTGTTATATATGTTAGTATTCCTCTCTCATTGCCTAATATTTGGAATAAGTGGAGCTCTGTCTCTACCTGTTGGGTGTTGCACTCAGGACAGAGTCTGTCCTCCTCTGGGAACCAGCTCTTTTTGTGATGACCCATTACTATAGCATATCTGTGGTCACTGAGTCTGTACCTTGTCTGTACGTTTCTTAGTGAAGAATCTTTTACATTACTCAGGAAATCTGCCAATCTGAACTCTCTGATTAAGGCCAAATAACATTTTAATTTGCTTCATGACCAAATGGAAAGCACCATAATGTATCTGCCAAGGGGGTTTATGTTTTTGCCAGCATTTGTCTGATTGTTAGCTTGATAGCTCAAAAAGTAATGAGCTGATTTTGATGACATTTTCAGGGATTATTAGCCATGGCACAAGGAGGAAGTGATTAGATTTTGGTAGTGATACAGATGAGAATCTGGGAGTTTTTTTTTAAAGGATTTATTAACATAGTGAGATAGGGCAAATATTGTCAAAATGCCATGGTGGGAGGTGATGCTTTTGGAGCACCTCAAAGTTTTAGTCTAGTCTGTTCCTTCTTAACTTGTACAGTGTAGTCGCTCAAAGCAATCCATGGCCATATCAAAATTTAGTGTTCATTTCATTAAGTAAGAGAAAACCTCTTTTAGCCCCATTAAGCAGTTTATGAGAATTTAAAATACACAAAGATTTTCATAAACTTTAAAGCAAATGCCATTCATTTTAGTCCATGTGGGGGCTTGAGGCTTTGGAGACAGAGTAAGCAGCCTACTTGGACCTAGTAATGCCCATTTTTCCAGGCTCAAGGGGTAAGATTATGCTGGGGGGGGGGGGGCCAGATTAATTCATCGTCTTCCCCCAAAAAGAGATTGTGTCTCCTTCCCTTTGTTCTCTTGAGGCGGTAGTGAAAGACAATATCTTTTTTAAACTTAATCAAATATCACAGTGAGGCACCTAGAGTAAAGACCAGGTACCATCACTTTAATCGTGTCTCTTTCCTTTGTTGTGTTTGGACCTTGGCTGAGGGAGAGACGGTATTTATTTGGTGTGAAAATAAATGCAGATAGTGACTGTAAAAGGATGCATCTGGTCAGCAACATTTCAGCTTGCTGTGTAAGCAATCAAACACAAACAATGCTCAGTGGGCACTGAGGGGTCCAATATTGTGCCACAAAATCATTCTGTGAAAGCCAGTACACCAGCAGCTGCAGCCAGGATTAGAGCGGGATGTTTATGTCAAATTCTGCTACCAATGAGAAACGATTTGTTGCATCTTTGGACTGTGATTTCTCTGAAAGTTATTCCGTTTTTGCAGATAACTCACTCAGTGCACTTTTGATCTCTTGGTGATATTCGTCTAATGAAGACTTCAGATTTACTTCAAGTCTGACACATTTTGTTTGAGTATTTATTGAATTGTTTGAACAGTTTAGTCACTTTGCTAGTGAAGAATCTCCTCGTTTTTTCATTATCAACACTGTAAATGTAAATGTTTCTTATTAGAAATCTATTTTAGTTATTATTATTTTGCTTCTTGACTCATAGGTTAGATTAACTCTTGTTCTGTTAATGTTAAGATAACTGAGGTATGTTATTTATTTCACAACACTCTTGGAAAACCCCACATTTTCAGTATTCAGTTCAGTTAGGATAGGTTTTTTTTTGTTTTCAAATGCAAGTACTAAACAGTTCTTGAACAGATACATTTAATAGAAAAGAGTGTTAATAATGTTTATTCCCATTGCTACCCCTGTGACACTGCCTCTCTATTCCCTTAGCTGCAGGGTAATATTGGAGAGCTCACTGAGCAGAGAAGAGCAAGGAGGTTTGGTATCATCAGCTCTGAAATTTATGGAATATTACCTGTATGAAGCCCAAACAGTGTTAAGATTTGGTTCAGTAGATATCAGTGTATTGGTACTGGTGCCAAAATCATGTGCTGCTCTGGAAAATTATTCAATTACTCTCCTGAATTCCTGAACAGCGTTCCCTCCAAGAAATGTGTACTGGACTTTAAGGGCTAGATTATGTCAAGGGTCATATATTAAATAAAACACGTATAATTAACTTTAATTTTCAACCAGTAATGCATGAGATACATGTGTGTGAGTACATGTTGACATTATTACCATTTTTATTTTCACTAAACCAGGTGCAGGATACTTTTGTTAGCTCTTAATTTCTTTAAACAGCTGAGCTTGTATTCATCATGTTTTTGAGAAAAGGAGAGTAAAATTTATATATTACTAACATTACTTTAATAACATTACCTTTACGTTTTACGTTACCTTTATTGTTCTATAATCAAATAGCGATCATTTATAGGCATGTAAGAGTTCACTGTATGAGCATAGAACTTGAAGCAGACTCCCACAGAAGAAAATGTTTGTGTATGAACAACTTGTCTTGTCAAACCTGCCAGATCATCAGAGAAAAGGCCCTGAATGGGACCTGGAAACGATCACTCTAATTGAGTGGCGGCCTAACTTAGTATGTATGATTCTGGGAGGTTGTCTGATTTATTATCGACACGCTTGTGAATAAGCTAAAAGGTATACATTCAAAAACACGTACTTGTCTTAAACCATGTGTCTTATTTCTTAAACTGTGGCCATGAAACTCATCTAATGTTGAAACAGGATGACTCAAATTAAGTTTGTCACATGACAATGTTTTTAAAGAATACCAAAACAAACCACATTATGTTTCTTTACTTCTTTATCCAGAGTTCAAGGTTGCTTGTCACTACCTGCCAGTCCTTAAGGCACTTTTAACATCTTTCATATCCATTCTTCTTGAATTAAATGCTTTTATTCTGATTTTCATACACAAGATTATGTCAATAATAATAATAAATTGTAACTGTGGCTAAGAGCCATGTGTGGATCAGCAACTAATCATGTGATTTTTCCTTCTGAATATCTGCTTTGTCTTTATCTTGTAATGACTTTTTCAGAATTAGCAACAGTATTCAGCATTAAACTGTCTCTTGCCCGTATATTAAGATTTGATTGAATTTCCTTGGTGATCATGACTACTTTATTCTGATTTTTATCCTTAATCTTGCTCCGTAGTTTACATCTTTGCCTGTGGTTTTGGACCCAATGTTGCCACGGGAAGAACCAGACAGACTGAGACACACCGCTCCGTGAATCAGTGGCTAAGAGGCCAGAGAAAAAACAAGACTCACCAAGAGGAGAGACCCTTATTCTGCATCACTCTTGTGTAACAGGTGTGCCTGAGCCTTCACATGATTTAAGATTGATTCAGATGAAGAAACACCATCTCTTCCACTCTGATTGTTTTTCTCAAGGTCCCCTTCTCTTTTATTCAGACTCTTGCACATCATCATCTCTGGTCTGCCTTTTAACTCTTCACTGTCCTGCAGTTTTTAATGAGATTAAATCATCATCATTTGTCTTTGTTTGAATTAACTATGTGCTTTCCCTGCCGCTGTTTGTTTGCACTAACTTTGATTTACGACACATCTCCTCCATCTGCTGTTCAGATCACAGCAGGACTCGACGGCCAGACCGTTGCCATGTCGACCTCATCGCTGCGGCGACAAGTAAAGAACATCGTCCACAACTATTCAGAGGCTGAAATCAAGGTTGTGTGTCCCTCTGCTCAATTGGCTTTTCTCCCTCTGTACACCCATAACCCCCATATGTCCACAGCTCCTTTATCTCTGCAGGGCTGATGACAGTGACGTCATGTAGATGCTAATAATCTAATATTACTGTGAAGCACCTCCTTACACTTTCCCCTCATTATAGTGACTTAATCATATTATTAATTCATTATTTTCTTCCTTGGCCTCCGTGATGATTGAGTTAACTTTGTTACTGAGAATAATGAGGATTGTTAATAAGTCACAGAGCATCAGCCCTTAAATGAATCTTATCGCTGGTGGTCTGGATAAAGAATAATTGAAGCTTATCTCTTGCTGTGTTGTTGTCCAGGTAAGAGAGGCGACATCCAATGACCCATGGGGCCCAAGCAGCTCTCTGATGTCAGAGATCGCTGATCTGACCTACAATGTAGTGGCCTTCTCGGAAATTATGAGTATGGTGTGGAAACGCCTCAATGATCACGGCAAGAACTGGAGACATGTGTACAAGGTTTGTCTGCGTGTGCTGACGTTGTGAATAATTGCTGAACAAATATTAGAGTATTGTGTTTGCAGAGTGACGTAATTTCCACTCAACAGGATGTATCTAAAATCACACCTTTCTGTTGAGTTAATTATTCTATAGATTTACTGCCACCTATTTTATTTGAGGGCTTAAACTGTGCATATTTATAAGATAATTACCATCAAGTGCAGTGCAGACAAATATGTGTTAGCATACAATCGCTTAATGTTGAGGGGAGAATGTGTGTGAGAGGCAAAACTCAAATAGAAATAGTATTAATGATACATTCCCTTCATGTCGAGTTAGACTACACCTGTGGTTTACAAACATTTTCTGCCCAAGGTACACCATATTCACAATAATTCAAAACAGCCCTTTAACAGAGTTGCAATATCTCAGTGGTCTGTTCAAGTTTATTCATATCTAATGTCTAATACATTCCAACAGACAAAAAGATGTATTCCTCTGAAAATATTTGTCCAAAAACATGCATAAATTCATTTCAAACTTGGTATAATTAATTTAAACACATTTAAACTTGACAGGTCATATTTGATCAAATCAGGGGAACTTCTGAAACAGCAGTGTACCCCACCACACTGGACTACACAATTTAAAGAGCCTGTGTTTTGCCTTAATGCAGGCTCATATATTTGATTTAGATGACTGCACAGCCGCGGTTGTTTTTATCTGTCCTGTCAAGTCTCCCTTTTCGGTTTGCGCCGGTCGCTCAGGATGTTGTCACCAGCGCTCCCCACTCGCTAAAGTGAATTAACCTGATAATTCGCTGCTGTGTTGACACTTCGGCTCACCTGGACTTCAGGTGGATAAATTTCGAGGCTTGCACAAGAAAATTACCCAGAGGAAGTCGGAGTGAGCCTCCCCGGTTAAAATCTGGATAAATTCAGGGTTTTTTTATGCAAGTGTGAATGGGTTTTATGTCTTGTGTCTATTTAGCAAGGATTTGATTAAAGTTAAATAGAAAATGAAAAACTTTGTCTCTGTCAAGAATCAGAAGCAGCTCTTCTATTTAATCGCAATGTAACATCAAATTTGATTGGAAAACTGTCCTTGTCCTAGTATAAATGCTTTAAAGGAAAAAAAAACAATTATTATCAGAATTTTCTTTGCCTCTGCTAAGGTGGGTGTCAATATTCCCCTTTTAGCAAGTAAATGTTAAACTTCTTCCAGTCCAGGTAGCCTACAAGTTAGCAAACAGCTGGCAAATCCAACTGTGACAACCTCAGCAACTTTACAATTGTGTACTGTACCCTCTACCTTTAATACAAATGCACAGCACACTATCCCTCTAACTAGTGCTAATAACTGAGGTAACTGAGGCCAGAAACTTTTGAAGTTTCCCTTTGCTACACGTTGATGTTTAACTCCTGGGTCAAGGTGCAGGGCAGACACTGAAGCGTGTCTCCTGGTCCAGTTTCATTCACAATGCCGTGTATACATGCAAAAATGAATCAATCTCCAACTGCCTGACAATGTGTTATTTCAACTGTGAAAAATTTGAATTAAGGAAAATTCAGTCACGTTAATGTGCTAGTATCCATTTTAAAATTCCAGTTAAGTCCGACTTATCCAACATATTGTCTTTGTCTAACTATGAAAAAAGGCTGTTGAAGCAACAAATGAATTAAGAAGATAACTAAAAGTTAAAATGTCACAAAGTACACTTAGAAAAAACTACAGAAAGATGACAGTGCAGGAGAAGAAAGAAATATTTGTGGTTGGGTGATGAATGTAAAATAACTGAAAAATGTAGGCTATTTTCACAGCTGCAACACTAAACCTACCAAGGACATTTTTTATGTGGAAGTGGGGAAGGACTAATTGGGCTGGCAGGATATCTTAAGGGCAAAGTAGAAGCTAAAATCCAGTTGTTGTTTTTTTTTGTTTGCACAAGCAACACGTCAAGGTAAAATAAGGAAATTATTTGTTTTTTGGCATCTGAATGTAGGTAAATTGAATCAAAGTAAACTTTCAGAAACAGCACGAGTAGGACATCAAGAACAGATGAGTAACACTCCTGCTGTCATGGAATTTTAAAAGTAGATTTTTTTAATGAAATAGGCACGATTCTGCTGCTAATGGTCTTTTGTGTTTAACATACAGACGTTAGTATCTATTTTATCTCCTCACACTTTCCAGGCTTGTCACATATAGTCACATTTTTGTTGTGTTATTTCTTTCCACCAGGCTATGACTCTTATGGAGTACCTGATCAAGACAGGATCAGAACGTGTCGCCCAACAGTGCCGAGAGAACATTTACGCAGTCCAGACCCTCAAAGATTTTCAGTACATAGACAGAGACGGCAAAGACCAGGTATGCAAACATACCCATGTCCACAAAGCTGTGTAGAAAGTTGAAGTGATTTCATGTGTAAGGTTCACTGTGAGGAATGTGGACGCCCTTTGTCAACCATGCAGTTCATAGTTTCTTCAAGGTTGTTCACAAACACTTTCGAACCTATCGTGCAAAGCCAGTCATAAAGTTTTATTGTTTGTTGATCATACCAACTTAGAAATAAAGAATCTTTTTCACTAAAAATTCGATGTTGATGTATTTGAATATGCTCTTTGTATGTTCTCATTAACATTTAATAATCCTCTCATTTTCAGCTTGTGATTGTGTTCTGATTTTTGTGTTTTGAAGGGGGTGAATGTGCGAGAAAAGGCTAAACAGCTGGTGACACTGCTGAAAGATGAAGAGAGACTAAGAGAGGAGAGAATCCATGCCCTTAAAACCAAAGAGAAGATGGCACAGACCTCTAGTGGTGAGATGGCTCCTAAAACAGCCTCTAAAGAGCCTGAATGCAGGGCCCTCGAATTTCAACACCATAGGATGTCTTAGATAGACTTTTTTTTTTACCAGTAAGAAGTCGTAACTTTTAGAGGAAAATTTAAATGGGAAATGTCAAGCAGACAGTGTTTGCATTCACTCCCTAAAAAACAGTGGACTACAAGATGGAGTGGCGTCAGATGATGGGTTACGCAAGTTTGAATAAATTAAATTTCAACATGAAAAATATGGGGAGTGTAGGGAGAAGGATTGTGAGGGGATGTGCAAACAAATACAATTAAGAACGAACTTGGGACACTAGGAATTAAAGCCATTGAGTTTTACAGAAAACCAGAAAAGCACAGATGGTTCACAGGCAAAAAAATATATATTTTCTTGTCTTAAAAAGTTTCTTAGATGTTCTTTATGAAAAATGTTGAGCTTCCCTGTGAGTGAAGCCCAGTTCAGACTAAGGATCTGCAACAAAATAAGACTGTTTGGAACATTGCTGATGACAGATGCATTTGTGTGAACTGAGCTGTTGCAACTTGTGTTGTGTCAGCTGAAGGCGTTGCCTGCCATTCAGTTGAAATCACCAGCAGCTGGTTTATGAACATTAGACTCATCATATGTTTCTAATAGCATATTAACACTTAAAAGTTCAGAGAGGAATTTTGTGAAACAAGATACATAGTCCATAGACTACAGTACATGTTTAATAACATTTATGGCTCATCTGTTCCCTCTAATCGTAGTGTTATCACCAGCAGTTCTCCAGTGGAAAACAATTAGTGTTTGCCCGTGAGAGGTAACAACACTCCATTTCTTTTTTTTTTTGTTAATTATTGTGCTGGTAAGGACCAAACAAGGGAAAATTGATACAAGATGGGATATCTAAGCCCCCTTGGTATTCAAGTAAAGCATCTGTGGGCTGTTAGTTTTTTTTTTTTACTTTTTTAAAAACAAAAGCAGAATTACATTTGTAGCAGGTCACTCACCCTACCCTCATTCATATCATACTTGACACATTATTTGCAGCAACATGACAGCTATGAAAAGCAAGATTAGACCCTTGAATGGAGTTGACGAATAGCCTCATTTGCAGCATGTGAACTGAAAGTTTCAGCTCACCATGTCCCAAAGTTTGGTTTAAATTTGTCTTTACAGTATTTAAATCAAGTTTCTCATCACTGTTAGATTTTAATGATGGATAACTAAAATCAGTTTCACATTAAAACATCTTAATATCTGTCTCCTCCAGCCTCCTCAGCTCCATCAGCACCCAGTCTGGGGGGCAGCCTTTCAGTGGGCTCTCACTCTGGAGGGGCAGACCCTGAGCAGGCCTGGCCCCAAAGCTCCGGAGAGGAAGATCTGCAGCTCCAGCTGGCTTTGGCCATGAGTAAAGAGGAGGCAGAGCAGGTAACATAAAACAGACGGTTTCAAATAGAAACAGTCTGATTACTGCTCTCTAAGGCTGCATTCACTCAAAGGTGACCTAAAACTGACTTTTTATGAGAGTGTGGCTTTTCCATCACATGGTATCGGATCAACTTGAGCCAACTGTACTTGGTTTGTTTTTGTTTCCCATTAGGGATCATGCTTTTTACCTGGTACAGTTTTTACATCACTTCTAGTGATGTTTCAGGCAAGCTGAGTTGAAGCTTCAATGTGATATGTCGACACTGTTTACTCCTGAATGGTCAGAGTATTGCCATAACCCAACATGAAAATAAAACACATTCATTTGTCTACTTCATAATGCTGGATGACTTACCAAATTCTCCTCTGATTTTGATATTTTGTTGTTTGGCTGCTTACAGCCGTCTCTGGACCAAAACTCATCTCCTTACTATGACAAGTAGCCACAAATGAGGAGGCAACAGATCTATTTCTTATGTAGGATGTCACAGTAGTTTTGAGCAGCCAAGCTGTGACAATCTCACCGACTTTTCAGAGTTACTATCCGAGTATTTGCTGTAATGGATAACAAACAGTGTCGAGAAGATACCACAAAAGGAAAAGCACCAAATGTGATCAATGTAAGTCATGTGGACTGATCATTCAGGAGTTGTATACAGGCCTTCTTTTAAAAGTTAAAATGAAAAAAAAAATCATAAGATCAGAACAAAAAAGATCTGAATTGAGCATTATGGCTTTCAGAATGAATGCAGCCTTAGATAAGCATTGTTGCTCAAAACTTAAAGTAGTTTTGTAGTCTGAACAGGATTCAACAGATGTCTAGATACATATAAGTTTATTTCTAGTATTTTTCACTTGATACACCTAGCTTTGCTCTCACCATATGACCCCCTGACCCCCCTCAGACTAACGCAGACCCTCTGGAGGACGCAGAGCTCCGCTATGCTCTCACTCTGAGCAAAGAGTCGCAACAAAAGGTCAGGGGCAGAGAGTGTGCCCGGCCGACTGGCTAACCAGTCGTCAACTCTCTCTTTTTCTGTCAATTTGAATTCTGTAAACAAACATAAGAGCTTGATCAATCAGAAATAATAATTCTGTCATTTGTAATTCTTTTCAGTAAACAAATTTGCATAGATTTTTGAGATGATTCCTTTTTGCCTCACTGTGGGGCACTCTTATCATGATTACATCCATTGAAAATGCAAATTAAAGGTTTTCAAAGTCATGACAAGAATTTTTCAATCTGCCTAAAAGTTGGTACACCAAAAAGTGACTAACTTTCAGCATTTTGTTGAATTTGCATGATGTTTTCAAACCATATAATAAACTAAATTGAACATTTAATGCATTCCTTGTATGGCTCTGCTTTTTTCCCCTCTTATCATCTTTGATTGCATGCACTCAGTTCTATCGTGGACCTCATTTGGGCTCTTTTCTTCTCCTGTTACAGATTTCTGTGTGCTTATTCTTTTCTTTAACTGTTTTCTTTGGGAAAAATATTTAGTCTGTTGTATGCAGTTTCAACTGTGTATTTGGAAGGTAGGTACAGGGGAAATCAGTTTAGTCATTTTTTGTAAAGAATAATCTATTTCTGCTCCTTTTCATGGTAGTTTAGGTTAAAACAAACCTGGAGTTTTTTGCTCCAGGTTGCCTGGATGGTGAAGAGAACTATCTA
The DNA here is from genome assembly GCA_037902135.1 of Cetoscarus ocellatus. Lineage (NCBI taxonomy): Eukaryota > Metazoa > Chordata > Actinopteri > Labriformes > Labridae > Cetoscarus > Cetoscarus ocellatus. The sequence continues at coordinate 589,414 of JBAMNC010000666.1, read as the reverse complement.
TGCTAAGTTAAAAAGAAGTGCCTTATTTTACAGTGTTGTAAAGAACAGTGGTGGGGGCAGCACTTTCTGATTAAAGTCTACCCGCAGTTTCCATGAAATAATCACTGGAGCAGCATGTGTCAGCATGTTAAAGAACCACAGCTGTTTCTGCATCTGTCCCTGCCTCTGAAGAGCTGCTGTGGTGAAAACTACAATTAAACCTCAGGCTTGTTTTGATCACAGTGAGATTCCTATCCTACCCATGTCAAAACATTCCTCGCCAAAATGGTTCAGTTTTATTTTGAACTCTGCTAAAGTTCATTCTTACATACTAAAATTTGCAGTCATATCTTAGCCTAGTGCTATGGAGGTAATGTACCATCAGTTTTTCTATTCCCCACTCTTACTTCTTTATACAGCCTTCAGTCTGTAAACTTGGCCTTTAGTTGCCACCTGTGTTGTGTGTCCTGAGGTTGTGTGTGTCAGGTCACTAACATCATGATGTGTTTGTTTGACAGGAGGAGCGACTGCGCAGAGGTGATGACCTGAGACTGCAGATGGCAATTGAGGAGAGCAAGAGGGAAAAAACAAAGCCTGAGGAGGTGTGTGTTCTTTCAGTGCCTTGCGCAGTTGCACTGCAGGAAGTAGATAGTTGTTAGACAAAAAGACTTTCTAACCTGCGGCAGAAACAAATCCACAAAGGGTAGCATGTGTGTGTGAATACAACATATACTTTTTTTGCCAGCATGGGATTGTACAGTCCATGGAAATATCTGGTCGCTACAATTGAGGAAAAGAAATGCAAACAACTTAAAATTTAATTACACATTTTTGATGATTACTGCATCACTATACCAGCATCTACAAACTTGTGGCAATGTGAAAATCATAGATCACTAAGGTTTTTGTGAAATGTTTTTTTGTTTAAGCAAGAGCTTTCAAAATTACAGATTTGAGAACACAACATAGTTTCTTTTTAATGACCCTGATTTTTGGGTGGAACTTAAAAACCCGTTGTCTAATTTGACCACTGGCCCCTAATTTACATCATCAGGACACTATGCAGCAGTTACCTTGTGGATGCCACACTGAGATGGATAAAGCCCTTTTCACACCACCGCGCAGCATCTACCCTGAAAACCGCCTCCCTGCTGGTGGAGTCCCCTGAAATGGAGAGTGTTTTTTAAAGCGGCTGCTACCGCCGCGGTACAAGCATGGGGTACGAGGCGGCAGTGACGTAGAGGTGATTCGGCGAACATCACAGCAGAGTCCACCCAAAAGTCCTTCACAACACTCCCTCTCTAAAAACACTTAGTAGAAATGTTGTCCCATGTCCAGTTTTTCTTCTGGTTATCTTTTTACCAAAGTAGAGCCATGTTGTAGAGCTCCAGATACTCCAACACCAACATCATGAGCTCCGCCATTGTTTGCTTTGACCTGCGAAGCCTGCTATTTCCGGGCTCTCTCCCTCCTTTGATGTGATTGGCTGCTGCCAGGCGGCTGCCGCCAGAGAGTTCAACATGCTGGACTCCAAGCGGCAGGGCAAGATCTGTGCACGTTCACGTGGGCGGCAACCGCTTTCTGGGTCCTAATGCTGCGGTTAAAACTGCTTTCCTTCTGCTGCCTGTCCCTCATTAAAATTGACTGGAGGCGGCGAGTTGTCGCACGGCGGTGTGATAAGGGCTTAAGAAAGGGGTCTTGTAAATAGCAAAAAAACAAAAAAGGTTGAAAGCCCTACCAGGTGTCTCTTGACAGAATCTTTTTTTTTTTCATTTACAGTCAATGTGAATTGAGTGATGAAGGCATTATGTTGAGTTTCACATACTGCCCACTGACCAAGTATGCAGATGATTCAGAGAGCCCCCTCCTCTCATCAGACAGGTTACATTAAATTGTTTCCAGCTGTTGCAGGCAGTAGCTGGGTGCTAAACATCCCCCTGCTAATGGAAGAAAAGAACAGTGCCTCTCCTCTCAATGTATAATTGTAGTTTATAAAGCTCAAAGACGGCTCACTGGAATATTACAAAAATCTCCATCCTCTGTTATAGGGCTGAACGATTTCAGGAAAAGATCTAATTGTGATTTTTCTGGCAGATATTGCGATTTCAATTCGATTCAGAATTTTCTTTAAATCAAGCTTCAGTGCAATATTCACTATGCTTACAATATAGACAACAGTACAGAAATCAATGATCAAAAGCACACAACACACTATTCGCCATCTAATATTAATGATGAATAATCTGTTATCATTATTTAAGGGATACTCATTTGTTCAAACTCGCCCACTTCCTCTGATCTTTTGCACTGTCTTTGTATTGTATTGTTTGCTTTTATACCTGTTTTATGCACTTTTTGCACTTTTTGTCATGTGACCTTGAGAGTCATGAAAGGCGCCCTTAAATAAAATGTAATATTATTTTTATTACTATTACTTGTACTCCTAAACAGATTCTTTTTATTGTTGAACTGCTTACCAGCACTTCAGTAAATGCAAATTACCTGCAAATGTGTAAAATAGTATGTGTAAAACAGTTGACACAACAGATCCTGCAAAAAATTGCAGCTTTGGCGATCGCAAAATTGCCTTGTCTGAAATTTCGATTTCGATCTGAAAACGATAAATTGTTCAGCCCTACTCTGTTATCAAAAAATTCCCATTTTATCGCCTCTTTGGCTATTGTCATCTACTTACTTCTCCTAAACACCATAATGCAAGACTTGACAGGAACATAACATTGTTGTAGATGCAGTATAGGAGCAAAGTTAGAGTGAAGGAAAGCCATGTTACACCTCTGTTGTGGAAAAACTGCCTCTTCAAGACAAAGGACTGAAAGCAACTAAATGCAACAAGTATGTCTGAGCATACTTGATAATAACTAGTTTATTATAATACTCATTGTCTGGACCAGGTGTTGGTAACTTTGTCCACCTAGAGGGCCAAAGAAGTTTTGTTTCTGCTGCCAGAGGGCCACGTAGTTATGCATATTCTGTTTCTCTCATTAAGACAACTATGATAATGTATCAAAAAAGACAAAATAAATTTTTCATTCGATTTGATTATAATGTTTTCAGTTAAGGCTTAAATGCAACTAGAAATATTGTATGCAATTAGATTGACAAAGAAATGAAGCTAATTTAAGCCAGTGTCTTAAAGAGGTCATGTTTTGCCTTAAATCAGGTTACATATTTATTTTTGATGACTGCTAGGATATGATCACAACCACTTATGTTCAAAAAACCTTCTTGTTTTTATATAAAGACTACTCCTGACAGTGCTGTATTCTCAGTCTGTCTGAGATGCTCTGTTGGAGCTCTGGCCCCTTAAAGGAATGGACCAGTAGACCCTCTGACTGGTGTACTGGTCTGCTCTGTGGTAATTGGTCAGTTCAGAGCTGCTTGCTGCAATGTTGTCAGCAATTCTGCATTCATTATAAGGCCAGTGGCCTTCAACCTTTGATGAAACAATGATAGTACATCACACTTGTACATCTGTTTGTGGGGGTCCTGCTGGCACCATAATGTGTGAGAGAGAAAGGTCAAGGTGCACAGACTTTTGTATTGTTCACAAAGATGCTCAGTTGAGTGGAGGGGGCATGTTAAACACAGTAAAGGGCATATAAAACTAAACAAAGCAGATTAGACCTATTTAATGTAATTAACAAAATATTTAACCAGTAATTGAAGTGTATATTACTTTTTTTCAAATGCCAACTATGTCCAAATATGTTGACGTTCTTGCAGAGAGTAAACCATTGACCAGTAATCCCACTTATGTGCACAGCGCTGTATTGGTGTTGTATTGGTGTTTTATTGGCTTGTCATGGTAAAGGACCTGAGGGCCACATTTTATTGAGGGACCTGCGGCCTTTGGGCCTTTGGGAACGTTGCCTTCCTCTGATCTTGACTTAAACTCATGTTTACGTCATCAGTGCCTCTGTCAGCTTTGTCTCTGCCTTGTTCCTCTTCTCATTTTGTGAATTTCCTCTTATCACAGCACTGTAACCTGACTTCAGTGTTGATGGGTCAGAACAATTAGTTTCCTCCAGATTGTGTCTGTGAATACATTAATATGTGACTTCTCTCTCGCTCAGAGTGCTTTGATGGAGTTGAGTGCTGTGGACCCCTGGGGGGCCCCTGCTGCCACCACTGTGGGCTCTGCAGGCCCCTCGCCTCCACCTACGGTTCCACCCCCAGCGGCTTCAGGTCCATGGGGAACCACTGCTGCTACAGACCCATGGGGGGTTGCCTCACCCACATCTCCTACAAGCTCTGACCCCTGGGGTGGGGGTGCTCCACCGACTATAGCCCCTCCTCCAGACCCTTGGGGTGAAACGGCAAACAAAGTTAACAACGTGGACCCCTGGGCAAGCACAGGTAAGGAGACATGGCACCGGTCACAAGAGAGTGAATCAGGTGGGTGGGAATGTTCTCATGGCTGGAAGAGAAGCACTGCCCACTCTTTGGGGGAAAGAGAACAGAGACCTCTACTCTTTTTCACTTCAGTGTTTCATTTCCTGTCTTCAGAAAAGTCCTGTTTCATTTTTCATCTTGTCATCTTACAGTAATGTCCTCTCATTCACTCACATGCTTTCAGTATGTAATGAGGAAAGCTAGCATGCTGAATCCATTGTCCCTCTGTATCTAAATCAGGGATTTTTATCCTCTTGTTTCTACTCAGGACTGTCTGTGGCTGTGTCTCAACCAGAGCTGTCTCCTCCTTTGCCCTTTTGTGCTTATTTAATGTGTGAGGTAGCTTCTCATTGTCTCTCCTTTACCTCCACTGAGCTGCAGACATCAAATATTAAACATGGTGGGCCTCACTGGACCCCTGTACAGAGGTCAAGGAGAGAAGCGTCAGTGTTGAAACCCAGCCCAGCTTCCTGCTCCCGCCTTACTGTGGATTGTACCTGTAAGGTGTTGTGTTAACCCTCCCCTCCCCTGCGTTTCCCTTCCCCTCCCCTCCCCTGTAGCCGTGACCCCCCCCAGTGCCGACCCCTGGGGCCCCCCGGTGCCACCCAGCACTTCCTCCTCGGGGGGGCCGGTAGACCCATGGGCAGGGGATGGGACTGTCCCTGCCTCTGACCCAATCAGCTCTGACATCTGGAGTGGCACCGCCAAACACACAAACGGCACAGGTACATTCACACTGAAAGAGACATGGACGCACAGTCACGGCAATCATATTGCACACATAGTAGATTATACCTGGACTGCCACCAGTTTAATTTTAATGAGATTAAGCAAAAAAGTGCATTGAATTTTATATTAGTGACAATTTTATTTTTGTGGTTGAGGCACATGGTAGGTAAGCTAATGCTGTTTAGAAAACTCTTGCATATTGTAGAGGCGACGTTGAAAGAGTCCTGCACCTTCTTTTCTCTGACATGAAGCAAGTGTTCACGGTTCAGAAGTTCCTCATGTCCTGTCAAATAAAAGCCGGTTTTGATAAGCAACAGCAACACATTCAACCCACACTCAGGTTTTTTGGTTTAGTGCAGTTCTGCAAATCATAACCATCACAGTGCTTTTCTTTTTTAAAGGCAAATTTTACAGGAACAGCACAAGACTATTAAGCAGAAAAGGTATTCTTTTATGAAATGTCCTACCTAACGTCTTCCTTTTAACCTTAAGTCAAAACACTTAAACAAATTTTGTGCAGTTATTAACCCTGACTTAAAGCTGCATATCTTTTTATAATGCTGAAAAACAAAAAAATTTTGCTCCCAAACAACTGTAATTATTTAAATATTCTTAGAAAAAAAAAATAATTTTCTTGAAATTATAACTAAATAATTAACAATAATGTTGTATTTATTTGTCAGATTGTCCAAGCTGTTATTAAACACATAAAATTTAACTGTTAATTTGCATTTAGGCTTGATGAGTTTATTTAACAGATTACAATTTTAACCACCTGGAGTTTTGAAAAAGATATTAGAAGATGAGGAGTATTTTTCTAGCTGCAGAAGCATTTATTATTACATTATGTAATGTGTCTGTAATAAAGTTCTTTATCTAAAGTCAGGGAAAGACGCATTATATTATTTTGAATTTGACACACAATGCTGATGTGACTGGAGTTTATGCACCCCTGTGCAAGAAATGATGTTTGTGCTCCGGTGGTTTAATAAAAATGATGCTATGTCACATGACCCCTGTGACTCCACGGCTTTAATAATGAGCCCAAACATTTTTAATTTCAGGTTTTGCAAATGCTAAACTATCATATTCCCTGCTCACGCCTCAGATTAGAAGAGCAGTACTACCTCATACTACAGCCTCTCCTGACAGAGTAGAGGAGTATGATAAGTAGCACTTTTGGCAGGAGTTTCCTCCTCCCTTCCAGCTGACTCAACGTCTCAAATGCAGCAGAGAGAAAAAGTTTATTATGTTTGTAAGATCTGACATTACTATAATTCACACTAGTATTAACCATTGATGTCTTATTTTATTTAGAACTGCCACATTTCTAGTTTTTATCCAAATAGGGAGTTAAGTATTCACTCAGGACAGCTCAAAGTAAGAGTAAAAGTACAATAAAGAACAGTGTCTATTGAAAGTATCTAAGCTTAGTTTTTAACCATAATTTGAGTTATTCACAAAGAGAGAGTAACTTAACTAGAACTACTGGAAAGTGTAAATGCTGTCACAGTATCTGGGTATCAGCAGACTTCAGTGACTTATTTTGTACATGCGCTTCTACATACTTCTTGAGGCTTAACAGTGTGTCAGAGCTCTTTATCACAAAAAACACTTGAGTTGTGTCCTTCCTTAAAGTCAGTGCAACACTTATTAAAACAAAAAAAACCTTTATCCAGTACATTTCTTTGTATTTGATTTACAAATCAAGAAAGTGGTAAAAATGCTAAACACTGTCAAGTTAAACTTGAAATGCAAATATTGTTTTCAAACATCCGGTTAAAGCCATATGAAAAAAAAAAAATCCAGGGGGCTAATTGAAGTTCAAAAAAAGTTGTTGTCTGACAGCCCTGTGAAATACTTTATACATTCAGTTTCATGCACACAACAGTTGTCTTGTCTCACATTTCATCCTCCTCAAGTTTGTGTGGTAATGTCTGTGATGTTTTTGTTTTATAAAGATAGAATGACTTTCTATTCTCTGTCTAATTTTACATTTGTTTCGCCTCCTTTAGGAGACCCAGAGCGGCGAGGGTCCCCAGCACTTGGCTGTGACAGTACAGGCTCACCGGTGCCCTTTGACCTTTCATCTCTTGGTTCTTCACTTCCTGTTCGTAAGACCCCCGAGTCCTTCCTCGGTCCCAACGCAGCACTGGTGGATCTTGATTCCCTCGTGTCATCCAAACCCAAACCCAAACAGCCGCCACCTCCTTCTATCTCCTCCTCCTCAGCGCACAACCCTTTCTTACAGAACACAGGTGAGCTGCTGCTGTAATTATTAGTCATGTTTTTCAGGTTTAAGTTTTATTCATTTCTGTATGATTTAGGTCAATTTGCCACAGATTGTGCCTTCTGCTGTTATAAAGGGTACTGTATTTATTTATTTGTACAGTAGATTAAATGTAACATATCTGACTTATTTTTATTGTTTTTAGCTGTTATATTCTCATTTGTATTTTACTATATCTACTGTTTTGTGTTTATAAATGCAGAAAAAATACATTTTACAAATCTATTGTCAAAAACTTGGAATTTTCTCTTTCCTCAGATTACCACATTAGCTGGTAACCCAGAGATCATCTTAAGTGCATCAACCTTCTCTTGAAGGCTGAAACTGATTAATATTTTGTGTTCAAAAGAAAATTAAAAAATTAGATCTACTAGATAAAATATAATAGATTCTACAGTTCTTATTTACATTATTTTCAAAATAGAAAGACTGAGCAATAATTTTAATTTGAAAGTATTTCAGAGTCTTTTAACTTGTTTGAATTGATATTCAACTACAGGGTGGGCCATAAGTTTCCATACATAGAAAAAATAATCATTCTTGTTGTTCAACCATTTTTATTTATATAAGAGAGCACAAATGATGCTCTGCACCTCTGCTGACAGGCTTTCTGACAGTCTTTGCAGAATTATTAACGAAAATGTGAAGAACTGTCCTGTCTCACACTAAAGAAATCCTTTAAAGCAATTCCTGGATCTGCGTCTGTGTTTGTGCAATGACTAACATTCCATCAAGGTCTGAGGTGAACTTTAAGAGTTTCTTGCCCACAGACAGTCAGACAGACAGACTGACAGACTGTCAGTCAGTCAGTCAGTCAGTCAGTCAGACAGACAGACAGACAGACTGACAGACATTGTGCCAGATATTGACTTTAAACTGTTTCTCACCCTACAGGCTCATCTCCTGCTCCTGGCATGGCCGTCACTCCAGGTAGCACCATCTCTAGTAGGGGCGTTTCTCCAACACCTGCCTCCTCGAACCCCTTTGGTGTGGCTCCACCCATGACCTCCATCTCCCCTCAGCCCTCGTCGCTGGGTCTGAGCGGCCTGCGCTCCAGTCCTGTGCCTCCCAATCCCATGCTGAGCATGGTGCAACCAGGACTGGGCATGGGGCCGATGGGTGTGGGGATGGGGGCTCCTGGAATGATGGGCATGATGCAGGCCAGTCCCATGGGCCTCCCCTACAGCAGCCTCTCACCGATGGCCCCTCCAGGCACGTCACTGCTGGGGCCCGGAGGCGCAGCACCTCCGCAGCTGATTTTGGGTGGGCCAGCTGGATCGGGAGGAGTGATGGGAGCGGGGGGAGCAGTGGGAGGTGGAGGAACGACGGGAGCGAGCACCAACCCTTTTCTTCTTTGAGGAAGCGTCACCACTACTTTGCTCACCTGTTTTGACCTCCTCTGTCGTACCTGCTGCCACCCTCCATCATCCCCCAACACATTTTGTGTCCGAAAAGAAAAATGTGTACATCTCTATATTTAAAGAAAAAACAAAAAATCAAAAATTACGTTTATCTTTTCCTTCAGAAGCATTATTTCATTTCAAAATAATTCTCCATATTTCGTTCCTTTTATTTCAGTTTGGGTTATTTTGGGTGGGAAATAGAGATCTATTTATTTTGTTTTAATTCTCTTCTGTTCTGTATGTTCATCATCATGTTGTGTTCTTTTCTTCAGTCCTGTCTGGAAGTGAAGGTAAGTCTGTGAGAGCAGGAGGCTTGTCAGTAGTGTCACTCATCTCTGTTCTAACACGACTGCACTGAGAGACAGATGGAGGGAGAGGGGATTATAGCCACTAACAAACTGAACAGACAAACTGTCGATCCTGCCTCTTCTTTTTTTCTCCCTCTGCAATGAAGATGAATACTGAATCTCTAAATTTCAACCAGTGCATGAAGGATGATTTTTCATGAACTCCAGACAGAGATATGGACTGAGACACCTGCATCAACATTTCAGGCACAATGTGGTCAAATTTTTTCACTTTTAATTTAATTTAATGTTAACTGTAATTTATTTTTTTCCAATTATTTGGGAACGAATAAAGAAGAAAAAGAATCACTTGATAATGCCATTTAAATCAAATGCTTATTATTCTTTTCTTTCTGATTATTGTAGAAAACTCAAGAGAGTGATGGGGAGAAATGACCAGACGTGTTGCTGAATGTGTGAGAGAGAGACTGAGATGCTCATTTGTGAGTGTACAAGTATGCAAAAGTGCAAATGCCTGTTTCCGTGTAAATGTATCGATATCTGTCTCCATTTTCCCAGTGTCCGATCTTATTTCAGTGACTCAGAAAGAAAGAAAGAAAGAAACAAATGACATCAAATATTTTTGTTTTTAAAAATTGTCACTTGTATAATATGATGTAATGTTGGGATTTCAAATGAGGTATTATAAGGGTCACACATTTCTCTGCCAATCTTTGTTTTTGTTTTTTCAATCACACATTTCATATGGGATCTCTGGTGTACAGGTTTCCCAGAGTACCACTGTCCTGTGTTTCATCTCTTTGCCTTCAGGGAGGGAGACGTAATGAAGCTTCTTTAAAAAGACAATAAATGAATGACAGAAAACGAAAACAGGGACTTGACAACATGCTCCATGCTGGTCTTTTAATTTAGTTTGATGAATTTATCGTTATTTTATATCAACAAGAAAAAAAATATCTCTTTTATTGGGTCAGGTTGAATTTTGTGTGGTGATGACTGTGAACATTCACATTTGAAAAGCAAAATGGAAAAAAAAATCAAAAGGAATTTATGAAATAAAATGAAAACACAGGATGCGTGTTCAGCTTGTTTCATGCTTGCTCTTTAGTGATCAATTTGTGCTTCTTTCCTATAAATGCTTTATGTACTTCCTAATACAACATGAAGGTATTTGAAGGTCAGTTACTTTGGTATAAACATGTCTATAACTCAAATACATAAAAACACCCAGCCTATAATCTACAAAAATATTACAGCATATGAATTTGAAATCTTGACAAACAGCAATCAGCTGTATTCAAAAAGCTTCTCCCAAGTTTTCTCAAGATGTTCAACAGCTGCGGTGTCGTACAGACGAGTCACATTTCTCTGAAATATTCAGTTTTATTATTTCTCTTCACTTCCTCTGAGGGTCAGGCGAGCAGAGAATCCCAGTCAAAGTCGTCCTGGATTTCCTCGCTGTTGCTGTGCAGATTCCTCAGAGGAGGACGCGGCCGAGGGGTCATGGACTGAGGCTGCATCACGGCTAAGACACAGATAGACAGAAATTCAGTGAGAGTGCAGCTGGGATGAAAAAATAGCAACAGTGGTTAGTTTTTACTAAAAGCTCCCATGACCTGAAGCCTGAGATTAGCTTAGCTTCAGCATTTTTACACATAGTGTCCTCCATCACTCAGTCCCTGTTTAAAGAGACTTCCTGAACTTGGGAGGAATGGTTTGAGAAACCAGGAACCGTTTTTGTGTTGATGCAGTCATGTGAACTGGGGCAGGTTAAGGGGTCATCTAGGATGGTGTGAGCCTCTTGAAAACTCATCTGCCGCCCATAATCATAATCTATTGTTGGTAATAAAGTTCAAGGTCAGGGCGAAGTATTAATGCAACAGTTGTGCTTCGTTCACTGTGTAACCTTTGACTAATAATGATCACGGATGTAGCCTCAGTGACTATGTGTTTTGGCAAAAATCAAGTGGTATGTTGCATATCGCGATACAAGAGACAAGAATATTTTGCTTAAAATAAACGTAATAGTACATTTTTTTACAGTTCCTTATCAGTGTTATTTATATAAAGCATGTGTCATATACTGTCTCAGTGATGAAAATAACGGCATTAGCCTGTTAGGCAGGCAATTTTTTAAACAGCTCTTTCTGTGCATTTTGGTCCTCTGCCCCCACTGAAAACCCATATTTTGGAAAGCTCTGTTTCCCCCATGTGGAAAGGGAAAACAGCATTTTGGGCCCGTTGCTTCACACTCTGCACAAACCTCTCCTCAGGGTGAAGTCACACTATGCAACAACACTATCACTGTTGTTAACATGTAGCAGTGTGCGTTGCTGAACTGTTGCTGTGTTAAGTGTTGATAACTGGACTGTTTACATGCTAACACATCCTTTTTGTCGCTTCTTTGCTGTGATGCTGTTTTAAAAACACTCTGACAATACAAATGCTGTTGACGTTCTGGACAAGACCTGGTGTTTTAGTTTAACAAGTTTTTTAACATGATTAGAATGTCACCCACCATGGTTTTAAAAACTCAGAAGATGATTAGACAACGTTTTGTTTTTTTGTATAACTAAATCATGCCTGTAGCCATCGCTAACCTGACACCAGATAGACTGCTCATTGAGTTTCATTGGTCCGTTTGGGAAAGAGCCCATAGAAAGTGTTAAATAAAGGTCAGCACCTTTGATAAGCATATCCAACAGATGGTTGGACGATCTTTCTGTCCTTAGCTTCTATTATGGACCAATCAGATAATGTAGTAGGTGGATGGTACTGCTGGTATGTAAAGGACAGAATGTGTGCTACTTCGTAAAACAAACTATCACAAGAAGATCCTTTCTATCGGGAAGTTCGCTGTGTTGTTGGTTTTTCATAAATGTGGTCCAGATCTGGTAGAACTGCAACTGAAGCTGTTAGCATCTATGCTAATAATCTCTCTATACGAGCAGTCACACCCTGCTTTCGTCCTGCTCGAACTCCTGCCTCTTCCTGCTCTAAAGGACGCTGGTTGGGGCGTGCCACTGTGGGACACTTACAATTGTAGATTGGAGCTTTGCAAGATGGATCTGTCTGATTACAGACATTGTACTAGGCTGATCCATCTGCACTGCAAGGTTAAGCCATCATCTCTTTTTCCCCAAAAGACACTGACTAATCCGGTCTTTTTCTGACTCGAAGCAAATTAATCAGTTCAAAAAGGTCTGCAAGAAAAACCCAGCTGCTTTACTTTGTTTGAATCTTTCACAGAACATCACAGAGTTCAAGAATAAATCCTACCTGGAGCCACATATCCAGCTCTCTGTCCTACTTTAAAACTAGTCATGGCAATCAGCACTTTTGGAATAAGCTCCTCTCCAAAGACATCACATTACTCCAAAAAGGACAAACTAGACAGTTCAGTGTGCTGTATCTTGGTTTTAAAAGATAAAGCTGTTTGAGAGCAAAAGATGCCAGAATAACATTATGAAGGGGTAAAAATAAATGATATTAAGGTTTTTAGGTACCTCCAAGCTTTAGTTTTGTTCAGAGGTTCTTGGAATAAGTGCTTTTAACTTCCAAACAGAGATGAAATAATAAGGGACGCATACATCCCAACACCTCCTCGTATGAGCACATGATATCAGACCTATGAGTGTCAAACAACGCCAGTGTCTCACCTGTTGTGTGAGCAGGATGCGTGAGCTGAGGTCTTTGCAGTCCTGGTCCCTGCAGGGTCCTGCGGGGCGGCTGTGCTCCAATGGCAGGCTGGAGAGTGGGGCAGTGGGGCAGGGGTGAGGGATGAGTGAGGCTGGCGAGGGTGGGGGGTTGATTAGCTGTGAAAGGTGGGACCTGAAGTGAGTGAGGAGCACCCATAGCCAGAGGGGAGTTACTCCCAGAGTTGATCATTCCCTTCTGAGTGAAGAAACGGTTCAAAGAGTCGCAGAGGGAGGTGAAGAGAGCTGGATCCAGGGCCCAATCACAGAGCTCCGCCTGACGCATGCTCTCCAGCAGATCTACAGAGAGAGAGAGGGGGAGAGGTTTTTATTTTTTAAAGTCATTAAGCTTTATAAATATTATTAGTACCTTTAATTTTTAGAATATTCCCAGTGTAATTATTTATTATTTAATCCTGCTATTTTACATTTATTTCATCATTGTTTTATTTTCATGAAAGGCTTTGCACTGTTTTGAAATGTTTAAGCCAGCAGAGCTCTTTGAATTGAATGTAAAAATGCCTCTGAGTGATCCTGTTTCTGTTTAGGACCTGACAAAGGCTTTGCGGCCCCCCTCTCCCAATGCTTGATAGCTTTGCTGATCTCTGTTTCATGTCTTTAAAACAAAGAAAACTGTAGCCAAGGTGACATAACCACAGTCAGAGCCATCTTGCCAAGCTCCAACCTACAGCCATTGTGAGCGGCCTAAAGCGGCACGGCCCAATCAGAGTCCTTTAAAACGACACAACAGCAGACAGTGACTTAAGTGCTTAAACAGGAATTAGCATAGATGCTAATGGCTTCAGAAGCAGATTTATTAGATCTGGACTCCATTTTTTCCTGAATGAAAAACAAACAACACTGAAAGCATTCTCTGCAGAAATGATTTTTTTTGCTTCACTTCACATGTTTTGGTGAAAACTTGTTCCATGAAGTGGCTCACGTTTGTATCTTAAAACTGCCGGATAAGTTTATGAAAGGTTCTGCCCTTTCCCAAACACTTTCTACGGGCTGCTGCCAAGATGGACTAGTTAAATACATGAATCTGTCCATCTGATGTGCCAGGTTACAGGTGATGGCTAATGCTGTTAAATTTTAGGAGCCATTTATGGTCTAAAAAGACCTCTCACAAGTGATTTATTTGGATTTTCAAAACAGTCATAACAAGTACAAAAAGTAGTTACCTGTGATATGTGTAACATCTGTGTGACGGCTTGATAAATGTAAATTTACAGAGATTTGATTGGATTTCTGAAATGTTAATGTAACAGAATTAATGCTAATGATAACAAGCTAATGCTGTTGTCATGGATATACAATACGCTGGTGCTGTGTGCCATTTTGACATCTGACCTGATGGCAGTTTGTGTTGTGGATAAAGTATATGAGGTAGACTGCTGTGACACATTTTTTGCTGAATCAGTACGACATCTGGGTATTTTTGGAATACTGCTGATTTTGTAGATGTTTGCATACTGTATAGTACACACTACAATTTAGAAAAATCAGTTCCCACGGCCAGTGCAGCAGGCAACTTCAAACACATCCAACATGCTAGTCAGTATGTTCTTCCCTGAGATTGAACTGAGGACATTTAATCTGTAACTGTTTTATTTGAACTAGTCCTTAAACACACAATTCAGTATTAGTATGTTATTCTTTTTAGTAAAGCCTCATTTGATTAATTATAATTCTTTACTTACATATTAGTGTCTGTTTTTCTCTAGTTTTTCTTTGCAAAATCACTTTGCTCCATAGCACAAACCTGGGTGACCAGAGAGGTCAATGTTGGCCCAGTCGAGGTTGCTGGCAATGCGGCAGCTCTCCTTCAGAGAATCTGGATTACTGAACCAGTCAGCTGGCACAGCTACAGGATGAGAGGAGGGACACTTCAATAAACACTCGTCTATGCTGGTTTTATTTTCTCAACAGACAGACAGATTAATAGATTAATAGATTAAACAGTGGATTGATAGGTACTGTAATAATGTATGAATAATAAGTTAATGCTTATACTTCAAATTTGTCAGGAAATAAAGGAATGATTTAGGGCTTACTGTAATGTGGAACACGCTCCACCTCAGGAAGGTGTGCTGGCGGTGGAGGCGCTGCAGCTGGAGCAGGTGGGGGCGGTGCAAGGTGAGGAGAGAGCGGTAGGAGCGTTGGAGTATGCAGAGGTGTAGTGTCATTGTTAACATTTGTCAGGGGCGTAATCTCAGCTGGAAAAGGAAAACAAAAAACCCTGCATGTTAGGCTGCTTTTAAAAAAGTTCATTAACTGGTGGGTTCACATTTCAGCGTCACACAAATCCCACTTACACTGAGAGCCTCCTCTGTCCCGCATGGTCTTGAAAATGGACTTGAAAGATGCGTACAAGTCTGGCAAATTCAGCTCATCAAAAGTAAACCGCAGCAGAGGATCAGTGGAGGAGTTCAGGGAGGAGGCAGGAGGGGCAATGCCAGATGCAAGGCTGACAGATACAGAGGTGTGAGGGGGTCCAGGCACGGTGCAGGCAGGAACCAGGGTGCAGGAGAAGGGTGGAACAGAAAGAGGCCCAGAGTTAGCAGGAAAGGAGAGAGTGGCTTCAGAGAATGGGGGTGCAGACGGAGGTGTAGCAGAGACAGAGGGGAGGCAAAAAGTGGTGGTGGGTGGGTGAGGAGGTGGGAAAGAGTTGATGGAGGTGATGGGGGCAGGTGGTTGGAGTCCAGGAGGAGGAGGAGGAGGATGAGGGACAGGGAGACTGGACACTGGGCTTGGCATGTAGGGCAATGGTTGCTGGAAAAGAGACAAAAAAAGAATACAAGTGCAGTCTAATGATAAACGATGTTAATGACACACAGAGCATGCCCAATGAGGACGTGACTCTACCTTGCAAGGTGGAGGAGACAGGGAGGCAGGGCAGGGGGAGTGTTGCTGAACTGCACCCACAATCTCTGTGCCCAGAAGATGTGGGTCTGTGATGGAGGTTGGTTGTGGTTGATGAGGTGAGGGTCCTCTCTCTGCTTGTGTCTCCACCTGAGAACAGCACAAATACACTATCTATCATTTAGGAAAAGCTCAAACAGTTCTGCTGGACAATAAAAGCTAAATTACTCTAATTTTTAAAAATGTACATGATTTTTCTGGGGACTACAAAAAAAAAAGTCAATATAAATTTTAAAGCCTGTAACCCATGGCCTGTTTTTCTTCAAACCAATCATCAAGCAATGGTAAATCAATGAGTAAATTATTCCACAACGAAAATAATTATATTCATAATTATGTCCATATTTATGGACATAAGGACTGTAAATATGCCACTGACTATATAGTATATACTTTTTTTATACTTAAAAAAAAAATTATTTCTTTTTTACATTACTGTGTTGATTTGTAATTACCTTATTTTTCAGTATAATGCTTCTTTCTTATACTTCTCTTGTATCCTGCAGCTGCTGTATATTTTGGAAATTCCCCCTGTGGGAGGAATATCTTATCTTATCTTATCTTATTACTACCTACAAGCAAAACAGAACTAAACCAGAAGTGCTCAGAGAGCACTATCCTCATTGCTGACGTTGTTTGCCAAGTTATTATCAAAAATAAGGAAATCTGCCCTATCTCGCTACGTTAACAGATCTTTTAAAAAAAATTCCTGGATCTGTATTCATAATTTGATCAGCACCAAAAAGCAATTAATTTCTTCCTTGTGCCAACATTCCCTTGAAACTTCATCGAAATCTGTTGACAGCTATTTGACTTATCTTGCTCACAGGCTAACAAAACAAAACAAAAAAACAACAATAAACAATGAAATGTCATCAAACACATAACCTCCTTTAGCTGAAGCTTAAGTGACAGTTTTTTTTTCCAGGCTTTATTATTTGTTACATTAAACATTGAGGCTTGTTAAAACATTTTAGTACAACAAGTGCTCAGAAAGCACAAACCTCTGGCGAGACATTTCTGACATTGTTATCCAGGTTGGCAGGAAAAATGTGGAAAACTGCTCTATTTTGTGATGATAACAGACCCTTTAAAAAAAAAAATCCAGGATCTGCATCTGGTTTCAGATCACCACCAAATCTGATGACTTCTTCCTTGTGCCATGACCAACATTACCGCGAAATTTCTTAAAAATCTGTTTAACACCTTTGGAGTTATCTTGCTAACAGACAGACAAATGCTGGCAAAAACATAATCTCCTTAGCGGAGGTAACAAAGCACTTATCCTGTGGACTTTCAGAATAAAATAACCAGAATTTTATATTTTTTCAGCTCTGGTTTCCAGAGCTACAGGGACCAAATGAAGGTCTGAATCATCCTAACTGATATATACAATGTTTAATGCAAAAGTCCATTTCCCCCAAAAGCCAGGCTTTTATTTTAACGGGTTTAAACTTGTCTCCCACGATCAGATAAAACAAATGAAGTCTATAACCACAGTCAACAGGGTTTAAGGCAACAGTTTCACATAGAGCAGCCTCTGTTGGATTTGTTGCTGTTCGGTTGGGGGATAAATGCAAGAAACCGGAGAATAATTTCTTGTAGTTGGTGTTAAATGTTCACAGATTTTATCTTTTAATGCAGCGAACAGCACATGTGGCTTTTCAGTTGTTATTTCTCTGTTGTAAAAGCAGAAACTCAGATGAAAACTACCTTAAAAACTCTGCCTTGTATTCTTCAACTTTCTGACAATCTTAATTCTCAGGTTCAGATTCTCCTAAAAAAAAAAAACTTGTGTAAAGAGTTGCAGCTTAAAAGTTATTTGTGTCGTTCTGAGAACAATTCTGAGAAAGGAAATGATGGGGATTTTTTCTCAGTAACGAGGCAGTCTTGATCCAGTTACAAGATATGACACATCCTTTCAAAATCTGTGATTGATCGATAAAAAAGGAGAGAAAATGAACAAAGAACAAAACAAACAACATCTCATAGTGGTAGTGGGCATAGTAACACTGTAAAGCCACTCAGCTAAATCATAACATCAAGTGAGATATTTTATCATTCTGAACACTTGTGAAATTGACATTTTTGTTGAATATGTCATAAGCCAAGCTCTTAAATTATCAAGCCACCTGCTCAGTAGCCTCTTCATATGTTGATAATACAGAAATGACTGTCTGAGAATATAATCAGTGATTTATTTACTCTGTGGACCAAACCACATTTAAAGAAACACACCATGCAGTCTCATGCTACACAAACACAGTCCAAAATGAGACACATCTGAATATTTTTCTTTTTTGTTCAGCTTTCTCTTATTCGATAAGAATATTATTACTGCCATCACATATCGATATCTGATATTGTTTGACGCCAAAGTTCACTGTCTGACTTCTTAAAGGTGTAATAGTACGAATGGGAGGTCATGCTGTTCACTGGAGGTTCCCACTTGGTAACTCCAGTGATGTCCTGGCCCATGCTGCCCATCAGTCTTGATGGTTTGGGGGCTGAGGAGCTTGTAGTAGGATCACCATTGTCACTGCTTGGAGTATTAATGTAAACAGAGCCTGGATCTGTTTAAGGAGGCAAAGCTTTGGCAACAAAGGGCCATGTGGTAGAGTATGTAACTTAGCAGAGGTGTATTAGGGCATAGGCGAAGTTAGGAGTCTCTTCACTGAGCATTTATACTTTCATAAAGGCACAAATATCTTTGAATTCAAATTCATTCACTGTTTGGAAAACAGGTTTCCATTTTCCCCTCAGAAGCTCTTAGGCCTCCTAAAAGATCTACACACAACTGCAAACAGTTTTTTCACCTCAACAGCTCTGCCTAGGCCTACAACGTTTTGTGAATATATTTGTCTTTACATTAATCTACAGTTAAATGGGGAATTTTAGGATTTTGTTTTAGAAATTTGTCACTGTGAGTAACTCATGCTGCTTAAAAGTCCTCCTTGCCCTGACAGTTTAAAAAAGTATCTGCATGACTAAAAAACGCATTTCAAGTTGAAGGTGAGCTTTGAAGTAATGTATACACCGGGTATTAAATCTGCCAAGAAAACATGCCCCCTAAAGTTGTCAGAATCTTCATAATCAACTTTTCTGCAAACAAAGTTTAACATTTAAATTACTGTAATTAAAATACAGGGAAAAACTAAATTATCCAGCTTTTCTGTGGTTTCTTTGAAGCTCTTTGAGATTTTTATGGTTATGAAGCAGACTAAAAACAATGTAGATTTATCTACATATGACCTACAGAGGCAAGCAGAAGTGTCCCCAAGACGACTTGATAGTCCAAGAAAGATCATTACGTCTATGTTGATAATATGCTTATACTTTCCTTTTTTAACGGACAAGAAGGTTTTTTAATTCATACCTTTACATGTTTTGACGGAAATCTTCCATCTTTGTCAGAAGTGTCATCTGATATTAGTGTGACGTGTCTCTTTTCCGTCGAAACATGTAAAGGTATGAACTGAAAAACCTTCTTGTCCTTTAAAAAACAAAGTACAAGCATAAGACGACTTGATGTTTCTATGGAATTGTTCTGTAATCCTGTAACAGGGTATGTGTCAGACTTGCTGGTGGAATTAGCTTTTTCAAAATCTCAAAGTGAGACATAACTTAAAATGCACAGGATAAAATCACCAAAGAGCATTATCACCTTACTAAGTCCATGGGGCTTCAGGTTTGACACTACATTAAGTTTCTCACAGAGCTGTAGACTGCTGACCTGACACACCGGATGGACCATTCAATGAATTTCACTAGTCCATCTGGGAAAGAGCCCATAGAAAGTGTTTGGGAAAGGGCAGGATCACTCAAAAGCATGTCTGGCAGGTGATTGGATGATCGTTGTGTCAATCACATTCATTACAGGCCAATCAGATAAAGGACAGAACGTAAATCACTTTGTATAACAAACTCTCAAAAAAACACGTCAGAAGTGGAGCGAAAATATCCTTCCTATTGAGAATTGGCTGATTGGGCTGTCGTCTATCGTTTTTCCAGCAATGCCAGTTTTGAGCTGTGTGCTTTTCACAAATGGCCTCCCAAATCACATTTCTTCTCGCAACGCAGAGATGTGTCTGCTGGAGTTCATCAGTGTGTTTATTTGCCTCAAACTCCATGGCTTCAAACTTCAGTTTTCGTTAACAGCCACTCTGCTCTCTCAAACTCTACATGGTGACGGCCAGTAGCACACGCAAAATCCTCATTTAAACATGGCCACTTTTGCACCTTATCAATTGCGCACGCAGTCATAGTAGATCACCTGCAACACGCCCATGCAATTTTATGGTTTGCACATGCAATTTAGCGCTCGTTATTTGGGATCTTAGTAGATCAGGCCCTAAATGAGGCTGATCCAGCTGCACTGCAAGGTCAGTCGACTGCTGGTTATTTTACGTACTGTTCAGGAGATCAATATGTGGAACATTTACCCAGCAATTCATAAACTAAACTCAGATTGCTCTCATTTGAAACTCAAACACTCTTTAAAAAGTACTCTCTTAGGCATCCTGCTTCCCTTTGTATTCTTGTGTAATAGCTTATATCTAATACTGTTCTGTCTTTCAATCGTTAGGCTTGTTTGTTATTGCTTTTTTCCTTTATATTATTTGTTTTTTTTTCTCTGTTAATGTGTTTAAAGACCTATCTAGGGATTGGAGCTGCAAAGTAGCTCAGGCTTTACAGGTTGTAGAGTTTAGCAACAGTTTCTTGCTTTAAACTTGTGCCTATATAAATAAAAATTTAAATAACTTTTGTCAACTTTCATTTAGTTTGAACTATGAATGAGTGAAATTAAACACCGTACACTCTGGTTCTCTTCTTCCTCTTCTGGATAAGGACGTTTGGGTGCTCTTACATCGGCAGGTCCATCCATCATCCAATAGGAGCCCTAAAAATAAAGTTTTGAATTTTAAACTCTGTTAGGCAATCAATTTTCATTCACTCATAAAAGCATGTTTGGCTTTCAGTTTGTAAATATATAGGGATTTACAGTGTTATAAGTATGGTACTGGTATCAACTGATATCAGCCTAAAAATGTCAATATCAGTATCAGCTGATTTTGAAATTTTTGCTATAATATTGGATGTAATATTGGCAAAATACACAAATGAACCATGAAGCTGACCCTTATCATCACTGCATAAGTACATCTGAAAATACGGAGTTTAATTTTCTTCAAGAGGTAAATGTTTTTCTTGTTTTACATCAGTACCATACACACATTGACAGTCACGTTGAAAGCAACAAGTCAGTTTCTGTAAAGACTTCGTGCTCTTGATAAAAAATATTGCTATGGGTATCAGTGTAAGTGACCTCAGAAATATCTGCACATCAGATATCAGCTAAAATCCAATATTACTCATCCCTATGAATATTCTGTGAAACTCACCTTGCCAGGATCATTCTGTGGCCGAGGAACTTTCCTGAAGCATTTATTCAGGGACAGATTGTGCCGTATGGAGTTCTGTGAAGGAGATGGATTCAGAAAAGTCAGCCAGTGGTCTAAACCTTTTTCAAAATTCAATCACCAAGAAACGAGTGTGCGCTTTAGTTCAGAGGTTGTCTGTTATTGTTCTTCATCTAAATGAAATCTTACTTTCCATCCTCGGCCAGCTCGACTGTAGTAAGGGAAGGTGTCACTGATCCAGGTGTAGATGTCATTCAGACTCAACTTCCTCTCTGGTGCAGCTGCTATTGCCATGGCGATGAGAGTAGCATAGCTGTGAGGGGGCTTCCCTTTAGAGTTTGTAGGGGAGGGGTCCGGCACAGAGGATAAAAAGTCTCCTCTCTCCCTTCCTCGATCTTTCTTCTTCTCCCTCTCTCCTCCTCCTCTCTCCCTCCCTGAGCGCAGGGTGCTGAATCCCAGCTGAGGCAGCCAGTCAATACTGGTGAGACTGGAGTCCAACTCCGAGGACATTGTCTTCCTGTTTCTCCTGGATCTGAAGGATCAGAGGGGGAAGTGCAGAACCAACATGTCCTTTCACTTTTTACTTTTGAAGAATCACAAACACAGAGACATACACTACTGGATCCCCCCTCTGCCTGTAATGTTACACTGTCAACAGTTGTGTTCCTGTACAACCAGTGTCAGATGACTACCATTATGTCCACACTCTGACACTGTGTACTCCTGTGGAAAGTTCACTCTCAAAAACACTCAAAGTGCATAAATCTAAGTGTAATGGTGTGCAAACTCAACCTACAGTTTACATTTCTGAGGAATATTAGTGCCTTGCTTACCTCTCCAGTCACTCGAGGCCCAAGGCCTTAAAAAGTGTTGATATTAGATGCTGTCATCAGCTATGCACATCTGAAGACAAACTGGTGTCCCACCTCCCCTTCAGATCCCTTTGTTCCGCATGTTGATCCCCTCGAGGCCTCCAGTCATACCTTTACTTTGAGAAAGTTTGTATAACTTTGTAGAAATTTACACAGAAAACTTATCGAGGAGCTTCCTTTTTCTCTCCCTCCCTCCCTCTTTCTTCTTCCCCTCCCTTTTCTGACTACAGCAGAATAACGTCACCCACTCCTCCCCCATGTGACATCACCCTTTACACCCGCCTCTGTGAACTGATCCCACCTCTAAAGCCTGTCATAGCTGGAAGCAGCAGTTTCTGTGGCCTCAAGTTTCACCTTTCACAAACATGAGGGAAAAAAAAGAAAAGCAGTGCACGTTTTAAGTAGCAACAACACTTTTTATTAAAGCACTTCTGCATGTGGGAAGTATTCTTTACAGTACTGTCCACACAGAATGACTGCTGCAGGTCGGCCTACATGGAGCTGAAGAAGGCGAGGAGGCCGGTGTCAGGGGACGGGTGAAGCATGAGCTTCTGGATCTGTCAAATAAAAGTGGATGGAATATGAACAGTGTGTAAGAAAACGTTTTATCAAGTAGTACATTATGTATTTAACATAATCAATACAATAACAAGATTAAAAAAAAAAAAAAAAAAAAGAAAAAAAGATAAATGACCCAAGAGACAGAGATCTGTATGAGCTGGATTTACAATGCTCATTTTATTTTGGAGCCATACTGAACAGATTTGAGGGGAAATAATTCTGAGTATTTGCTTTTCTTTAACCACAGACACAATTGATGGGTGGCCCATACTTTGACTCAGTGTATCTTATTATGTTGAATTTGTATAAAGCTGATTTAAGAGTCTTCCACTGGCTGTTTTTTAATGCTGAAGATAAAAAAAAAAAAACACTGGCTGTCACTGTTTCTAGTAAGTTAACTATGAGAACTTACTAAATTATGAATTTTATTAGGGATGCGCGATATTGGATTTTTGCCAATACCTGACATGCCTATATTTTCAAAAATTAAATTTTTGCTTTCAATATGCCAGTCTACTCCTGTTAGAAACAGATGTAAAACAAGAAAAACATTTCCTTCTTGAAATATGAAACTCTTGATTTTTAGATGTACCAATGCAGTGATGATATGGTAAAACATCATGATACATATGCGTATTTTGACAATAATAGAGCATATATGATATCCGGGAAATACAGTGCTGAACAAATTTATTAGACCACAACTCAATGTAAGGTTAGTGCCACAGCTACCCTAAATTAACAGCATTGGTATTACCAAAATCATTTTTTAATGTTTCTGTAACAATTAATACACCAGAATGTTGGAGCTTTTTAACCAAAATATTCTGTTTAAAGCTAAAATATCATTATTATTGTTATGAATTTTCAAATTTAATGTTTACAAAAAAGAAACAATGGTAAAGCACATTATTATTCTTTGATTAAGATGTCAGATTATAACTATTCACTTGCACTGTTGAACAGAAAAAACAGTTCTAATGGTTGAATGTTATGCTTGATTAATTTCTGACTTCTCAGAGAAGCCCAGTGAGCTGGCTCAAATTTGGCTAAAAAAAAGAAAAAGGTGATTTTAGTTTGAAATTCCTTGTTCCTGTTCAATAACAATAACATTTTTAGTTTTAAACAAGTTTTAGAAAGATTTTCGAAAAATATTTTTCTCATTTTTATGGCAGGTGGTCTAATGATTTTTTTAACACTGTATATGACCAATTTGTATGGCTGATATACTGGCTGTAAATATCTGCAAGAATTTCAGTATTGGCTGATACTAATACTCAACTTTTTAGGCCAATATTGGCTAATACTGATATCATATGATATTATCATACATCCCTAAATCTTATGTTATTCCATCTTATAAGTTTTAAGAAAAATAGATTCCAATAGCCTTGCATGACAGCTGGATTTGCCAGAGGTCATAGTCAATTGTGGTACTTGACACAACTTTCTTTTTATGAAACACAATAGTAAAACAGCAGTGCTTTAGAGAATATCAGCAGTAAGCACCTCCTTAAAATTTGGATGTTTAGCATCTTGGACCAGCTGCAGCAAAACGGCCTCGGTGGTGGTGAGGAAAGCTCCACTCTGCTTCAGTCGAGACAGAGCAAACAGACGGTCTGTCTGACTGTGGAGGTAGACACAAAGGTAAATATACAAATAAATAGAGTTTACAATTTGATTAGAGCAAAAATCATACTCACAGTTTACTTTCCTTGATACTGAAGTCACTATTTTTAAACATAATTACTCACTGATTTTACAACATGCAAATCAGATACCTTTGTTGAATTTAAACACCCTTAAAGCTTTAATACTAACACTTTAAAAAACAAGCAATAAATGAAGAGAAACATAAAAATATGACTTAGTTGATATAAAATATACAATAATCATAAAGTAAAAATTAAGTAATAGTGGTAATGTACTTGTGTGCCCTAAATGTGACAATAAACATTTACTACAGCGCAACACAACAAGCTTCACATTGATTGGTCTGATCTCTTCACTGGAAGCCAAAACTGTAACTGAATTAAAGCTCAAATAAATGCCGAGCCCAGGTTTATAGACACAATAAAAACAATCAAAATATGTAATCAAGTGGTAGCTGTTTTATATCAGGGATACCTTCTGGCTGAGACGGCATCAGCTACAATGTGAACCTCCATCCCTCTCTCCAGCAGGTCAAATGCTGTACACTGTGGGGAAATAAGAATCAGAATTTCAGTTTCATTACCTAAACCTTTATTAGCTTTACTTTGATCATTTGAAATAAAAACATGAGCAAGTTTCGGTAGCATTAATCAATCAGCCAGTAGTGGGGGAAATTATCGATACACCATAGTATCACAATAAAAGGCTTGGTGATAGTTTATCGATTCAAGTTGCCAAGTTTCTATATTTTTTAATGTATTAATTTCTAACATTTAATAAAGTTTTTGGTTCTATAGAAATAAAATCAGTAACTTAAAGTCCACACGATGGTGCTGTTGAGCCAATGCAGGTGAGGTCGGCAGAGGTGATGTCCATTGTGCAGAAGACTACTAGTAAACAAATATGGCAGCACAGGAGGGAACGGAACTCACTGTCAGCTTTTAAATCTGTTGTGTGTCATAAGAGATGAACATGACACGTGGGATTTGTAAGGAGTTACACACATGAGAATAA
Organism: Cetoscarus ocellatus; assembly: GCA_037902135.1. Lineage (NCBI taxonomy): Eukaryota > Metazoa > Chordata > Actinopteri > Labriformes > Labridae > Cetoscarus > Cetoscarus ocellatus. Next base: position 564,152 of record JBAMNC010000666.1, on the reverse strand, counting down.
AATCCTGTGCAGATATGGCTCACCACACTTGGCACTACCAAGTGCGAGCGAGCTAAGAAAATAACCATCCATTTCTTATTTTATGTGCAAAGACTCAAGGTCTAACCTTGTTGTGGAAAACAAGGGCTTTTGTTACATGCTGGTTTGAGCCTGGATATATGTCTCTGGCCTGGCTTTATTTCACCGACACAGCAGCACCAAAGTCTTCAAGAGCAGTGAAGCTAAAAGGTGAAGTGAGGCTGAGCACAGCAGAGTGGGTTGGCTACGCATGACCACCATTCTGTAAGTTTTTCTCCTGCTTTAAACAAATATTAAGTGACAAGATGAGAGATAGGTTTCTTAAATTCTGGGGAGTGCTGCCATTTTTTTATCTTCTTGAATGTAAATGCGGTCAAGAAAGGGTTAAAAATCACAATAAATTGCAAGATTGGGCATTACACTACAGTAAATATTAAGAATGTTAAAAAAATCAAATCGGACCTAAACTATCATGGTAATATCGTATCACGGGGCCACTGGTGACTTCCACCCATAATGCTTATTGCATAGACAAGTGGCTGAGATAGGAAAGCCAACAGCTGAACAAAAATGTCAAATAATTCAGTTTCCTTAAAACTTTTTCTATTTCGTTACTAAAAAGGCCCTTATTCTACTCTTACAGCTAAAGTCTGGATATAACATTGTTGTCTTACGGCAATACAAGCATGGGCCTCTATTCCACACAGTATGGCCTGTTTGGGGTTCCCCAGGGCCTCCAGCTCCTTCTGGACATCATCAATTATCATGGTGAAACAAGTTTTAGCATATGCTTTGAGGTCTCCTGCACCCAGCTCTGGTACTGTGGGACCCAAACCTTTAGGGTACTGCTCTGTCACAATGGGGGGAATGCCCAGGATTCGACTGGCCTGTGAAAAAAAAAAGGACAAAAGCGAGCAGATTAGACTAGACTGATTTGAAGAATTGAATTTACTGTATATACTGCATATTAGGGCTGTGCAATAAATTGCAATTTATTGTTATGGTTGTATGAGATTTCTGAACCATTATTGTGTGTAAGAACAACTGTAACAACCAGATTTTCTCTTTGAAATTAATAAAGTACTGCTGATCATAAAAGCACAATGGTAAAGGTGTGAACAACTAGGATTTTTTGTAAATATGCATTGCCTTCTCACTAAACATTTATGCATCTTACATGCTCTCTCACCATTTGTATGTAGTCTAATAAAATAAAGGCTGGCAAGCAGCTACCTATATAGTATATTACCTCAGCCAAAGAAGTTTTTTTTTCCTAAGTTTGAAGGTTAACAGGATATCTCAAAATGTTAAGAATGGAATTGGATCAATTTTGCATGGTACATTGCTCATGGCACAAGGAAGATGTGATTTGATTTTGGTGGTGATCCAGGATTTTTTTAAGGACTTGTGTTCATTGCAAGATAGGGCAGTTTTACACATTTTTGCCAATAACTCAATAAGTTCTCAGTGGATTTTGATGCCATTTTCAAGGAATGCTGTCATGGCACAAAGGACAAGTGATTACATTTTGGTGGATATCTGAATCAGGATGTGGATCCAGGAATATTTTTTAAGGATTTCTTAACTGTGCAAGATTGGGGATTTTTACACATTTTTGACAATAACTTACTCAACAATGTTGCAAATGGCTTGGTGGAGGTTTGTGTTTCTTTGGGCACTTCTAGTTATTGTATATTTTAGTGGTAAAATGTGCTTTATTCTTCTGAAATAGTAAAGGAACATGTTGCAAATAGCTATAGCTAAACCCAAAACAGATTTTTGGTATTATCGATCTTGATAGAGCCATAGTGAATAAAAAATGTATCTACTTGGATGTGTTCTTTGCTGAGGAAAAATAACATAAAACTATTGTATTGTATTGTGCATTTCATTTCGTTGTTCTCGTATAGTGCAAGGATGAGACAAATTTATCTCAAAATCCAAAATAATAAAAATGTTATTTCAAGATTCAAATGTATTCACCTTTACCTAATCCTCTGATTTTTTTAGATCACAAAACACCATAAACTGCAATAAGAAAAGAAACTGTAATGTCGCCTTTTTCCTGTACCATTTATCCAAATATACAACAGTTAGACTGATTTGAGAAAATTATGCAATAGTAGGCTTTTTTTTTTTACCTGGAGCAGTCTGGCTGCATTGCTGACAATGTTGGTGAACTGGAAGATGTTGGGTCTGAACTTCTCCTGCATGTCGCACAGGAGGAGCACTGCATCCTTGGAGGAGAGTCTGCCGAGGCTTGCCACTGCAAAAAGCAAGGTCACAAAGAAATAGTGATGACCACTACAAACGCATGAGTAGTAAAGGCTAAACAATGTACAGGGCGAGAAAACCAACATCAATTAGCACATAAGCTCTCAAAATTATCACTCAAACCGTGACTTTTCACCTTGGGATGATTTGTGTTCCTGGTGGTTTTATTTCCTCCATGCTGTTGCCTTGTTATGATAGAAATATGACCTACTATGTGGCTAAGGCAAATTAGTTTCCCCATAGTAAGAGAGTATGAAGGTAACTTACTGTCTGAGTGTGAATGGTCCGGTCAAGAGCAGGAGCCCAAGGTGACAGGTGGCTCAACAAGTCTGTGGAAAGTTCAGCTGTCCGGTTAAACAATTACTTTCTATGTGACGCCTCCTGTATGATTGTAAACCAACAGAAAGAGTCACCTTTGACCCATTTATTAAGCAATAATTAATTTCAGATTAAAAAAATAATGCATCAAATGTCCTCAAACGTTATCAGACTGACATGACACTCACAAACAAAGTACACATACACATAAAGTCAAGTAATAACTAACCCAGCATGCAGGAAAGAAGACACACAAGTTCTGCAGCCTTTCCTTGCTAAACACTACAGCTCTCCGGAAACGGATTGACCAATAGGATTGCGTGATTTTGTGATTGACATCTATCCGAGCCAATAGGAGCCGTTTTTTACGCGAATCAGCCTGCTTCCTTTTGTGGGTGTAACCAAATTCTAGCCCAAAGTGGTCACCTGAACATGTCTGACACAGCGGAGTCGCCGACAGAAGCACCAAAAGAAGAGCCACAGCCCCCGTCAGACGACTCGACGACGAATGAGGAGAAGAAAAAAAGTGAGCCTACAAAAGTTTCTAAAATTTTACTCGAATATTTGATTTCTGTAAGATGTTTAGTGGGAATGTTGCTAGCCCAGGAGGGGAGGTAGTTCCGGGTTTATGACGTATAAGCCAATTGACAGATGTTCTGGCCAATAGGAATCGAGTTTTGTTCTGTTTTAGCCAATGAACACTCAGCCCGGAGAGAAGGAAATACTGACGGAAGCTGCTAAAGCTAATGCTTGTTTTTAAAATGGCAACACCTTTTGGCATTTATTAACGTAAACTTCCTCAGTGGAGATCCTTTTTTCATTCTCATCAGAATTAATCTAGGTGAACGCTTGAAGCACCTACATTTGTGCATATTCATAGTTGTATTGATAAGTGTAAAGTGTATCAAGAGTGTAAAAACAATCATAGTTTCTTGGTTCTATTAAGCTTGCATTTCACAAGAGGGTTATCGTTAATGGCTTCTGTTACAGCACGGGTAGATATGTATAAGTATCAGTTATTTATGTGATTAATACGATTATCTGTATATACATTTACTGATGTGTTTTTACATTGTATACACACTACAGCCAAAAGTGCAACAAGAAAACACAAAGAAACGAAAAAGACATCTACTTATATACAACTTAAAACATTTCTACATACTTACACAGAGGTACACACATTCGAAAACTCATTGTTTACAAAATGTCCTGTGTTCTCTCAGCTTCTTTGACCTTCAGCCCATTTAAAGATTGAACGTAGTGCTCTGATTCTATTTTAAATGTTGTATTTTTGGGGGTTTTCCTGTTATTTACATTGGTAAAGAAACTGTTTTCACAACAAAATAAATAAATTCAACATGAACACTTTCACATAGGTTGTTCCTTTACTCTTACAGAAAAAAAAACAGAACATCTTAATTGTTAACTATATTTTCAAACCATTGAAAACGTGCTCAACGTCCAGCCAAAATAAATGCATCATGACACTCTAAGCAAATAGAAAGTGTAAAAAAGAGGTAATAAAATCAGAGACACAACTTAGATTTCTAGTTAAAGTGGAAACAAAGTGGTCACATGAATATCAGCAGATGCAGTGCTTATTGTGATTTGCATGGTTCTGATATTCATTAAATGATTAGTTAAATAATTAACAGTTAATACTCATCCAGCGACAAAAGGTCAGTTCATCAACATATTGTTGTCGATGTGTTTTTGATAGCCCATGTCTTGTAAAACTGCATTCTTTACCACTGACAGTGTGATGGTGTTAAGAGTACTTGTGTTAGCTGGTGACTTCCAGGCAAATAACTGCGATTGTTGTACTTCCAACAGAAGTCGAAATTAAAAAGTTACATAAAAAATGCTCCTATTTGTTTCTTTAACTAGGCTGTTATATATGTGTGTGTTTGACCTTTTAATTGTTAGGACATTTAACCTTTAAACTTTTCTGGTAACAAAAAATACTGACACATTCCGCTGGAAGTCAGCAGCTTACACAGATACTTTTTAATAACTGCACTGTGCTTTACTTCAGTCCTTAATGCACAAGAACATCTTCTAAATATCAGTATTTAATGTTCAATACATGACGGAAAAGTTCAACATAGTGTGCTCCAACAAGTTTTGCACATTGATTTACTTTTTCTGGTATCCTGTCTGAAGTTTTCTACAAACTACAGGAGGATGTCTGTCCACTGTAACTTTGTCCGCTGGGTTGTATCATTGATCCACTTCGCTGATCAACACCCCTTACCACACTTCTAAGGGGCTAAGCTGTAAGACAAGCCCTCTCCTGCTGACAAACTATCAGAGTTAATGTGGATATGGTCTATCTGGTCCAGAGCTCAGTGTGATGAACCTAACTTTCTGCCACCTGTTCGGTCATGCCCACAAAACACATGACTACTGTGTACAAATATGAAAATGGTCTTTAAGTTAAAAGAGAACAATTAAATATGACTAAATAAATAAGAATAATAATCATTGTGTGCTCGATTTTGTATATTTATATGGTAAACTGTGTTGTACATGTATGATGTTTACTGCATCAGTTAAAGCTTGATCATTAGACTTCTTATGTTTTGTAGATGTTTGGTCTCACATGAAAGAATTATTAATCGTGCTAACAGCAGAGAAAAGTCCCTTTTATTGGATATAAGTAATCCTGTCAAGCAACAAATCATCAGACAGTCAGATCACCTACAACAGGCTAAAACTGCATTATGTGTGTAATTATAAAAAGGCTTCAGTAAATACTTGAAGAAAGCTTAGAAGTTGTGTTAATTTTTGCTGTGTGCTCAGCACCAGTTCATTATGTGCCTGTAACCCTTTATTACTCAGTCCAATTTCAAGATACAGGACACTGTTATATTTTGTATTTTCCTTATTGCATTCTTCTGAGATTTCATTATAAAAGACTGTTCACAGTTTTCTTGATTGTTTCAGCTGATCTTTGACTTTCTGCTTTCTTTTATCTGTAGTTGATGTGTTGCTGAAGGCAGTTGGAGACACTCCTATAATGAAAACAAAGAAGTGGGCAGTGGACAGGGGGAGGACGGTACAGTCCCTGTCTCAGTTCATCTCTCGCTTCCTCAAACTTGATGCTAGTGAACAACTGGTATGGATTAAGTTTTTACTTGAACTAGTCCTGTTAAAAGGCTCAGAAAAGTTGTTTTAACTGTTTTTTTATGACATTGCTACATTGCTCTCTTTTTTTCAGTTTATTTATGTAAACCAGTCTTTTGCCCCGTCACCAGATCAAGATGTAGGGGTCCTGTTTGATGTAAGTACATATAAATCCTGCACTAAAGTGCAGTGACTATTGAACATTTGCACTTTTGCTTCACACTCAGTTCCATTTTGGCTGGACCAGCATGTTACTTAATGGACGTTTAGGCGAAATTAATATAAAAGTACATGTGGTGAACTTCAACTTACATGTTCAACCATAATTATCTACTGCTGTGCAGTGGACTATTCTAACAAGGCTTTAAATGTCAATTTTATCTGTGAGTCATGTCATTTATGGAGCTTTAACTATCATTTGCAACAGAAGCACTTTATGGGCTTACAATAATAATAATGCTAGCATATTTTAGTCCGGTCTACGCTCGTTTTTCTGTTTGTGAGTCTTCTTGAGGCATCCAGACTCAGTGACATTATAGTCTATTAACAACAGCAGTACTTCTGCCGTCCACAGAACTGAGTGACGTCATGTTAGTCACGTGACTGCGAATGGTCAACAATGTGCTCTACACCAGTGGTTCTGAGGCACTTGTGTACCTTAAGGCAAAACTGGGTGTACCTTGGAAATTTGTAGAACTATAAGGTATAATTACAACTGAATAAGACCGAATGGACAATGTTTTAATTTACTCTAAGGATAAATGTTGGATTAATTATTTTATGTACCGTTTTGTATGGGTATAAATCATGGTTGCCCTGAAATTTTTAACTTGGTATCAGGTGTGCCTTGAGCAAAAATAATCTGAAAACCACTGCTCTAAACACATCAGATGCAGATTAGAAATGGTCACTTTTGTTTTACAGCCCTCCTTAAACATGACATATAACACACACTATAACTTGACGTGTTTCAGTAAATTAGCAAAAAGTGTCAAAATAATTACAGAAAAAAGTTACTCCACAAGTGAAGGTATAATATACAGACGCTCTCTGAAAATAAAAGGACAGGTCATTCAGCCAGAAACAGGGGAGAAGTGGTTTGTTTCACTTTGTTGTCAGTAAGTCATAATCAAGTCATTCCAGGGTACATAAGCTTTGGAATTTGATGCTTGATTTAAACAAATCCTTGTGAAGACTGTAAGTGTTTAGGGATCAAGGACGCAGAAAATACTCTTTAACTTTTATTAAGGAGTGTGACTTTTTTTGTTATGACTGAATGACTACAACACGGACTGCAGGTTAGACAGATCTGGATGATTGAAAAGCCAAAAGATTTTGTGCAACAACACTCACCTCCTGCACAGTAAAGTGGGAAAGGGGTTAGGAGTGACCATAGAGGGAATGAAGTAGAGTGGGGGTTGTTGAACTTAAGCACATAAAGATAATAAAATAATGCTGTTTGGAGGTCCTTCATGTCAAACATTAACTTGAAATGGATGCATGCATAACAGAAATGTCACTGTTACATGTGACATTTCAGTGTAGCCTGTAAGCTGTTAAAGAAGTATTATATATTATGAAGCCCATTTCCTACACAGGGCAACTAATATACTTTACTTCAATCAGTAAATAAGTCTTTTTGTTGATGAATATTAGATTAGTAATACACCTTTTTGACATATTTAATTAGGCTTTAACAGAAACAAACACATACAGAATCAGAGGACACTGACACATGTTAAAGGGGCGTCTCACAAATATAGTTTAAAAAACCATGGGGGGGGATTTGGTCAACTCTGTTCAACAGGGTTATTCTGTCTTAAAGCTTCTTTATCTGATTGAACCTATTTATTTCTTTTTTGAACACAAAAGTTGATTGTGGCTGGGGCATAAAGGCAACTTCAACCAAAATAACACAATTAAATGAATCTGGATAACCCTGCCTTTGGAGGAAGGATGTACCAGTGGATTTACCTCCTGTGTGCATTAGTTGTGACCATATATACATTGAATTAAAAATAAAGGCTTGAAATTACACTCTGTAAGTAGAAGCTGTAGAAATATACCTGAGCAGCCCTTCTAGTATTGTCTCTGTGGGAAACACAGCTGTTATGGGCAAAAAAGGGGGGAAACTGAAACAAAAACTAAAAACAATTTTTGATGTAATTTGTGGCAATAGCATGTAAAAATGTCCTTGTTAGGTGGTCCTTATTATGAAATTAAATGTTTTTTTTTCTTTTTCTGTAAAGATCTTTAAGGCTTTAAAAATTACACACACCAAAATATTAGGAACGCATGAATGCATATTTGATGTTTGCCATTATTTTATATGCGGATATTTCCAAACTTATTTTCGCCAATATTGATATCAATACTGATGTTTTTTTGTCAAGAGCACAAAACCTTGATTAACTGAAACTGACCTGTTCCTTTCATGGTGATAGTCTATATGTTGAAGAAGCAGACGTGAAACAAGAAAAACATATAATTTTTTAAATAAATTTTACTTTCTGATTTATGTAAGTGGGCATTCACTGATGACGTAAACCATTATAGTCCATTCGCACATTCTGCCAATATTATAGCCAGTATATTGGACATATATGGCCAATATTTGGGGCCAAAATATTTGTTGTAAATATCAGCAAAAAGGTCTTATATGCTGATACCGATCATCAGCTTCATCAACATCAACAACTGCTACAGATATTGTTTTGATCGTATTTTCCCTACGAAATGTACATGGATATCAACTTAACCATGCCAAAGCCGCTGAGATAGAATGACAACAAAGATTTTTCTTTGCAAAGTTTACTGTTGCTCTCGCAGTTGAATGTTTTTGTTGTTATTGTTTATGAGGGAATATTGAAATTATTGATATTCTTAAAGATTTTTAAGTTGAACTTTATTTTAAGAGACAATGTTTAGTTTATACCATTTTTAGCTTCTAAAAAGCTTCTAATCAGAGGCAAATAATATATCCGCGGCCTTGGCATGATTAAGTTTGGGAACCCTCTGTCCCACTTGTGTCATGGTTGGCACAAGTGGGACATGAACAGCTTTGGCCACCAGAGGGTGCAATAAGAGCGAAACTGCATTTTTTCATTTGCCAAAGTCCTTAGTCACTGATTAAAGGCTTAATGAGTGACAGCAAAGACCTCATAGTCCAGGATTCCCATCTGATCACTTGACTTTTCTCACAGCTGTTAATTAAATTAATCAGAATTTCTCTCCCTCTGTGTCTTTTTTTCAGTGTTTTGGCAGCGACGGCAAACTTGTTCTACATTACTGTAAATCTCAAGCCTGGGGTTAAACTACTTTCTTCTTTTACTCCATTTTGGACTATCCTGTTTGTCTTACAATTGTTCTCCAAACATGCACATAATGTTTGTTTTCTTGACATATTTTCTGTTTTTTTTTCTGTACATACATAGTGTAAATAAATTTTTGTGACTATCCAAAGGCCACTGCAGTGTCTTTCAAGGCGTCACATTTGGCACCCAAATATAAACAATTAACTTAGTGGGCACAGGATTTGGCTTTAGGCGGTGCGGGTGCAAAGCCAAATCCTTGGTAGAGGAAGAGGGATTTAAATTTGGTTCAACATTTTCAGCATGTTCATCCCTTTAAGTGTAATAATTCAAAAACTAATAATGTTGAAGTTAGCAAGGGGAGGAGCAGAGGCTGATAATAAATGAGGATTTTGTTTCATGGGACTTTGAGAGAGAACACCTTTAAAAAGCTTCAGACACAGTAGGAGAGGAGGGAACACAGGAACAGATGGACTTAGAGGGATTACACGATTCAGGATGGGTTTGTGACATAAATTCCCAAGAAAGACAGAAAACAGAGTAGAGAGTGGTGTGGAGACGGGACACACAGCCGCTCCGACGCTCCAGTATCTCAGATGAAGTGGATGTGGGGACAAATGAGGGAGTGCGGCTGTGGAGGTGAGGGTCACTGACACTCATCCTGGAGGAGGAGGTGAACTGCTGACAGAAACACAGCGGAAACATGAAGAGCAGAGTGGAGTGATACGGAGATGGAGCAACTAAAATCAAGTTCTTAAGGAGCTTTTTGATTTAGGGCTCTTGAAGAAGGCAGAGATAACGGAGGATTGAAGGTTTAGAGGACTGCTGGAGGAGAAAAGTGCCGTTCCACTGTCACAGCTACCTCCTGTTTGACCTGAAGGACGACTGAGGGACAAGGAAAAAACTCAAGCAGGTAACTTTCTATTCAGTATTTTAAAGCAAGATATTTCCTTCAACAGGTAATATGTAAAAAAAATATATATATTTCAATCAGAATTTTCAGGAAAACAGCAAGTTTTTTTCCCAGACCTCCAGCAACAAGTATTCATTTCTCCTTTTTAATAAAAAAAAAAAAAACTGATCCATTTTGGGGGTGTTTTAGAATTATGGAAAAAGATGTTCAGAGATTTACCCTTTTGTGTTCATCAGGTCATCTTTCCCTAAATTTCCTAACAATGATCTTCATATTCATTCATAAAATAAGCTCATATTATCTGATCCAAACATGATCATGATTTTAAAAAAATCAAATAGTCCTGATAAAGACTGCAAATTAAATGTTGTATATTGAAATTTAAAGAAGCTGTATAATGAAGTCTTTTCTCTGCATTTGAAATTAACATTCTCTTGAAGAGTGTAACTGAGACAAAACCGTGCAATAACTTAATGATCTTTTTTTAATTTCAAAATATTACCAGCAAAAGAAAAGAAAGAGGCTGAAAATGTGTCTGATTGGGAAGAAAATACTCTAGATTTTCATTTATTTGACAGGGAAAATGTATCAATAGAGTAAAACGTAACACTTGAAATTATTGATTAATCATTAATCCATCATGCATCTTAGGTTTGTTAGGGGTCAACTAACAAGCTGACAAAGTCATCCCTGACTTCCTGTCCCTAAGAGACAGGGATGCTGACAGTCATGGCTGGGTCCCTAAAAGGCCCCATAAATGGGCCCCAAATTGACTGTAGCCCTCCAGTGTACATGATCACTGACCCAAAAGTTAAGTTCTACCCAGCTGTGTCATTTGCAGGTTTTTGCAAGTTTCCATCACCCAAGTGTAGACATTGAGGGTTCCAGTGCAAGTGAGCATCTTTGTCAATGTACTGACTGTTTATTTATTTATTTATTTATTGTCTCTGACTTACCCCTGTTTGTCATTTATGCCCTTGGCAAAAATAAATAGCCTGATTTTGATTAAAAAGAGGAGGCTTATGTTCAAACAGCTAACAGTAAAAAAATGTATACATTTGTCATTTTAATAACTAATTCTAAGTGTTGCGTTTAAAGAAAGGTAAATATTGCTTGGATTTGCAATGATCCATTTCTTTGTTTACTCTTCTAGAGCCCCCCCCCCCCCCATGACCCTGGGCCCTCAAAAACTTTACTGTTTATCCCTGTCATGGGCGGCATTGCCAATAGAAGCTGGAATTGGTCGAACATTTTTATTTATATAGTGTCATTTTGTAATAAATGTCATCTCAAGGCACATCACAAAAGCAGCAGGTCTAGATCACACTCTTTCATATTATTTGCAAAGATCTCATTTAAATCCATAGCATTTAAAACCATTAAGTTAAATTACAGTGGCAGGGAAAAAACGTCTTCTAAAAGAAGAAAATCTCAAGCAGAACCAGACTCATGCCAGCCAGCTGTGACTGAGTTGGCATTGTGAGGAGAGAGGGAAATGCAGAAAGTGAGAGGCACACTGAGATAAACATCCAGAGCAACAACATCAACCACCATGAATCAGACAGGTCTGTAGCTGTTCTGCCACCAATAATGAAAGAGTATGTGTGGTATTAACTGCAACAATTATGTATGAGCAAAAAACTGTCATAAATTATCTAATATTTATTAATCATAAAATGACTTTACCAGGGATACACAACATTATCTGAACAATGTTGGTATCAGCAGATAATTGCCTAAAAGGTGATTGGCAGTAATGGCAAATGTGAATATTTTTTACTGATATTTGCTGCCAATATTTTAGCTGTACAAATTTGCCATAGATATCATATACTGGCTGTAATATTGGTGGATGTTGGCAGTGTACAAATGTACCATGACAGTTTGTCTCATCATCCCTGAATATCCACTCTTATAAATGAAATTATAATTTATTTAAGAATAAAATGTTGCTTCTTGCTTCACATCTGTTTCTAAAACAAATAGTCACCATGAGAGGAACTGGTCAATTTCAGTCAGGAGAAGTCCTTGTGCTCTTGATGAAAAACATCAGCATAAATATTGGAAACGATACTGGGTTTGAAAAAAAATGGTGTATCGGATATCACCAAAAATGCAATATTTAGCATCCCTGAACTTTACCAATTACTTTGTTTTAAAAGTAACTTATTACTTTGCAAGGAAATTTTCTACTAATTCTCCTTGAAAAATCTGATCAAAAGCAGGTTTTAAGCTTAGTTTCAAACAGAAAACAATCGTGTTAAGCTCAAAATAAAGATAATAAATGAGTTGATGAAAGTACAGCTCTACACCTTTTCCTGTCATTTTTCATGCTGTGTTAACTTTTTAGCTATGGGCTGTGAATACATGGCAGCCTAATGTTTGGAATTGACTTGTTTTTATTGACATCAATGCCTATCAATTCAGTTCCTCATCAATTTCCTTTTTGATTCCTATGAGGGAAAAAATTGGCAGGTTTTCAGTGTCAACAACATTAAGCATATGGCACCTCTGATATATCAGTGTCGTGCTGCAACAACAAATATAACAGCATGATGTGTGCTTTACGTCACAAACCCATGATGTCATTTTTCCATCCATGCTTAAAGCTCAGAGACACAGACTTGGGATGCTGTGCAGCTAGCATCATTTTTGTGTAAAATTAAGCCACAATCTTACAAACTTCTGTCTGCCATGACTGATTCATCTTAGTGAAAGGAATTGATAAGGGAATTGTTAAGCAAAATCACTATTGTTATCGACTCCTTAAGCTAATTCCCAACTGGTCCTGGTAATAGATTCCCATCCCTAATTATGACATAAGCCTGCAAAAAGTTACTTTAGTAACTACGATTGTCTTTGATTAGTAACTGAAATATAGTACTTTTTCAGAATTTGTAATCCCTTCATTCACTATTTATTTAAAAAGTAATATTATTACAGTAGTATTTTATGAATAGCTTTATAGCCCAGCATCATAAACTCACCAGACACTTTATTAGGTACAGCTTGATAGTACCTGGTTGGACCCTTTTTGCCTTCAGAGCAGCCTTGATTCTGTATTCATATAGGTGCTGGACACATCATCTATATCTCGTGTTCTACCACATCATGTAGGTGATCTATTGGATTGAGATCTGGTAACTGTAGAGACCACTGGAGTACAGTGATCAGACGATCTGAGCTTTGTGATATTACGTGTTGTCCTGCTGGAAGTAGCCATCAGAAGATGTGGACAGTGTGGTCATAGAGGGATACACATGGTCAGCAACAGTACTTTGGTAGGCTGTGGTGTTTGTACAATGCTCAGCTGATACTAAGGGGTCCAAAGTTGACCAGGAAATATTCCCAACACCATGACAGCACCACCAGCAGCCTGTACCACTGATACTAGGCAGGATGGATCCATGCTTTCATGTTGTGTATGCCAAATTCTGAGTCTTACCATCTGAATGTCCCGGAACACTCTGGCCATTCTCCTCTGACCTCTGGCATCAACCAGGCATTTTGACCAAAAGAACTGCCGCTCAGTGTGTAATTTCTCTTTTTTGGATCATTCTCTTTAAACCCTAGAGATGGATGTACATGAAAATCCCAGATCAGAAATTTCCGGAAAACTAGGACCAGGCTTTCCGGCACCCACAACCATATCACTTTCAAAGTCACTAAAATCACCTTTATTCTCTGTTGTGGTGCTCAGTTTGAACTTCAGTTATTCATCTTGACCATGTCAACACGCCTTGATGCATTGCATTGCTGCCATGTGATTGGCTGAATTGGAATTTGATTTAACAGTAGCTGAACTGGTGTACCTAATAAAGTGGCAGGTGAGTGTATATGACAATAAAACAATCATCCTAATATTATCATTATCAACTGTATAGATACTGTGATATGTGGAGGACTGACTGGCAGTTTACAGCTGCTGAAAATTCATTTTAACATTCATAAGTACAACAACAGACGGAGGGATGACATCAATAGTTGTTCAAGGAGTCAACGTCCACATTAATGTGCCATCCACCAGAAAATAGATTTTAGTTGTGTTTTCAGAGTCCCCTAGTTTACCTAAGAGGGGTAAAACCCTTTTTTGGCACTGATAAAATATGTGATATATTGCTTTGAAAAATAAGCATCCACTTTATTTGTTTTCATGAAATATAATCGGGGTGAAAGAAAGCCAATACACATATTCAGATGCAAAGAATCCTTGTTAAGTGTGCAGTAATTGTTTCAGTTGATATATGTAAACCTAATTTTAACAATCTCAAAGCTGATAAAGCCTAGCCCCCTGCCCTGAAACCCTCTGGCACCCCCTGCCTGAACTCCAGGTTGGGAACCAAGGAACCAGACCAGAGGTCACCAACCAGTAGATCTTGATCTACTGGTCAAGATCTACAGGTTGGTGTCTAAATCTTTTAGACATTTCAACTAGATCTTTAAGACTTGATGGTTTGATTTTTATTCTTATCATATTGATGAATTGGAGATTGTACCTATTGGCTTAAATCTGGATGAAAATTAAAAAACAATCCTTAGAAATTAACAATTTGTCTCTGCACTAGACAATGAGTACCCAAATCAGACCATGTTTTATGGCATAAAATTCATGCTACTACATTTTACTGTTATAGTATTGACTAAAACAAAAGCCATGTGGATTTATTGTTCTCTTAAACATGTGATAAACCAGAGGATTGAACCTTTCAAAAGAATAACAAGTCACATTTTCTACAGTGGCTGAGCAACACTATAGGTCTGATCCCAAATTTTACCCTACCAGTAAAATGGTATACGTATGCATGTTATGTGTTAACAGATACAGAAGAGAAGATTGTCTATACAGCGCATGGAAATGTGAAAATGTTTTATAATATAAATCAGGGGTGGGCAATTGGTGGCCCAGCAGTCATATGCGGCCCTCCCCCTCACTAAATACAGCTCCCCAGTAATTTCCTAACATTAACAAACATGAAGAAAACATGACTGAATCCACCAAATGTGATTCAATCTAAGCTACCAATACAACACTATGCACAAATTGAAATATGTAATAGAAATATTTCAACATTATTGAGGCTGTTGACATATGTTTTGTTTTTACAGGTAACTGATGAACTTACTGTGCTGTAATTGTTTCTCTAAATCTTGTTTATGATGCATTAAAAAGTATATATTAAGTTTTATTTAATGCTATATTGAGAAAATTGTAGCGGTAATAATGCTGACCTTCAGTAACAGTTGTTTTTTCACTTGAGGCATTTATTAGGTTTTATCCACCCCCCCTCAATCCAGATTTGTCTCCTACTATATTTTTGTTGATACTGTTTGGACATCAGAAATCACGGGGATCTGCTCTCATGCAGATTAGGGATTGTACTAGTTTCACTTGGTTTATCTACAGCTCTGGAGTATCTCAGGGGCTGTCGATTGACACTGCATGACAGAGAAATAGAGACAAAGCAGCAGACATGGTCAGAATACTCTTCACAATAAAACATACCTAACACAAACACATCAAAGCAGATTATCAGGGATTACATGCATAAAAAATCATTTAGATGTGTGGTTGCCTGTGATTCCATCATAAAATAATCTCCTGTTCTTGCTCCCCTCTTCATCTTGTCTCCTGCAGAGGGTCCGGTGGTGGAGCCCATGATGCGCGGCAGGGTCAGGCCTGAGTGTGTTTATCAGGAAGCAGGGAGTCATTAGCCCCCCTCATGGGACTGCATGCATTACTTCTATCATCACAACACCTCTTTATAAACTCAGATAGAAGAATTGTGTAACCTCAAGAAGTTTCAAACCTCTCACAGACCTGTTAATAGTTAGACATGGCCTTATGGACGCTCTGGTTTGAGCCTTTATGCACCACATTGAACAGTTCACTTTCTCTTTATCTTCAGGTCATCAGTTATGTTTAAGGATGTTCTCCTTTGCTGCTTTAGCTGTACAGATTATACAGATAAATTCTATTATTTTTAAACAACTTTTTAATGTTTCGGTGTAGCCACACTATCCTCAGATGTATACAGGTGATGTCTGGCTGCATTATTCAGGATATTATGCTAAAGCTGATTAGCCAGCATACAGTTACATTCTTGCATCCAACTGTTTTCCCCAAGCGTATATCCCCGTCCACCTTAATCTCCTCTTTGTGTTCACTTCCATGGTCCAATCTGTCCTCTCTTTCCCGTGTGTATCAACTTTAGAGCATCTTATCCCCCTCCCTGCCCCTGTCTCTCACACTCTTTATCTCTATTTCAATCACGCTGCATTACAGTATTGCCTAGTCAGCTGTGTTTAGTCATCTTCATCCCTCACTGTTACATCACACTTATCTTTGTTTTCCATTTAAACCTGGCAGCTCATCACCCCTTAAAACCTCCCCAAAGCATCTGTTCTGCCCTTGCCACTCCATCTGTGACGGCTCTTGTACCTTCTGTCCTGTTTGTCCTGTTCCCACGTGTTGTTTGCCCCCCTCTCTTTGCCTCACGTTCTCCTCCCTCCTCTGTTTCTGTCTCCCTCTGCCTACCCCCTGTCTCCTGCCTGGCCATGCTGGAGGGTATGTCCCGTCGCTCTCGCTCCCTGCTCTCTCTGACCTTGACCACTCTGGCTCTGGCCCTCTCCATCCTGGCTCTGTGCACCTCCTATTGGTGTGAGGGCACTCATAAGGTGGTGAAGCCCCTCTGCCTGTCGCCTGTCAAAATGAAGAACTGTGGTCAGAACAACAGTGAGCCTTACACCACAGGTACAGATATTCATCATCCTTTTTCGCTTTCTAAGCAGTTTTCTTTACCTAGTCTTTTCATGAATGCAGAAGCTTAGATCTCTTTTTCTGTAGTTTGCAGGATCAAACTTCATCCAGACGATACATTTTAAATACCCCAAAAAAATCAACATTTGAAGATGCAGTCATACTTTATACTTTAATACAGCAGTGCCCACAACTAGGTGGAAAGTCCTCCTTACTTTTAAAGGAAATAAAGAAAAGGGTAGCATGCTTTAGAAGATAACTTTTTTTGCCCAAGGCTTGCCTAAAACCAGCCAAAATCTCAATATATAATACTGATATTTAGAGATATGTTTTTTTTAACTACACCTACAGCAAATGCTAAACTTATTGTTCACACTAACCAAGTTCAGTTTGCTTTTTTAACAGCTAGAAGAACAGATCTGCTCTTTTCAAATCTGTTAAAAAAATATTTTGGGGGGTAAATTTTACTTTCAAAATAAAATCAAACATTTTACAAACTTAGTTACATATAAGGCTAAAATATTAGCAGTAAATATTGGTGGGAAATAAGGGTAGAAATTTTCATTTTCATTGCTAACAAGCAATTATCTGCCAAATCACTATCATTAATAATATTGTCTCTCCCTAAAAATATGCAGGAAATTGTTTTAAATGCTGTAAAATTTAAAAAAGCCATAGTCATAGTGTTTTAGCTGTTTGTGGAAAAAAGTGCACCTACAGTTGGTTTAGTTAAAAACTAATCAAAATGTTACTGTAGTTGTGATAACTTATTGTTGCACCAATTTGGAAATTTTTATTGACCTTTCCTTTTTTTTGATTTTGACTTATTCATTCATTTTTTGTACTAACCCAAAATGAATCCACCATGAGGACAGCACTTTGTCGCAACCAGCAACAGTGGCAAGAAAAACCTCACTTTTAGGCAGCAGGAAATCTTGAGCCGAACCAGGCTCATGTTGAACAGCCACCACCAAAGCTGTGTTGGGGATGTGAGTGGGCAGACGTAGGGAGGTGATAAAAGGACAAAATATGACTTCATGATGGCAATAAATGTATGGACTACCAGAACATACCTTTGTTCTCATATTTGTCTCTATTGAACTGAGGATAACCTCTTGAGGTGTGGTATCTCATTTTCAAAAGGGTTCTTCCTTTCAATATGGTTGTGAAGGTAATTAATATTGTGATATTAACAATAACAACCATGGATAAAGAGATCGATCCAATATTAATACTAACAGCTAAAATGCTTTTATGATGGAGAGGTCTGATGTTGATTAATTTAGCACAATTTAGCTGAAATGCAAATGAATTGGATTTAATTGATTTAAAATGAAAATTTAAATAAACACAGATAGCCAAAGTTTGCTCTTGTGTACAGTGCTTATGCCAATTTTCTTTGTTACTGTCCACCACTGGATAAGACTGCTGTTTTAGTTAAGACTCGATGTGCTCCAAGAGCACAAGTGTCTACACCAAGGCATTTCTGACATTGTTAGCTGAGTTAGGAAAAACTGCCCCATTGCACAATGTCAAGAAATATTTTTAAAAAATCCTGGATCCACATCTGGATTCAGAAAATTATCAAAATATATTGGCTTTTTTCTTGAGTCATGAACAATAATCCCAGAAAAATTTTTTTCAAATCTGTTGAGAACTTTTTGAGTCATTTGTGAAAATGTGGAATAACTGCACTATCTTTCAACGATAATACATCTTTAAAGAAAGTCCTGGATCTGCATCCATACGTGGATCACAATCAAAATCAAATTCCTTCTTCCTTGTGCACTGGCCATCCTCCCTTGAAAATGTCAACCATATTTGGTTGAGAACTTTTTGAGTTATCTTGCTCACAGACAAACAAACCAACAGACCAACCAAAAGACCATCAGAGTAAAAAAAAAAAAATCCAACAAAAGAAGTCTCTCCAAGTAAGGTTTCTTCTTATTTACATGTTAAATAACTGTGCTGTCAGCTGCAAAAACAATCCAAACTTGTTGCTCTAAGCTGGAGTATAGGTACTTGGTTGTTGTGGCCACAATATCCTGCCTCACTGCTGCAGGCTAAAGAAATCTTCCATTAAAAAAGAGAGAACGAAATTATATCTCTTAATTATTTGGACCCTATGGTATTGAAAAACATGGTCCATGTTTTAAATAGCAGATATTCTGCTCTAGCTTTTATGATGCCTCTGTGCACTAGAGGGGTGATCTTCACAACATGAAAAATGATGGGAGTAAAGCATGAGTCAGCTCCTAAGCCATCCAGCATGATTCAGAATTAAAATGCAGCTTTCTGACTTCTCCTAAAATGTTGGCCTTGACTTTTGAACCTGATTACAAGAGTATTGTACTTCTTCTTCTTTGAACTTTTATCTGCATGAAACCAATACCTCAAAATAATCTGGCTGCATCATATAACAGGCTTCTCTCCCTGTTAGAAGCTGATTGTCTGTGGTTTGGGTGTTTATATAATCTCTTTTTGCCCATACCTTGGTCCCACAGTGAACTTATTTTTGGCTCAGTGTTAATCTGCAGTGTGAGAGAGGCTACCAAGGTTTATTCAGTCACTGAGGAAAGATTTACACACCTTGCTGATTTTCAGTTGATTAAATTGTAAAACTTTTTTTAGTTGAATGACTTAGTGCAATATTGTTATTCTATTTTTTCCTGTAAGGGAATGACTACTGGTTGTTGCATAACCACAACTCTATATTTTTATTTAATTCTGGTAAAAATCAAATGATAATAAAATCTATCTGACACTGTGGCAACAAAACTAGGCTCCTAGAACAAGGCTTTTTTGCCTTGACCAAAGAGGTTATATTTTTGCAGGCATTTGTTAGTTTGGGAACAGGATAACTCAAAAAGTTCTGAACATATTTTGATGAAAATTTCAGGGAATGTTACTCATGGCACAGAAAAGAAGTGATTATAATTTGTCTGGATGCAGATCGAGGATTTTTTAAGGACTTGTTGACATTGAGAGACAGCACAGTTTCTTTTTACAGTTTAACTGAGTTCTTGACAGATTTGTATGAAATTTCCAGGGAATGTTGGTCACAACACACGAAATACGTGATTTAATTTCAGTGGTGATCTGAAATTAAAGCAAGGAAATATTTTTTTATGATTTGTTAAAATTGCCAAAAAAAAAAAAAAAATCACATTTTTGCAAATCCCTCAATATATCCTCAATGGATTTTGATTACATTTTTAGGGAGTGTTGGTCATGGGACAAGGGATAGGGCAGCTTTCAACGTTTTTGACAATTATTCACCCAACAGTGTTGGATATGCCTTCGTGGAGGGTTTTGCTCCTGGAGCACTTCTTGTTCTTAGTTTTAATAAATCTCAGACAAACTTCCACAGTGTCTAAATTGTAGAAAAACATTAACAAAAAATTTAGATTGTCAAAATGCTGTATACCCTAAAATAAATTGTGTTTCAAAATTTAAAAAACACCTTAGTAAAAGTGCCATAAAAGAAAACAGAAATCTAAAGATCTTCAGCAGTATTTTTAAGAGTGAGCTCCTTGCCAGTTCTACTCGTTCTTTGAAGTATTGCACATACAGTGTGTATATTCACTGGCCAATTCATGATATACAACACTTTAAGTGCTCTTTAAATAGCTAATCAGCCAGTCACATGGCAGCAAATCCAGGCATGTAGACATGATATGGGTGCAATACTGAAGTTCAAACTGAGCACCAGAATGGGAAAGAAGGGAACATGGCATGCATGTTGGTGCCAGAGGGGCTGGTCTGAGTATTGAAGAAACTGCAACCATCTCCTGGGTTTACAGATAATAATCATAGAGGAGAAAAAAATCTATTAGGCAGAAATTATCTGGGTGAAAATGTCTTGTTGATGCCAGAGACCAGAGGAGAATGGCCAGAGTGGTTGGAGATGATAGACAACAGTAGTTCAAATAACCAGTCGTTTCAACCAATGTATGCTGAAGAAGAAAAAGGGTAAGGATTTGGACAAATATTGTTGTTTTCAATATTGCCCAAAGTCCCTGAGGATCATTTTCCAGAACCTTGTTAAATATATGCCCTGAGGAATTTAGGTAGTTCTGAAGATAAACAGGTACGTAAGCCTGGTACAGACAAGATGTACCTAATAAAGTGTCCAGTGAGTGCATATGTCCAGTTAAGACAGCCTGTACATTTTTAAATTTATAATTAACCAGTTGCCCACTATTGGTTGTCTTGGCCTTGAATTCATGTTGCTGTGGTATCAGTATTATTTAAAATTTACAATAATGGTAATATAAATGCTCCAATATAAATAAACTCAATAAAATGAGAAGTCCTTATAGATTAAACATTTCAAACAGATCATCCTGTGGTCATGAAACATCTTACGGCAAAAAATCTTTTTTACTGAGCATCAAGCCTGATGTATAGTTTTTCAATCTTTATAAACTAAATTGATATAAATGATTTTATCTTACCCGACAACTCATGAAAGAATGGATGGATACACCTTAAAACCTCGATGCATTGCCCAGCATGACAACAGACTGGCTCTTAAACGAGGCCTCTGACTTATCTGGCAGCAGAACATCACTGGGGCTATGATCATTTTGAACTGGGCATTTTAGAGATATAAAGAGTCTGATATGTGTTTTATTTTGTAAATACACCCAATTTGCCTACATCTGTCTGTGAATCTTGACTGTCAAGACTTACATAGGCTCTCTGTCTCTGTCACAGCTGTGATGACAAAAAAGTAAAGCCTGAGATAAATTCCCTGTTACACTTTACATTCAAATGGACTAATTGTCCACCTGCGTCATGAGTGTAAATATAATTGACCCAGAACAGTGTGTTACTGGAGGATACCCAGGGCACACAAGAGCAATCAGGCTATGTACAACTACCTGATGTTCATGAGGACAATTTAGAGGTCAAAACTGATTAAATATCCATCAGTTATAATAAAAAAATAGATAATCTCATACAACTGAATAGAGCACACCATCAAAAACATATGCTCAGCATTTTAAAAACATTTCCCTTTGTGCGTGGACGTATGTTTCTGGTGTTACAGATTGAAGTTATTACTGTTAACAGGTGGCCTTAAGCTGTATTTGGTCTTACATGTTACAGAAGCTGTCGAGAATAAATAGAGTCCTTGTGAATGTCTTTTTGTTTGGTTTTTCATTATAAAAATCAAAATAAAATAGTCAAAATAACCCCACTATAAGAAATTATGCTTTTACAAAAAAATCCACACACTGAGGTGAAAGTCAATAGTTTACACAATCACTGGTCAAACTGATGAACCATTCTTGTTTAGGAGGAGACTCTCCGGTGATGGAAAACTATTATAATATAATATACTATAATTGTTTACACTATGACTCACGGACTTGCACATCTGTATTTCTGCATTTTTTCAGACCAGATCACTGTTAATTTTGTAGTTTACATCTAGTGCAGTGTGTGGTTCCTCTTGCCTTGACATTGCTCTTGTGTTGGCTAATTTCATCAACACTGAAAAGCAGTGGAAGTCAAGGTTGGTCCAGGGATCCAGTACAGGTCATTGTTCAAAGTGGTGCGATAATCTCCAAGCCACCAAGACAACAATCAACCCAAGTGTTTTTCTTATTTTCCCACAGAGAGTCCCACTCAAAACCCCTTCAATCGCACCCTGTCCCCTGCCAGGAGGGAAGAGCTGGCAAAGATCCGACAGAGGCAGCTGGCCAATGCCGTCCACTACATCTGGGAGACAGGAGAGGACAAGTTTGCGTTCAGATACTTCCACACTGGTTTCTGGGAGAGCTGTGAAAAACACAATGATGGTGAGACTGCAGATCCCACCTGAAGTCACAAAGTCAAGCATGCACCTAGTTTTAGAATTGGTAATACCAGTACTTCTGTGTTTACAGGGTCATGCCTCTGCCTCAGTGGCATCCAAGGTCATACTGAGACATTGTTTTAACCTTTGTTCAAGTTCCACTATGATTCAGAGATGTGCTCGTTAGATTTTGGAGAATACAGGTCAAAGGTCATGGTCATAGGGGCTCATATCCCGCTTGCTTGTAAATGGAATATTTGAAAAATGTTTTGATGGATTATTCTCAAACTTTGCAAACTGTCCAATCTGACTAGAGGATGAATTCATAGTAATTTGAAATATAAGGAATGTCATATCTAAAGAACGCTGTAAGGGATTTTCCTTAAACTGCATTTATGTCCACTCTGACTCTAGGGTGAACTGATTGGATTTTTGAAGGTCAAAGATCAACATTAGCAGGTCTCGTGTCCTAGATTGTTGAAATGATATAACAATTCTAAGGCGACTGTCTTCAAATTTGTAATATTTTACTCTGGAACAAGGATAAATTGAATGTATTTTGGAGTTACAAGGTAAAAGTCATTGTGGCTTGAATTTGTGCTACAAAACATACAGCTACACTGTTCAAGACATATAATTTCTACCAATCAGACTACCACAAAAACATCTCAGCCCTTATTCTAGATCTAATTCTAAATTTCTCACAAAGAACCAAAAGTTATTCAGAAATCAAAGAAATTCAAATTAATTATTTTGAGGTGTTTTTTCTTTTTGTTTAAATTTAATATTTTTTTAATTGACTTGTGGGCCACAGTAGGTATAGAGGAGGGCCGTCACTGTGCTTTCACTGTACAGCAGTTGTATACTTTGAAGAAATATTCCCTGTCAGGTGGTGGTTGTTGTCTAAGTTTATGTATTTTTGTGAATTAATTGCTTTGTTGTTTCAGCCTACCTAGTATTTTATGATGTTATGCACCAAGGAGTAGGGGTAGGAAATGCTAAAGCTAAAAACTTTATGTGCTGTACATCAGTTTCATGCTCTGTTTATAAAACTAAGTCGTCCTCATTAACTTAAGTAAAAACAATTCAAGGGTTTCTTTTGACTAAATGTTTTCTCTCTCTTGTTTTATTAATTTCTGAACATTTGTTTTCAGGGGAGAAATGTCGGAGTTTTATAGATCTGACACCTGGAGAAACACAAGGTGAGTCGTATATTTGCCTAAAGCCAATAAGAATTCTAGGGGACACTAAATGTTGTTGAATGCATGTTTTTTATGTTCCTTTTTTATCTGTTTATTCAAATCTTGCAGGTGTGCTCTGGCTATCAGTTGTTTCAGAGTTTACATACATTGGCCTCCTTGGGATGGGCTTCCTGCTGATGTGGCTGGAGGTTTTATGCTCCCATAAAGAGATGCACTCTTTAAAAATCAACGCTTTTGCTGCTATTTGCACTGTATTATCAGGTGAGACTTTGTCTGCTCTTTACAGATTAAAATATGACTAACTTCTTACTAAATCTTATCTTTTTGCTTGTTTCATTATTCCTGTAGGTCTTCTTGGGATGGTGGCCCACATGATGTACACCACAGTTTTTCAGATGACCGTCATTGTAGGGCCTAAAGATTGGAGGCCTCAGTCCTGGGACTATGGCTGGTCATTTGCGTAGGTGGTCCCTCTTTGGGGGCAGCATAGACGCCTGTCCATACAGTAGGAGTAAATAAAAACTGTCATGACTTGTTTTAACTCTTGCTTATCTTCTCTCCCCAAAGTCTGGCCTGGGTGTCCTTCAGTTGCTGCATGGGTGCTGCTGTGGTCACACTTAACTCCTATACAAAGACCATCATCGAGCTGCGCCGTAGACAGAGGCTGCGTTTGGAGGAGGCAAGAGCTGCAACTCATGCTCCAGCTTATGATGATGTTGTTCCAGGAGGGGGGCTCTACTCAGTGAGTGGCCTGTTGCAGTGTCCGGAGGGCATGATTGACGTAGCCTGGGCCCCAAATGGCAGTGTGGTTGGAGTGGGAAATGGGGACGTACCAACGCTGGTTTTAGTGGGAGGCTGTGGGCCAGAAGGGTGTGAGGACTGCGAGAGGGAGATGGATGAGATGGAGGATGCCATGGACCGGGTTGATTCGCCCTGTTAAAGGATTATTTTTATTTCATAAACAAGTAAAACTGAACAAAGAAAGATATTTTTTACCTTGTTGGAGATTCTTCTTAAAATATCTTCAAAAGACTTGACTTCCAGTGAGTTTTGAAGAAACTTTCTGCACTGAAAGACCGTTGGGAACCATACATATCAAAAATCTGTGGATAAGCTGTATGTGAGAATCACACTGGCATGCAAGCCTGCATGTTTTCTGGGTATTTCTTAGTGCCTCATGGTTTTAAAAAATAGCATCTTTATGTAAATTAATGTAAACCTTGTATTGATTATGTATCAACATGCTATTTCATCTAAACTGTTCCTTTATTGCATGGAAAGGGCAGACGTTTCTTTGCCTGAACGGACTAACCCTAAAAAAAAAATGCATATTTTCTCATCTCAGTGGGACAATCAACATGTTCCTTCATCAAAATCTTGTCTTTCATGTCAAAATTTTTGACAATGACAGCATTTCAATCAGTTCATGTACCGCTTCATCAAACAGCTTCGTCTTCCCGCAGACAACCCCCATAAGATAGACACAGAGAGAAAGAAAGATTACAGAGATTTTTAAAAGTCTGCTCTCTGATGTTGAACAGAAGATTATGTGTAAACCAGTAATCCCAAGTTGGATGGAAGGAGGAGGAATAAGGGTGAGACTGCAGGCATGCGAAGGGATGGGGATGGAGAGGGTGAAGGGAGGGTGGGGGGCAGGAGCACACCCAAAGCCCGCACACACAGGAGGCAGCACCATGAAACATCACAATTCATGGAAATAACTTTTGTAAAAATGGATATTATATCTGAGAATTCACTCTGCTAAATGTTACATTTCATAGACAATAATATCTAAATAAAATATATCTAAGTTTACTCTGCCTGTCTATAGGTTCTACATTTGGGATAATCCTGGATTTACAGTCAGGGACAAATACAATCAAAACATTAAGAGCAAAAGCATCAATTTTGGTCCAGTGAGAGCACTGTATAATTTGGTATGTTTCTGGGTCATAGACACTTTTGTTGTTATTGTGGGAGAGATAAATAAATGAATTTTCAGAGCACAAATGTATGAGAAACCCTTTAATTTATTGTAAAGTAAATGTAATTTACACTTGGGAGCTACAAAATTAATTAAAGAATTTCAAAGTCTGTAAAAAAAAAAAAAAAAAATCACAAACCCCCTCTTCCATACTAATTTTCATACTTTTTTTTCTTAGAGCTCAAATTCCATTGAGAATTTCCAAATGAATATTTAGACAAAAATAAACATACAAACTCCTGATAAATATATTTTACATACTGCCTTACCATTATACTTCCTGCTTTTAGCTTAACATGTTTAAAACATTATAGCCCTATTCACACATGCACTAATTGCTGTGAAGCAGAATTTTTCATCCAGACATCACATGGACTTCTTTCAGCCACCCTCCCAAGTATTTTTACCCTGCCCCAACCTCCCCTGCCTGATGGGGGAAACTTCCTGATGAGGGACAAGTAGGAACAAGCAACTCAGGAAATTTTCAGAGGCAGGGCTCTGGAAATTTTCTGTAAAGGTTCAGCAGTGCATGTGTGAAAACAGCTTGTACCATAATAACCCCGTCTTAGCACATATTTGATATAAATTCACTGACAACACGAATTGAACTGAAGATACCATAAACTAAACTTACTCAAATGTTATTTGCCACAAATACACATCAGACAGGAGTATTTACATAAAGGGGCTGAGTGTATTAAAGAGGATTGAGCATAAGAAGAGAAACCAGTGTTATCAAACAAAAGAAAGAGCCTAACAAGAGAAAGAGGGAAAGGGGGATGAAACAGGATTGACTGTCTTATTTGAGCGGTTCGTAGTGGATGAGTCGCATTGCGTTCTCGTTTTCAATCACTCCTTTGATAAATTCTCCTTCAGCCAGTCGCTCTGAGAGGAAGATAAAGAAAGAAAAAGATGTTATAGATCTATAGAGGTAAAACAGTAAATAAGTTACACAAAAGATTTATCTGAACAAGTCTTTTCTGAGAAATCCCCTCTTATCTCTAGTGGGTGGCATGCAATGCAGAAAAGACACTTCCGCTTTCATAGTGGTTACATACATAATAAAGCTTGCACGGCACAAAGTGATGCTGTAACTGGGGATGTTGCTACAGGTGGATTTAATGCTTGTATTCTTATTAAGCCAAAACAGCTGATTGTAGAATATAATCTTTGCTGCAGGATGTAAGAACAGCTGCTGAGTAAAGGTAGGAAGAGCTTATGCTGACTTTATCTTCCTTCAACATAAGTACATACGATAAGAACTCACTGACCTATCGAGGACCGCAGGGCAAAATGCACACACACACACATACACACACACACATGTGCCATGTGTGTTTTCTTGCTTACCGTTGTCTTTCTTTTCGAAGAAAGACCACAGCTTGTTGGCTCTTTTCTCAGGTGTGTTCTCATCGTCTGGTAGCTTACTCTGCTCCTCCTTGGGGATCAGCTTAAATATGGCCTGAGGAGGACAGGCACAAGATCAATGATAAGTCTGCACCATTCATACAACATGAATAATAAATGAGACATGCACAACACAAAATGCAGAGTTAATATGAAAGGAAAAGGCAGCATTTAGCCTGCAGGACAACTGAGTTAACTCATAGCTACTTCACTTAACAATACAATAAGGATGCAGAATATTCGATTTACACTGATCTCCAATTTATTGAAATTCCCAAACTCATTCTGGTCAAAATAAATTTAGACAAAATATTTTTATTGTTATGAACACCATATCTTGCCTGTACTAGTGTTTGTCTATCTACTTGGACAGTCCTTTTGCCAGTAAAATAGGAAAAACAGTATTTGTTTCTGCCATAATGATAGATCTATTCTTTGACAAAGTATTGTCATTCATACGTGAAAACTTAGTTAATCTAGTTAAATGTAAATTATGTGAAGAATATAATTTTAACATTGCTGTAAAACTAATCTTCATTTGCTTTTTCAGAGTTACAAATAGCACTGAAACAACCTGCTGACAGACTGTGAGCTCTGTAGTGCAGGAAATAAACTCAATTATTATTTTGAAGCAAATACTTTAAAATTAAAATGAACTCTTCCTTATCCAACATCAAGTCTGCATAGGTGATCCTATACAATCCCAACAAAGAGCTTAAAAAAATCACGGTTATTAGTGTGAAAAACCCAAACTAGCTGCCATTTGGACCTTAAACTACAGCCCTTAAAAACACGTTTGAATTAACAGATTAATGATAAAAAAACAAATCTTCATCTCAAGTGGTTTCAGTTGTTTTTGTTAAACTCTACAAATATACTGTTCCACCTTGTAAAGTGAAGCAGTGTGCTATGTCTGCACACAGTGATGATATGTGTTTGCAGAAATTCTCACACCTGTAAATGCCATTAATTAACATTTAAGCTTTTATCAGGCAGTAATAATACTGTGTAGATTTTCTTACATATTCCTCGCGCATGAAACACTAATTGACTTTCAAGTGAATTAGTGTTTGTCTGTGTGGTTTGTCATTTGAGCTTCTCAATAAACACTCCCTACAGACAAGCAATGATGTCTAATCACTGAATACTACCGTATACCTTTGCATAATGTAAACAATTTGGTTAAAAATATGTAGCCTACTATTAAATCTTACACTCAAACTGCAGCAAATCTGCTGACTAAATGCAACCACAAAATCAATCCTTCAGTGCCTGGTCATCACTATTAACATTTGAGCCATCTGAATTAAAAATGCACACGTCAGGTTGTGTTAAAAATGAATAATTCAGTAGCCTGAGGCTGCACATTCAGGTCTGTGTGCCATTTTTCGGGAATGTTAATCTTCAATGGGCCACTTGGAATCAAGCAGATTGTAAATGACTGTGCACTTTGGGTTCAGGTCTTTAAGTGTGTCCCACTTAGGGAGGAAGCACTCATCTCCTACATTTAAGACACCTAGATTAACATGGATTAGTGCCAAGACTTGGGCCAAACGCCAAGATGGCTTCTCTGTCCTCCCTGTCTACACTCTCTTTCTCTCTTCAGTTTGGCCTCTCTCTACTCTCTTGTGTTGTGTGTGGCTCTCATTCTGATTTTGGAAATGACACACACATACAAAAAGATTTTATGAAAATACAAGTGACACTGTTACGCTGTGTTGATGTCCTCCCTTCAATAATCCATTTTATCAGTATAGCATACTTCATTGAATGCACAGGATGTTAGAAGCCAGCCCTTCTTTCTCGCTTGTCTCCCACCTCAAGCCAGTATGTAAACATAGATATCACTGGACTTCTGTCTCTAAGAAGGATGCTTTGTGTGCATATAATGTCAGTTTCTGTCTTCCTCTTCACTGAGCCTGATTTTGATGTTGGTTTTTGACCTCTTTGCTTTCAAATGGAGCCACTTTGCCAGTTATTGTTAGCATGATGGATATGAACAAAGACCAGTTGGCCAGGATTTAAATCCCATTACAATGCCAGCTGAATGCTGAGCTGATCCATCTAAACCTCTTACAACACAATATCATCTATCATGAGACACAAGATGAGAAACTTGTTAACTGACACCAGACTGAGTCATGATTTCATGAAGACAGTGGCTCAAAATAACAGGACAGAAATCAATAAGATAATAATAAAACAATACAGAGTGGAACCAACATACTAAACTAAAGAAAAACTTGTATTATATAGAGAAATGATGAGCAGTCCTTCTGACATAAGCTACGAGAAGAGCAGTCTTGTTTAAGAGTCTGAACGCCAATATTGTCTAAGAGCTAAACCTGTTATCACAGATTATCTGGACGTCAAGGCTCATATAGACTTGCTAATTGGGATGCCAATTAGCAGCAAGACCTACATACCATAAGAAGGACAACAACTTTATAACAAATAGCAAATCATTTTCTAATGAACAAAAGGGAACGGGTAAATTATAAGAGCTATTTTACAATAGCTGCCTCGCCAATCAGGACAATTCTTATTAGCATTCATTTTAAAATTGACCTTGGAGACAATTTAACACCATGAAAATACCTCAAATTCAAGAAAATTTAAAACATTATTGAACAGTAGCAGTCATTAAAGCACGATTTCAGTGTTGTTGTAAAGTCATCCTGTTACTTTTTCTTCAGGTGAGGTCTTGACTACTTCATGTTTTTTTCTGAGGACTATGAGCAACAGGAGTTCTTAAATTCCTTATATATGCCTTACATGTTTGTAGCAGCAAAAAAACAGATTGAGCTTATTGTCCAATAAAAAAGCACAACTTGTGGGGTAGAGATCATCTCTCCAGAAGAGAGGATCTACATTACTAAATGGATCTACATCTGGAGAAACATCATGTTTGGATAATGATAAGTAATCATAGTTGTGTAAAGAACAGGACAGTATTTATAGCTTGTTGTTACATATAAACATCACATCCTTTCCTCTCTATCTCAGTGGTTTAAAATATGACACACTTTTCCTCACCTGACAGATCTCTGTCACTTCTGTCTTGTTAATGTATCCATTCTTGTCAACATCGAACAGAGAGAAGGCCCATTCAAGTTTTCTGGTTGTCTTCCCAGTGGAGGTCATATGCAGTGCAATGATGTACTCCTTGAAGTCCAGTGTGCCATCGTCGTTGGTGTCAAAGGAGCGAAACACATGTCGTGCGTAGGTCTTGGCATCACTGTCCGGGAAGAAACGTGTGTAAATCTGCTCAAACTCTTCAGGTGTGATGCGTCCTGTTGGGCACTGCTTCTGAAAGTTTTCATACCACTGGCTGATTTCGTTCTCTGTGAATTTGGTGCTGAGTTTCAGGTCCTCGAGGATCTCTTTTGATAGTGCACTGCTGGTGGAATTTCCCATTGTGGTTGTTTTAAGTGTCTTAACAATCCGTCAGCTCTGGCAAACTCACCGGCAAATATATGCCACCTGAGTTTTTTCTCCTCTCTTGTGCCTCCTGTTCTTCCTCTGTGACAGAAATGTTCTTGCTCTCCTATTCGACCACCTCTGTTTACTGGAGTGGAATGTGCAAGGGATTAAATAAGAGTTGTTACAAATATGGTCGATTGATATTGTAAACTATATCACAAAGTCTGATGAAAAAAGTCAGGGATGCTTACCTGTGTGCTGTTAGGGCTGGCGATGGCTGGAGAATTGAGTCTGGACAGTAAGACAGGGATGGATAAGGAGGGCTGGGGAAAACACACTCCTACCAAGGATGACCAGGATAATTCTGTTAATGCGGGATTTAAGGTGGCTGAGCCTTAGACTAGAATGAACCCCGGGATACTTATTTCCTCGATTGGGTCTTGGAGACAAGAAAGATCTCAAAATATGGCCATGCTTAATTTTTTCTTCTGTTCCAATATTAAAACTGTTACCTCTTGTAGAAACATATTTAAAGATTGACCTTATGATCCAGCACTATGAAATTAAACTTGCTTCTAAGCATTTCACTGTGCTCCTTTATAACACCATGCTGAGAGACTGATGTTTTAGTCTGCAACAGAATCTTAAAACCTTGAACAATAATTAAACTGATGGAAGACTTTCCAATAACCTGGGTTCAGGTTGGTTTCAGAGACTAGCATTAGCTTCCTTGCCAGTGCCTATGCTATTTCAGACGTGGCCTTTCAATGGGTTTAGTTGACCACTGACATCTAATTCCAGACAACCATCTGTGCAGCACGTCTAACTCCCTCCATCCGCCCACCACCACCCTCAATCCCACCTGCAATATGCCCCTCACATCAACTTTGCGTCCTTGTCTTGCCTGACCTCCCTTCCTGTCCAACCTGAGCTATAATCTTGCTTTTTTTCTCCGCCCAATTCTCCTTCCTATCAGTTTCTTCAGTCCCATGCTCAAGTTTAGGTCTTTCTTTTCAACATATCTGCTCATACTTACACTAAGTCATGGCTTGGTCTTCATTTTACTTGACTGAACCTTATTTTTTACCCAGTTTCTATTTAATGCACTTCTGATCCTTTGGTTCTTCCTCTGTTTGTTGTCTCCACCTACATTCTCACCTGCCTTCACCTATCTGTAATCGGCACATCAAATTAGCCTCATGGCACTTTGGCTGACACATTTAAGTCATGAGGGTATTTCTTTGTGTCTTCTTGACTTAAAGTATTATCTTGATTGCCTTAACTGTTGTGTCAGACTAAGCATGCAGAGGAGGAATCACAGAGTTTGTGTTAGATATGTGCATGTGGGTGGTGACATAGGATCAATACAGATGAACCTCATGAAAGCATTTCCCACATATCCACGCATCACACTGTAAAATCATCGTCCATGTCTTATTTGTGCACCAGGATTTTCTTTGCTCCATAAATATGCTCAGTGAGTCCATCTATTGGATTACTAATGCCCCGCCCTGTCCCACCCGATCCAACATTTAGCCAATTACACTCATCTTCATCCTGTGAAAGTCATAGCCGATAGAATTAGCCCCTCCTCTCAGCTAAAGAATCCCTGACATATGACCCTTTACCCTGGACTCTGCTAATTGGAGGAGCCAGGGCAAGACAGGATTTGGCATCTCTTGGAAAGTGTTTTTCTGCATGTGGAGAATGCAAGGAGTCTAATTATGACTTCTGAACACAGCCTGTAAAACTGAAACACACTAATGACAATCTGAGAGGAAAATCAATCCAAAATCATTACTTCCCTAAAGCAGCAAATGCTGTGCTGTCTTTCCAACTTCAAAAGATTTAGCCATATATCTTTTGCAGCTATATAAATGTTTTACACTTGAAAGCAGTTGTATAAAGGAAAGGTGTTTGTTGATGGCACAGCTCAACATGTCTATAACTCTGCAGTGAGGTCACTGACCAGCTACTGGCAGCATCCCAGTTGGCTGAGTAGCGTGATAGCCTATTTACTGGCCAAATAAATCTCACTCGTGTTAAAGCATCAACCTAGAAGCCAGCTCATTATCAGGCCTGACATATATACTGCAAATCTGCCCCACTCAGTATAAACAAACAAGGTCAGGCCAACTCATTCAAGTGAGGTAACTGAGATCATTAGGAACATCCTCATAAAGAAAATGTTTTCATTGTCTTATCCTGTGTGAGATAACCATGGTTATATTCCAAATCAACAGTTTATAGCAACTTGAATTTTCTACATTTCTTTAAAACAGTGAAAAACTCTTAAGTCCCTTATGCTGTGACAGTACGTAATCAATTTTAGACCATTTTAAAGGGAGCCTCAGCACCACTAGATTTTATCCACATGCCTGAAATAATAGTAAAGGAGATAATTTTGACAGAAACTTTGAGTATATATCTCAATTCTAATTGTAGCCATTGTTTTAAATAATGTGTAACTACAAATAATATTTTAAATGAACACTCTTCTACTTGTGCCATAAGTCATATCTGTAAAAAGGACCCCTCTTTCAACAGTTGGTAGAATCCAGAAGTGTTTATCAGGCCAGTGGATAAAAAAAAAAAACACCACAGTGTCAGTTTTGTAAGTGTTCACCTGAAAAAATATTATTACTGAGAGAGTTAAACCAGAGGTAATATGAGAGGTAATATTGGTGAGGGGACAGCATACGGATGCCTCAGAAACCCCTTTTCTGAGGCATTTTATGGAGAGGATTTTGTTTATGGGAAGGATTTTTTTTTTTAATGAAAATAAAAAAAATGGTTTTAAAATAAAATTATTTATCTTTTTCTCCTTAATAACCTCTTGCTGATCCTTTAAAATGTGCATAAAACACAGATGACTTAAGTGTCCCTTCACCTCTCACCACCAAAAAGCGATCCATGCCCAGGGCTGGCAGAACCAAGGTTATTGTTAAGTAGAACTGTCAAAATAAATAAAAAACAAACAAACATAAATTTAATGAACATTTATATTCTACTGTAGATGTGCATTGTTGCTGTCCTAAATATATAGATGCAAAGTGGTCATGGCTTTAAAATATGCCTACAAAATTTCCACAACATCTTTTTTGTGTGATGACTTTAAAATGACCATCTTATAATAATGACATCTGTACACATTTTTAGAGGGCTTGGCACCCTTTATAGTCTGATTAAAAAAAAAGGGTTTTTTTCAATATAAACACAAAATGGTTCAAAGAAATTTAATAAGATTTTTTACAAAATGCCATGAACATTACTTCTAGTATCTAAAGGAACTGGAATGCCAAACAGGGAAATGCTTTGAAACGGAAAATCCACTCTTAGCCAAAACAATACCTTGGTGGGAAACAAGTTGAAACTAAAAGAAGGAGGGAGAGGGGAAGGGAGTAGCTCCTAGATAAATATCTGGTAATGGGTTATAATGATGCTTAATGACAGACAAGAGCTTCCCCCTGAACATGAGGAAAGAGAGGAACAAACATATGATGATGACATTCCTGACAATTGTGTCCACCATCTTGTGAGGCCTTATGTTGTGATGTGTGTGTGATAAAGGTACCAGCATTTTAGCACCCTGCTCCCATCTGGACACCCACTGCGCAGAGGAGAGTCACCCCCACGTTGAGCTTTCACTGAAATCACTGACAAAGCTGGAGAATAAATAATATCTCAGAATTTCGAGGAACTTCAGCAGCCTGATCTCTTGTTTCAACTCTGAGGTAAGCAGAACAAAGCATTACACATATTTAATGTCATCTCTATCGTATCAAAAATGTCAGTGTGGTTTTTTTTTTAGTAATGTATAAAACTGTTTTATTTACTACAAGTCTAAGTGAAGATGCATCTGTACATTTTATCTTTCTCCTTTTTGTGGTTGCTTTGACATGATTTTGGCTTCTTAATGTTATCTTGGCATGACAGTGCTGATTTTCCATAAAAGAGGGTTAATTTATCAAGATATCAAGAAAGAATACAATTTACTCAAGAACACAGGAAAACAAATGTGTCAAGTTAGAGATTTGGGTTCATAAAGAAAATCTTAAGTTGGATTTTACACTTAGTAAGACTTTTGTCTAGACACTCATTAGACATTTTAATCACAGCTGCATTTTCATTTTCAAAATTCAGCACCACAACATCAGGTAATAGTTGTAAGAAAGCATTACTGAACAGTCTTAGTTTGCAATAATTCCAGGTAAGTGCAGAAAAATTCAGATGCTTTAGGACGGAGAAATTCAGGTAAATAAGTAACTCGGTTAATAAGGTTTATTTGAGTGGAATACAGGCTTTGCAGAAGAAACATCTGACTGATGACCAAAACAAGAAATAAAATAAAAATGTCAAGACTTAAATTTTTTTGATGATACACAGGATAAGATGTAAAGCATCAATATTAGCACCAAACAGTTTTTAATATTGGAAACAAGCTTTTAAGTTGGCATTCAATACATCTTTTCTGCTTTTCAATAGTAATAACTGTAGCCAAATTGATTTATCTGCTTGGATACTAAGTCATAAGCTACAGAGA
The DNA here is from genome assembly GCA_037902135.1 of Cetoscarus ocellatus. NCBI lineage: Eukaryota > Metazoa > Chordata > Actinopteri > Labriformes > Labridae > Cetoscarus > Cetoscarus ocellatus. The sequence continues at coordinate 529,067 of JBAMNC010000666.1, read as the reverse complement.
ACAACTGAAATGTACTTGTTCTCACCAGAAAAACTGATTTAAATAAAATGAATGGATGCGTTTCCTCTCAGGGATTCCATGTTTTCTTATTTGTTTCAATTCAAATTATTTAACAAGAACTTTGCACCTAAAATCCATTCAGTTTCTGTGGATTTTAAGTCAAAATACTGTGAGATATTTAAACACTATAAACTTTAATACCTAATACTTATACCATATTTTACTTAACCCAGTCCATCTGTTGGCTGGTTATTACACAGTTTGAGCCACAACTACAGACCTTCAATTTAAAGAGCAGGTACAAACGAAAAATAAAGAAAAATACTTAATATGTCATGCTACTTTTTTGGACGTTATTGCAATACCATGAATCTGTGATAAAAAAATATGGATTTTTTTTTTTCACTGTCAAAGTTTCTCTTTGTCAACATCTTGTGGTTTTATTAATGAGACGGTGCAAAACATTTCCAAACTTAAATAGACTTTGTACTAAATAAAGTCTAGATACTCAGAGCTTTTAACCAGGACTATCTGTCACATTGTAGGAGCGACAAAGGAGAAGTTGCATGTTAAAACCTTTTCCCTCATCTCACAAAGGATCAAAACCAACAATGGCAACCAAACTGGAGACACTTGATCCATCAGCTCTACCAGGCGTCCCTTCTACTGTCACATACGACACCAAGTCTGAAACAGTGACCTTACCAGGAGGAGTCGTCTCACTGGCGGGCATCACAGTGGTGACAGGGGGAGCTGAGCTGTCCTGCGGGTCCTGCATGCTGGCCTTTGGTTTTTGGGGGACTCTCGTTGGTTTCAGCTGTGTAGCTGTGGGGTTGTGGGACCAACTGAATGAGATCCAAGATGGAACTTCGCACCTGCTGTCTCTGGGATTTGTCATCCTGGCCTTCAATTTTCTGGTGGTGGGAAGTGTGGTGACTTTTTACTGTTTGACGAAGAAGAAAAGACAAATGACAAGAGGAGAGAGAGAGGATGGAAAGGAGGTTCTTGTAGAAAGTGGGAGGGTGATTAAAAAGGTCACAGTATGATATAGTACAGTCATATCGGGCAGGAAAAAACTTCCATCCACATGCTCTTGCCTTAAAAAAAAAGGCACTCCCGCACAACATCAGGTAACACATCCTGCTGTTGAGTTTCAATCTCATGTATACCAATTCATGTAACTTTCTGAGAATACCTCTTAACTTTTTGGGAATCCAAGTACCTGCTATTGCACTGAATTACTTTATCAGCATTTCTATTTACTTTCTGGCTTTGATTATCAAGATCTAAAAACAGAACTTGCAGTTAAAATGCATTTATAGCCCAATTTCTCATTAACCTCTGTCTATAAAATTACCTTGCCTTTATTAGGGACTGGATATGTACTGTACGAGATAAGACTTATAATTAACTTCAAACAAATAATATGCATAGCAAAGATAATAAAAACAATAAAACCGAAAATTATACCAATAAGAATATTTAACTGTAGAAAATCAATATATCTATACACAAATCAATTTACAAATCACCAATTTGATTTTGCTTTGCATGACAGCTATTCCTCTAGGTCAGTGGTTTCTAAAGTGTGAGGGCCTGAGAGGGCTTCAGAGGAGGCACATAATGAAAAAGCAAAATAGTGAATGCTCTGCTCAGCCAAATCCTACCATTGAGTGAGTAAATATCAAATATTTGCCCCACAGATATAAGTCCATCCATCCACCTTCCACCGCTTATCCGAGGCCGAGTCGCTGGGGCAGCAGGCCAAGCAAGTTAGCCCAGACTTCCCTCTTCCCTGCCACAATTTCCACATTCCTAGGCCAGATGGGATACATTAATTCTAGCGGGTTCTGGGTCTGCCCTGGGGTCTCCTCCCTGTTGGGCATGCCTGGAAAACCTCCACAGGAGGGCAACCAGGAGACATCCTAATTAGATGCCCAAACAACCTTAACTGACTCTTTTCAGTGTGAAGGAGCACGGCTCTACTTTGAGTTCCCTCTGAATGTCTGAGCCCCTCACCCTATCCCTAAGGCTAAGCCCAGCCACCCTCCTGAGCAATCTTCTTTCAACTGCTTGTATCTGTGATCTCATTCTTCCGGTCACTACCCAGAGCTCATGACCATAGGTGAGGGTTGGAACAAAGATGGAGCAGTAAACTGAGAGCTTTGCCTTGTGGCTTGGCTCCCTCTTTACCTCAACAGTTTGATACAGATTCTGCAGCACTGCAGATGCGGTACCAATCCATCTCTCAGCCCATTTTACCCTCACTTGTAAACAAGACCCCGAGATACTTAAACCCCTTCACTTGGAGCAAGGACTTGCTTCCCACCTGGAGGGAGCAACCTACCTTTTTCTGGCAGAGAACTGTGGCCTCAGAATTGAAGGTGCTGGCCTCCCAACTCCTTCTTGAGTTGTTGAAAGGTTTGTCAGGACATCTTTGAGGCTGACTGAAAGTCCTTCTCTATGACCAATCCAAACTCCTCCCAAGTTGCTTCTGCAACCTCTGACGGTGCCGCTACCAAGCCACTCTGTACCTGTCAGCTGATTCCAGGGACCCCTGTACTAGTTTAAGCCCGAAAAGCCTCTTTCTTCAAATTTATAGCTTCCATCACCATCACCAACAGGTCCTCAGGTTGCCCCTGCCACAGGCACTAATGACCTTCAGCCCACAGCTGTCAGCAGTACAATGAAGGTCCTGAACAGACTCAGACTCCACGTCCTGAACATCCCTCAGAATGCACATGAAGTTTATCCAGAGGAAGTTTTTCTGGGCCTCTGTCAGATGTTTCCAGCTCACTCATACTACCCATTTAGGTTTACCAGGTACATCCAGCGGCCCCTCCTGCCATCTGATCCAACTCACCAATAGGTGGTGATCAGTTGACAGCTCTGCTCCTATCTTCACCCAAGTGTCCAAGACATATGGCTGCAGATCAGATGATACGACAACAAAGTCGATCATTGATCTGTGGCTAGGGTGCTCTGGTACCAAATGCACTGATGAGCATCCCTATGTTTGAACATGGTGTTTGTTATGAACAATCCATGACCAGCATAGAAGTCAAATAGCAAAACACCACTTGGGTTCAGATCAGGCAAGCCGTTTTTCCCAATCACACCCCTCCAGGTGTCTCTGTCATTGCCCACATGAGTGTTGAAGTCCCCCAGTAGAACAATGGAGTCCCCAGGGTGGGACCCTTCCACATCCTAAAAACCAGTCTTTGTTGACAGGGGTCAGCACTACAAGGGTTCCCCGTCTGACTGCTGCCCATTCCACAAAGCACCCAACCCCCATGCCCATACCTAGAGATAGTGAGCCCACAGGGTGGCCCCACAGATATATCATACATATTTTTGAGAAAACAGTAAACCCACAAAAGAGGAGGAACATCAACAAACAGTGGTATGGTAAATGAGTATTTGTGATCTGGTCTTGATAAAAACTCCATGGCCACAGTACTGGCAAGTGGTTCATTTTCACTGATTAAAAGACAAATAATAAATGCTTGATTTAAAATGGTCCTTTTTGAGGCTGTATTTTTATTTTATTTTCCTTGTCTGAATCTTAGAAAGATGTTAGACAAGAAAAGGCTGTTACGATTAAATAAGACTCTTGAAAATAATACATATTTTTAAAGGAAAGACAGAGATATAAAAAAGGAGCAAAAAATCTTTACCACAGGATGAATATTAAAGAAATACTTAAATAAATTCTTAAAGATGAGACATGGATATTTAAACAGGATTGTTGCACAAGACAATAGTGTGTTATTAAAATATTAACATCTGTTAATAATATTAATGACTTATGACTTATGACTTATTTGATTAGTTTGTTAATCAATTAGTTATTAATATATTAATTTTTGAGACCCTATTTTTTGTGGGTGCAAGTAGTGTAGTGTGGGAGTGTGTGACAGACAAAATGGTATTACAGGGGAGGCTTACTCTTCCATACCCCTGCTATTTTTTTGAATTCACAAACTACACATGAATTTCAACATCAAATACAGTACATAAGGGTCTTTGATTGAAACTTACTTTACTTTTCAAAAGAGCTGCAACAACAGGTTAGTAGAGAGACTGGGCCTTGAATTAAACAGACTTTTAAATTAAATTCCATGATGTATGGTTAGAAGTAAAATTGATTACACCATAAAGACTTAGCTATCAAATATCCAGCACTGATCAATTAAATTTTTTTCAAAAGGTTTCTGCTCTTCAGTATGATAAATTTCATTGTTTTACTACTTGATGCACTTCCTGCTAAAAAAAAATACCTCTACTGCAGGGGTCACCAACATTTTTGAGCCTGTGAGCTACCGATAAGAAGAGGAGTGCAATGGAGGGTTCTCAATTGATTCAATGTTTCTGAGTAATGAAATGTTTTTTTATAGTTTACCTTGAAATAAGTAATATTACAGGTATAAACATAATAGGTTACATAAGCCACTGTATGTTTTCTTTTTACTTTTAATGTTTCCTCACAATATATTTTACTGTTGATTAATGACTAACACGAAGGTAGTTTACATACTTGCATCATTAGTAATTAATCCATCTGTTAAACTTACCTGATGTGTGTAACAGTCACATTTTTGTGATTTTTATTTGTACAAGGGGCACTGTAGGGGATCAGCTGGCACCAGTGGTGATAGAGAAGTCAGTGCATAAACGTAAACTTTGACCTCAAACGGGCCGAAGTTTAAGAGAAAAATATACAGCCTAAAATTGTGACGTACATTAAATTTGTTGTTTTATGTATTGATGCAAGTTTGGCTTATTTGCAAAACAAACATTTTAAATAAAAAATGTCTATTTCATGATCTACGGTGGCAACTTATGCTATTTTTAGAGTGTCTCTGTGGGCGACCTGGTGCTTGAGGGCACCCATGGTGTGTTAGTTTGCTGTGTGTTAATGGAGGTTATCAAACTCTGATTGGCACAAAATGTGCACATTACTCTTAAGCGTCATGGCAGTAAAAATACAGTTTCAGCAGGAAACATTGTGATTTACTTGTTAACACTAGCAATGTCATGTGTGCTGGTGCTTACATATTCCACTCATGCCTGTCGGGATTTCTTTTGTGAAATGGGCCATTTAGTTTTTCTGTCCTTTTTCCAGGAGGTGACCATGAAGGTTCTCACAGCTGAAAGACAACAAATTCCCGTAGAAACAAAACAAGGAGATTATTTGGTAGCAGAAAACGTTAGTGAAGCTAACCAAGCACACGCCTAGAAGATTAATTTATTTGGTTCAAAGGCGTTTCTCAGACATCAAATAAGGAGCTGAATATTTTAAACAACGAGCAAAACAATGTTGAAGTATTCCACCTATAATACATACCAGATAGTCCTGTGTGGACATTCAGAGGTCGCCTTTTATAACACAGATTCTGGCTGCTGGTACTGAAGGCGGCCAATGGTTGCCCTGGCAACGGCGTGTCCAGTTTACCACCTGCACCTGTTCGAGCTGCGATGGCTCCAGAGATTGTAATTCCTACGGAGCTGGCCTACATTTCGATTATTCTTTGGCAATATGGAAGTTATGAGAGTAAGTAACCATTACAACCAAGTGAAATGTAAAGAGGGGAGAAACCTTATTTTGTCTGGTGTGTTCTTACCTCCACCTGCTGGAATTCAAACGAGCCAACTTTATCCAGAGTCGCTCCGTTTCTTCTATAGTACTGAATCCTGTTTGGACCTAGCTGTCTGACAGGGGTTAAATCATTATAAGATAGTAATAAACTTTGATATAATAATGATTTCATTTATGTAGCACCTTTGAAAACAGATCAATCAGAGAAATTTCCAAGATAAAACAAGAGGGCAGGAACAGAATGCAAACGCAGTGGGTCAAGGGCAATCAAGCAAATAAATTAAAAAGATTAATATGTTAGCATAAGTAACATTAATGAAAGAGATTTGGAAAATGGTGATCATAATAATGATAAGACAAAACAAAATAAATAAATGATGTCATCACATCAGGTAGATTGGAAATATGGGGAAAAAGGAGTAAATTGAAACATGAAAAGATGGTAAAAACTGGACTAAGAATGAGGAGAAACCTGTGAAGGGAATAAGAGCAACAGATATTATTACTAAATAACTTTTTTTTGTGGAAATCAAACAAAATCAAGCTGTTTTGATGTCACTACACAAAGAAGATGTACCCACTGGGAACTTATCCATTGTTTTTCTAAAATCTCCTACTTTTGGTCCAAAAAATTCAAGAAACCAGTAGACCCATGGGGCATGATGAGGAATAAGTTTGGAAGATTATAGACCCATTACTGCTAGTGGCCCCGTAAAAATATTACGGGCAACATTTTGGCAAGGGTGTTTAAAGATTTCTTTATTCTTTCTATTCTTACAAAAACTACCATGTATTTTTATGACAAAAATTTAATAGTCATGTATCTTTTGCAAGTTTAACTCCAACAAAATATTATTACTTTAAAAGAGCTTGTTGCTCTTACACATTTTGCTTAATGTGCTTATTAATGCGTGGCACATTGAGGCATTTGGGACTTTAATATAACAGGATGTGGTATAAGAAAAATGTATGATTTTCAAAATTTTAACATCATTGTCAGAGTTCAAAGATTAGAGATTCATGAGGACTAATGATAGCTGAATAGTAAATGATAAATAAAAACAGACCGAATACTTAAAATGGTCCAAATGCCAGAAAGTCACCCAGTTTAATTCACTTTAATTCTGTAATTTTCAGCAGAAGAGGGTTTTCTCCATTGTTTGAAGTTCAATGTATGTCTTTATAGCAAAATAACTTGGCTGCAACAAGTACGACTGGTCCATTTTAAAAGCTTATTTCACCATATTTATGCATTTACTTGAAAGATACAGAAGATGTTTTCAGAAACTGTTCAGAGCTGGTTAATGATGGGGTCATATATGGTATCTTTTTATGGGGCCCAAAATTTCTGGGAATACCCCTGAGTAGACCTGTATGTGCCATTTTTACAGAGTAAAGAAGTTTTCTTGCTTTCTCTCTCTTCTAGACAAATGTATTATTACACAGATGTCAGCATTCAGAGCTTTGGCACTTGCTCTGTTCAGTTTTTTTTTCACATAGGGGAGATTATTATGACATGATAATGACAATTTTAAAGGTTTTTGAGAGTTTTCATTCTGTAGTGCCAATAAGCACCTTTCTCAATGTGAAATCTTGTAATTTGTTGTTTATGGCATACCCTGGCTGTTACTGTCAACTTAATGTTTTGGTGGACTGATTGCCCTATAACATAACGAAATTGTCTGTCTCCAATTACCAAGCCCCATAAGCAACATTTATGTAGAGGCTCGAACCATTTTAAAAGATGAGGCTTGTCTTCAGACAGCAGTATAAACATGTACATATTAGTTGTTTTGAACTGTAATGCTAGGAATTTAGGGTTTTTCTAAGTAAATATTGCAAGAAATCAGGATGGATTATTTCTTTGCTTACTCTTGTGGGCCCGTCTATGACTCTGGGCTCTATGAGTATTACCCTTTATCCCCCCTTATGGGCAGCCTTGCCCTTAACAAAAGAAAATGATAATGTAAACATTTATAACCCGCGATAAGACTTTTGTGTGTAAGGCAGGGGGAAAAAAACACTCTTGCAGCTGCTCAGGTATGTGCGGTATTTCTGCAGGTATCAGACTTGACGTCTACACCGTTTCTCAAGTCACCTGACAGCCAGCACCTACCTCCTTGGTCACGTGTCATCGTTCAAGTTTCAGGAAACTTTTTCCCCCAGTCTGAAAACAAAACTGCCCAGGTCCCGCCTCTTCTCTTCGCTCATTGGCCAGGGTACATAAATGCAGCACTCTAATTGGTCAAAGCTACAACATTTTTACGTACGTCAGAATTAAACGACACCCCCTTCTTCAAACTCGTTTATGTGTAATTGAACCTTTCCCTAAAGAGAAACGGAAGGAATTTCTTTATTTTGTGGACAGTCTGTAAAAGATAGGAAGGAGACAACTTTAAGGTGAGTTTAAAAGGGCAGCAGAGCAGCTCTCGACGATTCGGCTTGTTGTTTGGCTTTAGACTTTGTGAACTTGTTGCCAACGATCACAAGGTGTCCACTGTCAGTCATGTTACTTATTTATACAGCCTGTCAATGCAAGGGTTTCATATTTAGAGATTAGACTCGGTGGTCCTCTAACTGCCGTTTACTACCTGCAGTTGTTTTAGTGAGTAATGTAAGTGTGTCCACATTTACCTAACTAAACTTAAGCTAGTGTGGCTCCGCACATATACATAAAATCAACATACGTACAGGCGTCTGAACAGTTCGTCTCTGTGTGCTTCACCTATGAATGATATTTATAATAAGTCTAAGAAAGATTAATGTCTTTTTAAATGAAGGATAAATGTCAGGGGATTGTTACTGCACCTCACTCTTACCATAAAACCTCCAAAACTTTTACGCTACACCCAATGCCCTGCCTATTATGTAGTCATCAGAAATGTCAGACTGTTTTCACGACATATTAAAGCATTTTTTCTGACCACCAGGTGTTTTCAGAAGGAATTGTTAAGACCCTGTTGTGGCAAATAAAAACAAGCAAGAACACCAGAGGGAATGCAGACAGTCTTTATAGTGCTGTCAAAGACTGAAACTCCTTCTAGGGGTAGTCACACAAAATCTTTCTGTCTGTTCATCACGCTATACAGAATATAGATGAGTGAGGAAATAAGACTATTCAACGCGAGCAGGTTGAAATTCTTTTGAAAGAGCATATCACCTAAATACAGGAAAAACTGGAAAGTACCACTTAGTTCACAGAGATCACAAAAACAATACAAAACACAGGTTCCTCACAGAAGCTTGAACTTAATTTTTGTTTATTAATCATTCTTAGTAGGCACTAGCTGGGGTTTGTATGTTTACATATAACTAAGGACAGCTTTAAATGGGGTCTGTAGTAACTAAGACTCACTGTCAGTGCCTTTTGACCTGCGGAAAATATGTCTTAAATTGGCATGCCATAAAACAACAGCTGTCTCTTTTATTTTGATAAGTTGTTAGGTGTCTGTTGAAAGGAGGATGTAAAAAATGATGTGCTAATTAGCATTTCTCTAAAATGATTTTGCTGCAGTGGGAGGAATCTGGTCTACTGTCAGGGGTGTATAGTAAAAATAACTACATTCATTCATGTGACTGAAAGTGTGTGTGTGTGTGTGTGTGTGTGTGTGTGTGTGTATGTATATATGCATATATATATATATATATGTGAATATATATACACACACACACACACATACGCATATATAGATTCTTAAAACTAAAACTGAAACAATGCTTGATTCTTGACATCAGAAGGAGGATGTACTCAAGTTGGTCACATTTTGGAATTAACAGATAGTTAACAGTATAATAAGTTTAAAAAATGCATTTGCAATAAAGTTTTCATGATTAATATCCATTAGGGAAAACGTAATACTACTTATATATATTTGGTATCTGCATTTATTTGTCAAATACAGTGTTTCTATACAAAACTGTGACTCACGCATGAGTGCAAAATTTATTTCATGGATTTTTTTAATACACAAACACACACTCACACATACATACAAACACAAACACAGACACACATAATATTTGGGCCAGATGTTATTATATTCTCATCTGTTACACATTGAAACAAATACCGGGTCACTCATCACACTCCAAAGCCGTTTTCTTTTTTAAATACACAGGGAACTGTACTCAAAATACTCAGTACTTTGATTACATTTTAAATGAAATACTTTCTTTATTTCAACTGGAATAAATTAACTGAAAGCGCTTTTTACTTGTACTTCAGTATAATGTTATCGAAGTAACTGTACTTTGACTTCAATACATTGTCTGTGTACTCTTTCCATCCCTGGTGGATGTAATTTAAACATTTCTTTCTTTTTGTAATAATGTTTTCATAAATTGGAGCTTAGTGCTGTCATTTGAACAGTCTTGGAATTCAGCCTTTAAAGCTGTCCATTGAATGGTGTTCACAAGATGTCAGGAAATAAATTTAATAATACAAGCATAACTAACTCTAGATCTTATTCCTTACAAATAAAAATATTTTATTAATCCACAGATTGTACAGAAATTCCGAATTAATAAGTACTTTAATACACGGAAATATAGTCAAATTTTGAACGAATCAGTAACCTAATCAACATCACACAAAAAGTGATGTACTTTATCAGAAAATAACTGTATTTATTGCAGAGCAATAATGATTAAAACCTTTCTTTGGATGTGAGACTGTGAAAAGAAAAAAAAATAACTGTGGCAGTTCCAATATCTTTTTTTTTTTTAAACATATCAACCTTAAACAGTTTGAAAATATAAAGAAGGTTTACATATTCACTAAACATATATATTATTTTATATAAATGTTTTGTATTGTAGTTTTATAGTATATGATGCCCTGGCCAACGTTCAAACAAAAAGCTGAAAGTTTGAAAGTTAATACAGATAAAATAAATGATCTCAGCTAAGAAACTGCAAAAAAGCCAGTAAAAAACATGTTAACATTTATTTTTTTAATCAAAAATAGTTCTAAATTAATTCCTGCTAAGAGACTGATTAATCAACTACTTATTTTAGCTGTTTTGGCTGCCAAAAGGACATCCATCAATCCTTCAAGTTTTGACTGAATCTGAGTTGTAGGATTTTTCTGATACTCTGATCTAAAAACCTACCATTGGAATTGAAATTTCATCCTCACTGTTTGTGTTTGGTTTCCTGTTAAATAAACCCAGTTAGTCACAGACTGTGGGAGCAGAATGTCACATGACCATGTCAGCCAATTATGAGCTTATGATAAGTAGATGGAGGAAAAGGAAAAATGCGTGTCTAAACTTGAGAAGTGTTGAGCAGAATCAGTTGACTTTGCTTGTGTGATTAAACTTAACTCCAGTGTAGAAGAGGCTGATTATCATTCCATCTCATCTTGTTTCTTTTCTCTTTCAGGATGGACCCTAAAACTTCCCCTGATATCAGATAGATTTCACAGAAACCATAGAAACTGCTCCATGGGAGCAGTGAAGGATGCTGCCCTCACCAAGGCTGAGAAAATAGTGAAGGATGGGTGGTGCTGGTGTTAGGAGAATCCTTCCAAAGCTAGATAAACTAATTATAGTAGTTTATGAGGAGGTATAATCAAAAGAGAAACAGAATTTACCCCCTCTGTTGAGAACGGTAAACTCTTTTTTAGCTTTTTTTTTTTTTATAGCAAATGAAAATACCTGACAATGGAGTGTGGTGAAAGGGTGTTGTGTGGGACTGGGGAGGTGGAGCTGGACCCTAACATTGTGAGTGAAGAAGCAGGAAAGCTGTACTCAGAACTACAGGTAAAACAATGAGCTATTTCTCCAAAGTTGTTCATTATTTACAAATATTTATTTAGTGTAAATGTGAGGTTGGGGAAATATCAAGTTTTCCAAATATTTCACAATATTTTTAACTGAGATACTGGCAGTGTATTCCTAAACGTCACTATTTAGGCATCCAGGTATACCCAATTCCAATGAAGTTGGGACATTATATACAACAAATTAAAAAAAAAAAGAATACAATGATTTGCAAATCATTTCAATCTGTACTTACTTGCCTATTCTTCATAAACAAGATATTTAATGTTCAAACTCATAAATGTGTTTATTAATTTTTTTGCAAATATTCACTCATTTAAATTTAACGCCTTCAACAAACACCAAAAAAAGCTGGGACAGGGGCATGTTTACCACTGTGTTACTTCACCTTTTTCTTAGCAACACTCAATAAGCATTTGGGAACTTAGTAAAGTAATTAGTGAAGCTTTGGAAGTGGAAGTCTATCCCGTTCTCAGTTGATATACAACTTAAGTTGCTCAACAGTGCTGGCTCTCCGTTCTCGTATTTTGTGTTTCATAATGCACCACACATTTCAATGGGACACAGGTCTGTACAGCAGGGAGGCCTCTCCAGTACCTGAACTCTTTTAGTACAAAGCCACGCTGTTGTAACACATGCAGAATGTGGCTTGGCATTGTTGGCACTGTCTTGCTGAGATAAGCAGGGATGTCCCTGAAGAAGACGTCACTTTGATGGCAACATAGGTTACACAGTTATACCCATGCCATGGGCACTAACACACCCCCATACCATCACAGATGCTGGCTTTTGAACTTTACCCTGATCACAATCTGGATGGTCATTTTCCTCTTTAGCCCGGAGGACACAACATCCATAATTTATCTAAACAATTTGAAATGGGAACTCATCAGACCACAACACACTTTTCCACTTTCCGTCAGTCCACCTCAGAGAGCTCAGGTCCAGAGTAGCTGGTGGCGTTTCTGGGTGTTGTTGATAATTGCTTTCACTTTGCATGGTAGTGATTTAACTTGCACTGTAGCGATGATGCGTGTAAACTGACAGTGGTTTTCTGAAGTGTTCCTGAGCCCATATGTTAATATCCTTTCCAGAATGATGCTGGTTTTTGATGCAGTGCTGCCTGAGGGATCAAAGGTCAGGGGCATTAAATGTTGGTTTTCAGCCTTTCCGCCACCGTGCAGAGATTTCTACAGATTCTCTGAATCTTTTGATGATATTGTTGACTGTAGATTATGAAATCCCATAATTCCTTGCAATTGTAATTTGAGAAATGTTGTTTTACAGCTGTTGGACTATGAGCTCATGCTGTTGTTCACAAAGTGGTGAACCTCGCCCCAACCTTGCTTGTGAATGACTGAGCTTTTTGTCGATGCTTCTTTTAAACCCAATCAGGATACTCAACTATTTCACCAAAAAATGTAAATGTTGGGAATAAAGTCAAACTTTCAGGGATCAAGTTAAAGAATATGAGCCATCTTCATTCATAAAAAAATGTGTTTCATCATTATTCTCAATATTTTGCTCAAACTTTTTCTCATGAATCAGGATTTTTGGCATTTTAACATTTTTGTTGAAGTGCATCATAAAAATAATTTTCCTCGCCCATTGTTTTTTTCGTGCTTGACTTTCATACTCTTTTATACAGACAGTAATAGAGACCCATGGCGAAGGTGTGGTGGAGTCATTGGTGCCCATATTTGTGTGGGTCTTGGAAGGGTTGGCTACCTGCAAAGCCCAGCTGAGAGATAAGGAGGGGGAGGCAGAGAAGGAGCGAGCAGAGCGAGAGGAGCTGCTGGAGAGATTCCAAGCAGAAAGACTGCTCAGGAAAGAAAGTCAGGAGGTGAGGACCTCTGAATGTGCTGATGTAGTGTGTTGTGCAGTTATTGATGTAACGTGATTAAAACTGGAGTTGAATGTGTGCTGGTCTGTTAAAGCAGTATTTTTTGTCTTCAGAGGTATCTTGAGTTAGATGACCAAATTGAACAAGAGAGGAGAGCCATGAAGGGGAGGGAGACCGAGAGGGAACGACGAGAGAGAGAGCTGGAGAAGAAAGCAAGAGAGCAAGCTGATCAGTGTGAGTATTTGAAAATTTAACATGACACTAAACCAGTTCCCAGGGTGCTGATAGCTTTGTCTGGTTACGTCTGTACATCCCACATATGGAGACTATCACCTTGACCCAGGTGGTCGGGGTACAATTTCAGCCTGATGCATGTCTTTCCTCACACACTTACCCCACTTTCAGACTCTGTCCACTGTCCTCCATTTATCAAATAAAGGCACAAAACACCCAAAAAAGTAACTTAGAAAAAGAACACGATTACCACACGTGTAAGAAAACTTAGAAAATAGCTGAACAATTTTCAGACCTCCATCAAAAAGAATATATCTGAATATTGGCTCGGGACGGGAACTGATGAAGTTTTATTGATAACAGTGCACTTATCCATTCAGCATTTTGATCTGATTCTGTAACAATTCCATTATGGATTCCTGTTGATTCTCTGTGTGGGCAAAAGCTGGTCTACACAGGTTTTCAGCTGCAACAATGTCAAACACATGGCACTCTTGATTCTATGCCATGCTGCAAAGATGCTCCTGCAAATTGCTCGTGTTGCCACACACTTAACATTATGTACGAAGCTTCTTTATTTAGCAAGCTACAGTTTCTGCTTTCTGTCTTCATGACTCCTTTTTTGACCTTTTTGTTATCATATCTACTGACTGCTTCTGATGAGAGTGTGCTGCCCTTGATTTAAAAGGCATGCAGAACAAAGTGGAAGATATTTATAAGGTAACTGTTAAGCAAAAAGACAAATGACGTTGATTCCTTGAAGGAGTTGTTATCCATATTAAAACAGAAACTAATGACACAATATGTTCCTGTCTTATTAGCTAAACTGTCACTAGAAATGTATTTTAAAATTTCTGGGCATTTATTTCTGGAAAGTCAACATATTTCACCCATGTTTTATACTTATTTATTTTATTCCAGATGAATCCTGTTTGTGGCTAGATTTAGAATCTAAAGATACATGTTATGTTTCCCTGCAGTGGTGGCCTTGGAGGAGCAGAAAGCTAATCTCAGTAGAGAGCTGAGCACCCTGAAACTCACTCATAACAAGGTCAGATACTAATGTGTTGTAATAGAACTTGTGTGCTACAATTTTATACATGTTTTAAGAATATAAAACTGTTTTGTCAGTATCCCTCTTCCTACATATGTAACTGATATTTTCTTCTTTAGTTGGCCCTTACACATAGGGAAATGTTGGAGAAGAGAAGAGATTCTGAAAGAGATTCCCCTTTCAGGTGATTAATTTTTTTTTTTTTAATCAAATATATGTCAGTGAAGTATGGGGGTCTAAGGTAATCAAAATTAGTTTTACACACCTCAAAAGTTTTGTTTCTCCCAGGTTTGTCTGCTAGGGGGGGTGACCAGGTCACAGTTAGCTGCGGGGTCACAAAGGGGAAATTGTTTTTTTACCTCAATGACACAGATTTAGTATTTTTTTTTTTTTAAAGGTACATCTAATTTGTAAAGGTTAAAGAACATATGTACAGGTCCATTATATCTAGAGGCCTACAGTATGTCTGCAAAAAGAGGAGCATGTCTTATTATCATGTATCAATTGAAGTATTAAAAGTTGGGGAGTGAACAAAAGCTGTCTTGTTATAATAAATGTTTAAAGCAAAACACGCCCTCTTCAAGTACGAGACTCAGACAACATTCATGGTTAATGTATGTGTCAGAGATTAACCATTTAATCAATCAAATATATCAGGCTTTGAAGTCATTACACTTGTAATCCATGTCACAATGACTTTAGTTAATAATTATAAAAAGTTTTTAAAGCAACATATCACTCTGTCCATGTGGGACCCCAGTAGAGCTAGAGCTGCCTTTTTTATATACTATTAGGGCGGCTCAAAGGAAAAGAAAGGTTGGACACTGCTAACGTAGACAGTTGAAGAGGGGGGTGGTCCAACACACATGCATTGGTACAGGGCAAAGTCAGCAGCCAGGAAAAGATGGATATGTCTTGCCCGTGTGTGTGTGTCTGTGTCAACAACTTTTACACACAGAAGACCTCTTGTCAAAACACAGGGACTTTGTCATCTTTGTGTGGCATTGAGTAAGTGTGTTGGTATATCTCTTTCCTGGTTATGGTGAACAGTACATGGTGTCTTCACTCACACTGGACAGATAATGATGACAGCACATCAAAACAGAAACATATTGTGAGCATTGCAAGACTCACCTTGCACCTCTTCCCTAAAATGAAATTGCAAGCCTGCCTTGATACTGCTGCCCATTACAGTATTCTTGCTAACATTCAAAACTTAACCATTACATTGTAAAATATAGCAGTTGGTTAGCCCTGTTTTTTGTTAATAAAAAATGACCAAAAAGAAATAATTACATAATTAGGTCAAAATTTCACTAGCACTTATCAAAGACAACTTTATTGGTAGGAGTTGGATAACAATTGACTTTTTATTGCTACAATGCAAGACATACTGTAAGAAAGTGTGCACAGTTTTAAAATGATGCCCAGACTGATTTGTTTTTTTCTTATGTGTTGCTGCACTGTTGGATTTAGGAACCACCTGCGCCCCAAGAATACTGAATTTCCCTCCAACCGAGTCTTTGAATCCACTGTTAACGACAAGGTAAATATGTTACTACTTAACTTAACTACTGGAGATTTCTAACTATCTAAGTACAAAACATTTACTGAGACTTTTTTGTTGTTTCACATATTTTTGCAGATAATCCAAAGACCACACTCAAATTCTGGTCCGCCTACTTTAGAAGAAGCTGAGGATGGAAATGTGACTGATGTTGCAGGAAAGCTCACCAGTGATTTTATCAATGAAATTATCAGCTCCACACCCGAACTCAAGCAGTTGCATTGCTGTATAGATGCAAGGTAACAACCGGAAACAACTGACCACATGAGGAAAAGGGTTCTCAAGTGATCTAGCATCAACATCCATCACAACCTCCTTATTTTGAAATTGTTACCCAAATTTTGAAAAACTTTCAACCTCTCTAAAATTTGTTTAAGGGAAAATGTTGCAATTTGGAAATAAACCCTTGAAAAAGACAGGACAAAACAAACATGTTAAAAGAGTTCATATTAACTGAAACCCTCAAAAAACATGCATTATACATTTTAACTTACTGTCTCCTGTGACAACATCTTCATTTTGGCTGGTTTTAAAAAAATGTCAAGAAATGAACATATCAACATGAAAAAAATCAGACTTGTAATCCCAAAATAAGAAGAGATGAATAAGTCAAGATCTTGAGAAAAACAGAATTTAATCACAATCATGGCAAAACTGCAAAAGAAAGGAAAAACATGATGGTATGTCCGCTTTGGACTTCAGTTCATCATTGACTTTTTGCCTCACACATTAGAGCCTCACTTCTTTTGTCCCCACCAGTTGAAAACCACTGCTTCAGTGTGTAGAACATAACGTAAAAAGAATATCAACGTTTAAAACATCTTTCTTTTTTCCTCTGTTTAATACATCATCACCAGCACCCCTGTAGCAAGACCAAACACAGAAGAGGCTCCACTAGAAGAGTTGGATAAAAGCTTGGAGGATGAAATCGAGGAGATGGAGGAAAACAATCCTCAAGCAGACGAGGAGCAGGCACGAGAGAGGTGGGAGAAAGATGAAGAGCAGGAGGAAGAAGGAGAGGAAGACGACAGTATGGAGTGGGAGCTTCGCAACACTGACTCTGTGTTCTCCGAGCTGTCGGAGCTGAGTCGGGATTTTGTGGAGAGTGTTGACCACGGGGCCAATGTCAGAGGTAAACACATTTATAAACGCCAACATGTCAGATACTTGCTCTATATGGTTACCACAGGTTGATTTTCGGCTGAATTATCATACTTCATATTAAATTAGACAGTTGCATTTTTGTTTTTTTACCTCCAACAAATGGTAGTATGATCATCTGTCAGCTAAACATATATACTACTAAACAGTGTGCACAAAATTGTCCCCTTCCAAAAACTACAATGAAACATCACATAATATTTTAACACTTTTTTGGCTTATATATTTATCACATTCAGTGTCAATTAAAATGAACATTTAACCTTCTTGAGGAAATTGACCCTTAAAATGTTAGACCACTGACTTAATGTCACTGATTATATTTATAAAAACAAAACACAAAAAATTATTATTTATACGATAAATGTTTGGGTGTTTGTCTATCAATGTCAAAGTTGTCAAAGTAAAACCACAAATCTGATAACTTTCCCCCTTTTTTTGAATTTCAGATATATGTTTACTGGACATTTTATCCTTAACAACCTGCAAGAGTAGTACATTTTATATGTAACACGGTGCAAAATCAAATCTTTGCATAAATTCGATTTTGGCATTAATCTTTGACATCTGAGATTGTAATTATGATTGTCCTTGTTTTGCAACATTTATCGTGCTTTTTTAGCATAGAGTATCAAAAGTGATAGTATATTACATGTTTAAGCTCTTAGTGAAAGGATTAAATTCCCAAAACTGTTAAATTATTTTGTGTTTTTTGATAAGGGCTGAATTTAATGAAAATACTCAATCCTAAAATCTGTTGAGAAAAAATATTTATAGATTGTATTTTTTATGAACTTCTCTGGAGGTGAGCAATTTGGTGCTTTGTAGCCCCAAATGTTGTTAATTTAAATGGCACTGAAGGGTTAAAACACAGAGAAAGTGATCACAGACACTGGATAAATGTTTGCTTCCTGAAGATAATCATGGCAGTTGTGTCAAACTATAAATACCCTGTAATCATGACGTGCATGTACATTTATGAAAGGGACTCACTCACTTACTGTATGTTACATTAAGTCTTACTTCCCTTTTTTACACAATTTGTATTCTTCATGTGTGTGTCAGACCCATTTCTTCTTTTGTTTGACCCTCTTGTGTCCAAGCACTTTCTAATATTTGTTTTTCTGTTCAGACAGCACGGACCAGTTTGAGGAGCTTCTTCCGCAGTATGAGGAACTGAAAGTCACACAGTAAGTCCCATATTTAATTGCTCTGTTTTGGCTCTTCCTGTGTGATCTTTGGTTTGTTAAGGGGCGTTTCCAAACTCACAACACACACAACAGTTACTCCATTGACTATACCTTTATGGAAAAAGCTTACTTTGCTAACATTTTTGTGTGTGTGTGCAAAAGACAAGCCCAAGCACCTCTTTGACCGGCACTGACACAGTGTACTGGTGTTACTGAAAGTCATGACATGCCTTCATAGTCTGGTTAATAAAGGCTGCCAAAAACAAGGGTTTAACAAAAGTCTGACTTTGAAAGATAAAATAAATAATGGTCGTCAAAATGAGAGGTGCCCTGCCCTTTGTGTTTCAGCTGTTGCTGGGTGTATAACCTAAGTGGGGGACAGTAGTGCTTTCTGTGTGTGTCTGCCTTTCTGTGAATGAAACATGGGTCATTTCAAGCTCACATGTGCTCCTCCAGAGCTGTGCAGCTCTGTGAATGAACACAAATGTAACATCCTTGTAGAAGTATTGTGAATGTCTTGAGGTATAATGATGATGGAGCTTTGTTGGGGCAGTTTTGCGTAAATTCACCATGAAAGGGGCTTATGATGTGCTAAGCATCTTGTATGTATGAGGAAAAAGTAGTAAACTTATCAACTAACTGACATGTGATGCCACAAAGTGTGATGGTTCAAAGAAGTGAGGCTGAAGGAAGAGCATGGGTATACTGTGGGACATTTCACATGGGAATTGCTGTATCTGTCCACTTATCTATCATCTCTTTTGACTGCCTCTGATGAGAGCATGATTTGTTTGATTTATATCCAGGGAGTGCAGAACATAGCCCACCAGCAACCTGCAGGAATATACACAGATCCATCTTACAAATCTTCAAGCTGATGTGTTTATTTCTGATCAGAAAATAACTTGACAAATCAGTAGGGATGCATGATATTGGATTTTTGTCAATATTGCACATCCAGACATTTCCAAAGTCATTGTCGCTGATACCAATATTTTTGTCAAGAGCAAAAAAAACTACACTTAAGTAAAATTGACCTGTTTCTTTCATGGTGACCATCTATTGTGGTTACATATAGATATGAAGGAAAGAAAAGAAAAGACAAGAGAAAAGAGCATGTTTTTCTTTAATAAATGAACCCAGCCGACCAGATGAACCATTCAGTATATCTCACTAGGCCATCTGGAAAAGAGCCAACAGAAAGATTTTTCAACTCTGTAGTTTACCCTGGTCCCATATGGGTTAACATGGAGGAGCTGGGTTTTATGACTTGTTATACAGCCAGTCAGCAGAGAGGGCTTTATCTTTTGGCTTAAGTCAGAATCCACTTTAGCTCTGTCTGTCATAATAAATATGGCCAATGATCCACAATCTTTGCCTCAATCAGTGGTGCTTTTTAATATCCATAATGAATCAACTCTTGCTTTTTTTGCAGTGTGTTGGTGGATGCTGCCCGAAAGGCTCTGATATCTCGAGTTGTGGAGCTGACTGATGACCGTTCTACTCTTCAGCTGGAAGTGTCCTCTCTTCAGGAAACAGTCTCACGTTTGGAGGGTCGAATGAAGGAGAAGGAGGAAGAGACTAAGAGGTATAGATAATTGTTACACATATTTACCCTGTTGTATTGTTCTTTGGAGTATTTGTATCTTGGGGAAATGGATGCATTTGTTTTTGGTACTTTAATATTGTATTCTTACTGAAAATACACTAATCAAGCAGAACATTATGACCTCTGACAGGTGAAAAGAATAACACAAATTATCTCCTCATCATGGCACGTGTTAGTGGGTTGGATATATCAGGCAGCAAGTGAACATTTGTCCTCAAAGTTGATGTTAGAAACAGAGATATGGGCAAGCGTAAGGATTTGCACGAGTTTGACAAGATCCAAATTGTGATGGTTAGACAACTGGGACAGAGCATCTCCAAAACTGCAGCTCTTGTGGGGTGTTCCTGGTGTGCAGCGGTCAGTATCTATCTAAAGTGGTCCAAGGAAGAAACAGTGGGGTCATGGGGGGCCAAGGCTCAGTGATGCACATGGGGAGTGAGGGCTGGCCCATCCAACAGACAAGCAACTGTTGCTTAAATTGCTGAAGGAGAAGGAGGAGGAGTTCATCCTGGTTCTGACAGAAAGGTGTAAAAAATGTGTGTGTTGGCCGCAGAACAGTCAAAGTGGCAGGTGATCACAGAGTTCTGCCTGATCTGTTTTTTTCTTTTTTTCCTAATCCTCTGTTTTTTTATAGACTTCGGAAGGAACTTGGAGCTTGGCAATCTGAAGATCCAGATGTAAGGAGATCTTTTTCTATTATAGATCTACAGTTTCACAAAGATTAAATGTAGCAGGAACATTTAGCCTGTAAACCTTTAAGCCTCTTTAAGCCCAGCAACTGTACCAAGTTTATTATGATTGATGAAATTCACACATGTGCTCCGTTTGAAGCTACATGTTTCTCCATGCAGGCGGCTCTACCCACAGCCATGCGACACTTTTCTCGTTCTGAAATGGCTCGTGTGGTGATGGAGAAGAATCAATACAAGCAGCGTCTTTTTGAGCTGCAGGAGGCAGTGAGACGCAGTCAGACACTTAGGTAACGTTTTATATTGGATAAAATAATTGCAAAATTGCAAATGGTTTTCTCATTTTTGTTCCCCATATCTTATTTTATGTTTTATTTCTGCATATTTTCTAAAGAGCAACGAAAGAGGAGAGGATATCAGAGGACAGAAGGTTAAGTGTTTGGACAAAGTAAGTATTAACAGTTTAATAATGACAGACGTGTGTAGAAGTAGATTAAGTAAGACAAAAGCTGCCTGGTGAAACTGAAATGATTACATGATTGATTACCTTAAAGTAACCAAAAAATGCTACTTTAATCCTCTGTTGACAGGGGGTGTCCAGCCTGTGCAGACATTAAACAAAAAACACTACAATTTTAGGGTCCTCTCAGTTAGTGGAGTTTGGATGTGCAGATACTGCAGCTTATGATAAGTACATAATAGACATGCAACTCTCCTAAAGAAACTGTTTTGAAAAACTAAGAATTTTGAGACTCTGAATGGCTAAACAAAGGAGATGTCGCTGTTATTTGACTAATATTTTGACAGTAAAGCCAGTGAAAATGACGGAACACAAAATAATTAAGACAAAACAGTTTGCTAAATGACTGCATTATTTAGAAATGCCCTGACATAGATGCTTTATGATACATACACCATTGATTTTCTTCATATTCAAAGGTTCAACCGCTTGTTGGGCTTGACAAAGTCACCCTTAATTCCACCTCCTGCTTCTGCTGCTTTCCCTCGTCCCATCTCTCCATCAATCTCTCGCTCTCCTCTGAGGACACAACAGCCAGCTGTGGGCCAAACTCATGCAGAGTAAGCTAATGGCTCTTTATTCTTTAGCTCTCACATAAACTGCCATCCTTTACAATTCATTCTGGCTCATTAACATGAGAAGCACTCCCTGTAGATCTGCCTCTCCTGCTGCTCTCTCTCCTCGTGTCAGGAAACGAGAACTCTACAGAGAAATCCGCTCGCACATTTGGGAATCACTTGGGAAAAGGCAGATACACGGCTGGAGTACTCCGCTGGCAAACACACAGGTAGGGGAAACATACACTGAGAAATATTTGGGGTTGAAGTGGTACAGCTTTATTATGGCCACACGGTGAAAGAGCTTTTTATATAACTTTAAGAATTTGTAAGTATTGATTTGTGACTTGCTTTTCTGGTGAGGGAATGAGTAACATTAGATGTTCATCTTAAAAAAATATTGTTTCCTTATCATTTTTTAATATAACCCGGCTCAATCATATTCACAAAAGATTTGTATTGAAATCTTTGAATAAACTCCATAAAAAACACACAAATATTGAGGTGATGGGGCTTTCACGAGTAGACAGTAGGGCAGGACAATATGAACCAAAAATTATATCTCGATATTTTTACCTCGATGGCAAGACACAATAGATGTCTTGATACTTTCTTTAAAGAAATAACCAAAGCAAAGTCAGTCCTGAGTCAAATCCTCTGGGATTGAATGCTGCAGGCACTTTTACTTGCTGCCAGATGAACAATATCAACAAGTAAATAAAAGAAAGGCACATAATAAAGTATACATTTGTAACATTAAATAAGTAGTTTACAGAAGGCTTCTCAAATAAGATAAAGTAGATTAAGCACAATTATAATTCTTTGTGTAGCTAAGATATTTTTCAATTGATTGCCTTGTTTTCTGTAAGCATATTACTGCCAATAGCTCTTATTCTAAATATTATTTTTACTGAACATTGGGCCTTGCATGCCTTTTGTTTCATATATATTATCAAAAACCAATAGCATTGATATAAACAATACTGTATACAGTATATATAATTTGAAAATATATCGACACATCTTTAAAAAATAAGTATTTTCCAGCCCTAGCAGCCAGCCAGCTTCATCATCCCCTATAGACTTCTGCCACAGGTGGAGTGTCTGCTTTTATTAGCTCTGAAACTCAACACAAACAGAAAGTATCTGAGAGCCAGCTAGAGAAGAGGGCAGAATTTTCCATGCACACTCGGAGGCACAGAAAGTGAACTGAGAGTAAACTGAGAGTGATTCAGTGTGTTGTTTTAAATAGGTCTCTGGCTGGATTTTAGTCTCAAAGATGGTTTGACTTTAACTTACCTTTCTTCTCTCTACATGACTGGAGTGACAAAAATGTAAAACATTACAACATACCAGCCATGGACCTCTCTATAAACCTAACAGTATCCCTTTAATGATCTTTCATTACTGAAGGAATCCAGTGAACCAGTGCCTGATCCTAAAGATGTGCCTGTTCTTGTGCGGCTCAGGCTGCTGGATCACAGAGACTCCACGGCAAAGGTACAAATTCCTCAACATAAGAACTTAGCATCCTCCACATTAAACCTCTGTACTATCCTGCACCATCTATTTGTAGGTTCAAGCTTAGCCCAGTTTGAACATATTGTAATTTATGCTGAACTTCATGCTTTTATCATATATAAGTTGTTGCACCCCCTGAGACAGATCAGACAAAAAGAATAAGTCACAATTTGGATAAAGGCTGTAGAGGGTGTAAAATCCTTCATAAAGTACTTGTTTTCATGGTCTATCGTCAAGGAGGTGGAATGAATTCCAGGGATGAAGAGGAGCAGGGGCTTCACCAGCTATCTGATGCTGGCATTGTGTTCTCTCTTAAAAGTGTATGATGACTTTGATTTTTACCCTCAGATTTATTATAAATTAAAGGAGATAATTCCATCAGCCCAGTAATATGGTAATGGATGAAATGAAGATTTCCCTACTCAATGTCACTATTGAATCAGGGTTATGAACTTCCAGTCGTATTATTTTGTATTTTTTTACACAGTATGCCCACAGATTCATTGTTGTCTTTAGATTAACTGCAGTCATTGGAAGTTATTTTCAGATATTTTTGGTTCAGGGACAAGTGATACTTTTAACAAGCCCCACATTCCTTGGTTACTGATAATGAGTAAGACACAATCTATTCTCCCCATGCCTCTTCAATTTTGAAGCAACTGAATATACCATATGATTTTACTAACTTTTGTTCATACTTAGTAGATTTGATTGTAAAACTAGAAGTGATCCAAGAGCACAAACCTCTGACAAGGTATTACCAGTAATGTTGGGCGAGCTATTGTCAAAAATGTGGAAAACTGCCCTGTCTTGCACTATTAAGAAATCCTTTGAAAATTTCTTGGCAGATTCTGACCACCACCAAAATCAAATTACTTCTTTGTGCCATAACTTATATTCCTTGAAAGTTAAATCAAACTCCATTCAAAACTTTTTGACTTATCCTGTTAACAAATGAACAACGGCAGAAACATAACCTCCTTGGCGGAGGTAATTAATCTGGCCTCTGTTACAGAATGAAGACCATCATACTCAGCCTTTAGGGTTTATGAAAACAACTCCAAATATTCAAAAACCCATTAAACATCTGATGTTTGTGAAGTCAGTTAACATAAGCACATCAACAAAGTGCTTGTTTCACAAAGAGATACAAACAAGATCTGTCCAACATACTGATCCATGTCTCTTGACTTGTATCTACATAAAGTTTTGAGCTGTTTTTTTAAAGGGATTTTGTGTAAACTTAAATTACTGAAGGCAGAGCTTAAACTTAGCTGCTGCAACTGTCCCTGATGATTTCAAACTTTTCTTCCAGCTGAACTGTGCAGTAGCCGTCACACCTGAGATCTCAGGAGAGGCCACAGTAAGTTTGTCATTATCTTTGTCAAACAGAACCACTGGTCATGCTCTGTAATCACCCTGTACTGTTTCATTCAACCATAACTAACATCCAGCTAGAGACAAGTCGTTTCATGCCACTCATCTCTCCACACTCCACATCCGTCCCTCTCTGCCAGTGCTCTGTGTGGGTCGTTTCTGGCCCCGCCTCCTGCAGTGATATTACAGTGATCGACCCAGCACGCTCCAACACAGTTCTGGATCAGTTCAGCCTCCCTCCCACAGCTCCCGTCCTCTGCCTCTGTGCTGTGCCTCCTATAGGTCAGTGCCAGCATGAAGGGCTGCAGCACTATCAGCTTCTCCTATATGTTTTTATCCCCCCAGACTGAACTCTTATTTTACTGGAAACACTTTGAAATCAACAGTGCTCGCTGAGCCTTTGCTTTGTGACACAATCTCTCTGGTCCTGTTGTTTCAGGTGACTCTGCAGGAACTGTGTGGATTGGAACTCAGGAAGGAAGGTAGTCTCTGCTGAATAAGCAGCTCACTTCAATAAATAACATGCCCCCTGAGTAAAATACTTGGTTAAGCACTCTGTCCTGCTCTTTAACTTTTGTAATGCTCTATTTTTCCCTTGCCAGTATCCTGGTCCACTCTGCCTCTAGCAGGAGGTGTTGTCTGCAGTCAGTGTCCCTCTCAGAAAGTGTTCATTCACTCACGTGAGTTGTTTTGTCTCTGCTTTTGAAGCCTGTTTGGGTCGTTCTGAAGTGTAAGTCAGGAATGCACAGTATTATTAACACAATATCAGTATCAGCAGGCAACAGCTTAAGATAATCAAATATTGGTATCCGTAGATATCAACATTTTTGCCATCATTTATAGCCAACATATTAAGCTATAAACAGCACAACCATCATACTGGCTTAAATGTCAGCAGACTATATAAATGTAACATATTGCCTCACCTTATATCACTAAATATCTACATTTGAAGATCAACAGGATCATTTATTTGTAAATATTTTTTCTTGTTTTACATCCATTTCTATCAAAAATAAACTGTCACATTGTAACAAACAGGTCAGTTTTATCAAAATGTAGCCTGTATACTCTTAACTGAAAATATCACTCCTATAATGAGTTTGGAAATATTTGCTTATCAGATACCATCAAAAATTCAGTATTGTGTATCCCTAGAGTTAGTCTACTTCAGTGATGTGTAAAAGCATGCCTTGTTGCTTCAAAATATCTTAATTCATTTCTTTAAAAGTAACCCAGAATAAAAAAGACAGGCTGACTTTACTGGATCAACATCAGTGTCTTTGGTGCATTGTACAAATCCACACAGGTTTTTACATGTGGATGGAATTGAGAAAAAAACAAAAAACAAATGTAGGCCTGGATAATTATGTCAAATTGTTACATCATTTATCCCACTTATTTTCCTCTGGACTGTCTGTCTTTTTAAAGCTGCATTCACACACTGACATTTTAGCCATTTTTTGCTGACGTAGAGGAAACCTTCAAGCTAAGTCATGCCAAGCAGATCTAAGTTAGTATCAGCTGGGCAACACTGATGTTTGTTGGGTATGTCGAAAATCTTAAAGCATGCTTAAAAATTTCTGACGTTTGATCCAACAGGCTAGCAAACGCCAGCGAGAGTTGACTTCCACTTATATTTGCTACCCTCAGTTACAGCTGGGTTCTTGTCTGTCCGCTCCAGTTGCTGCCTCCTCAGGCCCGGACTCCTGTTGTACGGCTTGAGGTGCCCTTTTCGGGACAGTCGTACTTTGTCCTCTAGGCATGGTGCGGGAATACTGGGACCAGCTGCAGTTGCATGTGGTGAAATGGCATATACGTCTGCTGTATATGGCATTCGCTGAGTGACCTTGCAGTAGGTTCGTGCAATGTTGAGCAGCACCCAGCTACGCCAGGTCAAAGTCCCCATAAGTTGTGTGCATGCATTACATCTACACTAACGAATGTTTCAAATCTGTCTACAATTAGTCAAGGGGGCTGACGAAAACGTCATACTCCACCAGCACAACTTTTCTCACCATTTTTGATACATTGACCTGTATTAAACATAGCAAAATTGACCACAGGAACGCACTTTTACTGAAATTTGCTGATTTCACAATGTTGTTCAAAGTCATCTACTATATGTTGATGTGTGAATGGGCTCTAACTTATATCTGAGTGCACTTTTAGTGAAGAGGACAATAAGGAAGATGTTTGTGTCGTGTAAATTGAGGTAAGTGCAGTAGGAAAGATGTGGGAAGAAGAGCAGTGTAACCATTTGTCATCACTACCCAGAGGGCATTGCACAAAGATGACAACCTACATGGTGATCTACTGTATTTTTGAAATTTTCTCAAAATGTAGGAGTCTGGGAAGTTTCTTTGTATTACACTGATGTAAAAGACATGCATGTTAATTTATGAAGGGCAATTTGTCTTAAGACAGGGTTCCCTTTAAGTTTCTTTTACCAGTACAAAATAATAAGTAAACACATCAACTGAACATTTATTAAAAAGATAATAAATATCTGTTAAATTTTACTGATCATCATACAAAGATTTACACATATCAACATGAAGGCCTTAATATGTATCTGTCCATTTATGAACCAATGCAGATAAATATGTAACAAAATTAATGATAAACAACTACAAAATAAAATAGTTCTCAGACTTTTATACGCTGACCGGCCATTTTATTAGGTACAACCATACAAATGCTCATTAATGCAAATAGCTAATCAACCAATCATTTGGCAGCAGTTCACGCATTAAGGCATGGTCAAGATAACCTACTTAAGTTTAAACTGATATTCAGAATAAGAAAGACAGGTGTTTTCAGTGACTTTGAATTTGACATGGTAGTTGGTGCCAAACAGACTGGTTTTAGTATTTCAGAAACTGTTGATCCAGTTTTTCACTTTGCTTAACTTAAAGGTGCAGTGTTTAGAATTTGGCAGCATTTCGCTGAACAGAAACGGTGAATATAGGATATAATGTTTCTATTTGTATGTACAGTCCATCAAAATAGGAGTACAATCATCCCCATAAAACGTTTGTTTTATTTTTATTTAGTTAGAAAAAGCTTCCAAAAATGTACATTACCGCGGGCCGCGTTCATGTAGGCCGACATAACAATCCGCCATGTTGTCTACGGGTGGGTTTTAGGGACAAAAAGAACGAAACGCGAATCTGTCCGCCAGTTCTGAGATCTACCTGGAATGCAGGTGAAGAAGAGGAGAGAGGCCAACAACTGACCTATAATCTATAAAAATAATGGTTACAAACGTTGTCACTTTAGTAAATGATACCGTGTTCACGATCCCTTTTGGTCTTCACAGGCTTCTGTTGCTCAGCGATGTGACATTTTGGTTATGGTTGGGCTCATTGTAGAATATGAACAATAGATGTCGCTCAAATGCCAAATTCTACACACTGCACCTTTAAGTCATACAGCATTTTCCTTAAATATTTGCAAAGTTTTCATCCTGCCCTTTAATCCAGTTAGTCAGGGTTTTTCAATCCATCTCCATGGTTTTATTTCAAAGTCTTTGTAAATAATGCCTTTTTTTTTTTTTTTTTGACAGGTATTCACAGGGTCGAGTTATAGCTGGTTTAGCTGATGGGACTTTAGCTTTTTTCTCACATGGTTTAGGTAATTATTTCCCCTTTTCCCCTAGTTTTATGTTTCTCAATTTCTCACGCTTAACATACATATACTGTTGTCATTAAAAAAAAAAAAAAATCGATAGGTGGCTGGAATCTACTGTCACACTCTAAGATGTCTCTGGGATTTAGCCCTCTGCAGCCCATCCGCTGCTGTCTGGCAAAAGGCAGCCGGCTCTGGGTGGGATACTGGAACAAAGTCCACATCATTGACCTTGACAGCAAGAAGGCTGAGGTAAGAAACAAACGTCATACTCATTAAACACTGTGTTTATTCACACCGCCTAGATACTCACCATCTCTAATTTCAATTTTTCAGCAAGTATTCTCAGTGTCAGAACGCAGTGAGCAGCAGGTACGATTCCTGTCTGCTGGTGGAAGTGGAGTTTGGACATCCTGCCGACTTGACCCGATCCTCAGACTATTTGATTGGTCTACAGGGAGGCCGCTGCAGGAAGTTGATTTCACTGCTTTGGTCACGAAAACATTAGGTATGAAGAATATATTACACTTTCTTTACTTGTACATCTGTTTTACCAAAAAAAAATGATTACAGTGGAGCAGATATAGTGGGCCTTTACCTGATAGCTTCAGAATCTTCAGTATCACCAAAGGTTTTCGCATAAGGTAAAAATGTACTTGATGTGTAAAGAAGCACAATTCAAAGTCTCAAAACACTACATGTTTTGACTATTTTTTTTCTCACTTAGGAAAAAAAATCATTCTTCTCATTTGGGGATATATGTTATACTGTATTTTAAAAATGAAGTATACTTGCAGACTTTTTCACCAGTTTGTGTTGCTTCCTTTGTTGCTGTGTAGCAACAATATGCAATTAACAAGGCAGTAGGCTTTATTGTAACTGATGACAGAAGTGTTGTTTGTTTGATCTTAGGACATGATGTTGAAAGTATTGTTGTCACAGTATACCGGTATAGATCATGACAGTCTAGAATGACAAGTTCTTTCAGAGGCATTTTTAAATGCAGTCTTTTTTTGATCAGTAATGTAGTAAAACAGTATGAGTACTACGGAGGGCAGATGCAAAATAAATAAATAACTAAAGAAATGGAAATAACACTGATATGAAATTAAGGTCACATGACCCCACATTATGATTTGGATCTTTTTTTGGTATTATTATTTTCTTGTGCATTTTATGTCATGGTTGCACTGTGTCTCCAACTCTCCATGCACCTTGGAAGAGTATGTTGCCAAAGCAGTAAAAAAAAGTAAAGCTGAAGATTAATTTAACTCAAATAATTTATTTTTCCTGGGTTTTCTACAAATTGCATGATAATATTATTTTATAGGTGTATTTTTTTGCCACAACTATTCTGTGGTGAAAATTACTTTTTCACGGCACTCTACAGAAAACTAAATGGTCGTACCCCACTGTCTTTGAAAATAGATCAATATATCTAAAATCTTCAAATAAAGCCCAGCCCTGGTTGAAGGGTTCTAATGCCCTATGTGCATAAAACAGTTATGTTTGTTTGATAGTCACTTCCTCTTTTAAAAAGATGAACTTTGCTTCACCTAGCTAATGTCTTTGTCATTCATTTCCATCTCTCTGCAGGCCTATCCTTCCTGTCACTCGCACCTCTGCAGATCTCGTCTCTCTCTGTCATCTCTGGTCGTCTCTGGGTTGGCACTGGAGGTGGAGCCATTTTTTCCATCCCGTTATCCATAAGTAAGTAAATGTAGACTAGATTATTGGATCGTGTATCATCATAAACTTGTTCTGCCAGATATAATCCATCTTTATGTCTATTTACAGCTTCAGAGGATGTTTCCATCCCATATTGCTCCATCCCATCAGCTCAGCTCTGTTACCATGGACACAGACAAGCTGTCAGGTTCATCCTTGCTGCACCCGGTACAAACCTGTCTTTCAATATTGTTGATTAGTGGTGATCATTCATCAAATTGTGCATTTAGTAATGATGTTATCACCTCTACCCTGCAGGCTGTTTGCTCATTTCTCCTGGCAGCAGCACTGTCACTACCTCTCAGCTTATTCTCAGTGGAGGAGAGGGATACATTAACTTCAGAATGGGTGAGTTTCAGTAAAATAAGAAACTAGTTTGAAAAGGTGTCTGATGTGAAGGATCAAAGCTTTACATGCTGACCATTAACTTGATTAAAGCTCCTGTGAGGAACATTCTGTTTGCATTGATTTACTGCCCCTGAGGATCACGGGAAACTCTTGTCTAAGATTTCTGTTTTGTGCCTGTTTTTTGAGACAAGAAAATCCTCTTGCATTTTATAAAAAGCAATTCTGTGGTTCATTCTTAAACACCTTCCCCATGGCAGTAATTTCAGGCATGAAAATTAATGACAACAATGATATTTTAATGGTTGTTGGTGTTGATAAAGACCTTGTTTGCTTTTGTAAGTCAAACTGAGGTACCAGTTTTAGTGTCAGTAATTTTTGACCACTGTCTTAAAACTCAAAAGCATTTCAAAGGTTTCTTCATTTCAATACAGTTGAATAACATATTGTTTTGAGATGGTAATTGTAAAGTGTGCATGAGGAATAGTCACATCGCAGGACATGTCATTGTCAGTCATGTGACCTGGAATGGCCCATGCTGCTGTTTGTGGGGGTTTTTTAACGGGAACCTAAACCACCAATTTTCTCATTTCCTAATTGGACCACATTGCATGTGTTTTTCAGCATTTAAAATGTAGGATATGATGCTCGTCACAAATACAGCTATGTTATAGTACAAAGACTGTTTTAAATGGAGAATTTGAGTCGTTTTTGCTTTCTTTTGACTTTTTTGAACCATAAAAGATTACTGTCTTTCTCCTTAGTGGACATTTAAACATAGACACCACCATCTTAATAAATAATCTTAACTGTGACAAACACAGACATTCAGACACAACTTAAAACAAGGGACTGCTGCTTATGGAGAATTTAGTTAAAACATTGTCAGCGATTACGTTAAGAAGGCCACAAATAACACAACTGCAAGTTTGTTTGTAAATTCTGAAGATTGTCACCTAACTCTCCCTTTAAATGTATAACAGAACATTCAATGGATTTACAGAAAAATGAGTTAAAGGTCCAGTTGAGATGATAAAAGTTCAGTTTTTTTGAAGTGGGGTTGTATGAGCTCCATATGGCCACTAAGTACGTTAGATGCGGTAGAAAGTTCTCTTCTCTCCCTCAGTAAGCCACAATTTGTAAAAGTTTGTGATGCAGAACCAGCCGCAAACAGGGAAGTATTGTACCAAATGCAAAGGGTATTTTCTCCGCTACAACAACTCCCATCAAAATGTAATACCACAGTTTAAGAGTACGCTACTTAGAATTTTTTTTTGAGTGCATTAACTTTTTGGAAAAATAAAGTTTATCTGGAACTAACCGACTCCTATTCCTCACATTCCACGTATTCCAAGTATTCCTAGTTCCAGATAAACTTTATTTTTCCGGAAAGTTAATGCACTCAAAAAAATTTCTAGGTAGCGTACTCTTAAACTGTGGTATTATTTTTTGATGGGAGTGCTTGTAGGCGGAGAAAATACCCTTTGTATTTGGTACAATACTTCCCTGTTTGCGGCTGGTTCTGCATCACAAACTTTTACAAATTGTGGCTTACTGAGGGAGAGAAGAGAACTTTCTACTGCATCTAACGTACTTAGTGGCCATATGGAGCTCACACAACCCCACTTCAATAAAACTGAACTGTCCCTTTAAGAGGTGTTCTGGTTATTATTTTACCCTTTAAAATCTTCTCACAGGAGTTTTAATCAAGGGGCAGCCTCTGGTGCTCAAAAATGTAGACCGTGTGGAAGTGCAAAAGAAAAATAGATGCATCTCCCTGAGTTTCCACATGAGACTGACAGCTGAAGCACAGGAAGTCACATTCACACTTCATGTTAAAATATCCATTTTAACAACAGACATAAACATGGTTACGGTCTGGTTCAGAAAGTCATTTTGACTTTAATCTCTTCTGGCTTTATAAATACACTCTGTATGGGGGATTCTCTTATCAGTTTTGTTTTTTTGGGTACAGATTATGCCAGTGGCTGACATGGCTGTGTGCTTTACTTGTTTATCAGGAGGCTCAAAACTCACCTCTTGGCTTTAACGCTAACTGAGGAACCCTTGTTTTTTAGGGGACGATGCATCTGATGGATCACCTGAATTGTCCCAGTCCTCTCCTCAGCGGTCTGAGCGCAGTCACATGATCATCTGGCAGAACCCCTCACCCTCTGTGCCCAGCTCTGCTCTCTGACAGCACTACTCTCCTACATCGGCACTTTTTTGATCAAGCTAAAGATGAGAGCAGACAAGTTTGGAAAACCAGCAGTGCTTTCGAACTTTTGAGATCATTTTGATAAATGAAAGTGAATGAGCGATTGCCTCAGTGCAGCAACAGTAAAAGTGTCCTTTAAAAATGGTCATGATACAAGCTGTTTTATCCATGTTTACCTCATTTTCTCTAAGTCTGTGTTTAAACCAGATCATGTTGGATATTGATGCCTGAGCGAGTGCCTTCATCTCAGTGGTTTCCATCTCTGTAGAAATGATCAGCAATTCTGTCTGGTTTTTAAAGCTCATCTCAGTTGCACTGACATTACTCTAATTTTTCTGTTATACATGCAGCATATCTTAATACCTCAAAGGAGGTATCAGGTATTATTGTTGTACTTCGTTTGATCAGAAATTTTAACTTAATTTAATGGCTGCTCTTGAAGCTGCAGTGTACATACGATTGTGTTAACTGTGAACTGGAAACGTATATTGATCTCTCAGTGTGATGACAATCAGAAACTTGTTATTTCCTGCTACTGCATTAAGACTGGGCATAACTTATTTTGATTGATTGTGTTTTTAAATTTAATTTTTCACCACATTAAATGTGGTCCCAAAAAACCTGCACAGTTCATGTATGTCTTTATAAAGATTTGTGATATCCCACCTTTTAAATGAGTAGTTTCAGTGTTTTTCTTGAGAAATTGTTTATTTTATCTATCAGTTCTTTTTATTTGTCTTTAGAGTTCCTGTTTTGTTTTCATTTGGTTTCTGTTTCTTTTGTTAAAACTGGAAGAGAAATAACTGTTAATGCAGTATTTAAGTGCAATTACACATTTGCACTTATGAATAAAATGTGTTCAGAGAAAACATGGATGGTATTTTTGTAAGTCAGAATCTGAATGAAAACTTCCAGTTGAACCGAAACCCACATTAATCTCTTTAATCCCCACATACTGGAATCTTTTGTGGGGCCTTAATTACAATCATAAGCAGTCCACATGCAACTGTTGGCACAATAGATCCACAAAGGCCTTCTTTCTTTTTTTTTTTATTAAAAAAAATCACATCTAAAGGAAAGTTCATTTGAGCAAGGTGTTGGTTGACTCAACACTACGGTTAACAAACAGACGTGACACTCCTTTGCTTCAGGCATTTGGGCTAGCATCCAGGTTAAGGACAGCCCCCTCTTGTAATGAAGTCAAGTTTTTTGTGGGATATGCTCCTGTTTATGATGGGCTGCTGTGAGTCCGGGGCATCCTAATCCTGCGGCTTAGAGAGCGAGCTAGTCGGTCCACAGCTCCACCCATGGCTCCCCCCAGCTCCTTTTTGGAGGTCAGACCTTCAAGGTTGCCACTGTACCACATGACCCAGCCTGCCAGAGACATGAGCATCAGCAGAGCTCCTGAGTACACCAGCAGATCCCCAAAGTCCCTGCCTTTAATCTCCAGTGGAGCGAAGACCCCCAGCAAGAGGGATATGATGCCCAGCAGGTCCAACAGTATAGCAAACACCAGAGCGAGTTTACAGTGGGACAAGCCCTCATATTTCGGTGCCATGGCTGTGCTGAAAAAGAGAAGAGGGTGTTAAGTGGCCCTTTTCTTAATATAATTACTTTTAAAAGCAGTGGTTCTCAAGTGGAGGGTCAGAACTCTAAAGTGGGTCAAGGAGCAGTTCTCAGTTGCATCTGTGTGGCTGGAACAATGACTGTGATGTACAGATGCCATTGTTTACAGCCATGTATTTTATTTTATCTCATTTTGCAGTAAAAAAAGATAATTTGTTATCTTGGTAATGTTTTACATTAAGTTTTTGATTTCTTTCACATTATTTGAGACTTTTGCATAAGATTTCACTGGTAATAACGGTTTTTAGTTTAAGCAAAAGGTGTTCTACAAACACGAGTCCTGGACCCTTTACATTAATAGAATTGTCATCTGAAACATTCACAATAATCATATTAATGCAAATGATGCTGTTCTGTGTTCTTAAGCTTAGTGGTCTGCAAAAAAAACTGAAGCAAGAACTGTGGTACAAATTTCTATTTGCTTCATTATGCCCTAATAACAAACACGTTTTTGGTTGTTTTCTGGAGATCTGAAAACCTTTATCACATTTCCTTGGGGTAACAAGATGGTTTTCCCATGATTCAGTGTAAATCTTTCCAAATTTACAGAAACCAGCTAAAATATACTTGTTAGACACTGAAAATCAGGTTATATAACATTTTACAACAATGTCCTGTTTTTGAATGTTTTTCCTTTTTTTCTAATTCCACCCGTGTCTTTTTGTTTGTTTTAAGGTCCAAACAGCAACATCATCCATTTAAGAAAATTGTTTGGTAGAATACATAAGTTTTTTTTTAATCAAGAAGGAAGTTTTTGGGTCCTGAGTCTTGACTGATTGAGAAACATTGTTAGAGCACAATGTTGTCCAACTGTGGAGGTCTGGGACTGCATGCAGCCCCTCCATGTGTCTGGCAGGTCAGCTGTAGATAATGCAAAAGATTCGCTTGTAAGCATGAAAAGAAAGTATTTTCATGGTATTTAATAATTGGTCTATATTTGTTTCTTCACACAGTTATACATATAATTGGCTTAAACTGCACCTGTAAAACTGAAATAAACATATAAAATAAACATAGCATACACTCTAAGAAATAAAAACTCAAGTTAAATACACTGTAACATTTAAATATTCTTTTATTTACAGAGCTGTTTCATTTTTATTTAAATAAGTATAATATCATTAAATAAAGCTATTTCCATTTGAGTTTTGATTCTCTTGGGAGCTTTACGTTTTTGTTGAACTGTGAGTAATTAAAATTGTCCTATCACACTTTCTTTTAACAATGTTGCTCCTTCACAGTGAAAATTGAATACATGTGACTATCTAAGATAATTCACATAACTAAAAATCACTGTATTTTACTCGAGGAAGGAGCTGGCTTCTCTCGTCTTTTATTCTTAACTCCTGCCCTGAATGTAGTCATGACAGGTGCCACACCTGTGCCCTTACATTCAACAGTCATCTTTATGAAAACAGTCCACAGTAATAACATCGGATATTATTTCATTAAAGGAAAAAGGCTCTTACCTCCAAGTTTAGGGGTTTGAAGAAGATTCAGATACCTAATGTACCAGAAATAAAACTCTTGTTTTTAGTCTCACGTCTGTGAAGCTGAGGTGACTGAAATCTGACACCTCCCCGTCACCTGCTCGACCTGTCTGTCCTGCAGTCTGTCTGATCTGGCGCAGTGAGGAAAATGTGCGGCTGTTTGAAAATGTTGGCGCGCATTTCGTCGCAGAACATCAGACTCATAACTATTAATAAACTATGTTTTATGTTCAAACCCCAATTCCAATAAAGCTGGGACGCTTTGTAAAACGTAAATAAAAACAAGATACAAATATCTGCAAATCCTTTTCGATATATTTTCAATTGAATGCACTACAAAGACATATTAATTTTCAAACTGATAAACTTTATTTTCTTAAATATTGAATTAAATGCCTGCAAAAAAAAAAATCCAAAACACCTGGAAAAGGGGCAGGAAAAGGTTGGGATAGTTAAGGACTGCTCAAAAACACCTGTTTGGAAAATTCCACAGTTGAACAGGTGAATTGGAAACATGTCAATGTTATGATTGGGTATAAAAGGAGAATCCCCTAAAGGCTCAGACGTTCACAAGCGAGGATTTCGGGGTGTTCACCACTTCATAAATCATCCATAATTTCATCAAATATTTGGAGAATCAGGAGAAATCTCTGCACGTAAGCGGCAAGGCCAATCAACATTGAATGCCCCTTATCTTTGATCTCTTAGGGGACATTGCATTCCAAACCAATATCCCCCTGTAAAAGATATTACCACATGGGTCCAGGACCACTTCAGAAAACCACTGAACCACAAGGAGTGCGAGTACTAGACAGTCCTGCCTGCCGTCCAGACCAGCCCCCCTCTGAGAATGTGTGGCACACTGTGAAGTGCAAAATGCCACAGACGAGACTGATGAGCAGCTGCAGTTGTTCATCAAGCAAGACTGGGGAAGAATTCCACCTACAAGTCTTCAACATCCAGTGCCCTCAGTTCCAAATGCTTATTGAGAGTTGTCAAAAGGAAAAGGGATGCAGCACAGTTCTCATGCCCTGTCCCAGCTTTTTTTTTTTTTTGGTAAAGGCATCAAATTAAAAATGTGCG
This sequence comes from Cetoscarus ocellatus, assembly GCA_037902135.1. Classification (NCBI taxonomy): domain Eukaryota; kingdom Metazoa; phylum Chordata; class Actinopteri; order Labriformes; family Labridae; genus Cetoscarus; species Cetoscarus ocellatus. The sequence goes on along the minus strand of JBAMNC010000666.1, from coordinate 492,243 downwards.
AATATTTGCAAGGCAATGATACAGGTTATCGGAATATTAAATATCTTGTCTCTGAAGTGTATTCGTTTTTAAATAGTTTTAAAATGATTTTGTTGTTATCTGTTTCTGTTTACGTTTTACTCAACGTCCCAACTTCATTGGAATGTGGGTTAAATGTCTTGTACGTCACTAAAATGCTTCGGGACACGTAACTCAGCTGTATACAAAAGTTTTTAAGCTATCGCTGCTCAAGTGTCTTGTTCCCAAAACTCTACAGTCAAACCCCACTGACAGCTGAAATAAACGATTAGAAACCTTTTATTTGCGGTCGCTGAACCCGGAAGTGACGTAAACAGCGCTGGCTAAAATAACAGCTGAAATGTTATTGTTAGCTTGTTAGCTAGCAGACGGAGTCGTGAATGGAGGTATGACGGAGTAATAACGACTTATTACATGTACACGATTAAGTTATAACAAACGGAAAGTGGTATGTACCAATTTCTTAACCATAATGATAGCAAGAGATTCTTTTAATATCAGAAAGATGGAATTAGACTCTAAAGGGTTGATAAATGGTGGAAATATAATTAAATTCTTAGCTTAATTCTTGCTAACGCCGTGCTAGGCTATCATAGTGAGTAGCCGGCGTCGGCGTAATTACTGGGCCAGTGCTAACTCATAATGAAGACACACTTGCAGTTTGACTGTGTTTCTCTATAGGTGCATGTATAGATAATAAGATGAGGATAAATGTTAGCTTGGTGTGCCGGCTGGGGAGCGTTTATATATTACGACAGCACGTATACTGACATCTTAAATGAATCAACTATAATAAATGAATTAAAGGTTCGTTTGTTTCTAATACTGCGCATAGCATTCAGTGTTAAACCTCGCCAACTACACTGAATAGCCAGATGATCTCTGTCCAATACTAAATAAATAAAAATAAAAATATTTTTAATTTCAGTGTAAGATGGAGGACGGGAACAGGAGTGTTGCAGTCGCCACATCCAAGGGCCACACAGGCTCACTCCACCTGCAAAGTAAGGTTTTCAATAACTAAGTGATCTTTCACTTCTTTCGTCAAACAGCATCACTCTTATGTCTCCATTTTTACTTGTTCAGCTCCAAAAAACGAGGACACATATGAAATATCCATACCCTATGAGGAAAGCAATTTTGAGCAGCAAGGGTTTTTCAATCAAGGTGATCAGAACTTTGAAGGTAAATGTTAAGGGCAATAAAGTAAAATTTACTTTCATCACAACAGTAATCCTAATTTACAAAACCCAAAACCAGTGAAGTTGGCACGTTGTGTCAATCGTAAATAAAAACAGAATACAATTTTTTGCAAATCCCTTTCAACCTATATTCAATTGAATACACAGCAAAGACAAGATACTTAACGTTCAAACTGGTAAACTGTGTTATTTTTTGCAAATATTAGCTTATTTTGAATTTGATGCCTGCAACATGTTTCAAAAAAGCTGGCACAAGTGGCAAAAAAGACTGAGAAAGTTGAGGAATGCTCATCAAACACTTATTTGGAACATCCCACAGGTGAAAAGGCTAATTGAGAACAGGTGGGTGCCATGATTGGGTATAAAAGCAGCTTCCCTGAAATGGTCAGTCATTCACAAACAAGGATGGGGCGAGGGTCACCACTTTGTGAACAAATGCGTGAGCAAATTGTCGAACAGTTTAGGAACAACATTTCTCAAGGAGCTATTGCAAGGAATTTAGGGATTTCATCATCTACGGTCCGTAATATCATCAAAAGGTTCAGAGAATCTGGAGAAATTACTGCACGTAAGCGGCAAGGCCAAAAACCAACATTGAATGCCCGTGACCTTCGATCCCTCAGGCGGTACTGCATCAAAAACCGGCATCACTGTGTAAAGGATATCACCACATGGGCTCAGGAACACTTCAGAAAACCACTGTCAGTAACTACAGTTCGTCGCTACATCTGTAAGTGCAAGTTAAAACTCTACTATGCAAAGCGAAAGCCATTTATCAACAACACCCAGAAACGCCGCCGGCTTTGCTGGGCCCGAGCTCATCTAAGATGGACTGATGCAAAGTGGAAAAGTGTTCTGTGGTCTGACGAGTCCACATTTCAAATTGTTTTTGGAAAGTGTGGTCGTCGTGTCCTCCGGACCAAAGAGGAAAAGAACCAGCCGGACTGTTGTAGGCGCAAAGTTCAAAAGCCAGCATCTGTGATGGTATGGGGGTGTATTAGTGCCCAAGGCATGGGTAACTTACACATCTGTGAAGGCACCATTAATGCTGAAAGGTACATACAGGTTTTGGAGCAACATATGTTGCCATCCAAGCAACGTCTTTTTCATGGACGCCCCTGCTTATTTCAGCAAGACAATGCCAAGCCACATTCTGCACGTGTTACAACAGCGTGGTTTCGTAGTAAAAGAGTGCGGGTACTAGACTGGCCTGCCTGTAGTCCAGACCTGTCCCCCATTGAAAATGTGTGGCGCATTATGAAGCGTAAAATACAACAACGGAGACCCCGGACTGTTGAACAACTTAAGCTGTACATCAAGTAAGAATGGGAAAGAATTCCACCCGAAAAGCTTCAAAAATTGGTCTCCTCAGTTCCCAAACGTTTACTGAGTGTTGTTAAAGGAAAGGCGATGTAACACAGTGGTAAAAATGCCCCTGTGCCAACTTTTTTGCAATGTGTTGCTGCCATTAAATTCTAAGTTGATGATTATTTGCCAAAGAAAATAAAGTTTCTCAGTTCGAACATTAAATATCTTGTCTTTGCAGTGTATTCAATTGAATATAAGTTGAAAAGGATTTGCAAATCATTGTATTCTGTTTTTATTTAGGATTTACACAACGTGCCAACTTCACTGGTTTTGGGTTTTGTACTTGAAATCATACTGTCGGTCCTGTCTGTCCCTTTCAGAGCCCCCACAAACGTCTGCCCCAGCTCCAGTCAACAACTCCTACATGGTGATCACCAACCTGCGTACCCAGCTTCAGATCTCTCTGGAGAAAAACTCATGGCTTCAAAAAAGAATTGAAGACTTAGAGGAGGAGAGAGACTTCCTCCGCTGCCAGCTGGACCGCTTTATCTTTTCCACCAAGAGCCAGGGACAGGAGCAGAATCAGAGCCAGTACAGTAATGGTAAGGAAAGGGGACAGGTGTGCACTGGCTATTTGTCCAAGTAGTAAACGTTGAAGTAAAATATACATTAACAAAAGAAGTCTTGGGTATTAGAAAAAAACAGTAATTCTGGTCTCTGCAGGTTATGAACCAAGAAGATTCAACTGGAGGTCAAGAAGAGAGGAAGACCGCCCTGCTGGTAAACACAAAGACTTTATCAAAATTGTGACGAATTTTAAATAACAGCTGTCATATAATATGGTTGTGCTGCTCTTTGTGGTTCATTTAGTTAGTCTACTATGAAAACCAGTTTTTGGGCTCTGCCATCCTGAATTAGCCTCCATAACTTTGGAAGCTACTTCAAGGTGGCAACATCTGCTGCTGCTTTCTGACTGTGACAGCAGCATGGATAGTTGAAGTAAATGTCATTAACTACTAGTGGTGACAATCTTAGCATTAGTTTTATTTGTACATATCAGACCTTGCTAGCAACAACTGATAAGAGAAGAACAGAGATATAAATCAAACATCCAGGATGTCTGCTGGTCTTAAAAAGTATAAAAATTTGGTAAATCTGATTAGCAAAAAAAACAGCCAATAAAAACTCTCAAATGCATATTGTAAGGTATTAAACTCTATAGCTTGTTTTATTTCATTTGAATTTTAATTGTTCCAGTCTTAATGTTGCTCACATTGTCTTACGAGAAAAAGAAAAATGAGACTGTGATTCACAATTTTATTACATTACGTGTCAGGAAAGGAACAGGGAGAAGATTAAATTGCATTTTGCCTACCCCTATACTGACAAACTTGAGCTAGTTTTCAGAGTTTGTATTCATCCAAATAGTTTGGCTTCTGTTTTTTTAGTTTGGGTTCCATGGTCCAGTTTTAAACACATCATCTTAGTGGGATTTTGATAGAAACATGTCAGATCTGGTGTCATTTTTCAAGCTAACTGGTCAGATGCTGGTTTTCTGAAGGTTATTTTATGAGTTAACCTTGCATTAGGGAAGTTGCTAAACTAATTTTAAAATTTAAATGGCACTTTAAGAATAAGGAGCTATCATAAACTAAGACTGTTCCATTGCACTAATTTAGAATGAAAAATGTTGTGACTCAGATATTTTCTGTCCTGGCCCCCAGGAGGACAATACTTTTCCATGCCTCCCAGCCCCCACCCACAAGAAGTCACTACAGGAAACAAGTTAATATTTATTTTAATTCAGTGAAGATCACAGTAATTCATTTCTCCATTCAGTATGTGCTTAATCACATCAATAAACATTACTTGTTTACCCTTTCCTATTTACACCTGTCATATCTTCTTCAAATTCTAACATGAATTATCATATATATTTTGTTCCTTATCCTGATGCAGCTTGTTGGAATGTAGAGATGCAGTTGGGGCTTCAAATTTGCGAGGGGGTCTTGAAAAAGTCTGAAAAATATTGAATTTGACGTAAGACTCTCAGTTAATAATCTGCCATCTGCCACATATTGTACTCGTGACTTAGTTCCACAAAAGACACCCTTTTACAACCTGTGTCATGGGGATGTCACAACATTAGGTGGAGGCAAAACAAAGCAAAACTGGAGGCAAAATGTCATCGACAGAACAGCAGTCAAAAATGTTTTCTTGTTGATGGTGGCCAAACAGAAGGAGTCATAGCAAACACTCAGAGCTGAAGTATAGGCAGTCTGGCCAACATTATCAATATTAACTATTTAAAGTAACACTCATGTTCTAAAAAGACCTCACATATTCAGAGTAAGGGTCTATCCGATGATATTCTACCAGGTAGTCATGACAAGCAGAATTCATTTTTTGAAGGCCAGCTGTATTGTATGATATGTTTCTTTAGATATTAACCAAGCATGTATATAGGTTTTGCATAATGCAGCAGGTCTTTAATGACTTATGGATTTACTTTCAGGTTTCAGGTTTTTAATTATCATGGATTTCCTCTCTCTATAGAGCAACAGAAGACAGACTCACAGCACTTTCCCTCACGTCCTTTCATCCAAAGAAGACCTGCTCCTCCAACCATGATAACCTCCAAAAACCACGTCTCCAATCCACTAAACAATCAGCTCGCCTCCATTAATGCTTTATTCAGCTCCACACAATCCCAGGCCCTCATGCAGAGCCACAGCCACAGCACTCCCAGTAGCACAGCTGGGAACAGCAGCGGAAACAGCAACAGCACAACAAGAACATCCATAAATGACATTAGTGGACATACCAACGTAAGTCAAGGTAACGTAAACTTTCTACCTCATTAAACTGATGTAAAAGTTCAAGGGGAAATGGGAAAGAAATTTTTGTGGCTGGGAAGTTTTGGTTTTAATTATTGTTTTATACTCCTAGATTCCCTTTCACTTTTGGGAGAATCTGATGAATATTTGGAGCCAGATGGGTTCCTGGACGAGGATGAGATAATAACAGGAGAGGATGTCATTTCAGACACAATGAACAGCAACAGACACCAGATAAAGAGGAGGCGGCTCTTTAGAGCCCATAGAGAGAGACAGAGAGGTAAGCAAAGAAGGAAGATTTTGTTTTTTATAATGAACAGTTTTCATGTTCTTCTTTCTTATTTATAAAACAACAAATCAACAGCAGCAGAGACAGAGGTGGTGAGCAGCTCTGCTTTTGTAAAGCGAGCATTGCATGGAAACAATACATTCCTGCAAAAGGAACCAAGAGCCCTGCATAATTTTGCAGCTTTTGACTTAAAAAAACGGGGGCTTGCTTGCAGAAAACTGCAGCACTGTGAGAGTTTTTATCACAGTGTAAGATCAACCCATCAAATGCTCAATGGTGAGGTAGTAGTTATCTTATGGTGTGGCTGATCTCAGAAGTCGGATTGTTCGAGTTGCAAATAAGATGTGTCACTGGGAATACCCCCTTTGGTTAGAATATTCTACTGGGAGGTTATGTCTTCAGGTACCTCTTCTTTATCAGCTTGTAACTAGAACATGTTTAACTGGGATGTGACATATTTCTGACTTCCCACATCCCGAGTTCTTAGATAAATGGCCACTATAAGTGGTACCCATTAATGCTTAATTGCTTTACAGAGTCATGAAGAAATGTACACCTGTACACCATTGTGGTTCAGATCACCCAATAAAAATAATGCTCCTTTAAGCCAGTTACTCCAAAAAGCAGGGGATTCATTTAATGAATATTATGGGTTTTGGCAAAATTTTGAACATTTGCATAGAGGTCAAAGTGAAACATCAAGGCTAAGTTAATCCTCAAATTGTGTGTTTAAACTCACTAACTTAGTCACAATACTTCATCACACGGTGTCATCAAGCTGCTGTGGCTGTCTCTCTTCTTCATCAGTTAAAGATGCTGCTGGTGTGCTGTTTCGCTACAAGAAGATCCTGCTCACGTACCAGCGCTTGAAAAACATGTCAAAAGCCTTCCAAATCCACGGTGTGGACCGCAACACGGTAGCCTCCACCACACCGATAGCTGAGCTGCTGCTGGTGGCCCCAGAGAAGGTGGCAGAGGTGGGAGAGTTTGACCCATCCAAGGAGAAGCTGCTGGACTATGCACGGCGCTGCTATACTGCCCTGGATGAGGAGACACTGAGCAGGGTGCAGGCCTTAAAAAAGAATAATCTGCTTCTTCCCATATCCTACAGATTCAGACACTAAAGTAGGAAGGAGAGGCGACTTGGAGGTGTCTCTGTGAAACTTTCAGGCAAGGTGAGGAAAGTGGGTCCTTCTGCACCAGGGCAGTTCTGTAGGCACAGATCAGTCACCAGGCGGGGAATTTGTCCTGCCATCACAGTGTCCTAGATCTGCTTTTGTAAACTGTGTATGACAACCTTTGGTTTCAGAAGAATAAAAATTCCATTCATCATTTTCTTATCGTCATGTTGTACAGGATTACCTGATAATCCCAAATAATAAATGTTGTAATAGCTAAAAGCTATGTGCTGCGGCTGGAAGGGAAAACCATGTATCTTATTTAACAAAATTGCATGTCTTTTTGAATGATGGTGTGTCTTTGTTGTCAGAATTATATGTCCAGTATAATTAAGAGTGGGCAGTTCATTCATGTTGCTGCCATGAATCTGGAAGAGACACAAAGAGCTTGTTTTTCTCGTAATCTTGATCAGCTGGTGGTCACTATTTTATGGATTGATAGCCAGTATCTCTTCATTTTCTAACAGTCTGTACATTTCATAAATGAAGCAATTCTCTGTTGGATTATTTATGTGCAATTTTGATGCAGTCCACAATGATGAAACATATTTGTTTTCATCACAATTTATGTGTTTATATTGTGTTGCACTACTTGTATTTTTGTTCCTAACCATTTTAACTTACTTACATGCATTTTATTTGTTTTTCTTGATGAGAAAGAAAGACGTTTTGATTGCTTATATTTCTCCCTACCCACTCACATACACCAATTTATATATAACTTTTACTCTGATTATAAAGACAATGAGAACTTCTTCTGAGCAGTTGCAACAATCATTAAATATTGAGATAAGTTCAGCGTTATGCGGTGGAAATGTGTTTCTGATTGTCATCAAAGTCTGGTGAGAAACTGCACCTTGTTTTGATTTTAAAATATAAAAACAAACAAATCTGTTGGTGGTATTGTATGTGTTTGACTCGTATTAAAATCCATAGCATCTGTTGGTCCTTGGGTCTGTTTTTACATCAATACTACAGCAGTGCCCTTTGCTCCTCTGTGAGATGTACCAAGGTTTTTTGTAAATGATGTGCACTAAAATATATTAAATGTCATCTTTTTCCGCTAAAATAAAGTTTCTTGCAGTGCTTTTGAAACAGTAAATATTTTTATGAGCTTTCATTGTTCAACACTCGATTGTATGTAAAAAAAAAAAAAAAAAAAAAAGTGGCATAATGATGCCAACCAGCCAGATAATTTATGGGTCTGAGTTGGGAAGTTAGAGCAAAAATGCGGAAGGACTGATCAGAAATTAAAGATTAAAGTACTGAAATTGGGATTATTTATTTTTTCTTTAAATAATAGTATCTCAATTTTTGAAACGGAAAAGGAATTATTATATAGTGACTTTGTTTTATCACCTTTTCAGAACAGACACAGGCACACTGACAGTTTTCTCCGTCTTTAAGGTGGCTCAAACAATCAGTTAAAGAGACAGGTCAACTTAGCAAAATCGGTAGGTTGCATGCCTTTGCTATGACACTTGTGTCCAATTTATAATAGACGTACTTTCTTTTTAAAATGTATCTCAGATATAGTCTGTCGACAATGTATAAAGAGGAAGCATGTCCTGAAGTATTCATTTAAAAAGCAAATATTAAAGCATTCAATCAATAAAAATTAGATTAGGTGTCCATATTTTCAGGTAGTCCGAATGTATTCCAGTCAAAGCTCTTACATAACTCTTGGTTTGTGCTGACTTTGGTTTCCAGATGGAAAAAGTACTACCACCAAAGCTTTTGTTTGCATGTAAGCTGTGGTTTCAGAAAAACAATGAATTAACCCAGCTGTTTTTAACATTCCTACACTGCATGATATAAACAAGGGCAGTTCTTAGAACATGTTAGTCACTCTCCGACTCATACCCAGCACCAGTGACTTACAGCATCAAAAGTAACTATTAAGAAATCTGAAATTGTGTTGCTGATGATTTGTTTGCCTACAACAGCATTAATTACAATAAGTTTCACATTCTGCACAAGCTCCTCACAGGAGTCTTTAAAAGTACTTATGCACAAACCCCTCACTCTAAAACTTAATCTGATCTACTTTTATGTTTTTGGTAACAGTTTGCCAGCTGATAAACCCAATAGGTTTAATTATTTTTTGAATAAAAATAGACCCATTGAAATGTGTAAGGGCTGTTAAAAACAAATACATTATGCCTGTATTGGCATATCATGATGGACAACAATAAAAATGACTTTAGTAGGCTGGTACAAAACACCCTCACTATTGTTATTTTCTGTATTTGTGTTGACAAAATTGTAACTCATATCTACCATGATTTTGTTCCTCAAGAGACAATATTAACCCTTGTTATTTCCTGACCAAGAAAAATCATTTCAGCTTGAACTTTGCAAGATGGATCTGGCCAATGACAGAGAGGGAACCTTGTGAATCTAGTTGCTTTGGAAGGTCACGGGTAACTTCAAGTAGTAATAGAACCAGAGAAAAATACTTCTAGATACAATGAATATATTAAGAGCTGCACTGAGTTACAATTCCTCTGAACCATGTTGTTTTGGGAGAAGGGAATGGTATGTACTGTTTGTTTGCATTGAAAAGACAAAGAGAGGGTTAAAATGCACTGAATTTGTCTAAACACTGTTAATAGTATGTTGTTCCTTTATGTCACCGTTACCTTCAGGGATACCAAGCAATACATTTTCTTGACATAGAGTCAACTCGGGGTCATGGCATGGAGGGCAAACTGTTTTTTATTGGCCCGTGAGCAAAAGTGAAATATGGTCTGGACTGGGATATTGTTTGTAAATGGCTGTTTTTTTTCACTTTTGTTTCATCACTAACCTAAAATAAAAGGACAACATAAACTGTAAGCAAATCTGCGACTAAATGATAACAAAATTTGAATTAATTACACGCTGAGGAATGAAGACAAATTAATTATGGCAGTATAGACACATTCATTTTGATCATTTGCTCTGCTATCAGCTCTATACTGAAGAGGACTAGGCCCACCAAAAAGACAACAGTTCAGAGGTTGACCATTTTTTTGTAAAGGTTGGGAACATTTCACAAGTTGTGAAAAAAGTCTGAATTCTAAGAAAAAAATGAATTCTGAGATTAAATTCAGAATCCTGAGATTAAAGCCTGACTTTTTATCTCAGAACTTCAACCTCTGTTTTTTTCAGGAGCCCTAATCCTTTTCCGTAGCTCTATCTTAAAATTCAGTTCACATAACATATATTGCCATATTATTTATCTTGCACCACCAGTGGTGAAGAGTTTGTAAGTTTTGTGCAGTTTGCTCTTGTTTTACGTTTGAATGTGGAGAGGACCAGTAAGTGGATCCAATGGGACCCTAACAGGCCCTCCTGAAATCTGATTGGCCACCCCAAATTCTTCAGTGAATGTCTATTTGCCTTGGTAAACCACTTGAGAAAAGGTGTGACGGTGGCTGTATTGACGCTAAACTGCTTTAACCCTAACAACCTTAATGTTGGGGTGGTCCATGCATCTTTATATTTTCCTCACATTTGCCCTCAGTGGAAGAAGTTCGGACGCCCCTGGCCTTTTCCATTATGGCTGGTTATGGTCACAAGAAAGAAGAACTGTTTTTTAAGACGTTATAAACACTGGTGTCCCTTTGCATGTAATTATCCCGTTGCTTGGATTAAAATATTTGTTATGGATTTCAAATGATTCTTGTTTGGTATTATTATCATAGGACGCTTGTAGTAGGGTTATGTTTCCCTGTCACTGTAACCCTGAAGTACAGCCTCTGCCTTCCTCCTGCCGGAAACCTGTCATACATCAACTTCCGGTGTCACGGGGAACCTGGGAGACGAGGCAAAAAAAGCGGGCATACCGAAATCTGTTCGAGTTTTGTTCGTCCTAAAGCATTGGGACGCGCTCACAGCAGACGTACATAGAAGGATTGTCGCGCACTGGGGGACACCGACTCCCGGGATGTACATTTTTCTTGGTTAAGGGTCTCATTCATTCGTCTTTAGTGTTAGCTTGCAGCTAACTAGCCCTACCCGTGTGTCTGGAGCAGCAGGCCTTTTCTTCTGGACTTTGCTACAAGCTAGCTAGCATTAGCAGGCTAACGCATGCGAACACGTTTTTCTTTTCAATGGTTGTTTCTGTAAGGCTGTGAATAAATGCAACACAGCTGATGTCTGTGCTGTTTAACATTTGTTGTAATCTGTGTTGTTAAGTGGGCTGCGAAGTGAAACAAACTTGATTCAGCTACATCAGCGAGGGACTTGTCTTTTCAAAGTGTTGTTCACTTTGTTGCTAGCTTAGCTAGCCGTCGCCAACTGAACAACGCAGTCGCCGAAAGTGTAGCAGCCCTCGACTTCCAGAGATGTCGGACTTTGACGAATTCGAAAGACAGCTTTCTGAAAACAAACAAGGTAAAATGAAAATGTCCAAACAAAAAACGTAATTTTTTTTTATTTGCCTCTAGATGCACTATGAGCAACCATGTAAGGCAGCTATGGATACGTCTATTAACTGGAACAGTGCAAGCTACATGGCAACCCCTCGGACCTGAATTATTTGTTATGTCATGTTAGATATAACAGCCCCCACTAGTCAGACATCAAAGCAGTCATCTAAAGAGAGGCATATTGTGCGGATGCGAAGAGTTCAAATGTTTATTTAGCATTTCCACTTTCATTGTTTGTCTAACACGGGGGTGTCTATGGCATGGTAATCCTTATAGTACCAGCTGACAGGCAGCTATCATTCATTCCTGACATTTGTTGTTTTCAATGAGCATTTGCAGTGACTCTAACGATTGTCAATATTTTTTTATCAAGTATAAACGAAATTGTAACCAGATGTAGTGACTTGCTGTTTATTTTAATACATTTTCTGTGAAATAGAGATAGATCGTAAACTAAAGCCTCCAGTTTCAAAGACACGTTATCATCAGTGAGGTGGCCATTTTGCATATTTTTAGACTTGTTTTGGGATTGAAACGAAGGATAGACTTTATTATTGGTTTGATATTGCCCTAAGAAATTAAGTATTGATATACACGTTTACAGCCTAGATATAGTCCACATACATCCCACATATTGGCTTTAATGATGGCAGAATAAACAGATGTACTGTTATGCTTCACCTTGCACTAAATGGGTACATTTCAATTAGAAGTTTCATATTTTTCAAGAGTTAAATGTTTTTCTTGTTTTACACCCGTTTCTTCCACAAGTAGGCTGCCACATGGAAAGAAGCAAGTCAGTTGTCATACAGACTTTGTGCTCTAGACCAAAATATATCGGCACCTGCAAAAATGAGTTCAGAAATCTTAGATGTCACCAAAGATCAACATGGTGCATCCCTAGTTTGAAGCACTACATTTTAAATTTAATGGTTATTTTATAATGACCAGGTATGCACAATATCATCGGAGTAATATCGATATAGGCGGATAATTGCCTAAGAATCTGATTATCGAAGTCAGTAGATATGGACATTTTTGCAGGTATTTACAGACTATATTTTGCATGTTCATTCTGCCAAAAATATCCCATTTATTGGCTGTAATTTTGGCATAATGAACAAATGAATTATTGAATCATCATCAGTGAACATTTCCTTAGAAATTAAAAATGTCATTTATTAAAGAATAAAATATTTTACTTGTTTTTCTACTGTGTCTAACACAAATGGACTGCAACCATTAAAGGAACAGGTTAACTTTAGTTAAGTGGATGCTTTGTGCTATTGACAAAAAATATCAATATCAGTTTCACTGTAGGCAATTATGAGTCTGGAAATATAGGATATCGACAAAAATCCAATATCATGCATCCCTAATTATGACAGTTTAAATTAAGGGACAATTAGGGACATTTCACATGTAGAGTCGGTGTCAGTGATCATAGTTTGAAATAATTTGTGGTTCGATGCTATTGTGAATTATTAAGATGTGATCTTTAAGGTTTCCCCTAATCAGTTTGCATCAGTCTGCATTTTGAATGTCTAACATGCTTTTCATTCAGTAACTCCACTGTAAACTTACATTCTCTCTTTATTTCTGCAGCTGAAAGGGACAAAGAGAACCGCCACCACCGCCGGTCCTCCTCTCGCAGCCGCAGCAGGGAGAGGAAAAGGAGGAGTAGAGACAGGGACAGACGCAGCAGGGACCGTCGGGGGGACAGTAAGGAGCGCAGACACAGACGCAGGTTAGTGTCTTTGTACAACATCATATGTACGACACCATATTTTCTCTGGTTGTAGCCTTGTAGTTTCCAAATGGTAAAAAATAGTCATTATAAGTTGAGTAAATGCAACCACTTGCTTCGAAAAAAAATTGTAAAAACAGATTTGTTGGGGTGGGAATGCTTTCTCTTGCGTGTTCAGGATGTACCTCAGAGGAAAATGTGTGTAACATAAAAGAACACCAGCATGCACATTATTTTGATACCTTTGCATTCCTTGAAGTGTGAACAGTTTCTGTTTTCATAGATGGCACGTTGTTCTCACATTGTAGACTTTGTCTTTGCATCTAGCAGTAGCTTACTTTATTGCAAGACTCACAGATTAATACAGTAACTGATGTAGATCCATTATATGACTAGAACTCAACTTGAACTCTTGCCTCTAAGCCTGCTTTCACCATCCTCTCAGCATTTTTGGTTGACTCTTTCCTCAGTTGTACTACCATGCAAACCTAAGCAACAGTGTAAGTTCACAAACGTTTGTTCTTACTGCAAGGCATCTGTTACTGCTGATTGACTGTAAGAGCTCTGATTAATTTAGACAGGGTAGTGTATTACGCAGGTCAAAAGCGCTCTTCACTTTAACATGATATGAAAAGTTGTATTGTTTCTGGAGCAATCTGCCTTTCATATTGTCTATTTTGGGTGATGATATTTTTATCCCTGTCCCTAAGCCCTCTTCACACTTGCTCGTGGCATTGTGGGAAATTTGCTTCAAGCTTACGGGACAAAGCTTTGAATACACAAGGCAATTTGCTGCTACACTGTGAATGTTTCATATAATTTAATACTGAAAATTCAGGCTACCTTGGAAATAATTATATAACAAATCCCAGACTCAGGCTTGGATTAAACATCAGTCTGATGTATATTATTAGAACTGAGAGAAGTAATGCTTTGTCATTTTAGATTAGGTTTACACATAACCTCAAATGTCTTTGACACATGCAGCCTTGTGGGATGTTTGTGCGCGCCTCATACTGATGAGTCTAAGCTGCACTGTTTGATCAAATCTATTTGTGGCCTGTGGCTGAGGAATAAATTTATAAAGGTGCAAGATCATTTTTTAAGGGAATTGTGCTTTTGGACAAATTTTGCATCTGAAGTGCTGTGGATGGGGCTCTTGAGTAAGTCTGATTATGAGTAGTCAAATCTATGGATCAGATTTGCACATGGCAAGTTTTTTTACATCTTAAAGTAACTTATCTCTTTATGAGTGCTCGTAACATTATTTAAAACTTTTTAAAAGCTTGACAACTCTATACTTTTCATGGCTGGGAAGACGACCTCTTGGCTGACTCTTGCTCCTTGTTTCCTTGAGCCATTCGAAACATGTCAATGAAGGCATTTCATCAGAAGTTGTAAAATTTGAACTCTGTCGCTGTACAGCTGCTGCTTTTTTGAATATTTCCATTCTGGTTTATTGCATACTTCAGTCATTAACAAAAGATGTGGCATGTCAGCTGGAAGACTCCCTGTATGCTTTGTGCACTTTTGGATACACATTTGAAAAGGCTCAAGGACACTTTTGGTATTCTTTCATTATTTTTCTAGGGTCATACAAATTCAGGGTGTAATTTTTAAAGTATGAATGCTGGTAAATGTCATGGTTGATTTGTTAGAAATGTGAAACCCTTCCAATGTCATTTCAGCTCACCATCCAGCCACCCTCAGGACATTGCTGGAAGGTAATACAGCAAACTAACACAAAGTCAGTTTTTGCATTATTGCAACAACTGCAATGTAATATTCTCCCTCTGATTTTGTGTAATGTTGATTATTTTTTATTTTTGTTTGAACACCTTCCTGGATGGGGATTTCTCTTCCCTCTATTTCCCTTTAGGTTCATATATAAGATTTTACAAACTGATCAGCGGATAAAATAGTTAATTGCTAAGCTAATCAGACACATATTTTACATGCTGGTTGTCATACTTTTATTTTATCTGTGTCATCTGTATTTTCCTCCAACAGCCGTTCACCACACCGTGAGAAGAAGAAGAAGGTGAAGAAGTACTGGGATGTCCCACCACCTGGTTTTGAACACATTACCCCCATGCAGTACAAAGCCATGCAAGGTAACAGTTTTCTATGTTTGGATGATTTTGAAAGTGTCTTTACGTCAGCTGACACATCAGTGGGACCAGTAGAGTCTAGAGAGCTCAGATCAGGGAGTTGTGACTCAGCAAGACCATCTTAGAACATCAGAGGCAGTTGCAGCTATGTGATTTGAGCAGCTAAAATACACAAATTAATATCTTTTTAAAAGGTTGTGAAAAGGTTTTGATTTTGCTGTACAACAGTGCAGCAAAATAATGCATAGCAGTAAGGGAAGTAATTGACCTGATCAGAAAATTGAGGGGTGTGTAAAACAGTTGTCACTCCAGCCTTACAGTAAAGAAGCAAAACACTGGAGGAGACCTTACAGAGGACGATAGCCGAACCCCTCTTGATTTCTGCAGCCTCAAGCTCATGGCACAAATTAGCGTGATCCAGTTGCTACTCTGTTAAAGCAAACATGAATGGCGCCAAAGCCTGGATGTCCTTGTTTCCCATGTTTTTGTTTTCTTTATTTTTTTATTTTTTTTTATTTTTTTTTTTTTTTTGACAAAATCAGCAACAGTAGCAAGTAATTTTCAATCACAGTCCTCACGGGGTGTTTTATTTGGTCTCAGAAGTCGGATATTCCAGGTTGCAAATTAGATGCGTCACAGGGAACGCCCCCTTTGGTCTAAATCTCTACTCTGAAAGTCAGATAGACTTAATATGAACAACTTCTGCAAAGTGGGATTAAAAGAGAATGTGGTTAAAATGCTAACTGTCTCTCTTCTTTGACGTTAATCTTTAGCTGCAGGCCAGATCCCAGCTACAGCCCTCCTGCCAACCATGACTCCAGATGGTCTGGCTGTGACCCCCACCCCTGTACCTGTAGTAGGCAGTCAGATGACCCGACAGGCTCGTCGACTTTATGTGGGCAACATCCCATTTGGTATCACAGAGGTGAGGATCGGGTTAACACATGGACAAACTTTCCAGTTCTAAATTTTTTTCTAAATAAAGCCTTTCTCAGCTTCTACACATTTTACAATGTTTAACATGAGTGTTTAACAGTTGTTACTTAAAAATGAAATGGAGAAATTCAAATATCTGTTCCTTTCATGTTTTTTTTTTAGGAGTCCATGATGGACTTCTTCAATGCCCAGATGCGTTTGGGTGGTCTTACTCAGGCCCCTGGAAATCCTGTCCTTGCAGTACAAATCAACCAGGATAAGAATTTTGCCTTCCTTGAGGTAAGATTATCCCCTTAGATGAACAGGTAATCTATATTCCTTGAATGTGTTAATTAAAGTAAACAACATATGCTATTTTGTGTGTTTGTAGTTCCGTTCAGTTGATGAAACGACTCAGGCTATGGCCTTTGATGGCATCATATTCCAAGGCCAGAGTCTCAAGATCCGTCGTCCTCACGATTACCAGCCACTGCCGGGCATGAGCGAGAACCCCAGTGTCTATGTGCCTGGTACACAGACAATTAATGGTTTTTAACTCTTATGTACTTGTGGCATAATTCTCAAGTCATCATAAATTAATTTTTTACAGTGGCTAGCTTTCCGTGCTTCTCAGTTTATGTTTGCTTCTGTCGTCTCCGTCTCCTCTAGGTGTGGTTTCCACGGTGGTGCCCGACTCTGC
This sequence comes from Cetoscarus ocellatus, assembly GCA_037902135.1. Classification (NCBI taxonomy): domain Eukaryota; kingdom Metazoa; phylum Chordata; class Actinopteri; order Labriformes; family Labridae; genus Cetoscarus; species Cetoscarus ocellatus. Next base: position 475,523 of record JBAMNC010000666.1, on the reverse strand, counting down.
TCACAAGCTTTTCATTGGCGGCTTGCCCAACTACCTGAATGATGACCAGGTCAGTGGTTCTCTATCAAAGGGCCATGTGCCCAGACTGAGCTGCAGCCCATGTATCACACAACGCTCTTGTTCTCCAATACTAAGTTCTATTAACCGCCACAGTCAGAACAGCATGTGGAGTCTCTCTCCAGTACCTGTGCTCTGTAAAAGTGGTTCACAACTGGTCCACCCCAGAGACCCAGTACCTCCTCAAAACTGAGAAATCACAATCGTACTTTCCGACAACCCAGATTTTTTTGTTATGAGAATTAGAGCCATTTGCACCTAAGACAAGCTGAACTATGAAGAAACAAAGAGACAGAAGAACAAATACATTACAGAGATGCATGATGGATGAGGATGGGAATTGAAAACCAGCTCCAGTTCAGAATCTATAACGAGCTTAAAGAATCAATATCATTTGTTCCTTCCAGTTTGTTCTACATGCCTTGCGAAACAAGGACATCACGCTCGTCAGAGACAGCCAGCAGAAATCACAACAAAGATGTCGAGATTTAATCAATCAGTCTTTATTTGTATAGCGCAAATTCATAACAAGTGTTATCTCAAGACACTTTACAATAGAGCAGGCTAAAGACAAACTCTTCCTTTTATGGATAAACATAAATACATTTACACATAAAATACACATATACATATTTATACAATTACATACATCCAACACCCAACATGAATCCATGTAGCCAATCAGAAATCCCTCATCCTGGCGGCAAGAAAAAACCTCTGTTAAGCAGTAGGAAATCTTGAATGTGGATCCCAGTCTCATGATGGACAGCCATCCACACTATGCTGTGTTGGGTGTTAATCATTGCAAGTGGTCAAAATTTTGGCTTTATTTAAAATAAGAGAATAGATAAACAGTCAATTTGACAAGCAGAATTGATAATGGCATTGGTATCAATAAGATCTCATCAGTTCCCATCCCTGATCATGGAGTTGTCACAGCATTTTCTTTTCTGCATCCAGGACCTGCATCTGGTGTTTTCAGAAGTTTCCACTATTGCTTATGACTTACACAAATTAATATATAGAAAAAAATAATATAAGGGAGAATTCTTAAAAAAACCCAAAGATTATGAAATGCTTTTAGGGTTGTAGCAATGTTGCTCTCTTGCCAGAAATGTGGAGCTGTGTGCACTTGCGAGCATAATAAAAAATGTTTAAAAGAACTGTAACTGCAGTTGGCCTCTCGCCTTGTGTTTCTCAGGTAAAGGAGCTTCTGACGTCATTTGGCCCCCTGAAGGCCTTTAACCTGGTGAAGGACAGCGCCACAGGCTTATCTAAAGGATACGCCTTCTGTGAATATGTTGATGTCAACCTGAATGACCAGGTAACCGATGTATAACAGGAGATTATTGTGTTAATGTATAATTTAGAGATATTGTGCCTGATTAATACATTGTAATAAAATAAATATGTTAGATATGTGAAAATATACTTAAAACCTTGGTATTATTGCAGGCCATAGCTGGGCTGAACGGCATGCAGCTGGGAGACAAGAAGCTTTTGGTGCAGCGAGCCAGTGTGGGATCCAAGAACGCCACCCTGGTGAGTGTCCAGCAGCTGGACAGATGACAGCAGTGTGGGGGGAGTTTGGATGCTCCTAAGGAGATGCTAAAATACTTGTAAATTCATTGTAAAGGAGACTGGCCAAATGTATCTGGTGAATTGTCAGGATAACAGTGGCAAGCTTTGAATGTCCCTTAGTCTAGTTATGTTTGCAAAGAAGCCTTTACGAAATGTACTTCAGATGCTACAGTAATTAACATTTGTGACCTTTGAGACCAAACAAGTCCATGGACATCAGAGCTGAACAAGGCTTCATGTTCATACATTTGTAAATATGAGTGTGCTGAAATAGTAACCTGATATTAAGAGAAAATATTTGTACTGGTAATTCATTGAATTTTAAAAACATAAAGAAAAATCTTGGTTTACTTGATGTAGTTTTTAGAAATGGAATCTTGTGGGGTTTTTTTTTTTCCAATCCTGATTTATCCAACAAGACATTATACTTAAATTACAGTGTTGCTGTCTGGAAACTTATCACAAAAACAACCATTTAACCTTGACCTGACCTTGGTGTCTGTCCCTCCAGACAAGTATAAACCAGACCCCAGTGACGCTGCAGGTACCAGGTCTAAACAGCTCAGTGACTCAGATGGGTGGCCTGCCCACAGAAGTTCTGTGTCTGATGAACATGGTGGCTCCAGAAGAGCTGCTGGATGACGAGGAATACGAGGAGATTGTGGAGGACGTCAGGGACGAGTGCAGCAAGTATGGCCAAGTAAAGAGCATCGAGATCCCTCGACCCGTGGACGGCCTGGAGGTGCCTGGAACCGGCAAGGTAGGAACCCTTACAATAAATTCAGAAGTCTGATGGGGTAGACATATTTGCTGTTGATTACTATGTGTGTGATGACTGCCTAACATCCCCTGACACAATAAGGATGCAAGATGCACATACACATGAGAGTGTGACACAGTTAACACAGCAGAGACAACGGCAGTAAGTTATCCACACAGAAGAAATCGCTTATCCTCATGTGTACAGTGTCATAGTTGCTGTATAGTGACAAACTGACCTGTCAGACTGCCTGTAACAGACAAGACCCATTTTAGAAGTCAGTGCTGTGCTGTAAACTAAAGCTGGAGATGTACTTTCTTTTCGTCCTTGCGTTTGCATCCACTGGAGTCATAAGTACTGTTGTACATATATTTATAATATATATATATATATATATATAAGCTCAGGCTGTGTAAAACTATTGTAATTTCCGGACTATAAGCCGCTACTTTTTTCCCACGCTTTGAACCCTGCAACTTGAACAATGATGCGGCTAATTTAAGGATTTTTTACATTACATTTAGCCATTCCACATTAGATTTAATTTACAGTTAAAAAATCTTTCTTTGTAACATATATCTGTGTTAATATCTCATGTTACAACGTGGACAGTGCCAGAGCATGTGAGCGCAGTGGAGCGATTTAAATTCGTTCGTCACGCACAGAGCTGTTCCTTGCGCCCGCTGATCCACTCAGAGGGGATGCACGCTTCTCCACTAATTATCCCTCCACCTTTCCCTCAAATTTCAACCCTTCAGACGCATGGTGTGAGTGGCACCGGAGCAAAAGATAATGTGACGCTCCAGCTTTTTAGAAAAAAATCCTTAAGCGCTCTTGCCAGAGTCCTTCCCCTTGCGCTCCTCTCTCGCTCCCGATCAGCTCTGCTCACTGGACACCTGCGGCTTACAGACAAGTGTGGCCTAGATATGTACACACTTTTTTTTTTTTTTTTTTTTCTTAAATTTAGTGGGTGCTGCTTATATTCAGGTGCGCTCAATAGTCCAAAAATTACGGTACCTGTTGTGTGAGAAGTAAACTACTAACATAGTGACAAATTCACCAATTCTGGGAGAGTAACTGAAGAAATAAACAGCAATAATCAATGTGATCATTAGATATGAGATATTAGATATTCTAGACAACTAATGGCTAGTGGTCGGACTACAACATGATCTTTACATTTTCTCCATTGAAAGACAACATCGTGTGTGTCATGGTTTGAGTGATTGTATTAATTTGAGACTGATTGCATCTGTAATTTATGTTTTAAATTTCTCATTACTCTATTTTCAAGAAAATACAGCCAGAGAAACTATACTAACACAAACTACAGACCAAGTCTACTGAAAGTCACAATAGACCATACTTATTATCAGAAGTTTTTCCACTGCTGCATCAGTGTCATATATAAATGGATATGAAAGGGCGAGTAAGTGTTGGCTCAAACTGATGGACAACTGAAATAGATGACAGTGGGTGGATGTGTAGGTGGGGGGTAGGTGTGACCTGTGTGTGAAGGAGCTATGAGTGGTCAAAGAGACCAGAAAGGCGCTATTTAAGCTCAAGTCCATTCACTGTGTAACAACAAACAAGATAGAAGTTCAGACAGTATTGTTTATATAGATATTATTGCCAATGTGCAACAGTCGCCTTAAATTGGCAACCTGAAACAATATCACGTCTGACAATGCTTAAACAGGTGGCAGGAAAAACTTCACTTAAGTGCCACAGAGTGTGATATGATGTCCTTGTAAAGGGTGAGCTGCAGCTCCAAACCTCAAGCTTTTGTGATTATCTTCATCAGAACATTCCTACTTTAAGCTTTATTAACTCTTGTTTTTATAAATAAATGAATAATTTAGCTTAAAATACATTGAGATTTTTGATCCATATGGCCCAGTCATAGTGTCAGTTCAACAACTGAGCCTGTGGACTGGTACCTTTCAACCATGATGGTGTTTATTTTGACATTATGATGAGTATACTTTGACGCTATTGACATTCTCTGTCCATTATCAGCACCTACTGTAAAGGCATCATGCATGCTTGAATTCTGCTGAATGGCATAATCGAACAGAGCTGCTCCTGAAAGTGATTCACTGAAATTTAGTTTAAAAATGTTTTGTTGTGATGGAAATGACACATCTCACTTTATTTCTCTGAATAAAACAGAAAAAAAAAACATTATTTAAGTAATATGACAAACAGCAGGAGCAAGTTTTTAAACAAGGTGGAGAGAAAGAGCACATCAATGTTTTCCTCAATTATGGAACTTTCTGTTCAATTTTCCAACATTTCCTGGCCCAAAATTACCAATATTGAAAAAATACCTTAAAGTAAGGGATATTAAATGGTTTATATCTTATGATATTCAAATTTCAACAACCCAGGTCTATTCTGAATTCTTAGTGAATTCAAGGTTCAACAGCCAGTTACATATTTGGCATTATTTTAATTTTTTCTTCTTCTTGAATGTCTTTAAAATTGTCATCATCCCTGTTTTTATCCTTTTCTCCCTCTCTAGATCTTTGTGGAGTTCATGTCAGTCTTTGACTCCCAGAAGGCCATGCAGGGGCTGACAGGAAGGAAGTTTGCCAACAGGGTGGTGGTGACCAAATACTGCGATCCAGATGCTTACCACCGCCGGGACTTCTGGTAGAGGAGGCATGAAGAGAAGAGGGGAGGGGGGAAAAAGGGGAGGGGTGGGAGGGAACCTGCCATTCCCAAATCAACCCCCTGCATGAATTTGGACAAATCAAAAGTATCGATCAGGCATGGATGTCAAATTAACCATTTTCAGAGCTCTGTGAATTTTCAGCTGTTAAAATTGGGACTTAAAAATGTGTGTGTGTGGGGGGGGGTTTCTGTTCAGGTCATAACAGAGGGGGCTTGGTTTGGGTGGTGGGGTCATAGCTTGGTGGATGAGGGAGCTAACTTTTGAATAACGTGTGTGATAATAGGTCCAGGGTGGGTTCAACCTTTTTTATACTTTGTGAGACGGGGATGTTATTTTTGGGTGGGAGGGGGGTGCCACACTTTAAAGGTTTGTATTTAAATGGACGTAGCCTGCTTTAAGTACGTTAGCGAGGAGCTGCAGTAGGGATCTAACTGGGCTGTCGTGATGGAGAAAACAGGATTGTTTATTTGTGATGGGGGAGATCCAGAGGAAGAAGGGGGCGTTTTTGTTCGACCATCCAATGTAGATACACAGTAGCTGTAACATAAACTTCAGTTTTGCCGTCGTCACTAGAAAAGCGGAGGAGATGCCTCATTTTAGATTATTTTTCCATGTTTGATCATTTTTCTTGTTAATTCATTTCCATCAGTCTGCTGCCCCCCTCCTCGTCTGAACGATTGTTAGATTCTGGTGTTTAATTGGACTCTATCTGAATGTTAACTGTAACTGTTCCCCATACTGTGTGTAGCTTCACTGATTTGAGCTGTAATATCACCTCGTATTCAGCCACAGAATAACACAAACTGCAGGAAAGAACTGATTTTCTTTTGTTTTCTGTACTGTATTATTTTTTCACTTCTGTCTTTCTGTGCACAGATTTTTAACAGGTCAGATTCTTTTTGTCTCAGCGGATCACCCAAGAGCTAACAAACAGAAAGAGGAGAGGCAAACAGATTGGTATCTAACAGGAGAGTTTCCTCTTCTTTACCAAAAAGCCTTAATTCCTTTAACGCTGGGAAGAAATTCGGCTTGCTCCTTCCATCATCAATTATACTTGTGTGTTCATGAGTCACTCTTGTACTGAAACTTCACTTTGCCACCTTTGATTCTTTCCTTGTTTCCCAGCAGATTTGGGATGTAAGATATGTTGGACATGGTTGTGTTTCTGTGCAACGTCTCACCTCTTCAACAAAGACCAAATAAACACATGACTAACACACACGGCTCATGTCATACTGCAGTGGGAAACAAAAACCACGCACGTTTTTTTCTGGCCTGGTTTTCTAAAAGATCTACACTAAAAAGAAGGTGATGTCCTGTCCACACTAAAGATTTCTAAAAGAGCCTAACAGCTGTTTGTTTCAGTGAACAAATCACTGCCTGTTGTCAAAATAAAAAAAAACCTCAAACAAGTTAAAACATTTCCCATTGTAGTGTTTACTGTCATTATTTTATCAAGTGTAGCTTATGGAGGAGCTCGTAGAGGTGTTTACTCAAACAAAACCTGCTTTTCTCTCATCTCCCTCATCTCTGACCCCTGAATCTAAAGGACCATGTTCACACTGTACAGGCTGCTTTCATTTGATACTTTGCTTGCTTTCAACAGCACTGAAGACAGATTTTGTCTGTGGTAACTCGAGGCGTTACTCCTTACTTCCTGAAACCTGCTTTCTCAGTGTCACTGTGTCATTTTTCTTCTTTTCTCTGTTGGAAAAAATGTGATTTCTAAATGATTTAAAATTTAGTTTATAAAGGCAAATAAGGTCTTTCATTTGTCTAATTTGTTTTCAAATGTTGATTAAAAAGCAAATTTACATGAAGCCTTTTCTATTTTTTGCTTCCTCTCTACTGCATGCTCATCTCGCTGCAGCACAGGGTCTGCTTTTTTTCCGTCCACTGGGTGATGTCATTCTCGGTTAATTATGGAAACGGAGTCGAGTGGAGCAGAGTCCAGTCACTTTCATTCAGCTGATGGCACAATTTACACTGAGCTGTAGTTAATTTTTACGTCCGAACGATGGAGCCATTTTACAGTCACAGAGAGAAGCTTTTATGTCACATGTGTGGCTTTAATTTTTACAACTCGTTTGAAAAATGATTTTATTGAAATATTTGTAACCTCACTTATGGATAGAATTTTGTTATTTTATATATAATTATATTAATTTCATGAAGAAAGGCAGCATTAGGACCTCTTTTTACAGAATGTTACTCAAACTGTATTAATGTACGAGCATGCTCTACAACTCTTGGCAAAAGCTCCCTTTAAGAAAATGCCCATCCTGCATGAGACAAACCCAGCTCATTAAGAGTTCCTGCAGATCCTTTAAGTATTAAAATGTCTTGAATTTTATTATCGTTATTTTTTATATCCAAATTTATGGCCATAAAAGTACTTTTACTTGTGACAACTCTTAATTTCCTATGTTATGCTTACCAAGTGTCTATCAGACCAGTTCTGCACTTTTAAAGGACTACTTCTGGTAACATCACCAACAGAACATTGCAGCAACGTGACATTTCAACAAGTTAATGGGTTCTAGATGTCACCACATCAGCTGTGCTAAAAACAGGTTGTTTAGTGTAAATCCTCAATAGCTGCCTTTGACCATGCCCCCCTCAAAAGACGGAAGACATTTAGATTTTTAACTCTGCTCTACTGTTTACTGTGGCGGCACAAATATGCCTAATGATTTTAAATAGAACTGGCTTTGGGCAGAAAATACATGTAACTCAAACAAATCAGCATTATAATACAAAACAAACAATCTCGTAATGTTTGATTTGAGTCCTTTAAAGACCGTCTTGAATTTTAAGGTAAGTGTTAAAAATGTCTGCATAATTTTATCAGTCAAAAAAAATGTACCTCCAGCTGTAGGTTATCCTTAAGTCTTATTTAAAATTATATTATTTATATGCACATACATGGAAGGCATTACGGGACAGACATACATATTTTTCCCACTATAGGGGGAAAACTGAGTTTTTGAAGGTCTTGACATTTTGTATTGGTTCTGTGGGAGCTCTGAGAAAACAGACGCAACTGTATAAAGTAAGAACAATGAGCCAGAACGGCTTTTAACAAAACTACTGTAACAGTAGAGAAAGATACATACATACTGTGAGGTATCAGAAAACAGGTAAAAGATCTAAGCTTTCACTTGGCCATATAATAGATGAGCATAGTAACTGAACTTCTAGTAAAAAAGTAATTCTTGACCACAAGTGCTCGGAGGCCACAAACCTCCATCAAGACATTTCTGACACTGCCTCATCTCTTGACACGCTTGCAAGAACATAACCTCTTCGGCAAAATAGAAGTATGTGTGCATGGACCGGAGTAATGCATACATTTACAGAATTACAGCAGAAGTTTATGTCAAATAAAGCATAGGTTAAGTCATCGAGAAAAAAAAAGAATTGTCCCAAGATATGTTGATAAGTAGAGGATTTGAAACGATAAGAATAAAATGTAGGGATGTATGTCACTAAAGCTTTCTGTCCTAAACCAGGCTGTCCTCTTGATAATCGTGTAAACATCTTGCATGCGTGGAAACCTTAATGAAACATTGATTTATATTTTACACCTCATGCACTTCTGTACATTTATTTTCCTTGTTTATGGGCTGGAACTTGTTTGGGAGAAATTCACCCTGAGATCCTGTGAAGTTGTTTTATCTTCCACTTTCTTTCATATTCCTGTCAGGCCTGGTGAGCACGCAGCCGTTGTCAGCAGCAATAAAAGCTACAAACTGTGTCCACCTGGGATTTATCCAGCAGGGAGCCACAGTGAAACAGTCACAGAGAAAAAGCAACAAATCTCTGACATGAAATAATGTCCTGTGTCAGCTCTCCACTGCCCGTCTCCATCTGCATCGCTGCACCCCACTGCTCACACACATCACACACACACACACCCCGAAACAGGGCCACACTGATGCAGCACACTCCACCCTGACGTTCCCCGAGGGCGCGGATAAAACAGCGGCTCTCCTGGGCTGCAGAGGCCCAGTCCAGCAGAGGAAACCTATGAAACTGACCCTGGCTCTGCTCCATGCTGCCTAACATGAGACCTATTGGGTGTTATTACAGAAGGGCTCTGAGGGCCTCATGCTGCAGTGAACATTGGGCATACATTACCTCCCTCTAGTGGTGGATGTAAAGCTCTGGTGATGGTCATTGTCATTCTGGACCGTGCCTCCCCATTGATCCTCATTCAGAGAGATAGAGTACTGCAGCAGTGCTCACATGGATGCAGGACTGTGTGTACTGAAGGTATTGAGTAAAATCGATGTGAATAAGAGTAAACATGGCATGAAAAAGAGTCCGACACGAATATCCTCCAAAAACCTTCTACAAAGCGAGGTCTGACGGGATATGTTAGACATGGCACACAACAAAAGGTGATACACACACACCCACACACCCACACACACAGTGCTTAACAGATTAATTAGACCAATGCTCAATGTAAGGTTTATGCCACAGCTACCCTATATCAACAGCACTGGTAATAACCAAAATCATTTTTTATGTTTCTGTATTTTTTTAAACACCAGTATGCTCTTTAATCAAAATTATATTTTTAATGCCAAAATATTATTATTTTCATTAGCCATTAATTATAAACTGTTTACAAAAACAGTAAAGCACATTATTATTTATTGATTGCAATGTTTAGTTATTTATTTGCATTCCTGAGGAGAAAAAAAATACTTTAAGTGGTTGAATGTTGTGCTTGATTCATCTCTGACTTCTCACAGAAGCCCAATGAGTGGCTCAAACTTGGGTAAAAGAACTTGAATTCAGTCTAAAATTTCTCATACCTGTTCAAAATAGTAATGATAAATAACAACAACAATTTCAGTTTTATACAACCTTGTAAAAGATTTCTAAAATATTCATGTTATATACAGTGCTCAACTTGAATGAGTACACCCCTTCAGATTTGTCAGAAAACCTTTAGTTTCCTTTCAAAATTAACATTTTCTATGGCATACTATACCACAAAACACTCCCCCAAATGTGGACCATTGATTGCAAACAAGATTTTTGAAGTTGCACACAAAAAGGTATTTTTCACAATTTAAGATAAGGATGCAAAAATGAGTACACCCCAATCAAAGGGGTGGGAGCAAATCTAAATCTTATTTCTCATATTACCTTTATTTTCATCTTATTGTAAAAAATGTTATGTTAAACTCTGCTTTGTCAAAACTTTGGAAATTGTTCTTTTGTTTATTTAGATATTATTAATACATAACTCTTAATAGGGGGTGTACTCGTTTATGCTGGGAACTGAATATATGTGTGCATGTGTGTGTGTCTGTGTTTGTATGTATATATAGCTTCAGGCAAAATCTTTAACTACAGAAATGTTAAATGAAAACCAAAAGACATTAAATTATTTTTTTATGATATAATTAAAACAATGAGGAAAATGGCATCCATCAAAGATTAGATGTTAAAAAACTAAGTATACTGTTTGTGTGTTAAAGGTCCTTAAATCCTCAAATTTTGAAATTTCAACTCTTCTGAAGTCTCTGCTTTTGGCAGTAATTGCATTGCAATTGACTGATGTTCATTATTGTCAGGGCCAGATGAACATGACTTTGTGCCCCTGAGCAACAGCGGTCTAGTTCCCCTTCAGAGATCTGTAGCACTTACTGCCCCAGCAAGCACAGAAACCACAATAAAGAACAGACACATAAAATCCAGTCAATCAGTGCCATAGTATGCAAGAGTCTTCACACAGCCAACAAGTACTTGAAAATCCTGGATCTGCATCTGGATTCAGATCACCACCAAAGCCTAAAAACTTCCTCCTTGTGCAGTGACCAACATTCTCTAAAATGTTCATCAAAACATTATCTCCTAGGTTGACTAAAAATGTATGTACAAAATATTATGCTGTGTAAAGCACTCATAGCCTGGTATAAGAAGATTGAAGACTTTTAAGGCAGTTTGTTTTTAATGTTGTAATTATTTTTTATATATATGCTGAGATCCACCCCTGAAAGTCAGATCATAAAATCGCCCCTGGTTAGAAGTCAGTTGACTGTGGTGTAGCTCCATCATTAGCTTTTTACTTTTGCAAGTTGTGCTTACACGCTTTAAATTGGAAGAAATAAAAAAAAACATTTGTGCAGATCATCATGACTATTTCAACGTGCCAGAATCAAAAACCTTTATTATTCTTTTGTCCTTATTTCCAGCAATAATCTGAAACCTCTTGGTTCTTTTTCAACAGTCTTTCAGAGCTGGCCCACAAAATGACGTCAACCCTGCACCACTCTTCTGGGGCCCTGGGTAGCTGGTCCTGCAGCACCCCTTGACAACACTTCTGTTTCCAGAGGGGCCACAATAGGAGCTGTAAATGTAAATTTTCGCCACTGTGGTCAGTGCATGCATGGATGCCTACATGTGTGCACTTTAGTGAGTTGGAGCATAAATCTGCACTGCTGACGGAGCCACTTGAGTGATGTGGAGACAAGATTGTTCACATCAGCATAGTGTGGATTATTGATGACCTCACACTGTGTGCAGACACTCTCTCTATCAGTCTCTTATGATGGAGGAGCTGAGAAAGAGAGGCTGCAGTGTAATTAGAGGCAAAGTCATTTTAGAGAATAGACATGCATATGTGCTCCCCCCTTACACTTCTATTCATTCATCTGGCCTGTCATTTGATGAATATGTTTCCTCTCTGAGCTGGGCCGTCTGCAGACTGCAGTGTTGCTTTACGATGATGTATCTTCCAGGAAAGAAACTCGACAAGACTGTTTTTGACATTGTAGGTGTTTAATTTCCTGTCATGGCCTGCGGCGTGCTTCGTCCCTTTCTCCTGTTCTCTCCTCAACTGTCCCTGCCTTGCTTTCACTTTGCCTCCCTCCCATCAGTGACTCCCCCCCGTCCTGCCCTCCCCCTCTCGCAGTGCCAAGTCTGTAACCCAAACTGTGCAGGAGGCGAGCCGAGCAGAGGGCCGAAACCACGAGGAAAAGCTTTCCACAAGAACAGGCTGAAATCTCTCTGGGGCCGGCTCAGTGAGGAATGAAATAATGGGCTGCATTTTCTTATTTTCTACACTTCCAACCAGTCCATCTGCCTCAAACATTAGTCCCTTTCATTTCATTTTCTTCTCCTTCTCCTTCCCTCTCACTCCCTAACTACCTCTGTGTCAGACTCTCAGTTTCCTCAAAGTATCTTGTGTTGCTGTAAAACGCTATCCTGGTCTCTCACTTATAAACACAAGCTCCTCCTTAATGTCATTAACAGGTGGCTGTCCAAAATAGACACACATACGTACACACACAGCAGAGCATGCACTACAGTGGCCCTGAAGTGCAAAAAACAGCAACAAAAAAGAATAAACAAACAAGTGACAAACTGAAAATGAAAAATCACAACACCTTATTTTATAGTCAACAACAAAGAAGAAAAATTAATACATTAGAAAACAGAACAACAAATGGAGAAAAAGCACCTCCTTTATTTACAAAACATCACAACAAATCAAACCAGAAAGCACTTGGAGAGCAGCATCAAGGCAGCTTAGTTTAAAATAACCTTCAAAATCATAAACACAAAGTTACTGCTAGTCATGTGCATTAGCTGCATTTCTGCAGCTGTATTTGTCATATCAAAGTAGCTAATTTCCTAAGAGGCCTATAAATTTAAGCACTCTGGATCTGCAGATCCAGAATATCTGAAGTGTCCGGATCAGTCTTTGTTGTGTTGTGGAACCCATTATAAAGCTGTCCTGTATTTTCTGGCAAGCTGTGGGGTAATAAGCAAAAATGCTGAAAATGGCCCTTTGCTGCAATGGTTGAATATTGAATGAATGAATAAATCAAACTCCACACTGGCAGGTTTATTAACGATTCAGCAACCATCTTGCTGTGAGGAAGCCGTACCACCCGCTGTAGCATAGTACAAAATCACCACAAAAAAATCAGGAAACATGACAAATAAAAACAATACTACAACTAAAAACGCATAAAAAAACTAATAGAAAAAGTTAACATTAAAGACCTCAAAAGAAAAACACAGAGACAAACAAAAAATCTCAAACACAAATGAGAAAACACAACAAGCAAAATAACATTGTCATTGACATGCTTTTATGTTGTCCTGTTTTGTTTTTTTTGCTTTAAGTTGCTGTGTTTTCTCATTTTTTTTGTGCTTAGGATTTGTTGCTGTTTTAAAAAAACATTTTCTTATCTCTTTTCATGTTTTTTTATGTGTTGTTTTGTTGTGTTGTTTGATTAGTTATTACATTTTTTAATTAACATAACTGTTCTTGAATTACATTGTTTTTTGATTCTCTTGTTGTGTTTTTCCATTAAATTTTGTGTTTTTAGTAATTTTTTTTTGTATTTTTGGTATTTGTCTCCAATTTCTAGTTATATGTTTTGTTATTTTTTATATTTTTATTTTGATTTTCAGCATTGTTTTGATTTTATTTGCTTTTCAGACCATTTTTTATCTGTCATTTTTATTTATTTGGCAGTTATTTTATTTTTGCTGAGCTTATGAGTTGTATGAATTGGTCAACTTTTTTATTTGTTGTGTATTCGATTTTGTTGTGTCTTTAACTCATGGTTCTGCTTTTTAGATTAGTTGACTTTCTTTTTTGGCATTGAGTCTTCCATTTGTTGTCGTAAATGTGGTATATGGTGCCTTCTCATTTGTTGTTTAATATTCTAATTTGTTGTTGTTTTTGTTATGTTTTATATATGACAATATGCAATTGTGTCTTTTGACATCACTTTGTTTTTTTATTTATTGTTGTTTTTTTTCCGATATGTTAATGTATTTTTTGACTTGTTGAGTAATCTTATTCGCTGTTTTTTTATAGTTTGTTATGCTTCTTTAATTTTGTGTTTTCTTATTTGTTGCCATGTTTTGTCCCTCAGGGCCACCATAGCTTACTGTAACATTCATGTTGTTAATCACGACACCAGGCCTGAGGTCACATGTTAAGACCATTTATGCTCTTCCCTGTTATTGATTGAAATGTAAACAGACTTAAAAGTAAGAAAAAAGTTTGAGACTGAGCATGTGCAGCAGGTGAAGTCTTCAGGGCAAATACACACGTTAAATCATGGACAGTGTTAACGCCCAGGCTGCTGCCCCCTCCCTTGTTACGCTTACTTTCCATAACTCTCACTCCCCCTTCTCTCCCTAACTCTCCCATCAGCGCTCTTCCCCTCTATTAAGTTTCAAGCTTCTCTTACTCCTGAACCGAACAACACACACTGAACAGGTCAGATTTGTTCTTTTTCTCACTAAAGCTGTGCATTAGCTCACTTCTTGTGGTTTTATCATCAGCCTGCATGTCACATACAGTTTATAGGAGTGTGTCTGTTTTAGATTCTTCAATTATCGACATGAAAAGGCAGCTTGTGTGAGTTAGCCTCTGGTCCTCTGCTGTGGCAGAACTTCCACCAGAGTTCTACAGCATCATGAAAAACTCAAAAACCAGCCTGAATGTTAAAGACATATCAGGATTAAACATGCACTCTTTGAACATGTTTGGTCCCCTCTGACCACGCTCAGGTTCATATGGATGTAATGTGACCAAGGATTGTAATTCTATAACCAACAACATGTCTGGCAGCAGCTGCAGCCTCCATATCCTGTATTTTGTTTAATTTTGGTTAATTTTATTTGTGCACTAGTTTGTTTGCAAACAGTTGGTTCCAGAAAGAGTGTAGATTTAAAATGTGTCACGATTATAAAGCACTGGGCAACAAAACTGATATTGTGTTTTATCTTTGGCTGAAGGACATCATGATTTACAATCTGTTTTTCCAAAAATGATCTCTGACAGAATTGAATTTAGATCTTTTAAATGCATTTTCAAACTCAGGTGAGGCTTCTGCAGCTACTTAATGGCTCAAGCTCATAGCACATGGTCCTTCTCAGTGAACTCATTTCAGATTTTTCACATTTCAGAAAGCTTTTGACACTCTTGCAGTCACTATTGGCATTGTGTGAGATTGTTTACTATCCAGAGCATTTTTTCTGAACTCTTGATTCATTCATTTATACACCACATTAAATTAATCAAATAATAAATCTGTCTTATAATCATTAAAATGAAAGCGGTGTGCACTCAAATGTTGATAGTTATGTGAGGATCTAATTTTGCCATGCACAATATGTTAAGCTCTTTTGTAAATCAATTTGTCTTTTGCAGAACAGAAAATGGGGCCATGCTTGCAAGTTAGTGCAGGCAGACAACTCCACCTGCACTTATGTCACACTTGACATGCATTATTTAACCACTTTACAAATATACCGAACTATTAGTGGTCTTCTTAAGCTGCAAGATTTCTTTTCTCTTCCTCTGCTCTAGCTCTGCCAGCTTCCCCTGCATTAGCACTGTGCTCTTGCTTTCAAATCTCCACCACCCCAGTATCCATCTGTTGCCTCAAACAGAAGGTTTGAGACACTGTCCTAGGTAGATAACTTTATTTGTCCCAGCAGGAAATTTGTTTTCATAGGCTGTCAAATGAATATAGGCATACGTTTAGGAAACAGAACACACATTGTACTCATCCGAGACATTAATCAGCAGGTTCTTTTGTTGAGGATGGAGATGGCAGATGGTACAAAGCTTTTGTTAAAGTGTGCTCTTCTCCATCTCAGTGTCCTGTATCTACGACCAGAGGGCAGAAGTCTAAAGTGGTTGCTGAGGGGGTGTTCTGTTTCCATGGCCATTATTCTGCCGAGGAGGGCTATCGCTCTTTCATTGAACTCTGACATGTTGGTTGTGGGGTGTGGATTGTTTTTTTAGGCTATGTGTGTGATTTAGTTTGCTTCTGTTAGAGACAGACAGCATGGTTTAAAAACTGGGGGAACAATATATCAGAATTGGTTGGATTATACTCTTGTGCAGTAGTAACAGAAGATGGGGGGCAATGGAAAGGGCACTGAGTAAACAGATAGCATGTAGCCTTCGCTGTGAACGTTTATGGATGTCAATGACGTGGTGGTTAAATGTTTGGTTATTATCTAGGGTGAGTTAGTACTCCTTCAGAAAAGAGGTTGGAGCTCAGGCACTAACTAAAACTATGTTCTTGCTTCAAAGGTCCTCTTATGCAAAATACATGTTTCTATGTTTTTTATTAAAAAATCCATGAATCCATCATCTACTACCCTGTTCTTTTTGGGGTCACGAGGGGCTGGAGCCTATTCCATCTGTCATTGTGTGAGAGATGGTGTAAACCCTGAACCAGTCGCCAGCCAATCACAGGGCCACATAGACAACCATTCACTCTTACACTCATTCCAATGGGCAATTTAGAGTCCTCAGTTAACCTAATAAGAATGATTTTGATCTGTGGGAGGAAACTGGAGTGCTCAGAGAAAAAACATACAGACACGGTGAGAACATGCAAACTCCACACAGAAAGACCCCAGTCAACACAGGGAGTCAAACCAGCACTCTTCTTGCTCTGAGACACGCACACTAACTCGCTGCACTACCGTGCTCCCCTTAATACAAAATATGTATAAAAAATGTCCATGGCCTGTCTACACCCCTCTTACCCCCACGCACCTAATGTGTCTAAAATCCCTAATTTCCTTCTGCTGCTTGCTTCACCTTTCATAGAATATGTGCTCCAACAGTCCT
Source organism: Cetoscarus ocellatus (assembly GCA_037902135.1). Classification (NCBI taxonomy): domain Eukaryota; kingdom Metazoa; phylum Chordata; class Actinopteri; order Labriformes; family Labridae; genus Cetoscarus; species Cetoscarus ocellatus. The sequence continues at coordinate 458,807 of JBAMNC010000666.1, read as the reverse complement.
TTTGAAGTATTTCCACTAATGATGTCATTTGAGGATATGCCACTACCCCAAGATGGGAGACACTCCCTGAGCCAGGTGTTTGTTTAGCCCACAGCTGGCCGAAGAGGAAAAAAAAGGAATTTCAGAGCATGTCTGTGCAACAGTTAACTTTGGAGCCCAGTGCTTGATAGAGGGGCATGACCAGACACTCTTCATGAGGATTTACACTAGAACACCTGGTTCTGAGCAAGGCTTAAACAGAGGGCTTTACAAGCAGGCTAAAATCCACTGAGTTTACTTTCAGGCAAACAGCTTAAACATGTTTAGAGGGACCTCTGGATCCAGATTAGACATACTGAATTTGAGTAAAATATAAAAATCTTAAAGTATACTGAGCTGTGTCTGACTGAAATGCAAAAGATTTTGCAGAAGTCATTGGTTGGTTTACATGCCAGGCTACGTGCATACATGGTACGCGTGCAAAAAGAACCAGTCACAGAAGCTGTAAAATATAGGTTTGCACGGAAAACAGTCTTCTGCTCTCAAACTCTCTCTTCAACACTCCCATGTGCAAGGAGAGTGGCGGTTCTCATGTAGCTCTCTTACACCTTTGTTTCTCAAATTTCCCTACTCCAGCCTAAGGTAATCACTCCAGGTATCTTTCTGTGACAGACCATCAATCTTTGAATCAAAAGTTTCTTAAAAATTTGCTTAAGGGGAAGCAAACAAAAAACCCAAACTAAACCAAACTAAAATGAGCTATGCTAAATGATACACACTGCCCGGCCAAAAAGAAAGTCACCACCTGGATTTAACTAAGCAAATACGTACGAGCCTCCTGTTGGATAATTACTGCACGTGTGATTAGCTTTCAGCTGGCAACAACTTATTTAGTAGAAGAAGTAGAAGCTTATGAGTAGCTTCTCATTTCTTAAACAACCATGTGGAAAGACACATCCTGTGGTCATGGAAAAGATGTTAGTCTGTTTAAGAAGGGTCAAATCATTGGCATGCATCAAACAGAAAAAAACATCTAAGGAGATTGCAGAAACTACTAAACTTGGGTTAAGAACTGTCCAACGCATTATTAAAAACTGGAAGGATAGTGGGGAAGCATCGTCTTCAAGAAAGAAATGTGGTCGAAAAAAATCCTGCATGATCATGATCAGTGATCACTTAAACATTTGACCAAATCAAATAGAAGAAAAACAACAGTAGAACTCAGTGGTATGTTTAATAGAGCATTTCCACACACACAATGTGAAGGGAACTCAAGGGATTGGGACTGAACAGCTGTGTAGCCTCAAGAAAACCACTAAACAGTGAGGCTTACTGGAAAAAAAGGCTTCAGTTTGCTAGGGAGCATAAAGATTGGACTCTGGAGGAATGGAAGAAGGTCATGTGGTCTGATGAGTCCAGATTTACCCTGTTCCAGAGTGATGGGAGCATCAGGGTAAGAAGAGAGGCAGGTGAAGTGATGCACTCATCATGCCTAGTGCCTACTGTACAAGCCTGTGGGGGCAGTGCTATGATCTGTGACAAATCTTGTGACATTGCAGAAGCTTATTGAAACAATGCCACAGCAAATTTGTGTTGTAATCAAAGCTAAAGGCAGTTCAAAGAAATATTAGAGTGTGTGACCCTGTTTTTTGGTGGCAACTTTTTTTTTTGGCCGGGCAGTGTATTTCCCAGTTCTCAAGTCATCAACTTCAGCCTGTTTCCATCCATGTTTGTTGAACATGCCAAGCTCCCTGCGTTCTCATTGGTCAATATCTCTGACGTGGGGGAAGAAACTGACTGACTTTCTGTCTGGTCTGTTGTTGTCAGTCTTTATGACACACTACACAAGATGGAACAACTGATTTTTGTGGCCAATGGGCCCTGAAACCCAATGATGAGTAAGATGTTAGCTTAATGCTAAATACTAACAGCAGTAACTCACCGGAAAATTGATACTTGTCAACATTTTTCTTTTCTATCATTGTACTTCCTTCATGGTGTTTGTAGAGCTTGAAATACTTTACCTCTGTCTCACATTCCATCTTGAAACAACAACTCCATTCTTCTTCTGTTTTTCTCTTTGGTTTCCTTACATCTCTGACAGCCATACGCGGCGTGCTCTATTCTCTTATTGGTCAGCATCTTTGACATCATGGAACAAATCACAGAAGGCAGGACAAATAGCAAACATGTTAGCCTTTCTGCTTGAGGGTCCCCTGATGGGATTTTCATCGTCGATTGCTATGACACACAACACTAGATAAAACACATGAAAAAAAACCCTGCAAGTCTAAGTTCAGGCTGTAAGTGGGCTCAGATTGTGTTTCCTGATTATGATCCTCTCTAGAAGTGGATTTGTTTTTGGTTTTCTAGTGCTGTGCTCCAATTTTTAATGTGGCTGCACAGACATGCCTAAACATGTTCCCCCCACTAGAGCCAGCTGTGGTCTAAACAAACACTATATATATATATATATATATATATATATATATATATATTTATATATATTTATATATATATATATATATATATATATATATATATATATATATATATATATATATATATATATATATATATATATATATATATATATATATATGTGTGTGTGTGTGTATATATATATATATATATATATATATATATATATATATATATATATATATATATATAATTTCTTTGGATGTAGTTGTTGATGCATTAAAATAGCACTAAGCAAGCACCTTATGGGTGATTCCCTTGACTGTTTAGCCCTCTCTGCCTTTCCTCTTCTCAAACTAAGGAAATAAAAAAATACAACAGCTCATCTATCTATCTATCTATCTATCTATCTATCTATCTATCTATCTATCTATCTATCTATCTATCTATCTATCTATCTATCTATCTATCCATTCATCCATCCATCCATCCATCCAGCTACCTCCCTGCCCCACATAGGCCCAGTCCACTGTGATTGGTTGACCTGTCTGATCTGTAGTTATTAGTTCAGAGCTGCTTGGTGCCATGTTGCCAACAACCCTGTATTCCTTCTACAGTCTTTGCTTTGCACCAGGCTTGCCATCCCAAGCTAATGAGCATAAACTGATGACAAAACACTGGTATGATGTCACACTGGTAGATTTATTTGGTGGGGGCTAGGGAAACAAGCTGCTGTTTAAGGAGGAGAGGGAGTTTTTCTAACACCTTAGACTTTTTTTGTTAAGAAATACTCTTTCACACAAAGACGTTTAAAAAACACTAAAAGGTAGAAAAAATGGAAAAAAAAAACCACAATATGGACTCTTTAAAACATTTTCACTTATAGTTTTATTTACTTTACTTGCCTGTATTGTTATTATTTACTTTTATACCTCTCATTTTTTTTAATGTAAAAACATGATGACGAGACCAAATCTTCATCTTGATTTAAGTGTAATGCAGTCTCAGACTCTAAATGTTTTCACTGTATAAACCTCTTTGGATCCATATTTCACAAAATCCTGCACACAAAGGCTGTGAGCTTGGTGGGTTCACATGGTCCACTGCCTATATATAAAACCTGTGATGCTGTCAGCGCAAAGCTCTGAATTAAGTGATCCACCAACTGCTGCTGCTGTCCTCTCGGGCCAGGCCTCCTGCACTCACTTCGTGACCTGTTGGACGCCACAGCAGGGTTAATTACTGCTGCCTCCCAACAACCCACCCCCTCTCACCCTGTCTGTGAGAGGGGTCCAGACATGAATTATCACCTCTCACGCACCCCGCACAGGGCACCAAAAGGCCCCCTCACTCGAAGTATGAGTACACTAACACACAGACATACTGGCTTTGAGGGAGTCAGCCACGGCTGCAGATTCAGAGTGTTTGTTGGTCGACGTAATGCATGCTGGGAGGTATTTGTGGCAGCACATCATCCCTCTCAGATCAAAGGGGATCTGAGTTAAAGCCAGCGATGGTGTACCTGCTCCGTGAAGAGCTCTGCTGCAAACTCCTCTGGGAGAAGCAGGGGGTGGTTGGTCCGGTTCTGGAGCTGCAGAGGTAGCTCTCACCTTGACCCTTGCGACCCGCTGACTCCAACTGCTCATCCAGCCCAATTCTTTCTTCACAGGAAGCAGAATCAGCCTTTCAGGGAAACGACACATGGCTTATCTATTGTTGGCTGAGGGCTTTTAGGGAGGGTTAACCACAGATGCCGATAAAGCTGTTGGAAATTAAATATTACGCTGATGATGAAAGGATTTTGCTCTTGCGAAGCATATGCCGGCTGCTCTTTCATCTTTGTGTTTCATCTTTGTTTTTGCACAGGACTGAACGGGAATCAGAGATCGACCCCCTCTTGGTCTTCACCTCCATGTCCTCCCAGTTATCCATTGCCCAAGTTCATCAATCCCTCACTCCATTTTAGTATTTTCTACTTTGATTGTCAGCTTACTTACTTATTCTTAATGATCCACTTTAGCTGTTTGCCCATCCACTAACAGGATATTTTAAAAGTTAACCCTCCAATTTTAAACTTCCAACCTACCCCTTCACGTAACATTCCCTAGTCTTTCTTCTCCCATTATTTGGCCCTCTAATATCTAACAGAAGTTCCCTGTCCTCCTGGTCCTCTTTGACCATTTGATATCAGCATGTGGTCCAACTTCTTCGTCCAGCAGGATGAGGAGGGTCGAATCGGGGTGGCTGGCCCGGGACAAGCTGGCGGTCTGGGAGGAATGAAAGTTGGAAGAGGACAGAGGAGGGTTCACAAGATGAGTGACAGCCAGGAGGGCAAAATCAAGCTGGCTTTTTTCGTGGCTATCATTGGCGTCACCCTGACTGTGTTGGGCATGGGGACAGAGTTCTGGGTGGAGCTGGCCCAACCCAAGAATTTCATGGGCAACCAGACCTGCCAGATGGCCCATTATGGCCTGTGGAAGGGCTGCATCCGCACCCTGTGGGTGGCTGATATAGACCCAGAGAGGACGAGCTGTGGCCCAGCAGAGCTCCCCGGAGGTGAGACCCGTGGCTGCTGTGTGTCTGTGTTCATCTGTCTGAGTGTGTGCTGTGCTGTCTGAGAGGTGAGCAGGTGAACTGTCTGGGGGGGAAGTGTCTGTTTGGTTTCTCTTGTCTGCCTCTCTGTAAAATCAAGCACCAGACTATGCAAGTCGATCTGCAGGCTGCCTTCACGCTGCACACACGGGTTGTCACAACACCAGAATTTAACTTTCCACATGATATCAATAAAAAATCAGATATCAATACTGGCTTTGACTCTTCAGTCATAGGACTGTTCAGTGATGAAGTTCAAAGATAACATTCAAGCTTCTGCTGCCAAAACATTCCCAAGGTTTTGTGCATCTTGGCTTCCTAAGACCTGAGCTTTTATTTGCAATTCATTTTATTTATTAAGTTTTAGATTACAAATGGACATAAAAACAAATACAGATACACAAAAATGAGGCCAAACTTAAATGAAAGAAAACAGAACAAGAAAAAAATAAATTAGAGTCCCACCAAAAAACAACAGACACCGCTCAGTGTGTACATAAGTATGAAAATAAATATCACAAATACGTTTCTGTCTGTAGAGGTGTGCCCATACGCTTGTACAAGTGCATGGACAAGCATGTAAACACTGTAAAAAATGCAATTGGCTACACCATCTCCAAAAATTCCTAGAGTTGTGGTTTAGGTCATGTGTCATTTTCTCCAGAGGAAAAAGAGCAACAATCTGTGACATCAACATTCTTGGTTTTAGGACCTGACCACCTCGGTAAGATACACTTTATGACCGAGAATACAAAAACAATTTGCAGGGATTAGCACGAGGGACAAGGAAATTATTCCTGTAAAGTGCAAGTAAAAAACTCGGCTATCAGTGTTCACACAGATCGCTTGCCTGGATAATTTCATGATTTTTTGGCAAGTGTGAATGGGGTTTAAGATCTATTCTCCATCCCAACTCACACATTTTCTCTCAAATGTTCAGGCCTTTATGGCATCAACAGAAACTCCTAACATGTCTTCAGAAGTTTAGTGTCAGTCAGAATGTCTGGTTATTGAGTAAATCAGTCTGTCAAGTCTGATGTAACTGTACCAGTTTAAAGCTTTTTAATATGAATGCCCTGGTCAGGCTTTTTGCTGAAAAACGGTAACTTATCATCTATTATGACATTGGCTGATACTGATACCAATATTGATCATGGTTTGTGTTTTGTTTAAGAACTTGTTGGTTTTTGCTCAACAGTGTAAAACAAAAACATCTTAAGGAGCAAGTTATCCCACACTTTACATTGATTTACACTGCACAGTGATTTATTAATTAGCATAGTTTATTTATGTGAATTGATAAATACAGTTATTTACAGATTTTTAAAATCATCACGTCTATCCAGTAGTCTAAACAGTGCAAATGATAGAATAGATTAAAGGCTATTAGTCCAAGGGCATTGACTCAGAAACGTCATGCAGATGTTGTATTTGTTTTAAACAGGTTAGACAACAAACACATTTTACCTACTTCAACATTTTTCTTCAAATTCTGTGAAAAAAACCTTAATTTTTTTCTCTTGGAGATGTGACATCAGGTGTTAACTTTCATCAAACAGCCATTTAACCAAGCCACCATAAAAACAGTATGGTAAAAGAAACTGGACCTTTACATTCACAGTTTTCTTGAGAGAATGACAGAGCAGCAGCAACAAGTGGATGAGTATGTTTACAACTCAAAAGTGCTGCACAGAGTATGGGTTACAGGTGATTGCACTGCTGACAGCATGCTTTAATTCTGATCAGCAGATCATGTATTTCCACTTTTCAGCATTCATTAGGTCCCAGTGTCTGTCAAGTGTTTAATAAGTACAAATCTGAAATTTCCAGTCATAAGATGTTGTACCTGTTGACTCTAGCCAGGACAAGCATTCAAGATGGCAGCTTCATCTTGAATTTACACTGATCAGTGTAACTTACTTTTTTGACTATGGTGTGATCACAAATAGGTCTAACAGGTATATGCTCAGCAGAGTCAGTTACTGTGTTGAAGGGAAACTAAAACCTAAAGTTTTAATCAGTCCAGGCAGAGTCTCAGGAGCTTAGGTGAGGTAAGGTCATTTTATTTATACCCTGTGTAGATTTGATTTATAGTGTAGGCATCAGTCTCCTTTTATACGAGCAACAGAACAGGGCAGGGCAGGACAACCCTCCCAACAAACAACTCAATGCACAATAAGGCACAATGGCACCTGCTCCTGCTGAGAAAATCTAAGGGAAAACTTTTCAATTCATTTTCAGTTTTGGCTTTTTCTGCTTTTATTTCATAGAGGGTAGGACAGCGGACAGCTCCAGATAGTGAGGACAGAGAGGTATGACATGCAGGAAAGAGGCAGCAGGCCAAATTCAAAGCAGGCCACCATGATGAAGATAAGATCCTTTGCGTTTGTGTGGACATACGACGGCCACAGTCCACAATTACTTAACTAAACAGACCTCCAGTACCTCCAATATGTTATTCTTGTTCAATTTAGGTCTAATATATTACATCTGAAATATTTACATGGCAGGTATGAAGTAGTTTTTCCCACTATAATCGAGGGATTGCTTTATAGAAGAGGAAAAAAATAAACTACTTGTGGGTTTGTTGTTCTCAGCTTTATGTTCACACTTTATGTTAACCCTGGGATTGGGCTTCCTTTGGCTTGTATATGTTTCACTCAGAGGCTCAAACATGTTTACTGCATGTTTTTTTTTTTCTTGTAAAACCCTTCTTGTGTAACCATTAGCCATGTCACCACATAAGGAAATGGAGATTCAGATTCAGATTCAGACAACTTTATTGATCCTCAAAGGCCACTTCCGTTCACAGTTACCCTACCTTATTGAACCATCCAAACAAATCAGGGAACAAACAAACAAATGCAAAACATTCGTAGCAACATATGGACAACCACATTCTCCTGTCAGTACCCACAGATCAGCAGGATCAGCAATAAATAACTAAATAAATTCAATAAGTGAAAAAGCTCCACAATGAAATAACTAAGATACAATAGAAATAAGGAAATAAAGGAAATAAAATAAGAAATGAAACACTCCTGAGACTCCAAATTCAGCACAGGCTACATATCATCTTCAGTCTCCTTCCCAGCATTTAGTAGCCTGATGGCTGAGGGGATAAATGAATTGGAGTATCTATTCGTGTTCCTTGGGAGTGCATAGTAGCGCCACCCAGAGGGCATAAAAGAAAAGTCAGAGAAGAGAATGTGTCCGGGCTGATCCATAATTCCTTTGGCTTTCTGGACCATGCGTTTCTCGCAGAGAGAGCTCAGGCCAATCAGCTGTTGTACTCCAATAATCTTGGAGCAGATGACTCCAGATGACTCCACCCCCTCATGGATGATGTGTTCATGGGCACACTGGAAAAGTGAAGTCCCAGAAGTCCAAAAAAAGAGATCCAAATCAACCTTTGTCTGTATATATACGTAGATATATTGAGTTTTAGATTACATGTAGACATATATGATAGATAAAGGAGAGAAGTCAAAGTTATGGCATCATTTGAAGACTGAAGGTCGATGGGAGGTGGTGCACTGCATGTGTTTGTTCATTTTGGTCAGACAGCATAGTGCTAAAGTGTGACATCTACTGGAGATAAACTCTGAAAGTTGCACATTTTACCTTTTATGTGAATAAATAAACAACGTCCAGGGGTGTTATTAAGTGACTGTGAGTTGCTGACAACATCAAAGAACACGGACACATTTACTCACCATGATTTTTCCCTGCCTTCACCACTGATGTGAAATCAGAGGGAGCAGGCATAACTAATATGATGAATCCCCTCTGGGAATATGCAAACATCTGTAGGTCTTTAATCTAAGCTCATAAGGGACTGAGGAAGGCTATATAAACACTTCATTTTGCAAGACAAAAAAAGCATCCCACACACAATCTGCAAATATTTGAGCACCATATTTCCTGATTTTTGATCTTCATTTAAAGCCATTTGTGAGCATCCTGGGTAATCTTGCAGAGGGATAGCGAGAGGATAGCAGTGTGTGAGAAGCTGCCTGCGCACATATGTATCTAGGTCATCCTACAGATAATGTGCAAATTGAATCATTAAAGAAATACGATGCTGGGAAACAGAGCACGTGCAGGACCAAAGTAAAGCTGCTTTCAGCCGCTTCAGCTATTGAAACAACACACAGCAGCATGCAGGTTCTGCACATGTAGCATCATACAATATAATCTTTGTAAGCCATTACATCATCAGCATAATGAAGCAACTTCTTTAATCTTTACAATACATTATGGAGACTCTAACTGCCAAAGATTTAAAACCACTTCTGTTACATTAAACAAGTGCATAATAAAGGAATAACTCCATCAAATATAACAAGCTGGCAAACTTATTTTTTTCTTGGGTTTTTTCTGCTCTAATTCAAGAGTAGAAGATATTAGATGAACATGCAGAGAAGGGATAGGTAACAAGGGACCATATTCAAGGATGAGGCTACAGGCTTGATCTGTACCTAAGAGGACAACAGTCTCAGCACATGGGGCAAGAGGACTCTTGTTCATGTTTCACACTGAATGCATTTTGGCTTTGTGATTTTGGTAGGATGCGTCAATTTTCATTCAGCAAGCATGTTTTTAAGCTAGCGCTTTGACTGCTGACGTTAATGCTGCCTGAAAAGTGCATCTCATATACCAAGAATCTTAAGAATAGGAGGATCATCCATTTTTCAAATTACCCCCTTATCTCATCCAAAATAGACTGGAAAATGATAGCAATATCTACCTTCTTTCAGCAGATATGTATGTCCACACTGATAAATTATATCATTGAAAACTAACACAGAGTGTTGATATTTCTTGTTTACGCTTTTCAACAGAAAATGATAGTACAGAACACGATCATTCTGTAGTTTTCCCAGGTCAGTTTATTTGGGGAATCAAGTCACTGTCTTTCTACTTCCAGAATTATTGAAAACATGACTTTTCCACCTTTTCTGTAGCCTATTTAATGGTAGACATTTGAAGACAGGAAAAAAATAGATCCTTTATGGGCCTTATTGATGTTAAAACTTAAAAAGAGAGACAGGGCTGTATCAGCATGGAGACGCAGCATAGAGCAGGGAGATCAGACACCAGGCATGTGCAGCACACACACACACCCCTCTGGTCTAAAAGCTGCTGTTCCACAAGCCTGTGCTGACATGCACAGCAGCGATCATGCATCCAGTGTGTTTAAACCAACAAACCATCCAATCAACATACACATTTTTTATGACATAGATGGAAAAGTGAAATACCCAATGATAATGCAAAATTTCTTGTGTGTCAGGAAGGCAAACTCTTGCGTGCAGTCTACATTGTGTTAAAACAGGTACTGTTTTGGTCCATTGAGACCATTAAAGGCATTTACTATATTTTTGATTAGTAGATTGCAAATTTAAATTTTCATTTGTACAGATAAATTTTAGACGCTTCTGCACAAAGTCTGAATTACACAAAAAGACCGCTAATATTTAGGCACTATAATGATGTCAGTGTTTTTGTGAGATTTAGACTGTGTGTACACATCTTCTTTCTTGATTATTAGTATCCAGTGTTGGTCAGTTATTGGTTACTTGTGATATTTTCTAACAACAATATACTTTCTGGGTATCAAGTTGTTACTTTTGTCTTGGATGGGCTGTTCTCATGATCTTGCACATACAGTAACAAGCTATAATATTTCAAGAAGCATTGAAAATGAGAGGGAAAGAGTGAACAGTACTTTTAACAACTTGAAGTATAATTTTTATATTGAACTTGTGTCTGTTAAAGATGTGTAAAGCATTGCCATCTGTTAGGAATTTAAAGTTTAAAGCAGTAGACCAGTTTTTTTTTCTTAAATAGGAGAGGTAATAATTAACTTAAATGCTATGTAATTAGTAACTTTTGTTACTTATAATAAGTAAAATCATTTGGACCTTTTCTAAAAGAGCCCACATTTGCCTTAATTTGGATTCAGATACTCAGTGTTGATGACAATAAGTATGTTCACAATCAGTAATGTTCAAGAAACCTTTTAGTTTTCACGTATTGAGTATCCCTGTTTTGGAGCCCCCATGTTGCTATGTTGTCACTTACTCACCATTCATAAGAATATCTTTGCTCTGCACTTGGATTGATACTCCCAGTTAGAAAGATGCAAGTTCAACCCCAGCTTCAGCTGTCACATGTCGACATGTCCATGGGCAAGACACTCAGCCCCAAGTTGTCCCCACTGCTGCATCAATTACAACAAGGGATGGACAACTTATATGGAAAATCAAGCGTCAATGAGTAAATGTGGGAGGAAATAGGTATGAATGATTAGAAGACCTACAGTGTAAACATGCTTTGAGTAGTTAGAAAGACTAGAAAAGTACGATGTAAGGTCAAGTCTATTAAACATTTACCATTTTCTCTGAAAAGTGAGTCTGAAGATGAAGTTTGTTCAGGTATTGGAAGTAGTGAGATGAGGATATATATACAAAGGTATCTTTACAGTGACTTCCCAAAAGGAATCAATGCTGATTTAATCCAGCAGAGATTCACATGCATCATATTTAGATGCATAAAAACTGCTATTCAAAGACACAGCTCTTTCTATCCAAGCGTCAAGGACTAATTCATCTTCCTGTCACAGCAGATATAAATCTGTGCCTCTGAGATGCTTTTGTTGGTGTGTGAGAGCAGCCAGTATGCTTCTGACAATCCTCCTCGCTCGTCCCTCACACTGCTGGCCCACGCCGCCTGTCGCAGATGGCCGTGGGCTCGTCATGTTTGGTGAAAAACAACTGTTTTTGCCATCTCTGCTTCTCTGTTTTCACATCCTTGTTTACTCGCCTCTGGCTCCCTTCCCAGGCAAAAAAAAAAAAAAAAAAAGCCACCCATTGCTGATGCCGATGCCGGCCAGGCCTGTCATCTCGGGACTGGCTATCCATCTTCTCTGCCTGCTGGATGACGGCTCGATGATTATAACCTCGGCAGGGGAAGCAAGCGCAAAAAACTGTGATAGCATAATGTGTTAAAGGGATTAGTAGGCTGATAAATGATTTGTCAGCTCCAAAAAATGTCACACACCAACATATTTTGAGTGCAGGATTGTGTTGTGTGTGCATGTGGCCGTCTCGGAGCAGAGGATATGCAGTGGGTGAGAGTCATCACTATGCGCCTGTGAAGCCAAGTGGAATCTGACTACTTCACAGTTTTTGTCTAAATATAGGGAGGAGGGGGACAGTCAGGGACTAAGGGAGAGTCTAATGCAGTATTAACCAAGCCCTCTGTGTTTCCTTCCCCCCTTTTGACATCCCCTGCTCCCCTCACCTCCTTCTCCATCTGTGTCTCTCTTCCCTTTCACTTACCACCCTTCCATCTGCCCTCCATTTCCCGCAAACTTCCCCCTTCATCCTCCACTCACCCCATTTATTTTCTCTTCTTCTTCCCCATTCTATCCTCCATCTGCCCCTTCTCCCACCTCACCTTCAACTTCAGTCTTTTGCTGTCTCCTGCAACACCATGTGTTGTGCTGGGCAGTGTGTATATGCTCTCGCGGTGTGCGTCTCTGGGTATTCCAGCTAATGCTCAACACTTGGATATAAATAGGAATGATGCCTGGAAGGATAGGGTGCATGGATGCATAGGAGGCACATAGCAGGAGGCCAGCAGCCATCCATAGGAGTGTGTGTGCATGTGTGTCTGATCTCTTCTGCTTTTCCTTTTTCCCACAGAAACCAACTGCACCTACTTCAAATTCTTCACCTCTGGGGAGAATGCAGTCATATTCAAGAAGACAACAAACAAAAGTGAGACCCTACACTCTAACTATACAGTTATGGCCTTTTCACAGTGTGCATTGTGGTGTTGCGTTAGTTTGAGAGCACAGCAGGAACTCCACATACTCACTCTTAGTAGGCAGTTAAAAAAAATAAAATTTCTTAGTCGGTCTAATATAAGTGGACTGTTGAAAAGAAAGTTAACATATCAGTTTAAATGCAATTACCCTCACTGGAATTTCTAATGGTCAGACCAATGCATATATATCATACAGTTGAAGACTGACATTCCCTTGCGTGTAACTCTCAGTCAAACCAGACTAGACTAAGGGCCTTATTTTGAGGATGTGAAGTGTATTGTGCTCAGCAGATTGGGGGCATGTCAGTCTCTCTTCAGATGACACACAATTCCAATGCAATATAAATATATATTAAGTTAACTATCAGCAGCAAACAACAGCTTAAATTCTAGCAGCAACTGACTGTGGTGCTCAATACAAAAAGAAAACAATGAACCAGCTGGATATCAGACTAGGAGAGACAGGGACAGCCTGAGCCACTGAGGTAAGCTATTTTTGTGCCGTTGTCAGCATAAGGACTCATTATTTTACTTTTTACTCACAAACATGACTTTGGACGTCAAAGAAATATTAGAATGCATATAAGAAAGATGAACACATGAAAGCAAAATGATACAGGTCTGTTAAAACAATCATTTTATTACCTTTTTAATGTGGAAATGTGATCATTTCAGAAGTTAATAAAATGATTTTAATTAAATTCATGCAAAAGAGGAACCTAATGAGGAAGCAGAGTCCATTCAAATGGTTATTATTAACAGCAGACATCATTTGATGCTGCACAGTTTAAAATATTATAACACATTACCTGTAGTTAATATTGCTTTAATGTTAATAATAATTTTTCATCACTATCATAATTATTTATATTTCCTCTTAATACATGAAAATAGCTTTAAGTAGTTGTAGTAGTAGTAGTAGTAGTGAGCTAAATTTGTCCTGTTGCTGTAGCTCAGTTTGCTGCTTTTCAACAGGGTGTAGCTTTAATGTAGTGAAGCAGATTTTTTTTCTGAATAACTTATACCTTAGCTGTAACTGGGACTGCTGATCCTGCCTTACTTCTGTAAAGCATCTGTTACCTCTGGAGCTGGGACAGAGATGGGATCACTCCTTTACCTCCTCCATGACCTAGATAGGGTTGATGAAATGTCATAGTGGCATAAATATCACACTAGGGAACATCACTGTGAATATGCCCAGAGACACACACTTACAGTTACACTGCAGATACCGTCAATAAAGACGTTAAATTGGTGCTCAGAGGACCGTGCCGCTGCTGCTGCTGGTGGATTTTGCATGTTTCAGCCCATTAACCTCCACCACCACCCTTTTCCCAAAGTAAATCGTGAGCTGTCAGACTGATAAATGTGTTTACTTTAGTGCTGAGGCTGCCATTGAATTCACTGCAGGTTAAAGTTGAGCTGACTGAAGTTTGATACTTTTATCATGTCAAACATAATCAGTTCTGTCTTTTGGGAAAAGGTTTTTGGCAGTGATAGGCACATTATTGGTGATAGAGGCTCTCACAAGGCAGATGTCAAAAAACTGACACACACTTGACAAAAACTGGATGTAGTTATTGGGATGGGTTTTTTTTGGCTTACAAGCATATTACTCAGATCAATGCTTAACCATAACTGCCGGTCCAAAGGTCAAACATCTGACTCATTTTCTGCCAGTTCACACTGGTCCCAGGTGTTGGCCGGCCTATAAACCCCTTTGACTGAACACCTGTCTCTCTCATCTGGGAATGGTGGTACTGTATATCCCCTAAGGGAAAATTCTGTTTTAGCACACATTTCTGAAAGGTGGAGTGGGCAAGGTGGAGAAGAGGGGACATGCCATGCACAGATAGAGTACTATTACCTTTTAGGTGCATGTCAGGCATGTGTTCCGTTTTGACGCTAAGAGCACACAGTAGAGTAAATGAGCAAATGGACTTGAACATCCTGGTCGTGACTCTTATTCCAAATTTGGTCATATTTTGATATGGTTTTTACACACACATAAACCTGTTTCTCCATATCTCTCATATATGATAAGCAAAAGTTAGAAGTTTTCTTTTGTTACATTTTATTTAAACAGGAGTCTGGTTTTTATTATATTTTACCTTCAATTTAAGAATCTTAAAAATGAGACGGTGGCTTATAGGCTCAGAATTATTAAATGCCAGATCTGCACTGCAGATATGGGTTCACCTCGTTTCCAGCAATGAATGAAGAGAGTGACAGCAAATATTAAATATGTCCTCACCTCTGGCTACAGTCAGGCTGTCACTGTCACTGTGTAGGACAAAGGAGTAATAGGTGAGAGAGATGCAAAGCTGTGGCTGGTGGGCCAATGTTACAAAGTTGTTCTATTTTTTCAATCTTTCAGTCCTAAAAGACAAAACTCAGTTTCTTTGTCGCTCCAGAGCTTATACCCTGTTGTAGCTGTCACCATAGCGGCGTTACTGATGACTCTGCCAAGACTTTGCCTGCACAGGCAGAAGCTGTCAAAACATGCCAAAGGAAGAGAAAACAGGCTCAATAAATCAAGGATTTATTCAGATTTTGAAACTGGGATCTGATTTTTTCCATGCCCAAACACAGAAGGGGTTAAAAGTTCTGAAAAAAAATCTGAATAATCAAGTTCATGTGACAGCTCTCAATGATGCTTAAAAAGTGATTCCACCTTCTGGCTAGGGTGAAACATTTGTCCAATCTGTCTATTAACTGATATATCCTCTTCCTGTGGTCCCCAAAGTAGGGGATAAGACCAATTGTAGAATACAAACTAGTTAGCTTTTCTGACCCTGCTAAGATACCTTTGAGCAAGGCTCTGAACCCCCAAATGTTCATGCACTCTTTAGCCCAATTAATCGTGCCTTAATGCAAAACTGAATACTATGAAGCCGTGACATCCGTGCCGATTCACGTTGCAATGCGGCTTGGATCCATGTGACACGTCACATGCCCCCACATGCACACAAAGGCAGAGATGCTCACTCGCAGTGCTCCTGTCTCCTGTTGACTCCTTGTGTCTCCCTCTCTTCAGTACCACGCCTCTGTTACTTACTCTGCAGACGGAACAAAGGGGGACCACTTGTTCCCACCATTCTGTTGCCACAACGTTCACAGTGGAGGCAAAATGTCACAGGGTCATTAATATTACCTTGTGAAATGGCAGTGTGAATAAAAAGGTTTTTGTGTACATCTGTTTAACAGGAAAAAAAATAATTTCCCCTCGCAGATCCATGATGTCTTCTAATTCAAAAATAGTTTAAATGCATCCAGACAAACATTGTGTTGATGTTGAGTTGGAATGTAAGAGATGAGTGTTTGAGTTCTGAGCTCTTGGTTTACCATTGCAGTGCCATATATGATCATTCTTACAGGCCAGGCAAAGATGATGTATATAGCAATTTCTATACCAGGTTAAATCAACATATTTTCACTGCAGACACATTAGCATGTGTTTGCAAAACTGATCAAAGCTTCCTGCATGACATGGACTCTCCAGTCTTGTTTGTGTCTGTAATCAGAATGGATTGTTTTGAAAGTACAGCATTAAAAAAAAATCACAACCCAAATCCTGTTCACTGAAGATGAGTCCAACAATTTGGGTTTTAGGTCTGCAGCTTCATTTATTGTCTGATAACCCAATGTCTGAAATTCAGGATGAATAAAAAGAATCAAAAACAGAGTTGGACAATAATAAGTCAGCTGATAGTGTTTTTTTTTTTTTTTTTTGCTTCAGTCAGTATCTAATTCATCTCCTTTTTTGGATCTTTCTCTCAACAATACTAAAACCCATTCTGAAATACTGTATTTGTTGTCATAAAAGCAGTTTTTGTGTGAAGTGGAGACCAAACCACACAGTGCTGGCAGGCACTGGCTGGTAATGTGTTGATCAGATAATATTTGGGTTGCACCTGTTTGGGTTTGAAATGCCAAAAAAGTGCTTTAAGCTGAGCCAGAGTGGACCTCGACACAGCTCAGGCTGTGTTTAAACTTTCACACAGTGACCAAGTTAAATTAATTAGCCATAGGATCGAACTTATCAGGGCTTGATTCTAGCGTGTGACCATTTTAGCTTCGGAAAGTTTCATGTAGTCAAAATATAACTTGCATTATTCACCATACGAATTTCTTAATCCTCCATAAACCAGCTCTGAGCAGCCATTCTCAGGTTGTTTTAGTGTTTGTCTCTTTGAGTGCAATCCTAACCCTACCTAATCCTCCTCTCTTTTCCTAGGGTTTGTCAACATGTGTGCAGCAGTGGGCCTCCATGGCTGTGGGTGGAAATCTACAGATTGAGATACCAGGTGAGGGGCAGTTGTTATTATTATAACTCACTGTGATGTCGAAGTGAACCCAGGTTTTGGAACAGACTAACAGATTTCATGTTTTCAGACCTTGAACAAAGGACATGGTTAGCTTGATTTAGATTTTGCTTGTCAGTAGATACTGTTGATATCTTCAAATATTTACAAAAATGCACGAAAGTGTGTCTACCATATGTCCTCTTTATTATAGGACACCTTTAAATACGAGGTTGACAAAGTGCTTTGACATACAAGCAGAAGTTTGAAATCTGACAGTCTGTCCACAATCTGCCCTCCTTGTGTCATCACAGTAAGTCATTATAATGATACCCACCCCTCATATGGTATCTACACCCACAGAGCTTCACCCACATTCATGAAACCACTCAGCTGTACTCCTGTTGTTTAATCCAACAGAAGAAAGGACGGGGTTAGAAAGAGCTCATTTACATTTAAAGCGACACACATCTTGTCATAAAGATTGTTGATTTTATTATGTTAGTTATTTTGTTTTATATGTTGGCCAAGGCAAGACAGGCATTTTCTTTAGACCAGTGGACTGTGTTAACCCTGAAATGGTTTCCATGTCTCGGGGGGGGGAGTCAAACACATTTGTCTTGTTTGTTATTTTCTTGCTGGATGTGAGAGGTACTCCTGTGTTAATGAAAAACACAAAAGATAGGTTTGGAGCATTTTTGGTTAAAACTCTTTTCAAGCAACACTGAACTAAAGAGACCTGTGTGATGTTTATAAAATGTTTTAAAAGGGACATCAACAGTTAAAGAAGATTGAAAATGTTGAAATCAAACCCAAATGGAGACATACCCTGGAAAGTACAGACTGTAAATCGACATATAATATTCATGTTTTTAAAGAAATGGATTGTTTTTTTAAGCTTAGATACAATGGAGAAAATAGTAAAAAAGTCAGTGTAAGCCTACAGTTAATTACTGGCAAATATTTCCAGTGATTTCAGAATATAATATATATTAGTTATTGTGTTTTCAAAGCAATCCTGACACATAAACACACCGCAAAATTACTGTGTAAAATCACGGTAAATTGTTGTAAATCCACAAAAATGCGATAAGATTTAACAGTATAATACTGTTATTTTACAACACTTTACTGTACTTTGAGAATGACCCAAAACAATTTTATTGTGAAATTACAGTAAAATGTTGTAAAATCACAGTTTTATACTGTGATTCAAATTAAAAGTACTGTGGATTCACAACAATTTACTGTGATTTTACAGTACCTCCCTATATTTTTTTTGTACCTGTGATCTGAACATGGATGACTGTGAAATTCCAGTGTTCTATTGTAAAATTAGCGTATGGTGCTTAATAGTCCTCACAACAGTAACTAATTATTTGATATCATTACTGTATAATCAACATAACTCATTGGCAAGTCAATTCCTGTAAATTTACATTATGCATGCCTCAATGAAGTACTGCAACTATACACATTGTTTACCTGTCATACACCACAAAAGAATCAGTACAATAATATTCTGTGGGAATTTATTGAGTGATAACCTGTTGATTGTTTGCAGTGTATAGTTGACATCCCAAAATACTTTTCACATTTCTTTCTGACTAAGGGTTAAATGGTGGGAAATGGCTTCTATAAATGTTTTAAGTTCAAATCTGATCATATTCATAATCTCTTTTTTTTCATTCTGTTTTCCTCACAGATCTGAATCTTGCAGCAGCCATTTTGGCTCTTTTGAGTCTTGCCATGATGGTGATGGGCTCCATCTGTATTGCCATGTCCCTCAGTAAAGGAGTGCCCTTCTTTCTCAAACCAGCTTCCTTCTGCTTCATCCTGTCTGGTGGGACTGCATCAGAAAAACTAAGAAAGCAGGATTACATGCTGATTTTAAAACAGCTCTAATTAGCTATTTACCTTCCTTTCTGCCCCCTCTTTCTTTTCAGGTGTGCTGGTCCTCTTCTCTGTCCTGGTTTTCCATCAGTCTGTTCTTGCTCTGCTCTCGAGTGATCACTCAGTTCCTTTACACCATGAGCTCTCCTGGTCTGTGGCCTGTGTGGGCTCTGCAGGAGGAATTCTTATCCTTGGAGGTTTCCTCTTCATCCTCCTCTCCCTTCCTTTCAGCCCCTGGCAGAAATGCTTGCCACATAAAAATAGTGCCACCTAGCACTCAGATGCTTAAAAACAGTGTTTTCAACATCTTGTTTGTGAGCAAATGGTAAAGTCCACATCCTGAGGGCTATGGCTGGGGCTGCTCTTTTTCAGTTTGTCAGATATGTAACTCAAGGTCTTAATCAAATGTTTGACAGGAGGCCAAGGACACACACTTGTTCAAGGTCAAGGCCTTTAAATGTTTGCTCCAAAAATAGTTTTAACCATTTTTTTTGGTAAAAATAGATAGATTATTTGGATATCTAATGTGTTCACTACATATTTTGTCATGTACGCATGTTAGTATGGGGTATAAGTCACACATACATGATTTTCTCCTTAGGAGTTAAAAAAAAATGCCTGGACAGGTTTCTGTTCTCACAGTTTTGTTGTTTATTTAATTGGTCGCCCAGGTAAAAAAACATAAAGAGTTCAAATTGAAGAGAGACATTTTTTATTCATGCCCTTTACAGCACTTTTTGTTTTACAATCTGACACCACGATCAGCAGGAGGACAGAATTTGTTGCTGTCTTAGGCCATCAGTTCTAACATTGGCTAACATTAGTTTGTGAGGCATTTTTTTTACTTTTTTGATAGAATAAGAGTCACAGGCTGGAATCGAAGCCTGGCGACCTACACAAGGTGAACGCCTCCACACGTGAGGATCATGAACATTATTCACCAAGCCATCAGCGCCCCAACTTTGCAGATTAATGATAGAGAAACAGATGTGATAAACTTCACAGCTCTTTAATGTGCTCACAGTTTTACAATGAACTGTGTCTATGCACACAGTAAATGTACAGCTGTGCAAAATGTAATAGGCTTCATTGAAGCTATTGTTGTATGCCACCGCTGTTACTGTGAGAGCTAGAGCTTTGAAACTTGTTTTATTCAAAATGCATCATAAATAGATTTGATATCCACAGTATACTTTTGTCCTCATCTCATCAGATGGATACAGTAGTCATGTCCATACACTAATACAGCTTTGCATGATTTGCATGCTAATGTGTCATTGCTAACATTTTCTTTTTTTCTGTGCTGCAACAAAAAGAGTAGGATAGGACACTTTTCTTAGTTGTTTCATGTATAAAGTATCTATTAAGGGATTACTTGTTCTGCAAAACTAACATTTTATGTTACTAGTAACAACAAAAAAGTAATCTGAGGTCTCTAAGGTGTGACTTTGTAATGTATTACCCCTATTATTGGTGAATTTTGAATGCATAAAGGAAGATACCGTGCAAACTACCGTGTCCCATGATCATCATATCTATTAACTTTTATGTGTGCTCTACAAACTTAAATCTGATATGACCTAATTTTAACAAACTTCCACCAAATTTTGATCATTACAATTAACCTTTTGTCAAGGTCCAGCCTTTGCAGGACGTGGTCCTCTATCAAGCCCCACCCTCTTTAGTGACTGTTTCAGGTTTTGACAAAAAAATGTTGTTGACTGCCCCTTTCCCAACAACTGAAAATAACTCACTCAAGAACTTTTTTTACATGTGTAATTAATTTGATTTTTTTTTAAACAGCCTCAGGGAAAGAATAATGGCATAAATACAGAGGTGTGTACAATGAAAATTCTAAGTCTTTATAAATCTATTAAAATAATTTATAATATAACTGGTAAATGACCCTGGTGATGTCACCTGACATCTACAGTAATCTTCAATATAAAAGTAAAACATTTTTGATAACAATTTCACCACAGTGCATTAAAAAAGACTGCCAACACAGAGGTTGTCTGACTGGGTAACCTCAGCAACGGCTGCTTTGAGAAGCGACGATCTAATTCTGATTGGTTGGTCAGTGAACCAGTCAGAGTGCCAACAAAGAGTCAGTTGTATTACAACTATTAGAGGGCTTTTTGAACACTTGTTGTTTTGGTGCCCCTCCTGAAATGAAAGATTTTGTCACTTTTTCATTGAGACCATAAAGTTAGCACTAATACAACAACTATGAACATTTTAATCCAAAAACTTGACTGATTAGACTCTCTTCATTGATTAATACTAAGACAGGACATAGGGTTTTTTTCATCACAAAAATGTCCCTGTAAATTCTGTTGGTTTTAAAATCAGGATCAAAGCGATAGTTCAAAACCTAAATTCACAAAAGCTTTGCTCAAAATAGCAAGTTTTAATCACTGCATAGCCTACTGCCAATTGAATTAAAAGTGAGACGTTTTTCAGATCAAATGTTTGCTATATTGATGGAGTTACAGTTAAGGTCTGGTAATTCTGGGTAAGTAAAGACCCTCAGAGTATCCAAGTTTAAATTCTAGGGTGTTCTGTGTGACTTAGCCAACTTGCAGTCTAGATTTTCCAGTTTTCAGGATCAAATGGAGCACCATCTGACTTCTTGCCAGTCATTATTTTGCGGTCTGCTGGGCCCAGTTTAGCTGGTTTACAGTCTTGGAAAGGGAAAATAGATAATGGCTAACAAATGCCCTAAAAATGTTGCATCCGCAAAAGGCTCAAGTGATTTATGTGAATTTTCATGGTTTTCATAGTATTTGTGTGTGAGATATGTGACACCTATGTATCAGTTTGAAAAGGTTTATTGGGAATGTGAAGTATCATGTGCTGGAACTACTCCTGATGCCAATTTGGCTTTTTTGTCATGTAATACTATCACTGCTATACTGCTTCTGTTAAAATAGGAACTGGCCATTAAACTCAATTAATTCTAATATAATATAATGGATAAACATCCCATTGTGAGCAATTTCCCTGTTATAGCAGCAAAACTCAAGCATTGCTAATTTTTATGCTAATGCTAGCTAATGCTACATTACTCATGCCGCTGCTGTTGTTGCTCTTTGCTTATTTCCATGGGAGGGTTCATGTTGCTGTCACAAGTCCCACCAGTTTTCTTTCAGGTAAAAACATCTGTACTTAAAAGTTCCAGCGGTGTCATATGTGTCTTTGTTCAGTGAAGCAACAAAGATGTATTTTGATAATGCTTACAGTGTAAAAGGTCCTGGTAATGCTACTTGTCATGTCTGCTACATGGTGCCTTATGAACCCTGTTGCTGATAAATAACAGGCTTCTTTTGTCTTTATTTATTGCTGTTGCCGTGTGTTTATTTTTGTACTTGTGATTTACAAATAGTTTGTGACCTTAGTATGCCACATGAATGTATGCATCAATGAAAACAACTGTGAGAAGTGATTAAAATACCATTTTTTATACCAGAGAATTGTATGGATTCACTTTTAAAGCTCAACTTTGTACATAAACTGAATGAATGAGTTTTTATCTTATGAATGGTTGCTGCTTGTTTATAGTAATTTACATTATTTACAATATGTCTGCAGTAGGAACACTTAAATGTTTAAAATGTGACACCAGGTTTGCTTTCATTAAAGGGATTTGACATAAAACACTCGACTCCTTTTTGTTTCCTGACATGACACTCTGTCTGCAGTCAAACTTGAATTCTCCCATTTTCACCTGTTCATAGTGTGACTTCTAACCTCTCTGCCAAACATCCCCCTCCTCCCCCGAACCCTGCTCTCTATAATTAAACCCGAGCTCATCGTAATGCGTCTCACTGGGGAGGTTCAGAAACCTTATCCTTGAATTTCAACTATGTTCCCCTGCAGCTTATCCTCATACCTCTGTGCCCTCTCCTCTGCCTTGCCACCCCTGACCTCCGTGTGTCACTCCCTCCTGCTGCCTCCTAGGGCAGAAAGGTGATGGTCACGTGTCACCTTTCTCTACCTTACTCCCACCTGACACACCCTCCACCCTACACACACGGACTTGCAGACTGACTCACAGACAACTGTATGATCAGATCAGAGACAGACTAAAAAGTACTCTACCACCCAACAAGTGGCATCCAGACAGTCACATACACTCACATGACCACCTGCATCCGCAAACACACTCACACACACACTTACTTTTAAATCTCAGTGGGCAGAAACTAAATCCACAGCATGACATAGTATCCTGGTTGTATATTTAGCTGCTAATAGTTCTACTGAGACTGTATTTAAAGAGCAGTGTGGCCACTTACAGCATGTTGGTGAGGGGAAATGAATGCAGGAATCCTCCAAAACACACAAAAAATTTTCAGATATTATGAAGACATTGACAAAACATCTTTGCAAGATCAAAAGATCTTGTGTTATTATGCATTATGTACTTAGAATGATTATGACTGAGGCCCCTTGTGGACGGAGTCTCTCCTTTCTGAACCCCTGTTTAGGGAATGATAATAGCAGGGTAAACCACTCCCGAGTGTTAATCCTTGGGGTCTAGAGGCTCTGTGAGGAATCTCAGGCTCCTTGTAGGGGATATAACTGCTTCTCTCTGTCATTAGGGCTGGGAAATATTAGCATTTCTTCAGATATTGATGTATAGCGCTGAGTAGACCCTGCCCCATTAGAAAAAAACAAAAAGCTTAAACTCGAATTGCTATGAGAGCACCAAACCTCTAACCTGACACGCCAGATGGACAGTTCCCCCACGGAAATATTTCACTAATCCATCTTGGAAAGAGCTGTTTGAAAATGTTTTCAGAGGCAGAACCTTCAAAAACAACAGCAGCTTGTAATTGGACGGATTGTTTGGCTCATGACACTCATCACAGACTAATCCATTTCAAGCAACGCTGCTACGTATGGCGTAGCAGCTCGTGCTGTTGTTAGCTGTTAGCTTAAACTACCTTAGACTATCGTCTTACATTAAATTATACACACAGATGTATCATTTAACACTTACCCCCAAAATTTCACATGACACAAAAGCGCCGCGCAGCTCTTGAATTGTACTGCGGAGCACTTAGCTCCCACTCTAGTTTATCAGACAAATTCCACTGCCTGTGCTGCAGCGCGCCAGCACCGCGTCGCTGAAGCGCCAACGCGCACCACGGCGCTGGAGATTTACTTCAGGTCTATTTTCTGCACTGCTGCTTCAAAACCTCGTAAAAACACTGTTGTTGAGAAAGCACCAGACAGGAAGTCAACGTGTGGAGCATCCGGAACTTTCAAAATTAAACACAATGCACGGACTCTCAAATGTAAATTTCCTCAATAGTTTGTCATTATGTCACAAACCAAGGAACAAGCATTAGGTCAACAGTCGGTCAGAGGGTCCCAGAGGCAAAACGGCACCATGGACGAAGAAAAGTGAATCGTAGAGGTACAGAAATATATAACATTATATATATGTCACCAAACCTCCTTTCTGCAAGGATATAGGCAGGTAGAAGAGAAATAAATCACGAAGCTGTATGGTTGGGACCAGGGACCTTAGAGAAGCGAGGTGAGGTGTTGTCTACTTCTTTTCTCAGTCTATAACATGTTTTATTAACGTGTGATATCACTATTCGCACCAGAGCTTGTGGCTCTCCGGGGATCAGCCACCCTCCCTACAGGGCAGCGTGCCGTGCTGCTGCTCGGCGCTCCACTTTCAGTGGGGTTTGTAGGTCGGAGCAAGACCGCAGTGCGGCGCGGCGCTTTCGTGTTATGTGGAATTTGGGGGTTATATGTGACATGAACCTCGTCAAAGACAATCCCTACCAAGTTTTCCCGGTAAACTTCTGAGGAGAGCATATTTCACCAAGTATCACTGAGTAACCATGACGACCATAGACTAACCGGCATGTCCGTGGAGGATTTCCGCATTCTCTCCCAGTTTCCCAGCAGTGATTCCCGGTCGGTAGAAGAGCAAAAACATGATGTCTCGTAAGACAAGCTTCAAGTGACGTTCTTTGTTCCTCTTTGAAAGAATAAATTGAGTCCATTTCTGATAAAAAAAAAAACTGCAGATATTGAGACCGCTTCAGAAGCTGCCATTGTTCTCAAACATGCAGTCACTTCCTGTTGTGGTCACATCTGCAGCTCCCGCCCATCTTCTCTGATTGGGCCGTTAAGCATTTAGCCGAGTGAAGTTGTTGGACAATAGAAGTTGGCAAGACGGACCTGCAGGATTTCAGACAATGAATCAGGCAGGTCAGTCTGCTCTGCAAGGCTACCAAACCTCTGCCAAGGCATTTCCAAAAACGTTGGGCAAGTCATTGTCAAAAATTTAGAAAACTAGCCCCAACTTAAACTTGCAGTGCAGGTGGATCAGCCTGATTCAATATCTGTAATCAGTTCCAATCTAAAAACGATTGTGAGCAGCCCTAAGCAGCACGGACTAATCACCAGCTTGTACAGAGATTAGCACAGATGCTAACAGCTTCAGCAGCAGTTTTATCAGATCTTGCCCGCATTTCTTTTTGAAATGAAAACATATACACTTCAAACTTCCCTATAGAAAGGAAATTTTTGCTCCACTTTCAACATGTTTTGGCCAGAGTATGATCTATGAAGTAACTCACTTTCTGTCCTTTACACCACAGCAGTAAAAATGCCTACTTCATTACCTGTTTGAATGAATGTGAATGTGATTGATAAAAAAATCGGATATGCATTTGAATGGTTCTGCCCATTCCCAAACACTTTTTATGGGCTTTTTCTCAGATAGACTAAATGAAATATATATTGAACGGTCCACCTGTTGTGTTAGGAAAGCCCCATCTGGCATTTGAAAAATTACTGCATCTGCATCTGGATTCAGATCACCACCAAAACCTAATCACTATGTCCTTGTGCCAAAACTAACATTTCTTAAAAATGTCATGAAAATATTTTGAGAACTTACTGAGTTATTAGGAAAAATGTGGAAAGCTGTCCAATCTTGCCATGGTAACAAATTCCTGCATCTACATCTGGATTTAGATACCTACCAAAATCTAATCACTTCTTCCTTGTGCTGTGACCAGCATTCACACAGGTAAAAACATAACCTTCTTGCCAGAGATAATGACTATAACCAGAGTCCTGCACAGGTACAATGTAACCAACCCATCCAGTCCCACACATCTTGAAATTGGGACCTGCTACCCGCTACCCACAATTCTTTTATCATCAAAGCTGTTCTTGCACTGACCAGCATATATGAAACCTGTGACCTGACCCATGACCTGTCATTGAACACAGCAGTTACACAATCACCAGGATGATGAGGGCTGTCCTGTACATTTATATATGCTGTGTACCCACATAGAGGCACAGCCGCTGATACAGCAGCACTGTTTCTCAGTTTTACCTAAGTACACACACAACACATAAACAGACACACAGACACTTCACAATGAGTACATGTTGCTACTGCTTTGCTAACCTTTTGTGGGCACCATCCTGACTCAAGGCCTCAAAAAGCTTAAAGCCTCTTCCTCCTTATTAGAGTCCCTGATCAAAGGTATCATCCTTTGCCTCTGAAGAGATTCCTCAAGCTTGACCTCGGCATAAACATTTCACCTCTGTGAAATCATCACTCTGAAGTAGAGGAAACCTGATTAGTGGGACCTTGGCAGTGTTTTATAATTTTAATGCAAAAACATGCAGGTGGCTGCATATGGCCCCATTAGAACTTATGAAAAAAGATGTGTTCAGGTGGGGTGTTTGTCACAGAAAAGTTTGCTGAATTAATTTTTTAAGTTTTATCATTATCCTGTTTGGCTGATTCCTCCCATCTGGCACTATCCATATATTAGCAAACATTATGTGCCTCAGGTCTGACGGAGAAGGTCGAAGTCTATTTAAGATCACAGCACGATAAAAATGAGCTAAGAGACCTTGAGATTTCTAAGACCAATGTTTATTCTTTCTTATGAAGTTTGCTTTCTTATAAATATTTGAAGTTCTGGACTTAGTCTTTCTTTTGTTGTGCTTAAACTTTAGTTGTACTCAACATTTACGGGTTATTTACACGTACAAAACGATAATGGTAAGACCTGCTATTGTGTTTCCTTGTCTCCATTTTTCGCTGTGATTTATTCTATGTTGTGATGTAAAAAAAAAAGGACCTAATGAAGCGCAACTCAGGGGTTTCCAGACAGACAGAAAAATATCAGGGTGAATAGGTAGTTTTGATACATCTCACTTTCTGAGTATTTACATTTCAGAGTATTACAGTCTGAATAACCAATCCATCCATCCATTATCTACACTGCTTATCCCTTTTGAGGTCGCAGGGGCTGGAGCCTATCCCAGCTGACTTTGGTGCGAGGCGGGGTACTCCCTGAACCAGTCGACCGCCGGAGAGACGGACAACCATTCACACTCACACACGTTACCTAAGGGCAATTTTGAGTCACCAATCAGCCTAATGAGCATGTTTTTGGTATGTGGGAGGAAGCCAGGGTGCCTGGGGGAACCCATGCATGCACAGAATATGCAAACTCCACACAGAAAAGCCCTGACTGCCACAGGGGAGTGTGAGTTAAAGTATGCTTCTGAAATTTAATAGAAATAAAAAACTGCATCCCAGACCTGCACAGGTGGCTTCACAAGGCAAATAGCCAATATTTGTGAAGGATTTGGGGGTACGCAATCAGATTTCAGGGGGTTGGCCATGGGCACAACTGGACCCAATGCACATCAGGATGAGAACAATACTCTATGCAGCAGAGAGGGGAGACTCTTCAAGTCAACTCCTTAACCTCGAAGCCATAGATTAGACACCCCAGATATGCACTAAGTTTAGGTATGCTTCCATATGGGCAACTTATACTGAATTCTTATGACAATTTATAGTTCTTCACCTTAAATGTATTACATTAAGTAGAGCTCTTCTATGCTGGCACACCAGGTCAACTGTTTTACTTTGGAATATATTTCACGGCAATCTGACCAACATCCTGTAGACAGTGTTTGGGAAGGAAGGGAAGAACCTTTAAAAATGAAATGTAATTGTCTCTCTGTCACATTCATAATGGGTAAGTCCGAGGCTTTCAGTTGCCTCTCGCTCTCAGAGCAACTACATCTGGCTGGAAGTTACAGACTCATTCTACTCAAATGATGCTGATGGGCCTGCTTCTTTTCTGACAGGAGACAAATGTATAAGCTTAAAGAAAGAAAGAGAATCCATGCCCCAGCTGACAAACCTTGCAAACCAGTGCATCTCAGAGCAGGGAAGAATAATCACAACATAATGGAAAATATCTGAAGCATATGGTCAATTTGGCCATTTTAATATACTGCAAACAGACTGATGTGTGGACATTTTAGTGTACATGGGACAAACAAGTGCCCTCTGAGAGCCAAAACTGCCTATCATAAAAACATCACATGCACAAAAAGATCCAACTTATGCAATGGTACCACATTATGATCAGGCAAAACACAGCTCAGCTGCCTCCCTTAAAATTTTAGGGAATAGAGACTTGCCCATTATCAAAATACTGCTCTGAAGAGAAGCTTACTGGATTGTCACACTGAACACCATTGAGCCATGTGGACTCAATGAAGAAAGAAATGTTATCTGTTGTGCTATTGTGTGATAAATGTTGCCTAAACATGTGTTCCAGTGTATCATGGTAACCTATCGCATGGGCTGTATGAATGGCACATCCAAAATACCCTACTAATGAGAAAGTGTCAATCACAGGTGGGCCGTCTATTTAAAGTGTCTATTCATACCTTGCTCTTTGCTGACTCTGAGGAAGACACCTGAGCTGCTGAAACTTCAGTCTGTTTGCACCATCTTAAAATTGCTAAATTGACCAAGTGGTCCAAAAGTTTTGTGTTATGCTGGCATAAGCGTGAAGCTTTGCAAGGTGGATCTGCCTGATGTCATAGTAGAGGAGATATTCACTCACCCATTCACCTTAAACAACAGAAATGCCCATGGGCTGTGACAGAAATAAAAGAAAGAAGGCCAACTTCATTTATTCTTTTTCACCTTTTAAGCACCTATCACATATCTTAAAAATGAGACGACTTGCATTACTCTAATTAGGCCTGAGGACATCTTGTATAGCTTTTATAGCTTTTTGGCCCAGTTAAATGCAGGCATCTCCTCAGCTATTTTTTCTAGATTTTTCCTGTTTTTTTGGTGCCACAAGGCTGTGCAGTATTCCAGCATCATAAAGTTTCTGCCCAATGACTGACATGGGGTCTAGCAGTTTCAGCTGCTTTGCAAGGTTATTGCTCTTGGCTCTAATCTGCAGCAATGCACTGCCTATCCTCTGTGCCATTTTGCTCCTTACAAATGCAGAGCTGACCAGATGCTGTGGCTAATGTATTTACTATTGACACAGACCTGATACAGACCCGCTTCAAAAATACCAAACTATGCTTTTAAAGTTCATGCTCTTTCTTCCTTGTCTGTGAAAATACAACAAAAGACAGCAGTCTGTGAATAGATCTGTTATTGTTTTTTTTATAAACTTCGTGCAATACAGTGTTTAAGTTTATCACACATTTAGATAAACCATAATCATTTGTCTAGATATATCTATTCTCGACTACATACTATTCATATTGCCCACATAAATGCTATCTGTGTGCAGATGGATCACATTTTTCTTTTTCTCAAAAGAAATCAAAGAAATCAAAGAAAAACAGAGAAGAATCTGGAAGCGTCTGGTTGTTTTTCCTCTTTTGTTTCTTCATTGTTTCATGTTTGCCGTGTGGATCTGCAGTCACTCAGGGCGGCTCAGAAGAAAGAGTGGAGTAAAGGGAGTAGGGGGTTGAGGAGTTGTTTACATGTGTTTACATTCTCATCAACATTAACAGATCAGAGTTCAGAATCAGCGGTCACAGAAAAGAGGACGAGAGAGGGAAGCACAGTGAAAAGAATCTTTGGGGAGGTTTCGATGTTGTCTCTTTTATTGGTCGAGTGATAAAGGAGGGACCAGATGTGGGAAGGTTGTGGAAGGGGGAGGGGTTGTGTATTGAAATGTAATGGTGGCACAGCAGATGAAGCCACCCAATTGTAGTCCACAGGGGGCATCCAAACCTGCCCCATCCGAACAGTGGTCCCGAAAAAACATCTGTATAGACTTTACAAATAGATGTATGAGTAAATTACAATGTACATTTTCAAAAGTTTCTCTTTGCAGTGTCTTTTTTAAAACCCTCAGAACCCACATATACATATTGTGTTTTTTGCCACTGAAAATGACGAGTTGCATGTCTCACTTTGGGACTTTTTTAATAGAAAAAGATGAGGAAGTTCTTTTTTTTGCTCAGGCAATAAATTAAACCTGAATCTGTACAAATGTATTATTCTATGTCCTCTTTTTCCTCTGGATCTCCCCATCAGAGGTTTCTGTTAATGCCCAAGAACAAACATCTTCAACACGACTAGAGCTACAAGTACTACTGTTATAACACGGATTAGAATGGAAAGAAGACTAACAGAGGCCCATAGAAAAACTCAGACTCATAATAACAATGAAGTTTTTTTTTTGTCTCAGTCACGCACATTATTGTTGCATTTCTTTCAGTATCAATATTGGAAGACAATTTACAGTATTCAAATGTGACTTCATGTTACAAATGTAAATCATGTCATATGAGGTTAAAAAATAGCAGGAATAAAAATACAGGCCCTCATTCTCTCCTGCGTATTGTGCACACTCATGCTTTGACACCTTGACACAGTTACACACAGCTCACTGACGGCCCCAGCGGCTCTGCATGGAAGAAATTCACAGTTAAAGTCGTTGAAATTTAGAAAGAAAATAATAAAAACATGAAACTTTGATTTTGATTCCAAACTATGGTGTCTGCGTTAAGCCTAGAATAATGCTAAGAATAATCACAACAACAATTTGACACTCATGATGATCAGGTTAGATTAGCAGTTATATATTGCACAAAAGAAAGGATGTGAAAGATTTCTCAGAATAGCCCAAGGTTAATCGATCGTTAACAAAATAAATCATTTCTAGCGCATTAAAATATCAAAATAGTTTTATTGGAAAGTTCATTGTTGTTGTTATTATCGCTCTGTTATTACTCTTCTTCTTTTTGCTCGCAGTGAGGTTGAGTCGACTAAATAACAGTGAACATGGAGGGAGAGATTGAGCATTTCATTGCTACTTGTTGTTGAGCCTCACCGACACAGAACTCTATCTTCCCTCTTTTGATTCCTAACCACCCTTCTCTCCTTTCCTCATCCCTACACAGGCGTCGTCTTCCTATTTAGGGTGTTAGAGTTACTCTCCCTGTCTCCCTTCAGCCTGTCCAGAGTCCCCATCCCTCGCTCTCTGTCCATTGTGGATGAGGTGAAAGGTGGAGGGCCCGAGCCCACTGAGTTGGGCATCTGCGCGTTGGAGTTGGAAGAATTGGAAGGGTTGTGAGATTTAAGCGAAGGAAGTGTGCCACTCATCATCACCCCACCTCCGCCCCCGTCCTTAGGGAAGCAGTTGTGGAGCTGGTAGAGTGTGGCCCTGTCCACCGTTCCATACATGGGTGGCAAACCCCCAAGTTTGGGGTCTCGGGACAACGTGTAGAGGGAGATGTCTCCTCCTGCCAGGGCCGTGTGCGAGCGAGAGTGTGGGTTGGGTAGAGTGGACACCGAGATGGGGCCCTGGGAAAGCAGTGCAGAAGGGGGCAGGCCGAAGTTCTTGCCCCCACCGCCCACGGGCGAGGGGTCTCGGGAGCGGGAGGGGTCTGTTGATCGGGATGAGGAGCGGGATCTGCGCCGGAAGCGGTAGCTGGGAAGGCGGAGCATGGCGTGCGTGGTGCTCTTGAAGATGTCAGTGCGGGAGCGACAGCGCAGCTCCTTGTTCTTCTCGATGTATATGTTGACAGCCAGCACCCCCACCATCTCGGCCATGATGAAGGACAGGCCTCCAAAATAAAAGGACCAACCGTAGGAGTACTGCCACTTCTTATCCTCGTCCTTCTTTGGAGAGATGTCCCCAAGCGCGGCAGAGATGTACACGATCACACCAATTATGTTACTCAGACCTGAGAAAGCACAGAAAAAGCCGGTATTTACAAAAGAGATAAACAAAGTCAGACAGAGCAACGTGCAGTTCTAATAAACAAATCTCTACTTGACATGATGACTTGTGACATTCGCAGAAAAGGCAACTGCCAACATGAGCTTTAAATACAAAAACCTCCATTAAACTGAAGGAACAGACTATACACAAGCAGACATGTTCAAACAAAACATAAAAACTGTCAGCGGGGTATTATTCTCCAGACCACCTCTCACAAATGAAGACACACACTGCCACATGTATCCACAGAGTAGTACATGTAGTAATTCATATTACCTGCAGCCACAAAAAGTATTCCTGCCCCCAAGATGATGTTCCTTTTGCTCTTATAGAAGCGACTAGCAGCAATGCAGACCCCTCCCATCAGCAACAGGATGGCACTGAGGATAGGGAAGATGTTGGAAGCCCTGACTAC
Source organism: Cetoscarus ocellatus (assembly GCA_037902135.1). NCBI lineage: Eukaryota > Metazoa > Chordata > Actinopteri > Labriformes > Labridae > Cetoscarus > Cetoscarus ocellatus. The sequence goes on along the minus strand of JBAMNC010000666.1, from coordinate 426,294 downwards.
CCCTGGAAAAACGACAAACGAAAATTAAAACTACAAAGGTTGTTGTTTTAAGTCAAATATCTGGATGTATTAAAGCTGGGCAATACAGAGAGTTACTGTATATTAAATATAGTGACACATTTTCAAATGAGATTTAGGGTAAGACAGTATGATCAAATCAGTGGTCCTCAAACTTTTTTGTACAACAATCTGGATTTTGTCAGATAATGTTGTCATGGACTGGAATTCATGTAGGGCAGAGGTCCCCAACTACAAGGGCTGCAGACACCAGGTCTTAGAGCCAGGGGTGAAAGTAAGATAAGATTCTTGCAGGAACTGTGCAACTCAAAATCATATCAAGAAAGATGTTGATAAAGCCTGCTCTTTTCTGACTACTGTGCACATCCTTGATTGCATAATGTAAGATGTCATAATGTAATATATGGCAAAACGTTTATTTTCAGGTAAAGTACTTATTTAGGGGGAGATAACATCAGAACAATAATAACAGTAGTAGTAGTGCACAGAAGCTGGCTTACAGCCTAGGCCCACAGTAAATGTAGACTACACAAAAAATCATACAGCCTACTGTTGTGTTCTGGTCTCGTAACATTGTCAGCCATTTTTGACAGAAGGATAGAAGCCTTGGCCCATCTCTGGTCTACTGCTCCATGTGCCTCCTCTGCACTTTCCACTCTCTTTTCCTCAACCTGCCTGTCATCCCTCTTTCTCTTGAACATAGAGTCAATTTTTCTTTGCATTTTTTGACCTGTCTTGACTGTCTGGGGTCCTTCCATCACCTAGGCAACCAGCCATTCAATGAAAGACCGCATTGAGTTTTCTCACTTCCACGTGTGTTTGCTTGAGAAAGGAGTGGTGCTGCTCGCATGACAGAGAGTATTTCATGACGCGTAAAACCTCACAATTTATTACTTGTGGATTTTTGTTTTGTTTATTTTGCAAAAATGACTACCCTGTTGTCTGCAAAAAAAAAAAAAAAAAAAAGAACACAGCACCAGTGGACATTGGATTAACGTTATGCTACAGCGAGTGACTGCCTACTAAAAGTTGCAATCTATCACGATAAGCGAGTACCGTAGCCTACAAAATATAGTGTTCGTCAAGCGCACTAAGACCTAGTTCAACATGTCACAGAAGGCATATTCTGGAAATGATTTCTATGTATTCATCAATTTTACATTTATTTCGGTAAAATTCGCTTGAAAAAATAAAGGGCTCGCATTGTATGCATGGGTGAAAGTTGCTTTTCCGGTGCGTTCCAGTAGAAGAGGTCTGTATATTTCTTACCGGCACGGCGTTCCGGGGCGTTCCGGCTTACTTTCACCTCTGCTCAGAACATTTGGTACCAAGCTGTAGAGGAACAAACCTACTTAATTTAATTACAATTCATTTAATAACAGAAACCCAAGGGTGCTTTATATTGGAAGGATGACTAGATCCTTGCGTATCCATTGTGTAGCTTAACAATGTGTACTAAACTCTCAGGCCTACTGACTCTGTCACCACTGTGGCAGACAAGAAAGTACAACTTGAGATGAACTTGTGGTTTCATCTTGAACTCATGCATTCTTCCAACTGTACTCTAGACATAGTTGTGTGTACACTCAACTTCCCAATTAGAAAAGAATCAATTCAGATATAAAAACTAATAAAATACCAATCAAAATAGCGAGAAATATCTCACTAGCTTGGCCTAGTGACCCATGGATGAAAGACACACCATGAGGAGTGTATGCGGGCTGTTTTTACAGTATTTTCCTCTGCGCTCAAAAGAAGTAGCAGTTTAATTTCCTAGTCAACCGGTGACTTTCAGCCAACTTATGCAGCTGATAAACCAAGCAAGCACTCGTGGATGTATCTTTGATCGGTGTTAGAAAAAGGCTAATGAATGTCTCTGATACTGCATTTGCAGTCATCTTTTTTGTCTTTACTTCAAGCCCTATAGTCTTAAATTGTTGGGTTAAACACCATGTAAAAAAAAAGCATTGTCCATCTATCTATCTTTGAGAAGCAGTATTACAATAGTTGAGTCAAATTAGAATGGATTTCTGGAAAAATACTGTATGTCAGCTATAAATAGTTTAATAGCCATAGGCTTGATTCTTAAATACTTCTAAGAGAAGAACTTTTAGTTTTTGAAACATTGTCTTGGCTCCAACAGCAAAATGCACTTAAGTAATCTCTACTAGGTAACCACTGTTGGGCAAGTTAATCAGAAAATGTAAATATAATTTATTACTGGTTACTTCATAAAAAGATTTTAATTTACTTATTTCTTTGTATCAAAAGTAACTTATTGCTTTGCCTTTAATGATTTTCCTCTTTAAATAGCTGATCCACAACAGGTTTGAAACAAAGTTTAACAACAGACAATAATGGTCTTTGTATCCTTCACAGACACAGATGATAAAACTTTAAATTGTGAAGAACTCCGCTCACTTGATTCCTCTCATCCTCTATGCTTGCTAGGTTTGAATTATATCAGTTACTATTGCATGTTTATGTCATCTTGAGAACAGCCCACCCAGGTTAAAAAGTAACTTAGAAATGAAGCTATACTTTGATTGGTCATAAGTGTACTATAACTTCTTGTTATTGTAATTGTAATTCCTTGCTTTACTGGTTACTCCAAAAATATCATTACAATGATATATTACAAGTAACTAATTACTGCCCAACTGTCTGTAACAACCTAAAACAACAAAGCTTTTTTTTTAAACAAACTCAATTTGCTCTTATTAACAATATAGCAGAAGACACTCTTCAAAACGACAATAACAAAATAATCTGTTGCCCAGAAAGTACATTTGTCATTAATTTGGGATAATGCACAAGGTGGAAATAATTTACCAAATGTATCACTAAAAGAATTAAAAATACAGAAGAAAAAAAGTTTATTTTATCATTCAGACTAGTTTTTCAAACATTGTACAATCAGCTAAAATATTCAGTAAAAATAAAACGTATATCATGACGTAATGACGCGTAGGTGACGCACGCTACGTCCCTTGAGTAGCGTGCTACTCTGGCGTTTCCTTTCCTTGAACGTATTGGACAAATAAACATTTCGGGGACAGCTTTTACTTTAAAGCTGGAAACAGAAGTGAGACTTGACTATTTACCGCTACTGTTGTTTTATATCCAACATTTATATCGCTGCGGGCAAATACATAAAGTTTGTGAGCTTCTCATCATGGGCTGCGTGACCTTTGTCATCGAGGAGGAGAGGATACGTGGACAGAGCTGACCTCGGCCTCCGTGACGCTCACAGCTAACAAGGTGGATGGCGGACGGGAGCAGCTTCATCTCTGTGAGTTAAAACTGAAAGTGAGCTCTCTGTCCTGTGCTGACGTTTGCCTGAAAATCTGCAGTGTTACAGCAGGTGTTGTTCACGGTGTTCATAACAAACCAAAGATTCATCTGTCTTAAAACTTTTGACCCGAGCAGGGCTGCAGCGTGGTCTGGTCTGCTCAGAGCACAGAGGTTTGGTTAAGCTTCAGGTGTTTTTGTGGTGGTTCTCATGTGGAGTGTGATTGAGATTGTTGTGTGAATTCAAAGTAACTGGGACGTAAGATTGAAGAAGATGGTCAAACATAACAGAGACTATTTTTGCCTGAGTAATAACACTAAACCCCTTGTCTCTTGATTCAAGCTGAGATATCGCGTAAATAAAACTGTAAGATATTAGAGACAGGTGAGGCAAGCATCTTATAGGAAGCTGACTAATTCACGGTGGAAGTGACTAAAGGTTTTAATAGTTTTTATGTATAAAAGTCATTAAATTAATGCAGCAAATATATTTGCTCAGTCTTTTGATATGAACCTGAAACGGATTCCTTGCAACAGAGTTACTGACCATTGCTAATCAAACAACTAATAAACACAACATTCTTTCACTAATTAAGCCAAACCTATGTTAAGATGTTCATTCATTCAACTTTTATTTAATCTCAAAGAATCATCAAGGACATGCCCTTATTTTCAGTGATGTCAAGAAAATAAATATGCATCTATTGGAACAATTTACAGGAAGGTACAAACATTTTTAAAACTTAACATTAAGAGACAGAATAGTTTGTTATCATAGTTTTGAACTGACTCGGGTACAAGTGTTTGCGGTTGAAATGTCCTCTGTCTGTACAGGGTTTTTTTTTTAAATAACTTGTCTGTTGTGATTCTATGAAGAATTTGAATGGGACGGCTTTTTGTCATAGATAATGATCACTGATCACCTGTTTGTGAGATTGTCCAATACTGATCATGTTTTGTGTTTTGTTTAAATAACTGTCTGAGTGTTTGCTCAGCAGAGAAGACCAATAACCTTTTTGAAGAAATGCAACAAGTATCCTACAATAGGACAACCCATGTCTCATTATTTGGGATTTAGAAACAAACTAATTTCTCTTTCAGATCCTGCGCTATGGTGCATCATATTCTGCTCAGCGTGTGTTTGTTTATCACCACCATTTTCGTAGCCAACCTCCAAAGGCCAGTCTGCAACTATGTTGTATAACACAGAACCGGGCACTGGCACAAAAATTCTGGGGACCAGTCCATGTAAAAGCATTAGCTTGGGTTAAGTTAGTGGATTAAAAATCATATCACCTTAATGGAAATACACTACTTATGTTAATATTTTTCCAGCAAATTAAAAAAAAAAAAAAAAAAGGTAATTTTAAGTCAAACCCACTTGGGCCAAATTTCCTGTGTGACACAGATACTTTACTTTGAAGTGCTTATCCATAAGATGAGATAACAAATACATCAGTTCCCCTCAAATTAAATGTATCAAATGGATTATCCTGTGTGATTATCATGTGCTGAATAAGTATATTATTAATGGCTCTAACTGAAACTGCATTAGGCTTGACATATTTAACCAATATACCACCAACTTTACCAATGTAATAATATTATGTTATTCTCTATCTTCTTTGAAAAGAAGTGAAAAATAAACCTTGATATGCTGCCCAGCCCTAACACACACACACGCATGCACATGCAAACACACACACACACACACACACACACATTAACACTCTCTGCTCATCTAGAACAACTAGGCCATTGGAGAGAAAATGTCACCTAAATGCCAACAAAATGCCTCTGCACCATAATAAACAGAAAGAAGGCTTTTCTTTTTGTATGCACGGGCACACATGAAGCCTATCATAGAGCAGAAAGATATCACTGCAGGGCACTGAGCACAAACTAGGGCACCCCAGCTCCCCTGATTTTCTGCAACACATTGTCACATGTTTTTTTCTTGCAGATAGTCTTGTAAGGAATTAGCAATAAAAACAGCAAAATTAGAAAAAGTAACTCAAGTTTATATTCACTTTATTGACATTCTTAAGCTTGCTGTTTTGTATTTTACAACTCCACTAATCTTTCATTCATTGTTCATGCCAAGTAGTGCTGGTATTGACTTACGTAGGACGTACTCTGCCCCGTCATGGTCAAAGTCTGCATCCTCTGGGAAGTGGTTGATCTGAGAACACACTCCTCTCTTTACTCCTGAGATATGAAAGGAGAAACAGGGGTGACCAGAGACAACAGAGCTCAGAAATATAAAGACAGAGAGCAGCAAATATCCTCCTGAGGGAAAAATTGATTGGCACTCGAGTACAGTCATGCCTTTCTTTGAAAATCTCTGCAGTGAGTCCAAGCATACGTTTCAGATTAATAAGATACTCACATGATAATATTCAAAGTGTATACACATTTATGTTAGTAACAACACAAACAGAGAAAGGTGTGCAGACACTCAGGCAGATAGATAAGTACCCGCTGGGGTCTTTGCATGTAGACAGACAGACGAACGGAGGGATGCACGCACGATGATGACAGCACACCACTTTTGCTGATGGATGGACTGTGAGAAAGATGGATGAGGTGATGGAATGAAGAGACACAGACGGAGGGAGAGACGGACAGATGTGGGGTGAGCTGGTCTCTTTCTCACAGCTCTTATAACTCCACAGGTTTGTCTGTAAAGAAACAGATGGAGGTACAGAGGAGGGGTTGTCAGTCGAGTTTCAGGGATCTGTTCAGTCATAGACAGAGGCTCAATAAACTTATTCTTTTCTCAGGTGTTGTTTAAAATGAAAGTAGCATTTTTGAGACATTCTCTATTTTTAAAACAATGTCTTACTTTCCCCACAATGACCTATTGCACTAATAAAATGCATCCTATTAATTACAAATGCACAATATTATCAGTACAAAGTTTGTATTGGTAGCTTAAAAACTAAAGACTGTTATCTGCAGATATGAAAATCTCTGCTGATATTTACATTAGACAGTCACGATCTGAGGCCCCACTTCGTTGTCCATAGACATAATGCAGTGTTACCGCTGTTTTCATCATACTGAAGGCAGTCATTAACTTAACTGCTGTTGGTTGTTAGCAGTAACTTTTTCCTGTCATTTTTAATCACTCTGTACTGCCTGTGCTGACTTCGATTCGACTTTCTTCAGTGGGTACACGCCTAATGGTGACCCTCTGCAGCAGAAATAGCGACTGCAGCGTAGCCTGTCTGTAGCTTAAGAAAACAAAGCTTGGGCATCCCGTGCCACTTTGTGTATGGCCCGTGCAGGTTTTGCGGTGCCAAATCTCATGTGAACAATTGCTGCTGAACATCTCTGTTTGTCTGTAAGAAGCAATTTTCAAGTATTTTGATCCTTACATCAGCTTATCTTTTTCTTTCAGACTTGAGGGGGTCTTTATATGTTTTTTATATGGTATTCCATTTTGTATGTAGGCATCATATACATATTTAAGGAAGATGCAGGCATGGCCTTAGCCTAGTAATAAAGCAGCACAACAAACTATGCTTGGCAACAAGAGGGTCTTGCATCTGAATCCACAAAGAAACTTATAGGGCATTTGTACAAATGGTACTGATTTTTACAGCACATGTTATGCTTTTTTTGAAAATTATGTATGTTGTAAACATACTTAAGCAGTCTTTAAAATTGAATATATGAACCTGAGTTAAGATAAAATATGGGCTCCTAAATATGACTCAACTTTACTTGTTAATTTTGTATTTTTGAGAGGATTGTATCTGCTACTTGGCATAGTTTTTTGTATCCCCTGGTAAGGTACCAAGTGAGTGTAGTCAATACTAAAATGACATGGAGACACAGCTGAGCACTGAATTATCAGAGTGTCACCACGACTGGATGGAGATACACTGACACGGAAATTAAAAAGCTTCTTGATGTCGCCTCTATACTGCAGTATGCCTTCCCAAACTTCCTTTCGCTTTTATAATTTTATTTTTTTCTGCTTTCAAGCCTCTGGAAGAAAACATGCCCTTTAATGTGGCAAAATAAGCCACAGACTGGGAGCCAGCTGTGCTGTTGCCTCAATTCTCTTCTTTATCTTTGTGAGGATGTCACAGTAGTTTCACACAGTTGCACTATGATAAATCTGCCTTTGCTGAAAAGGCAAAGAACATAGTCTTCTGTAAAACAAATTGCCTTGCAGAGTGTGGAGTCAAGCCAAGCTGAGCTGATACCACAAATGGAAATGCACCATCAGTTTTTTTCTTTTGGATATGGAATAATAAAAAAAAATGTGTACATAAGTTCAGATAGGAGAACTCATTGCAAAGCTAACCTCTTAATTTTTTGTTAACAAGGTGCGGTGGCTGTCAAAGACAAATGGGCTGACACTAGTCACCAGTTTAACATTTGTTGTAACTGGAATAAGACTCATAACCTGTAAAAGCACATAATAGTTTGAAAATACTTTGACTGTCCATAACATGAACTTGGACTTGTCTTCAATCTCAACTTTATTGTCCTCTGAGGAAAATTCATTTTCTTGCCAGGTATTTAAAACAGTCCCACAGACTTAGTAACAAAGAGCATTGAGGGACATGATCACAAAAATACATGAAAGTCCAACTGAAAAAGACCATCTTGAATTAAATGTCAACAGCAGCAGATAAAACTGAAAAACACTTTACATGATCAATTTAAAATTCAGCAGCGTAATAGCTTCATTCTTTTATCCTGTTGGATTTGACCTTTGGTAATCTGTATTCCCTGCTTGTTGGTAGGAGTTAAAAGTATCCTCAGAGGACTCAGGGCACTGTATGATGTCTTGTGGCATAGATGTGACTCTCTTGTTAAAGGTTTCAGATTAGCAAATTATTTATTTTTTTGATTAGCTATTTCAACCAAATGATAAGTTGGGTATGCTTATTCTTGCTTTACCAGATTACTCTACATCAACTTCATCCATTCACATACTGATGTATGTATTTTCCTGATGTAGGTATTTTCCCTGCGCACATTTTCTCATGCTGCTGGTGAGGCACCAACAGCTATTTTGGGTTCACTGTCTGGCTCATTGACAAAATGTCCTGTAAAAGTTGGAGTTTGATCCCACATCCTTCTAACTCAGAGGAAACTCTAGGAGCCATAGCAGCCTAAAATAGCACTACAACCAAGCTTCTGGCCACACCTATTTTCCACACCAGCACACCCATGGGTGCTGGGAATGGTTCTAAGTAGGGGTGTAATGATCCATCGATCTGGATCGATACATCGATTGGTTAAGCAATGATCCAATCAAATCGATGGAAACTCAAAACATCGATCAACATCGTCATCTTCAACGCCTTTATTTTGAAATTCTGACCGGATATTCGTTTCACCGCTTCCGCCCAATAGCGCCTCGTTCTTAAGTTTAAACTTTACAGGGCTCTCAAGTCTCACGTATTCAGCGTATGAGACGCGCACCTTTTCGCTCTCTCACACACCACACCCGGTATTTCTCCTGCATTAAAATGTACTGTGGAGCGCCCACCGAGTAACACCGCTATATGCTAACGCGTAGCAACACGCTCTTAGCATCACAGAACTAAACGGGAGCTTGACATGTCAGCCAATCAGAAAATAGCACTGCTGTATCTGCGTAAGATACGGTCGATCTGACAGCAGAGGATGCATGCTGCACACACACGACAGGAGTAATCACACGAGTACAGTAAGTTATCTCATCATTTGATTTTGTTGTGCACTGATTAATGAAATTACTTATTGTATGAAAGGAAAACAGTGAGAGCTTATTCTTATTATTCCTCCACACCTACCATTAAACAGTGAAGCAAAATCTAAAAACACCTGACTACTAATTAACCCAATTTTAATTTTAAACATGATTAGATCATACAGATGGTTATAATCCTCTAAAACCCATCATACCCAAAGGTCAGCACATCGTTTCACATTTCAGTAATAAAACTGTCAAAACTTAGAATCTGCTTTGTATTTCTTTCTTGCTTTAGGTGAAATGTAGCTGATTGTGTTCAATGAGTACACAATATCGTCTTAAATCGATCGAAGGTCCCTGAATCGTATCGAATCGAAATCGAATTGTGGCAGACTTTGTGATATCGGCAAATATCGTATCGTTGTCCAAAGAATCGATATCGTATCGTATCGTCATGAAACTGGTGATTTACACCCCTAGTTCTAAGTATATTTGTCACTTATAGTGTCAGTCTTGTGCATTAATGTACATATTTGTAGAAAAAGCAATGAAACTTGCACTTTGTATTATAAAGCCTCATATCTCTATCATCCAGCCCTCATGGCACAATAAGTTCTGAGAGGCGTTATTAGGAGGTTCGTCATCTCTTCGTCTAATTCCCCTTGTCTGTGAAGATGTAAGGATTTATAAAACCACTCAGGATATTGAAAAGGTTCAAACACCTTTGTATCGTGTTGCGTTTGATAGAGTAATGGTTGGTCAACAAGCTATCAGAGTTAGCATCAAGATATGCAAAGATGCTGGAAGTTCAAAGGAATCAAAATAGCTTAACCACTTATAAATTGGCTAAGAGTGAAAGAGAATAATGAAAACATATTGATTTATTTGTAACTTAGAGAACTGAAAGTCAGTTGTAAAAAGCTAAGCTTGGCCGCTCTTCATCGTGGAAAAAATAAAAATCAATAAAACTGAATGAAGCTTAAGTTATACAGCAATATGTTACAGTATACAATAATAAGTAACATTCACATAACTCTTTGTGTGGGTACTGAGGAGAATCTGCATTGATGAACAGCTGACTGAGCTTTGAGCTTCACCTAGATGTTGGGAATTGATTCCTTGAACAAAACAAACTGCTCCAAAGAGAACTAATAACTGATATGTTATTAAAAGAAGCCCCACCTTCAGCAAACCTGCAGAGGATCTAGAGAGGAGGGCAGGATGCATCTCACATAATGTGCCACCCACCCACAGGCATAAATCTTTCAGAGCTAGCATGTCCTGCACTTCCACCCCAGCTACACTACACTGCATCACTGCACAGCTACTGAGCATTTTTCTTAGCCCAATACTCCAAAGACATCAAGGATGCTTGACCTCTAAGCCATGCCAAGCCACTGACATCAGCTTTACTGCAGCACAGAGGGAGAGAAAAGACTGAAAGAGAGGAAGCCATGAGGAGGGGAAGAAGGAGAGAAGCCAGAGAAAGATTAAATGTTGGGGGGAAGTGAGATGGAGGGGCAGCAAGTGGGAGACTCAAAGAGTGAGGCAATGGAGGGAGTGGGTGGGGGTGCACTGCAGCAGTGCTGCAAGGGCTGGAGCTTATCTCTAATTGGCTGCCTTGCTATCAGGAAGCTTGGAGATGAGGACAAATTAGCTTTGTACAATGACCAAGCACAGGATGGGCCTGAATGCTTTATGAGAGGAGCCAAGAGGTTTTCCTGGAGACTGAAGTCTGTATGTGAGCAAAGGCACAAACTGCTAACTCGCGCCACCCCTTTGGCTGGAGCTGCTTTACTGTTAACTCCATCCCAGCCTTTACTGTGAGTGTCAGCCAGGCAGTGTAATGTATAATGAATTAGCAGCTTGTGTTACAGTGACAAACCCAGGGCCGAAAGATGGTCACTGCCAGTTTCAGTGTATTCCTGCCAATTGGAGTGAGAGGACGAAATGAGTCAGAGTAAACGTAAGCCTTTTGTTTCAGCCACTGAACTAAGCTATTACAGACTGAATCAAACACTGTGATTAATGGATTATTTTGACTAAGGGTTACACTTCAGTATGAAGTAACTATACTGCAATTATGCTAAACTCTTCTGTTCTCACAGTAGCACGGTCCAGGAAACACAAACAGAAGTACATGGCGATGATAAATACACCAACAGATCTTAGAGCAGTGCTGCAGCGTTTTAAACATAGTTTCCTACAATTTAATAGAAAACAGGCACTCCTGAACTGACAAGGCTGTGTTCAACATGTGGAAAATGTTTCATTTCAAACGTACATTATATGACACAGTAATAGATCAGACATTGCATACATTCTCACTGAACGTGTAATTGTCTTGAGTGAGTTTGAACCCCTTTGGATATGTTCTCAGCTCTGTGTTCACACTGATGAGATGGTACCCATGTGCTTGAGGTTTTTAAACCATCTTTGCTCATGAGAAAATGCACAAATGCACTGTTTTGCGTTGTCAGTGGCATGTAGTAGTGTATTCATTTCTTTGCAATAACGGTGTTATTTTAATTAGTGTTTCCAGTGGGGGTACAGGATATTGAACTTCTGCCCATATCCAATATGCCAATATTTAGTAAGTCATTATTGCTGATGTCAGTACTGATACTAATAGTTAAGATCAAGAACAGGCAATCTCTATTTTACAAAAATGGACCCCGTCCCTTACACTGTGACAGTTTGTGTTAGAAAAAGATGTAAAACAAGAGATACTAGAAAAAAACATTTAATTCTGTCATAAATGTTACTTATGATATTCAAATGTGCACATTCAATGATCGATGCAAGTGATATATATGGTTGATATATAGGCAGAAATTCTGATACCTCTATTTATCTTTTGTTGTGTTTTTTATCTGCTGATAAATATTGTGCATCCCTAGTCTACAGGCATTCTTTGCGTCTCTCAAATTATTTCTGAGGTGGTGTTTACACGACTCCATTTTCAGCCCAAAACGGAGAATTTTCATTGCGTTTTCGCCTCCCGTTTACATGAGAATGGTGTCTGGAGCGCCTGAATCCGCAGACTTTTGAAACCAGGGTCCAGAGCGGAGAGTTTTGAAAATGTATTGAGGCCCGCCTTCATGTAGATGGGATTCAGCGTTTCAGGGTGAAACGCTGACGTCACCGCATGCGTAGTACTCTTTCACATGAAGGCTGTGCGCGCATTCCAGGAACAACAACAGCTTCGGCTGTCTACCGAGTAACGTGTGCTGCTTGGTTTGTTATCCAGACAAAACTATCCAGACAGATTTTTTGTCCAGACAGATTTGTTGTCCAGACAAGAAACTCCTGTGTCTCTGTGCGGCCACTTGCCAGTGTTGTTTGTGAAAAGTTTTTCTTCTTTTTATGTGTGTTGTAACAGTGCTGTGTCTCTGCAAACCTACATCGCCATCTACTGGACTGGCATGCACACTACAGCGTTTTCAGTTGTTCTGGCTTCTCCATGTGAACGCGGATTGCTTTTGAAAATGCAAAGGAAAAACCTTTACGTTTCTGGTGAAAACGTCCCCATGGGAGACAGGGCCTCAACCAGAGACATATCTGATAAGCTACTGTTGGTACTGTAACGGAAAAATTAAAAGAGGCATCAACATCTTTTGTAACTATGGCAACTACAGACTCAGGCGTTAACATGGTCACTATTTAAACTGTCAGACTAGGTCATATCCAAAACATTGTCAAGAGTTTGCATCATCTGGGTGTTACATGAAGCAGCAGTGACCTCAAAGTCTATTCAGGGGTCTCTGTTCACAGGCATATAGGGGAAGGGGCAACTGTACATGCATGTGTAAGTTTGTAAAAAGTCCAGTGAACTGGACTGTTATGAAAGCTAAGCAGTTTATGCAATGCTAAGCTAATTGATCACTTTCTTTGGCATCATATTTTGCACCAATCTACATCTTACTCTGAGCTAGACAGGAAGCAGGCACACTTTCCAAAATGTTTAACTATTAAATTAATATTCACTTGTGGTCATCTCTGCTTTATCTCGGGTCCATTTTAGTCCTGAAAATTAAAGTCGGACACAGTTTTCACCAAATGTAACAAAATCTCCATCAGTGCACAACCCAGCAAAAGACCCACATCTTCTCCAACGACCTCCACCTTACCTTCCAGGCAGCATATCCTCCACAGTCCAGAGTGTGTGAGAGCCCCAGGATCCTTCTTGTCCTTGTTATGGGGATCATCCTGGGTGACGTTGGCTGTGCTGTTGCAGATGAGGGCACGGGAGTACAGCCAGTAGTCCGTCCCTATTGCCACCGTCATCAGGCCGAAGGCAGCGAATGCCCCCACGGTGGTGAGGAGGATCTGGATCCCCTTCTCACACACCATGCCTTTGGGGGAAAAGATTGGGGGACATGCACGGTAGGAGGAAGAGGAAATGGACAAAGTTAAACCAGCACCTATTTCTAAGTTCAAGAGCAAATAAGACTGGATAAGTCATCAGAAATGTGTCCATAATCATTCACAAAGTACAGTTTATTGAAAATGACGGAGGAGAGTCATGTGAGATGATAAGGGGCAAGAGGAGGTACAGCAGAGAGGGAGGATAACACAGATGTGGGAGGTGTATAAGTGGCTGTGTGATGTGTCCTTGGAGGAGAGTTGGATGACTCTGCTGACTCCGCTTAACAAGCCTGAATTGATGTGAAACACAATAGATCACACCCTCGCAATCTCAATGTACTCCATATTCATGACCCTGACACCATTTCCCCTTCAGAATGAGCAGGGCTGGAGATGAATACACAAACACACAGGCACACATATATAGAGGATTTAACATGACATCACCTTGAGCCTGTTACACTCAGTTTGAGAATACTGTGTTCTTACAGTACCTGCATCAAAAATACATGCACTGTTTCCTAGCTGTAAATATGCTACTTGCAAATTTGGCACACTTGAGTTTAATATGATACAGTAACATGTAGGACTTGAAAAAGTTTGCTGTTTCATCAAAAATCCGATGTTCCTTGTTAGTACAAAACAGTTTCCATAACAAGTTTCAATGCTGTGTCCCCATGGATTTATTTTTGCAGTAACTACTTTTTTATAGTGAAAAAGTAACATACATTCAAGGTAACTTATTTTTTGATGACACGATACGTTGTGTTGCTAGTAAAGATGACTATTCAGATACTAGCATTGTTTTGATAATTTTACTATATTAACACTAGTTTGCACAAAAAGAGTAAACCATTAGATGTCCTGCTGTTAACTGAAGTAATAACAAATTTCTATTTTAAGAAAGAGACAAGTAAACTGTCAGTATGTTATAGAACTTGAGTGGGAAGCATATGATGGGAGAAAGGCTTTGATATGCAGATTTAGAGATGGATGAGTGACAATAGGAATTGAAAGTTTGGGTTTGTGCTGTAACAGTGGGTTTAGGACGTGTTCATTGCAATGTCTCATAACTGGCAGGGCTGGGCTGGGCATGCAGGGACACAGGGGTAAGATGGTAAAGGATGCAGTTAAAGGAAAATTCCAACATTTTTGTTGTTTTCGTGTCTTGCCTCACTCCCGAGTCCATGACAAGCAGGTAGACACCATTCTTTCGTCTGTGCATCCAGTAACAAGGAAGAGACTGCTCAAGTTTGCCCACTGCTAGTTAGCTTAGCTCAAACGCTGGGAGTCAACCAGTAGTGCTAGCCTGCCTCTGCCTACAGTCATCAGATAAACTCTTCAGCAACTCTAAACGGTCCTGTGTGCTTATTGTGACTCGTTTTTTACCCCTTTAGTTACGTTATCTTCTACTATCATCGTATTGTCTGCTTCTACTCCAAAATAGAGGCTTTGTTTTGTTGACCTACTTCTGTGGTGGTTTTTGTGAGAGATGTGACGTTCATGCAAGTTTACGTGAAATAATGTTTGCTATTATTACAATAAACTCTGACTATTGCACTGTGTTTAATACTCAAACTCATGGTCCAGCAACATAAAATAAGAAAGAAAATTCTGTCTTTAGAAAGAAAATGTAGAGTCAGATAGGCATAAAACAAGTGAAACATCGTTTGAGTCAACAATAATGATGGATCTGTTGTTTTTCTTTTTTAAAAATTAATTTAAAATTACACGCGCATTGTATGCAACAATTATTTATAATAGTAACAGTAAAAGAAATTGTCATCTGACTTTGGAAGAGTTACAAACAGCATTGTAACAACCTGTTGACAGTGAGCTCTGTAGTTTACCTAATAAAAATGTGCCCATTTTAAAGGTCTGGGTTTTCAAATTGGAATGGGTTGTCTCTGTTAAACAACAGGTTTTAAAAACTACACTAATCTACTTTTGATTTGTACCACAGATATCTAATAACCACTGATATCTCAGGGTAAAAGTATTAGCTGAAATTGTCATAATTGCCAGTGTAAAATCAACTTTCTAAGCTAAAATGTGCCTAGACTAATACCATTCTGATAATTTCATGCACCCGTGAATAAAATTTGAATTTTGGACTCATATTTTATATTTGAATAGGCCGATTTAGTCTAACATTCTGCATACAAGCAATAACTGTCTGATCTCTAGTTTTTCAAGCCTTCATATGAATACGGCATGTAAAAAAAAAAAGTTGAAAGTGCGGTTCGTGTTTTTTATGTGCATTGGCTTTTGACGAATAGCCTGTGTGAAGAGCAAAACAGGCAAAAAAATGCTGAACTGAACAATCTTAAAACTCAGCCATAATAACATAACATGTTTATTGCTGTTTAAATAATCCAGATGAACTGGCATCTATATACACACGCAAGTAGATTTTCCAGTGTAGCCAATGTCCCTACACTGTGACCAAAATTTAAGAAATTAGGTAGTCTGATTGACGGTTATGAATAATGAGCTCATGTTCTTCCTGGCTTGGAAGACTTTAATCACTTATCCAATTAATGTGTTGCATTGGAAGACCAGTAAAATTCTGTCACTCAGGCTCCAGATTATTAGGAGGGTAGTGTGTGTGTACTTCTGCATACACAGATGCACATTTGCTCCAACACAAGCTATATTCTATGGTACAAAAAGATTGAACTCTTACCTGACGGCGAGTTTCTATCCTTCGACTCAATTTTGAAATCTTTCTTTTCCTCGTCAGTGAAGAACTAGCTGTCCCCTCAATCCGGACAGCATCCATCGACTGTGTTCACCTGCTCCCCTCTCCCTCCTGCACTCGTTTCTCTCACTTTTGCCTCTTTCTCGCTCTCTCTGTGTTTCTCACTGAAAGGCTGTTGGTGGAGAAGGTCAGGGTTTGGACGGTTGTCCCTTCCTCTGCTGGCCCGCTGCTAGCAGGAAACTGGTGCCATGGTCACTGCTCTGCTGCTGCAATAAGGTAAAAGACAGAGGGGTGTTGAGTCTTTATTCCATGACATAGACATCAAAGAACACCAAAATGAAGATAAAAAGAAAAAGCAAATAAAAGATGCAAAAGCCGAGGAATTCAAGCTTCTCCAGTAGCTGCTTGTGCTTGTGCTTGTGCTTGAACCCTGGGTTAGAAAAAGTTACATTACTGTTGTAGAATATAATTTTTTGGGGGAAATTCCATAAAGATCAAATAAAGTTTTGCACAGTGGCCCATTATTAGACAGTCTTATCCACTATTTGCCACACATCTGCTCAAAGTACATACAAGAGAGAGAGGGAATGATTCATACTTCCACAACGGGTGCGTCATGTATGAAGGAAACGGTACCGTTCGAACTCGTACTGTATCATTTGATAGTACTGTAAACTTTGTAAAGTTGTGCAGGATTTCCCTACTTTGAAGCAGACAAAAAAAAAGTGGTATAGAGGATTAACCTTGCTGATCGAATTCATAAAAAATAGAGACAGCTATCAAAGTGACCCCAAAGACAGAAAATATTTTGTCAACATAATCCCTTCACCCTGGATACTGTTATTTGCTGTCATCTTCACTTGAGTTGCATGTTGGGTAGATTGCCTTCAGTTTTGCTACAGGCATTAACATTCATCTCAAGATGTATCTGAACTACTTTGGGGATGTCCTGAAGCACCACAATCATGACCCTGTCGAGCTAATGATCTTTGATTTACAAATTGGCTCTGTGCACATGATTGGCAACAAACTTCTGATTGTGCCGAGGTCATAGGGTGTAAAACTATTGAACAAAGCCAGAGAGACATCAATCATCAGGTTTATTGAAGGAGGCTTTTGAGTCAAATCTGTGCCAGTCACCATATTGAAACCGGCTATAAAACTAACTTGTTTCAGACTAACTAGAAGTGCTCAGACAGCACAAACTTCTGCCCAGGCATTTATCAGCTGAGTTATCCGAAAAAAACATAAAAAACTTCCCCATCTTACAATGTTAGGGAATCCTTCAAAAAAGAAATCCTGGATCAAATCCAGCCTCAGATCACCACCGAAGTCTTATCACTTCTTTCTTGTGCCATGACTAACTTTTCCAGCCTCAGATCACCAAAAAATGTTTTGAGCCCTTTTGAGTTATTTTGCACTCAGACAGACAGACAAACACTGGCAAAACCACAACATAGCAGAGGTAAAAACAAAGAGACTGAGCTGAAGGGAGACTTAAGACCAAAAAGTGTGATATTGTTCATGAAAGACAGAAGATCTCATAAAAACTGACAGAAGGATATTCAGTCAGGGTTTCCACATGTGGTTTACTTTTGAACCACATTCGAGTTGAAAGAATAGGATAATTTTATATCAGTTTTTATTCTGCACTCTTGTCTACCATGATCTAAAACACACAAACAAAGAACAAGCAAATGATCTTTCAATGTGTTTTTTCTTTATTTAAATGTTGTCAGATGATAGATTATCCTTTAGTGCCCTGACCATCGACATGCTCACTTGGCTGTCTTGATCTGCTCTGTAACAAAAACGATTAATCACAAGAGGAATATGAAGGATATCCTGACAAGAAGGTAAAATTATGTTTATGTTCCCTGCTATGCTAATGAGTCACCACATAATGTAAAGCATGTGGTTGCTGGCACATCCCCATCTGCTGAGTTTCCATTGCTGCAGCAGGTATTTTGAGGTAGTCATTCCGATCTAGAGATGTAAATACCTAACGTGTGATATTTATGAGGATGCAATCTGGTCGAGAGTAGTGAAATAGTTGTATTGACACCACACAGTTAAGGATATTTTTTTGACAAATAATCAGACATAGTAGTCACAACACATGTCTTAGCTTTGTGTCGTATGTTGTTTTTTTGGTACTACCTTGTACAACTGTAAGTTTGTCAAACAGTTTGCAAATGTATCAATATTTGAGCATCTCAAGTCATAGATTAGCATTCAACCTCTAGCTGCATACCTTACTGGAGCTAACTTATTGTTGATCAGAAGTAAAAAAAAAAAAAAAGTTTAATCCAGTTTATATTATTAAAGTGGTGCAGGGAGTTCTAGTGACTATAAGCTTATGGGATTTTTCACTGTATTCTTACATCATTGCTAATAATACAGTCTGTGGTGAATAGTAATTTACTTACATGTTTGTTAATCATGATAATCTTCACAAATGAACCTTACAGTCACGTTTTTTTCTCATGAGCAGGTTAAGGGTTGAGGTTAGAGAATAAGAAGCCAATACCAAGGTATTATGGAACTGCAACATTGTGGTTCAACTTTAATGCAACTACACTTTTAATGTATGAGACCACTTTGTAACCTTGTGTTGAAAATTTGCTCTCCGTCAAATGACCTGATCAAGTTATTAAGTATTGCTGTGGCTATGGAGTATGTATCATTGTTTATTAAAAAAAGATTAGTAATGATTGCATTGAAGTCTACTACCATTTTTGTTGTTTAAATTAGGAGTTTGCTAACAACCATCCTTTCAATTAAAAAAACTCTTAAAAAATAAAAAGCTGGGCAACATCAAATGCATTTTATGTTGCAAAATGAGACATTTAACTCTTGTTCACATGTGTTCACCACAGACCTTATTTCAGGTATTAATCGTGATGTTTATTGTAAAATTCTATAGCCTTTCAGCCCTGGAAACTGGAGGTGCTAAATTGCTAACTCACCTCTGCATTTTTGGTCTCATTCCTGCACCAATCTGTTGTATTTTTTTGTTTATCAACTACCACATAATCTTCTCTTTCTAGCACTGTAGATCAATATTGAATCAGTGTAAACAAAAATGAGAGTAACCACAAACGTGGCGGTATTTGCGGACTAAAGACAGACTGACGCCAGAGCGCGTTGTGCTGCATCTAGCCTGAATAAGAGGAGCAAGAGGGGGGAGAGGCAGAGAGGACCAACCCGACATTGTTACCATAGCAACATTGAATTCCAAAGTCTGGATCAGCATAGAGCGAGAAGGGGAGGAGAAGAGAGGAGAGGGGCAGGCAAGAGATAGAGGGAGAAAGAGGCAGAGAGAGCAAAGCAGGGGGAGAAAGAGAAAAGAGAAGATGTGAGAGAAATGAGGGGGAATATTTCAAATCATGAACATGAGCCTTGACTTTGAAACCCAGACAGACAGGCAGACCAGTGCTGTATTGGGCTATCAATAGATTGGTGTGTGTGACTGCGGTGACACAGATGCTCCCAGACAAACACACACACACACAAACACACACATGAATTAAAACAGCAGTGATGGCAGAGAGGATGAGAAGTAACCTCTCTTTTGGTGCCTTTTCTTGATAAATTACGGAGAAACACAAAAATATGACAAAGCAGCCCACATTATTCAACAAACATTATTAAGCAGACATAATGCAGTGCAGTCAAGGCTGTTAATATTTGATGATGCAATATGGCACCGTGATCAAAATAGGTTACATCCTGTTTGCATTGTGAGACCCAAAACAGAGCTGCCTCGAAGACAGAAGGAGGGATGGAGGGAGCGACGGTGTGTTGTGGTTCTGTGTTTTAATATGTGTGAGTGCAGATTTCAAGTGCATCTGAGGATGGGTCGAGTCCGATCTTATTGAATCCGGCTAATGTTCCCCTTAGCTCCTCTCAGTTAGACAGTCAGCCTGGAATCTTTGCCTTCATGCTCCTTATTATGTAAACTGTCACCGACACTGCAGCAGCGTGGCTTATTTACACACTAAGGGTTCATATGTGCAGGAAAATTGTGTAAATGTGATCATGCCTGTTTATGTGTGTGTGTGTAGTGTGACCTTCCAACCATATCAACATACTGCCTTTCCCTGAGGAAAATCGTGTCCAGGAGGGATTATACTATCTCTAAGGCCTAAAACTGCAGTAACGATTGTGGGTTTGTGTGCATATTGTGTGTGGTCTTTGACTCCAATATTTAATGAATGACCTTAACAATAACCTACTCAGTTATTCCCTCTAGCCAAGAGTCCCCTGTGTGGGGGATCATAATTGTCATTTAATTATCTGTAATTTCTATTTCCACCAATAATTAAGAAAGGCGGGAATGACAGGAGAGAGTGCAGGAGAGCGTGAAGGAACGAGAGGGCAAGAAGAAAAGAAAAAGTTTAACTAAACAGAGCACAGAAAAGATTTATCAAAGGGGAAGAGGGGTCTGAAAGGGATGAAATTTTCATTTGTCCTGCTAAATAGGATCTATTGTATTTTCACTATCTACATATTTACTCTAGTTCAGCTGCTCTTAACAAAAAATTAATGTTAAAAATAAACTAGTGAACTTTTTGGCTTAAAACTCACTCATTGTTAAATTTGGGGATCACTACATCACTTTTCACACATACAACCCTGATATTATCACGACAATGTCTGGATAGCCTACCCGGGGAATACCCCGTCATGGTTGTTCCTCCCAGCAGGCAAGTATGCCTTCTCTGTAAAAATGAAAAAGCTACTAAAACTCAGAATTTCACGGTAACCATCTGCACTAGATTTTTGAGTTTTGGGTCCAACTCATGATTCTAAGTTGTGATAAAAACTACTTAAATTAAGACAACAAATTATTTTGTGTTGCAGTTCCTTATAATTCAAAATATAATCTGCTTCTGTGGGAATCACACTCGGGCTGGTCAAAGCATATAAGGGACACATCTGGTTGCTTACCACTGCACTAATCCAGCACCCTGGAGACCCTGTCCTTAATGGAAAGTGTGCCCACAGAACTTGGTCTGAGCACACGTGACCATGCCTGACCATGCCTGACCTTAGTTTTGCCAACTTAAGAAATTAGACAAACTTTACATAAAAAAACATAAAGATATTTGAGATAAACACTTAAATTTTTAAAGACAACAACAACAAAAAACCCAATTTGTTTTGTTTTGTTGTGCAATTCTAAGTTTTCATTATTACAGTGTGCTGGGCGCGGGAGAAGTGGAGGAGGAGGGGGGATCCCCGGTAGACAGGACACAACATCAAAAATTTGCGGCAGGAGTCAGTTTTCATAATTTAACAGACAAAGCAGCAAAACTTTATGCTATAATCACAATTTATATCCTGACTTTATTGATACATGTCAAGAAGTAGATCAACAGCACTAACAAAAGAGTTGAGAGGATCATAGCACACGGAAGTCAATATGAAGCGGTGTCACTGCTTGCACAATGATTACACCAAAGAAATAAAGCTGCAGTGTTTCAGCTCCATATTCAAGAGCAGAACGAGAAGTTTCTTTGGATGTGCAAGAGACTCGGTGGTGATTGTGTTTGAGCAGATGCACTACAGAACTTTGATGATGTGCAGTGGAAACAACACTTTCAAATGTCCATGTCTATTTGAGTTATGAGATACTCCTATCACAATGGTTGTCCAGGCTCCCTTTTCTGGCGCTGGCTGCACAACATTATAAACTCTCCCCACTCACCCTGAGTGAATTTCCCTGATTATTTGCTGCTTCATTCACACTCTGGCTCACCCAGACATTGCACAAAAAAGAGGGGCGTGGGTAAATGACACGGGTAAAGCATGGGTGAAAGACTTCACTGCTTACCACAGTAAGCATGTGTGAACACAAAGTTTCAGTTTTTTTCTGCAAGTGTAAATGCAGTGTAACATTCAGCAGTTTAAACTTTTTGTTCCTATATCAAACCCATGAACTGCTCCATCTCTCTTTCGCACTTTCTATAAAAGCCCAAGCCATAATATTTATATCCATGTGATGTTTCACTTTCACTTCGGAAGGAAAGTTAGGGGGTTGTGAGGGTTTAAATCTCATTTTTTTTCTGTCTCTGCATATAGTATCAGAGGTGTGATAATTGTAAGAGGGGAGCACACAGACACAGTGGGGGAAAATAGCGCTGTGTATGCAAACCATGAGTATGTCACGCTGCCTCATGTTTCTAAGGCTGGGAATTTACACAAATATCCTTGTGGAGTTTATGTCCGAGGGATTGTTTAGGATTTTTGAAGTAGGGGTTATATAAGGTATGTGTCATTAGCCAGAACATAACAGTGACTGAGATCAGTTCTGCATCTGTACAGAAAGAGCTGGCACAGAAGCTGCATATGGGCCACCATTCCCACACAACTCAGAGAGTCAAAAGTGAAAACAGGTCACAAAAACAGTGTAGGGTGATTGCATGCTGTATGAGTACATTTACATCTGCTTACTTTTTCACTGGCAAGTAGAGTTGCAGCTAATGACTATCTCTATCGTCAACTAATCATCGACTATTAGATCGATTCATCAACTAGTCAGATTGTGTTTTGCACAGTTATTAAATGGATCTTGTTATTGCTTAGCCACTCTGTCACTGTGGCTAGTGTTCAGGGTAATGTCACAAACCTTACGCAACCTCCCTGTGAAAATATTGAACTATCCCTTTAATGTCAGGAGGTGTAATGATGATGGAGCATTGCCACAGCATTTTGCCTAAATGTACGGTGGAAAGGGCTAACATTTCAGGGTAATCTCCCCAAGAAATTCTCTGACTTGGTTGTTCAAACTTGTCCCTCACAACAGGAAGTTTTCCTGCATTTTAACTTGCAGTCAGTGGAAAGATATGAAGGAGTAATATCCTGAGGGTCTAAGCAGGAAAATGTCAGGGTAAAGTCTGCATGAAAGAATTCAGCTGCTTATGTTTACACAGCCAGCTCACCAAAGCAAATTCAAATTATTCTCTGATATTTTATGAATGGGGCTTTGAGTTTCTACTACCCTTTTCACATGTACAGCCCTTTGAATATTTCTGGGTACATCACTCAGAACGTTTCGTGGCTTGCTTGTTCATATTTGTTCCTCACAGCAGGATGTTTTCTTGTAGTTTGGTCAGTCAATGGAGGTTTGGGGGATGGAAAGTACTGGGGGCAACAGGAAAATATTATTATCAGTATTAAAAGCTGATATATACTTCCGTGTTTAAGCTTTGTCCTTATTTTTGCTCTAGGGCTGCGTATCCCTGAACCAATGTGGAGGGCTAGGCTTAAATTGTGATGTGCATGTTTTCCAAAATGGGCGGCACGGTGGCGCAGCAGGTAGTGCACGTGCCTCACAGCAAGAAGGTCGCCGGTTCGATTCCTGGGTTGGGCTTTCTGTGTGAAGTTTGCATGTTCTTCCCATGCATGCGTGGGTTCTCCGGCTTCCTCCCACAGACTAAAAACATGCTCATTAGGTTAATTGGTCACTCTAAATTGCCCTTAGATATGGGTGTGAGAGTGAATGGTTGTCTGTCTCTATATGTTGCCCTGCAATCGACTGGCGACCGGTTCAGGGTGTACCCCGCCTCTCGCCCAATGACAGCTGGGATAGGCTCCAGCCCCCCCCGCAACCCGAAAGGGATAGTCGGTATAGAAAATGAATGAATGAATGTTTTCCAAAATGTGACTATATGCCAAATCCACATGGACCACAAGCCCTGTGATTGGTCTACTGCACAGCACTGGGTGACTGCCAGTCTCTGTGTACGTCTCAGGAATGTTTTTTTTTGTACTGTTATGAGATAGAATGACTGCATAAGACAACCCAACACGTTAAATTAAGATGTATAAAAGGGGAAGGTAAACATAAGTTAGCTTCTTCCTTCTCCTTTTTTTGAACATTTAGAGACCTTTAATTTATTTATTTTCTGTGAGAAATGTCATGTGAAAAACGCTTCCTTGTTGATTCTCATGTTCAAAAATTTCATTTCATTTCATTTCATTTCAAATTCACTGGCTAGCAGTAACATTTGACTCCTCTGATGTCTCCTCCCTTTTCTCTTTTGCTAGAATTGCATCATAGTCATTATGTTTAGCTCTGACTCTGTCATTATTAATCTTTTTTCTGACATCATGAGTTCTTGTACACAAACATGCAGAGAATGAATCAGTAACGGAAGACAAACTTCCTTGCTTCCTCCATTTTGATGTAGTATCGCAGAGGAACTAGGGCACACCAGTGCACAAGTAAAAATGCTCAAGAGCTGATGCTCAAGGTACAGTGTAGATTTGATGCAAAAGTATAAGTCAACCTTAGGTTTTGGTGAAAAACCCTGCTGTTTGTTTTTGCACATGCTGCTTAAGTAGATAAACTGAGGAGATTTTCATTTTTTTGTTACATAAATGTGGTTTTTCTTGGAATTGTGACTATAAGCTGTGTTTAATTGAGGATTTTGCAATGCTCTCCACCCACTGTTACCGTTACATTCAATTTTACAGGATTTATGATATAATTTTGTTACAACTTTTCGCATTGTTTGACTTAATGTAAATACATTAGAATGATGGAGAGCTGAATATTAGGAACATGTGACATTGCAACATTTTTCCTGTAGCCAAGAAAACATCTTGTCACAGATTTAGCCGTTTAACACAGATTGTACAGCTTTGCTTATAAATGGAGTTTTAAGACACCCCCTTGGTTAACCAGGCAGCGTGCACTGTATTTCCACTTCAGTTTACCCTACACCCAAATATTCAGGCTAGAAATGTGAAGACTGAGGTGGTGAAGGCAAAGTTACCCAGCAGCAAAAGATGAACATCAATGAATCAGGAAGAAGGCAGTCATGTTAAAACAGGCTGCGGCTGGTTGAGCATGGAAGACAATTACTAAATCTGCTGTCAGTAAGCTGGATGCAGAAAAGTCTGTCACTTTTTTAACCTTTTTGATTTAACACTTAGCTTTAATTCTGTCATATACTTAGATATTGGAATAAAATACTAAGTTATTCCCAAAAAAAGGCAGTGATATTTAAAGGGCTGAAATATGAATCCTTTAAGTCTTACTACCTAAGTTGGATTATTCTGAAATGCGAGTCAGCTTTGATTAGGCATGGGAATTAATCAGATCTTATTGATACCGATGCCATTAGCAGTTCTGCTTATTAAGCTGATTCTTGAACGATTCCCTTAGATATTCAAACTAATTTTCTGTGTTGGCAAACATTGGCCTACATAGATTTTTAGTGGCAACTGTGTCAAACACATAACACTCTAGATATTAGTGCCATGCTGTATTGATAAATGCTACTGTAATTTGCTGATTTTCCAGTTACTGAACGTTGTGTAGTAAGCATCTTTTTGTCGTAAATTAAGCCACAACCTTGACCACTTCTGCCTTGCCTTGGTTTTGAACTTCTTTGTTATAACTTCTGTTGACTGTTTTGACTGTCTGATGAGAGCGTGACATCTTTAATGTGCAAGGCATGCAGAACAAAGTGGAAGGAATTGATAAGCCAATTGTTAAGCATAAAGACTAATGATACTAATGATGTTGATTCCTTGAGGGAGTTGTTTTAGATTCTCAGCTTTCATGTGTACATGTTGTGAAAAATAATTTTCAATATTGTGATGATAATATGGTGATAAATAATCAACACATCTCATGAGTCTCATGGACTCATCGTACGTTGTTCCTCGACCTCGCTCTGTCTTTGAAAAAGAGCTTTCAGTGTTTTTGCTCCATCATCTTGGTCGGACTTACAGAGTCACCTTAAACTAGAGCGTTGTGTTAATTTAGAGTCTTTAAAGACAGAATCAAGGATCATCTGACCAGTGTATGCACCTGTGTTATGCCTGAATGCTGACTTAACTTGATGTTTGATGAACTCGTCCTGTGTTATCATCTTATGTTTTTTCATGTGAAACTTTTGAACTGCTGTCCTGTAGGACTTCCTTGCAAAAGAGATCATTTTATCTCAATGGGAACATCCCTGGTAAAATAATGGTTAAATAAAAACAAAAAATAAAAATAATCTGCTGGAGCTTTAATTTAGCTTACTGCAAAATATTTATAATGAGTACAAAATAAGTCAATCATTTTTGTTCCACTAAATTTGCATTAGTTAATCTAAGGGTAGCTGAGTGTTGGCTTGAGTTTTATCTGACTGCATAAAATGGTGTAAGAGAATCTGAATATAAAGTAATTTTTCTTGTTTATTTACAAAAGATGGGATCTTTATGATGTGTTTATTGTGAAGCTTATATTGTGATACCAAAACATTTTTTTATTTATCATGCTGCCCTGGATTTCAGGTAGTTTATGTGTTGTTTGTCCTACTGACTTATTTTAACAAGAGGAACAAAAGAAGATAAAACTTTCCTCTCAGGTCCAGCGCCAGCATTACAGTTTTGGATGACCCTGTCAGCATCATCAGTTGTAACCCATTTCTCCTTCCTAGAAGGCTATTCTTGACTTTCTAAAACAATTTGCTAAGATGTTTCTCTGAAAGATTTAGTCTACTATACATTTAGAGACAGCCTTTTGTTTACTAAAGTGTCTTACATTAGGCCTATTTATCAATTTATGCAAGCTGTATAAAGCTATTATTGTAAAACACAAAAATCCTCTGTTTTTTTTCTGTGGAAGGACAAGATCCGTGCATCCATCCTCTTTGTCATGATATAGAGGAGTTATAATTAATTATGATAGCTGAGAAGAAAAAGAGTGATAGAGAGCATCAATGCATGAGCTACATTGGTTTTAATTTGAAGGATAAAGCAGTTCACTGTGTTATTTGTGACTTTATGTCAACAGTAACTGTTTAAGTGCTTTCAAGACAATTTAAAGGCAATCAAATCAGACTGAAGCATTCAGCACTTCCTTCTGTCTGCTTTTTTGAGTTGTTACTCTAAATCAATAAATAAAACTAGACTCTCAGCAGAGGCAGGGTCAGTCACTGCAGATGGTGGAATAAGGGAATGTAAATCCTCAAGAAAATGTGTTGTTTCTGTCTTTTCTTTCACCTTGTTATTCATGTACAGCACTTTGTTTATGACTCCCTCCATATCACAGCAGAGTGACATGGTGTCACGCTCACTCTCCTGCTCCTACACTTTTTAAGCTCAAACCCACTTAATTTGATTGGTAACATAACAGCAGTTTCGTGCTCCAATGTAATCGATCGGGAAAAGCGATTTTAGGTGTTGAATAGCATTAGACATCTATCCATCTATCCAGCCAATCTCAGGGCTAATGCATCTGTTTTAATGGTTGATATTAAGGATGCAAAAACAACAGGTTTTTCAGCCTCTTTTTTTTGTAGACTGTGAGGGTTTGACAAAAACCTCAGCTGTCACAGCAGCTTTTGTCTAAGCTGGCTGTGGGGGCGCCTGCAGAATACAGCCATCACATTTCTACAGTCAATAAAGTGAACACCCAGTGAAAACAACTTTTATGTTACCAATCACAGACTTGAATGAATGGGCATTTTTATCTTGTGGCAATCTCAAATAAAATGAATCAGTCTGAATAATGTCTGAGACACAAATGCGTCTATCAAAGAGCCGAGTTTCTTTCCTTTTTTAATTTAATTTAACAAATATCAACAAGGACCTTTAATTGAAGCCAAGACTTTTTCCAGGACATCATTTGTGCTTTCCAAAATAAAATCTGAATACTGGTGCATGTTCAATTCTTGCTCTGGAACCACAAATCTGATTCACTTTGTATAAAACCTTGTAGGAGCTACATAAAATCTTATATGCTGTGGATGTCAGTTTTCATCACATCACTGGCATGGAGGTGTTGAGTTAGAAAGTAAAACCGTTACAACCTTCCTCACCTCTACATGAGGCCATCAGCTTGAGAATGCATCAGCATCTCCCACTACACTGCAGTCAGGTTGTCTTGTGGGTAATGTAGGCAGCATGTTTTGACAAGGATGAATCATGTGTGAAATAGAGAGGACAATATCTTTTGTTCTGCTGCATTGATTTTGATTATTTCTTTAGCTGTCAGGCCTGGGTCTGATGGTGTTAAGTGAGAGTGATGAGATCTTTGGCTTGCTGTAAAACCACTCTATGAGGGCGTTGCTTTTATTTGAAGTAATAGATTCATGCCCACCCTGTTTAACATTGCACAGTCACAAATGATGACAAATAAGAGGGGGTAGGTGATGAAGATATTGTGATTAAGTCACGGCTTCATTAAAATAGATAGGTAGTTGTGTTGGATCTGGGCAGAATATTGAGTTTTAAGATATATACTGACATATTTTCATTTTATTTGATTTAGCTGCAGGTTATGTTAATATAATTAGTCTAAAAACAAAGTGTAGATTGTGGACTTTCTACTCTGCAAAATATTTTTTACAGTAAGATCAACCAATCGTTATGCTAACTGACCATGACACACAAGGCAGGACAACCTGTGACACTGTAACTCAAAATGTTGCACATAAAATTTGCTTTTAATTGGGGAACTGTCTTACATGAAGAGCATTTTTCTTATTCGTCAAAACAGAATAATGTTGAAACCTCTATGAATCAATAAGAATAGAAACAGAGGTCCTCGAAACTCAGTTTGTGGAAATGTTGTGTTTTATCATTCAACATTGCAGGCAAACTGCACAGAAACTCCTGCCCCACTCACTTTTTGAGATGTTTCCAACAAATCTGTGGCAATTAAGACGTGTCTATCTCATCTGGTCATCATGTGACTGAATATCATTAAGTAACAGAAATTTTAACATTTAAAATCACGTTATCAGGAGCATAGAAAACTGTGAAACCCTTGACATTAAGATACACTATTTTGCCAAAAGTATTCACTCACCCATCCAAATAATCAGAATCAGGTGTTCCAATCACTTCCATGGCCACAGGTGTATGAAATCAAGCACCTCGGCATGCAGACTGCTTTTACAAACATTTGTGAAAGAATGGGTCGCTCTCAGGAGCTCAGTGAATTCCAGCGTGGAACTGTGATAGGATGCCACCTGTGCAACAAATCCAGTCGTGAAATTTCCTTGCTCCTAAATATTCCACAGTCATCTGTCAGCTGTATTATAAGGACGTGGAAGTGTTTGGGAATGACAGCAACTCAGCCACGAAGTGGTAGGCCACGTAAACTGACGGAGCGGGGTCAGCAGATGCTGAGGCGCATAGTGCGAAGAGGTCGCCAACTTTCTGCAGAGTCAATAACTACAGACCTCCAAACTTCATGTGGCCTTCAGATTAGCTCAAGAACAGTGCGCAGAGAGCTTCATGGAATGGGTTTCCATGGCCAAGCAGCTGCATCTAAGCCATACATCACCAAGTGCAATGCAAAGCGTCGGATGCAGTGGTGTAAAGCACGCCACCACTGGACTCTAGAGCAGTGGAGACGTGTTCTCTGGAGTGACGAATCGCGCTTCTCCATCTGGCAATCGGATGGATGAGTCTGGGTTTGGCGGTTGCCAGGAGAACGATACTTGTCAGACTGCATTCTGCCCCAAGTGTAAAGTTTGGTGGAGGGGGAATTATGGTGTGGGGTTGTTTTTCAGGAGCTGGGCTTGGCCCCTTAGTTCCAGTCAAAGGAACTCTGAATGCTTCAGCATACCAAGACATTTTGGACAATTCCATGCTCCCAACTTTGTGGGAACAGTTTGGAGCTGGCCCCTTCCTCTTCCAACATGACTGTGCACCAGTGCACAAAGCAAGGTCCATAAAGAAATGGATGACAGAGTCTGGTGTGAATGAACTTGACTGGCCTGCACAGAGTCCTGACCTCAACCCGACTGAACACCTTTGGGATCAATTAGAGCGGAGACTGAGAGCCAGGCCTTCTCGTCCAACATCAGTGTGTGACCTCACAAATACGCTTCTGGAAGAATGGTCAAAAATTCCCATAAACACACTCCTAAACCTTGTGGACAGCCTTCCCAGAAGAGTTGAAGCTGTTATAGCTGCAAAGGGTGGACCGACGTCATATTGAACCCTATGGATTAGAAATGGGATGTCACTTCAGTTCATATGCGAGTCACGGCAGGTGAGCGAATACTTTTGGCAATATAGTGTATGTTGCTAATGGGGCTGGGAGATATTACCTAGTCTCAGTATCATGATTAATTGAAGCTCTTACCTCGATTACAATTTATGAATGATTATTTTATGCTATGCTGGAACAAATTGGTGGTTTTACTGACGGTCGTCAAAACGGTCTTCCTGCGGTATTTACGCTTAACTTCTTACTGCTTGATGTCCTCTGCACAGTATCCAAAATGTGCCCAAACAACGGAGACAGCATTTTTCTTGGCTACAAGATCCTCTGATAGATTGGCGCTTGTCTCCTCCATGTTGGCAGCGCGTCCTTCGCTCTTGGCGAAAGTGAACACAGACTGTATGGAGGGAGCACGGTCACATGACTTACACAGGGAAAATAATCAAAATAATCGAGTTAAATTACTTCAATTAGAAGGTTTAAATGTTGGTTTTGATTATTTTTCGATTAATTGCCCAGCCCTAGTTGCTAATATTTTTGTTGATTTTGATTGTGAGTAGGAGTTTTTCTGCAGTTTCTGATTATTGAAAATGAATAAATGTCCGGTATTGGTTGTCTAGGTCCTCTGTTTTTGTTGTTGTGGTGTGTAACAGGGTTAGGGATGTAAGGTAGGGTCATTTTTTGCATTTTTTGGACCTCCTGCCAATTTAAGGCTCCTTCCCTAAAATTAAGGTGAAATTTTCACCTCTGCACACAATCAAGATCTGAACCAGGTGTACGTTTGTGAAATCAGAAGTAGTCCAGCAATGGTTGGTATGGAGGAGACTCTGGCTGGTGAGTCAGCGGACCAGTCAGAGAGGCAGCAATAGTGTCAGTTCTGGTATTGTAACACCCATTTGTTCATTCTCTGCAGGAAAAATGTATTTGTACAGTTGTGTTAAAAATATAGCAGTCCCACATCACTAGCGAGATAAATCACTGTTTTTGTTAGAATTTCAACTTCTACACTGCAAGTAAGTTTCTAGAAGGTTTAGTAAAGGTATAGAAAACCAACAGACCCAACAGGCATGACGTGCATGCTGCTGATTCTGTGAAACTGAATCATTAACTGAAAGGGGCGTGTTCAAAAAAATAGCAGTGCTGAGTTCATTTAGTGAGGTAATTGATTGTGTGAAAAAAATAGGTGTTGAACAGGTGGCCCTTATTTAAGGATCAAGGCAACTGACACTGCATATGCTGGCTGTGCATTTGTCCTTGAAAAACAGAGTAAAATGGGTCGTTCAAGACATTGTTCAGAAGAAGAGCGTTCTTTGATTAAAAAGTTAATAAAAGAGGGGAAAACCTATAAAGAAGTTCAGAAAATGATAGGCTGTTCAGCTAAAATGATATCAAATGCTTTAAAGTGGCAGCCAAAACCAGAAAGGTGAGGAAGACAAAGAAAACTTCTATTCGAATGGATCGGAGAATAACCAAAAAGGCAAAGGCTCAGCCAATGATCAGCTCCAGGAGGATCAAAGAAGATCTAAGGTTGCCTGTGAGTACTGAAACAATCAGACGATGTCTATGTGAAGCCAAGCTACCAGCAAGAAGCCCCCGCAAAGTCCCATTGTTAAAAAAAAGACATGTGCTGAAGTGGTTACAATTTGCCAAAGAACACATTGACTGGCCTAAAAAGAAATGGCGCAATATTTTGTAGACTGATGAGAGTAAGATTGTTCTTTTTGGGTCGAAGGGCCACGGACAGTTTGTCAGACGACCTGAAAACACTGAATTCAAGCCACAGTACACAGTGAAGACAGTGAAGCATGGTGGTGCAAGCATCATGATATGGGGATGTTTCTCGTACTATGGTGTTGGTCCTATTTATTGCATACCAGGGATCATGGATCAGTTTGAGTACATCAGAATACTGGAAGAAGTCATGTTGCCGTATGCTGAAGAGGAAATGCCCTTGAAATGGGTGTTTCAGCAAGACAATGACCCCAAACACACCAGCAAGCGAGCAAAATCATGGTTCCAGACAAACAAAATTCAAGTAATGGAGTAGCCAGCACAATCCCTGGGCCTCAATCCCATAGAAGACTTGTGGGCTGACATAAAAATTGCTGTTCATGAGGCAAAACCAAGAAATGCAGAGCAATTGTGGAATGTAGTGCAATTGTCCTGGGCTTCAATACCTGTTGACCGGTGCCAGAAGTTGGTAGGCTCCATGCACCACAGATGTGAAGCAGTTATCAGAAACCGTGGTTATGCAACTAAATATTAGTTTATGATTCTCAGGAAAGTTGAATCATCAAGCAATTCTTAGTTTTTACACTACATTTTTGAGTTTGTAAATAAAGATGTCAACACTGCTATTTTTTTGAACATTGTATTTCTTGACTTTCTGTAAAATATTATCAAATTCAATTACTTTTTCCAATTTTCTTGCTTTGAAAAAGAATGTAGTGTCCCCAGTGCATTTGTGTGCATTAAAATAAAATTTATTTGAAGAATTTTGAGGTTTACTCACCTCTTTAAACACACTGCTATTATTATGAACATAACTGTATGTATGATTTGCTTATTATCACTAAGCTAAAACAACTTAGAAAAGGATTCTTGATCCAGATCACCCAGCCCCTGTAAATGTTTGCTTTTTCTGTATATGAGCTGCACAGGTCTAAGTCACCCTCACTGTGATAACAGTACAGTATGTTTAGTACAGTCTGATGTCCCTGGACCGGCCAGAGGCCAATCAGCTACTGCAGGATGTACCTTAGAAACAAAAGCCAAGGCTTAGCTTAACTTTTGGAGCTAAGTGCTAGAGGGACCATTATGGCCCCAGCCCTCACTTGTCAGAAAACTTCAGCTGTAATCAGATCTACCTGAGTGACTCATCCGCAGCATGACAGAACACCTCGTAATAAAATACAAGCTCACCCATCGAGCCGTGGCTCCAATAAGCAGCCATAAATCACACAGAGGATTTGAATTTTGTAGCAGCTGCTCCATTAGCCATTCATTGTATAAATCAACTACCAAACTGCTTGTTAAATAAATGATTAGGTCTATTAATAAATGTTTCCACACATGTGGAAAGCGGTGGTCCAGTGGGAATGTTTTCAGTGAAAGATACACAGAAAAGTTTTAGCAACTGTTGGCTGTCTTGAGGAGAAAATAAAGTGAATATGGTATGAGCTAATGCTTGACCAGAAAGAAAGGGAAAAAAAAAACGTGCTGTGGGCCTACTTATGATGACAGCTCTAAAAATATACAAGCAGCGTATTCTATTCTGAGTGCTGGATGGCAGCAGTGAACATTAAGAAAACATGGCTGAATATTCAGAGCAGGGACTCTTGGTGGACGAGATGATTTCTCTCCCTAATCATGAGGAGCGGCTGCACACCTGAGCTCAGAGCTGACATCCCACAGCTGGCACACTCACACATGTGCATCTCCATATACGTGCATGTATGCCAGCGCAGACACACACACAGGTGCACAGAGAAACATCAACATGCAAAAAACCCTTGACCTGAGAGTACATGTGCGGCCTCAAAGCTCAACAACTGTCAAAATGTAGACAATAAAATAGGTTCACTTTAAAAAGCACATCTAAGTGAAGCAGATTTGCCATTAAGACCATTTTAGAAGTCCACAAAGATCCTGCATGTGACCATTGGTCTGCCTCTGTGAGCACCGCAGCATGAGGAGAAAGTGACAGAAACACCTTGGCTTAAAAGGGTTCCTAAAATAAAGTGTCTGTGGATGACCTGATCCCCATGAACCCTTTAACACACACTCGCTTATGGCCACGCACTCCCTTAAAGACATTCCTAATGTTTGATCATTTCAAATAGGTGGAAGCTCACAAAAGTCAACTGTTTATTGTAATAATTGATGATTATGTGTCGGGCTACATATTGATACAACAATAAAGTGATAACCCAACTTGTGTGACACAATCATGAAATCGCAGGGACCAAACAGAGGTATTTTGATCTAATTAAATGAATGCCATACACAGGATATCCCTCCAATTTGACTCGTTTCACTACCTCATGCTCTGCTAATTACATGAATGACAGTATAATGAACAGAAGTTAATTTTTTAAAGAACAGATTGAATGAAGAACAGAAGAAAGGAACAGCTCAAAGGGAAGACGTCTGATAATGGTGAAAAGAAATCAAAGAGTGAAGCATGATGAGAGGTGAAACAGATACCATTAAAGGTGAATGCATAAATTATTTCTGCACTTAAGTTTCTAAGAGGCACTTATCTTAATCAAATGCAGTCATGATATATGGATCATCTTGGGTCGAACAGATGACCATACAATCTCAATAACATGATGTTATGGTTATTTGGGATCATGTATTTCATATTGATAGTCATGTGACAGGCTTGGGTGCTGGCAAAATTTTATCAATCATTCAACAGTCTGTGAAGCTGCGGCACAGGCTTCAGAATGATGCATGTTTTCATCCTATGACAAACATGGACAAACAGTGATATTACTGTCAACTATATGTTTCAGGACTTTTGACCATTTAACAGTTCTCTGGACAATATTAAATGGCCAAATTTCATCAGGTTTTAGCAGGACATCCCTTCAGTTATGTATATATGACATAATAGTGGAGAATCCTTGCCTTTACGTCATCAGGATGAAAGTCTACAAAGTATGGACAGCATTATGCAATGTCAGTATGATTTGACAAATAATGCTGCTGCTTGAGAAGTCAGGATAAAAAACCTTATCATGAAAACTTTTCAAGTACTCCTAAGTTACTGTAGCTCGTTGAAGAGATCGTATTTTGCCTTAAATCAGGGGATCACTGCTGGGTAGGCCTGTGCTTATTACATCCTTAATACCAAATAAACCTTGGCAATGGCACCCATGAAAAAAGGTGGACATAGAAGTCATGCTGAATCTCACTTTCTCAATTTAAAATGACTGCTATTATCCCTGCAGATCATAAATTTTAGTGCCTGGAGTTGTGGGATCCTTTAAACTTTGTCTTTGCTGTTTTTTTCCTTACTATAAAGAGCAGAAGTTGTTTAAAATTCTTGAGGAGGTGTAGTCATTGTTCACAATTTATGTGTATCATGAAACTTAAACCGGCAACAAGGGAACATGCTGTAAATGTAGTGTGCCATTGTGTAAGTATTTCTGATCTAATTACCTCCTGTTTGCAACAATCTTATTTAATAATACCCAGTGACCCTGAAAAGGATTAGAGTTGTAGATTAATGGGTGGATGGATATTTAACAATACTTTCAAATTTCCTTTTAATTCATGGTTTTATTTTTCTTATAATGGCTCTCAACTTAGTATATCAACAACTGGCAATTACATAAAATGAAAGTTTTCCCACCTCTACTTGGCACCCAAATGAGTAGTAAGTTCTTGTTAATATTGATATCATTAATAATCTTGGCCTAAAATGCATGTCAGATTTTGAATATAACCATTGAAGCCCTGGTCACATTGAGTTATATTGCCAGAAATGCGTCCCCAGCAAAACCGTTGTAATCCTGTGATGCAGCACACCTGCCAGGTGCTCTTTTCTGCTGCTGCGTGAGGATTTTTTCAAGCGTTCTCTTTGGGTGCTTATGAACGTAACAAATTTTTCAAGTTCTCTGCGTAAGACATACTCACAGTATTCATCATTGTCCTTTTACCAAAGCAGCCACTGAAACCAAGAAGGAGGTGGACTCTACTACTGTATTCATGAGTTGCTAACTTCTTGATTTGTTGCTAGAATGACAATAAAGGCAAAAACAGAAAATATGCTGGCTGTATGTAAGTTTGAGGGATTTAACACACCCACACCCACACACGCACACACACGCACAATATTCTGGCATTCTCCCTTATGATTTCTCTTACTGTATTGTTTCCTTTGTTAAAATTTCACCCAAAACCTCTGATATTCTCCTGCTTCTCATATAGTTGAAAAGCAAAGATGAGAGCTTTACATTTGTTCAGATCTATAATTTCTTCTAATTTTATCTAGTTACCCTTAGACCAAGGTCAGACTACTGTTGACCATGAAAATCAGCCCTTTTATCTTGTGTATTGTGTCATAGACGACAACAACAGATAAGTCAAGGAAACCTCACAACTCGAGGACAGAAAGTCAAACAGATTTGATTTCTGTCCCTCCTCCCATGATTTCTTGCTTCATGCCATAGACATTGACCATTAAGAATACAGGGAGATCTACCAATGCTGTTGCCTTGAGAACTATGAGACAGAAACATTTTGTCAAGCTCTAAAAAAAATCCCTATCTTTAAGATGTGTTGTAGAGCTACCAAAGTAGCTCCTCTACAACACACGTAAGTTAAACGTAAATAGCAGAGGACTGTTAGCACCTTGATGAGTGACTGCTTGCACTTATCATCAAGCTAGCATGTCATTTATCACAGTGTTTGGAAAGACAAACAAAATTATCAAACTGTAAATACAGTATATTTGTTTGCTGTCTTCAGTGTCGCACTTTCTTCTCCCAACGTCATTACATACAGATTATTTTAATTATGTATTCTGTCATGCCTGAGATCACAGTTTTATGGCTCTGTGGTTTAGCCTTGCAGAGCAGACGGACCTGCCTAATTCTGATTAGTGAAATATTTCCAATATGAAACTGTCCATCTGGCGTGTCAGGTTTTCTGTGGTTGCCTAATCTGACAAAGAGGCCGTCATAACCAACAAACCAGAAAACACGAAAAAAAACATGTCTGACCGCATCATTATGTACATGCAGTACACACTACTTTTGCCCAAGGAGGTTATGTTTTTTCCAGTGTATGTTTGGTTGTTAGCTTGTCAACAGGCTATTAACAGATTGGGCTGAAATTTTCAATGTTGTTCTAGACACAAAAAAACTGTGGTCAGATTTGGGTGGTGATCCGAACCTGGATGCGGATGGAGGATTTTTTTTTAAGGATTTGTTAACTGTACAAGAGAAGGCAGTTTTCCACATTTTGCTAATAACTCAAAACGTTCCCAGTGGATTTCTGTTTTCAGGGAATGTTTGTCATGGCACAAGGGTGAATGGATTACTTTTTGGTGGTGATCTGAATCCATAAATCAATGCGGGAATTTTTTTCAATGTTTTTTTAAACCGTGCGAGACGGGGTAGTTTTTGACAATAACTTACCCGACAATGTTGGAAATGCCTTGGGGGAGGTTTTTGCGCTCTGACCACTACTATTTTTTTTTCTCCCTAGATCCATGCAGTTGTTTCTGGATCAGCTGTGCTCTTAGCACGACACATCTCTGTGTGATCTGGCTAACACAGCTGCCATCCACTAGCCAAGGCTGTGGCTCTGGTTTCATGCTAGTGCTCTGATACTCAGATACAATCATTCTGAACAAATAACATTATGTTCCATGGAAAAGTCTATTATTTCAAAACAGACAGCAAGTTGAGTGAAGGTTTGTCTAGTAATCTAGTAATCTAGTTCACAATCAGTCTATTAGTTTAAGGGGTATTAAGAACTGTCATGTGGATTACAACCTGCAAAAGGTAAATGAAGGTGGTGGTCATGGTGTTACTAACATTAGTCAAATATGGCAGCCCAGCCATGATCCTGGGTTAAGTCAGGGTAAATCATTCTCAGTTTTGTCTATTTGCTGTCTATTTCTTACCCTTAGACTAGTCAACTTATGTTTTTTTTACAGACTTTGAAAGTTAGTTGCAAAGGAATATCCCTTTTATTAGGTCTAGTAAAATGTCTGCAGTTGATTAACACTCTGCTGAAAATGTTGAATGAGAAGACCTTGGTTAAAGCTCTGTATTTCTGAAAGCTGAAGCATTCATAAATAACTATCTGTCAGCACTTTATTTATCTAACTGTGAAGGCCAGGTTTACAGGGTCATCATAAACTTCTTTTAAATCAGTTGAATTCCAAACACACTAAAATGACATCCACTAACCCCCGTCATGTTTTCCACCAGCTTTGATGAAAATCTAACTCACATTAGTCCTCCAAATGTTGGTGCTTTAGATGCGACAGTGATAAAAACTGACTTTTGCACACTTTTCTTAGACTTTCTCCCACACACACCTCCGGCCTATTGTGATGACTGAAGAGGCTTTTGGTCACACATAATGTACCCACGGTCCAGTTTGCTCACTCAGACTCTGAAACACAGCGCTCTGCTCTGTGTTTACTCTGCACGCCTCTGCACAGACACATTAGCTCCAATGTATCACTGACACCATGCAGTTCAATCACAGGCTCTCACACGGCGCTCTCAGAGGCTGCGCTAACTCCAGCGAAGCTCTTCAAAACACCAAAGCTGGAGGTTAATTGATGAGTGGGTCACAGCCACTGAGACAGGAGTCAATTAGAGAGCTTGGGATAAAAGCTCCGCGTGCTGGAATTATAACTAATGTTACTGAATCAGCAGAGGTCTGAGCTGTATTTGCAGTCCTTCAGGTACAATTACAGGTTAGAATTTGCTCCTCTAAGCAATTACATTTAATGTTTTTTCTACCAACATTGGTGCAGATCATACAATATGTAGAAATGTGATTGAACTGTGGGGTTATAATGACACCTCCTGAGATCATAACTGAAGAAAGCCAAAGAAACTGGTTGACTTAGGCCTTGCTGGGACGACAATGTTCCTCTGACTATTTTTTCTAAGCTGTATCCAAGTGGCAGCTGGACTGGTTTCTTGAAGACTTTTTGCCTCTTCTCCAAAAGGCTTCTTCAGTTCTAAGAAGACACAAAGCATCTTTCAACCAGTCCAGTTGCCACTTTGATCAAATTCATGGATAAACATGACCTGAGTGAGTGAGAATCAGCATAGG
Source organism: Cetoscarus ocellatus (assembly GCA_037902135.1). Classification (NCBI taxonomy): domain Eukaryota; kingdom Metazoa; phylum Chordata; class Actinopteri; order Labriformes; family Labridae; genus Cetoscarus; species Cetoscarus ocellatus. The sequence goes on along the minus strand of JBAMNC010000666.1, from coordinate 387,435 downwards.
CATCCAAACATTTCTTTGTTTTCAACTAAATGTCTGTGTTAAGACAACAACACAGAGCTTTGACAACAGCCACCATGCAAACAAAGCCACTAAAGCAACCAAAAATAATATAGTTTAAATGCCAGGCCCGTAGTTGGCAGTGTGAATCTGTGTTAATGCTAATATAACTAAGGCTGTTGTCATGGTGGATGCTGTGACTGTCCACCATTTCAACCCCTTACCCACTGGTGCTTTGCATTACAGGTAACAGTACACGAGGTAGGTAGCTATTTTTTCCGAAGTAGTATGACATCTGTTTTTTTAGGCATACTGCAAATTTCACAAATGTTCACATACTACATATTACATGCTACATTTTGGCAGAGTGTGTGTGGCTAGTATTTTATGAAGTTTTGAAAGTGGCCACAGAGTTTTGTGTGGACAGATGATTAAGTGAGACTGCTGATCTAAGTGATGATGCAGTAAACCCACAGTGTGCTGAGGATGCACAAATTCAAAACAGAACTCCACAGTCTGTCATTTTTGTTTTTTTCCGCTGAACTTGAAGTGGTCCATGTATGCTACCTCCTCGTGCATGGCTGTTGGCTAAAATTGTAGTGGGCATGTGCAGAAAATCTTCATTTTCAGGGTCACTTTGTATTACCAGTACACAGAGACAGAAACCATGCTGTTTGTCAAAGTTTGCACTCTAGAACCTGTTTCCAGTAAATGCAGTTTTTCCAAATTACATTTTTGTCTGTGGTACTGTCACCATCAGCCAGTTACGAGAAAATGTTGAGTTGTGATTAGTTGACTGATTTATCAGAGATCTAATATGCAGATGATCAATCAAGACTTTCAAAATAAATAAAAATGCTGTTGATCACATCTCACACTCAGAGGTGTTTGGCATGTTAACACCGTATCTCTAAAAAGCAGGACGCAGCCAGTTTCTGTAATCAAGAAACATGGTTTCGCTCCTCAGAGAACTCTTTCAGAAATCTGCATTTCTGTGGCATGTGTGCACCTTACACCAGAACAGAAATCTGATGATATCATATGTATCGTGGTACATGAGTGACAATACAATATTTCAAAATACTATAAACAGAGCAATGCATCACTTTTTTTCAACAAAAAAGTCTTTTAAAAATCTCTACAGCATTAAGAGAGAAAAGTATTTTATGTGTAAAAATCACAGTCTCTAGTCAGTGTAATTTATATAAACCACATTCCCTGCAAGGTTTGTTAATTGAACTGTGTGTCCCAGTGAAAGAAATAATACTGAATAAATGTTAAAGAGAGAGAATTCAGAGGCAGAGGGTCTGCTGCCAACTCTCCGCTGGAGGCTACACTAACATACGAAATGTCCAGAATTTTTAAAGTTATTGACGAATAAAATATCACAACATTGCACTAAAAATATCAGTGCAGTATTGTGCCCCATATTTTCTTACACCCCTGCCTTATATCATATCCTAACGAATGCGACATGAGTGAGCGTCATAGACAAAATCAGGTTGATAACATATGTCATCATACATGTGCCCTAACTGCCTGCCAGCAGCAAAACTGCTTTGATGTGGTGCACTATTTTCACTTCAACACCCCACCTCTATTTTCCTCGATATGGCTTGTGCTGACGTGGACAAGGAACAAGGAAAGGGGGAGATTAACAAGGTGCTAGAGGTGTTTTTTGGGTTTGTGCAGATTTTTTACTCAGAGTTTCTTCATTTGCTTTACTCAGTGGAGGTAGTGGAGCATTCATCAACATCTTTGAGAGAAAGTTTTTACTTCACTTTTAACCCAGAGAGACAAACTTGATTTTGCTCACAGAGCCTTTGAGTCAACCTCTCATCAGTAGCACCACACATACATTTCTCCACCTGTACAATACAAACATGTAATACACTGTTTAAAGTAGAAACATAGATGTAGAATTAAATATTTAATGGCTGTTGTTTGAACAGCAAGCCTGTGATGCTGTTCAATGTGGTGTGACATCTTACCCTCACATTTAGTCAGGACAGTGTTTGTTGTTTGTTCTCTGACATCTTTCTGCTGCTGTTTAGTTGTATAGAAATAAACCTCACATGTCCCTAAGTATGACACCCAGTGATCAGAAACAGAGATTCTTGTATTTATCATGTATAGAGGAAAAATGGATTATTATTCATGCCTGTATGCATGTAAAAGCCGTATCTTGAATATGATCAAAACAGGGAAACAGTTTGTATTCAGGTTACTTTGTAAATTTTTCAACAGGTTAGGATTCAATTTGAGTCTGGTTCTCAGGGTCAGGGTCCAATTCAGAATCGATTTTTGTTACAAGCCAACCCACAATATATTCCATGTGTGTCAAAAAGGTGTTTATTGCAGGATCTACTTCTGCCTGCAGTGAACTAAGAGGGTTGATAATATGATTTGTCAAACAAAAGCAGAATAAAATGTGTTCAGGTTGTACAGCTCATGTATTTGTAATGTCTGATCAAGTTATTTACAACAATTTAGATACACTGCAGCGTGAAGTGTGCTACAATATAGCTGTTCAAAAGTCGACTCATAGATTTTTTGTATCGATTCTGAACGCAAAACGATTATCTGGACACCTCTTCAGGATACCCTGGTCCAATGGTCACACGGGGAAAAAAATCTGCATGTCAGGTTTGAACATCTGTGGTTATTAGGGTGTATGCTCAAATACCAATAGAGTTTGATTATTGGGAAAGGTTACAGCCATAGCACAACAAAATTTAAAATACCATCAACTCTAATAATTTTTCTGGTCTTACAATGTAACAATAACAATTAACAGGTTTACTTGTTCCCTTCTTTAGCCTGAAGCATGTGTTGCCAAGAAAACTATAACATTGTTTTTTTATGCTGCACCCTTTCCTTTCTGCTGTGTTTGAAGTGTCAGAGGGCTGTCAGCCAAATAGGTGAGCACAAAATAAAAAAAGCATCAAGACTTCTGTTTATGATTTTTCTCCATTGTACCATATGATTAATAAAATGGAGAGATGGGATTAAAACACTCAAAAATATAATAAATCATCAGGTCTCCCTCCAACCCCTGCAAATAATGAATTAAGCCCTTCTTTTCTATGTAAGTAACATGTGCAACTGGCCGATCATAAGATTTTGGTTGTATGAATACCCATTGACCACCCGATCGACCTGGCAGCAGCGGGGCGTCAGCCGTACTTGAACTCTCATCTAATTGGATGCACTTTTGTCTGTGTTGTGTTTCTTCTTATGCAGAGCTTGTAAGGAGAAACTTACATCGTTAAACCTTTTTGTGGACCATCGAGTAACATACGGCAGAGCCATTGATCCCCAGAACAATAGCTACATGACAGAAGTGATGATGTTTGCAGATTTACTGCTCCTCAAAGAGAGAGAGAGAGAGAGTCTGAGAGGGGGAGGAACACACCTGACTGGAGGGAGAATATCAACACACAACAGGAGGATATTTTCAAAAGTTTCAGACTAAATCTGAATGATTGTTGTATTTATTCGATGATTATGTTGATTGGCTGGCGCTAAAACAACAACTACAGCCTGTCTGGGCATCACATCTTGGAGTATTGACTGCAGTGAGTCACCTCACGGCGTAAACAGCAGATCTTAGCACCGGCTGCAGGTTTTTTGAAAGTACTCCAAAATCTAAAGAGACCATCATCAAGGCTGCATGCACATCACACACATAGTACAGACGGTGTTTACTGAGCGGGAGGCGGAAAGGCCGAGGGGGCGTGGTCAACAGATGGAGGGGCCAGACACACCTCCATGAAAGATTTACTAATCACTGACGGAGAGGTGAGCAGAACTGTAAAGCTGAAAATGTTGTTTCTTGGTTACTTTTTATGGAAATGTTTGATATGTGCCTTCACATGACTTAACCTTAAATAACCTTTAAGGTGCGACAGTCTGTGAGGTATAAAACCAGGACACACATCTGAATAAAGAGCCATAATACTTCAGACATTTGAAAACTGGAGTTCAAAGGATGTAAGTCAAAGTTTTGTTTTACACAGTACTGCACATAAAGGTGTTTATAAGTAAGGCAATTAAATTGATGATGACAATAACCTGCATCAAACAGTGAAACTGCCATTTGTATCACCAATCAAGGTCCATATAATGATGTCAGCACATGACTTATGAGTGCTGTGATCGGAGTATCACAACTTTGTGATGCTGCTGCCCACGTCCAGGGGACATGACAAGTTCTGCATCACCTGAACGGTCAGACTTTGATAAACATGCTGTTTCTACACAAGGCTCCTGTCAATTTATACCCCCTGCCCCACTATGGCCCAGTCCATTCTGATTGGTTAACCAGCCCACTCTGTAGTAATTCATCAGTCAGTCAGAACTACAGATGCAACAGTGGCAACATGTCACTGTGTAGGATGTCACAGTGGTAGGTTTATTTAGGGAGGCTGGTGGGAGCAGCAGTTTCAGACAGCTTCTGGTGCTGAAGGAGAGGGAGAAGTTCTGATGCTATAAACTTTGATTTCTTCTGTATAAAAGTTCTCTTTTTGTGTAAAACACACTTAAGAGTGTATAAAACTCAAATAAGAACAATATGTATTTTTGTATAACACTGTTATACTAGCTGTAGTTCGAACACCAACATTTTTCCATAGAACTCACTTAAAGTATAAGGGGATAATATATCTATACTTAAAGCTAATAAATAAATGAAGTATAATAATAATGATATAATAATAATAAATAGCTGACCATACAAATTGAAGCTTTTAGGGACATTTGAACAATCTGCTGGTACGTATGGTTGATCTACTGACTGTAAATACTGGCACGGATGTTCATGTCTTCCAATATAAGTGATTTTAGACCCTGTTTAGGGCTGATGAAGCTCCCTACATTTCATCAAAGCTCACCTCAAACTAACAATAAAAGCCTCACCTGATTTTATAAATCCTGATTTTGTAAATATCTTAATTTTATTCTTTTCCCTGTTATGCAGAAATAATCATTACTATGGGTTGGAAGTCAAACATATTGCTCTACACATGCCATGTATTTCGACTCGAGAAAGCCTTTTCAGTTATTAGTTCAGACATACTGGACAAGGATGTGAACGGGAGGTTCATCAAGCAGACAGAGGTGCAGATTTTTCTGTAGGCAGGTAAACAAGTGAACAGTCGAATGATCGAAACTACATCATAATAATGATGACATGTAAATGAACTGTGCAGAGATATATTGTATATTTAATAGTGGAAAACTTGTTTTGCTTAGTACTGCTGTTATTAATGAACACATATTGTAAAAAAAATCAAAATCTGATCAAATCTTTCTTGCTGTTTAATAAAATAAATGTTTAGTGGAGGATTTGGCTCTAAGAAGACAGTCTGTATGTAAATGCACCACTAAAGCTCTGATCCTGAAATCACCTCTGTCTGCTGATACCTGTCCTGATCTGCGGATACCCAGATGTAATGCTCATCCCTCAGTAGATGATTAAAATTACAGTTGAAATGTTCAGAGTTGTTCCAGGCTGCTGCCTGAGTGAACTCCCTCTCAGTGCACAGGTAGGCTAGCTCCTGACTGCTGCAGTCCTCACTCCTATAGCATTTTCATCTAACAGCAGCTCATCGAACCTTTAGCCCAGCTATGATCTGATCCGTGCTAAAATGAATGATTGATCAGAAGTTTGGTGCCCTTTTACCTCTGATCCCTGGGATCACAGGTTGAGAACAGAGGTTGGGCTGCAAAGACAATTATTCTCAAATGATGATAATGATGATGTTGATGATGAAGATGCTGTGGCTCAGGTCCAACATGGAGCTAAGATGTTGGAGTCCAGCTGCAGAGGAGGATATGTGCAGACTCTCAGGCTCAGAGATCAGGGGGCTGAGCTCGTGCACAGCTCCAGTATAGTGATGCAGACTGCGGTGCATTCATTAATAGAGGAAGCTACACACATCAGGCTGCCTGCAGAGGCTACATACACGGTGGAAAATGGACGCCTGGCATCAAGCGGCCGGTATAGAGAGGAACTCAGTGGACTGGGACACACTGCACACATCAAGAGCCTCTAATAAGTCCTGATAGTTGAACCATTTCATCACAAACATCACAAATGTCTGCCCTAACACCTGCAGTAAGGGTGCGAGGGAAGCTTCAAACGGGCTATTAGAGGGCTTTCATTTGCATAATAGTCGTTGCAGACGCTAATTATAGGCCAGCTGAAAATAGGTGGGAAAACAATCATTCAGTATTTAATGGTAGTGGAGGCAGAGCACTGTGAATGATTATTTTAGTTCAGTCTGCTCTGTCAGTACAGTGGGCTAAGTTACAGGCAACGTGAAACAAATCAATGTGGCGTGTAAATTACACAGGGTGCACCGTGATCCGAAAAGCTGCAAAGTCCAAACAACAGTGACACAGGCTAATTATCATCCTTATTAGACTCTAAATGAAAGAAAGGAAAGCTGGTGGAGGTCTTACCTGCAGCCTTTTTAATCTCACTGATTCGCAGCGCGTCGCACTCCCATAGAGGAGGAGATGGAGGGGAAAAAAAGAAGATAGGGGGGTGGACGGTGGATGGGCTGAATAACGGGTCGATCGAGGGAAAAATAAATAAATAAATGGGAAAAAAAAAAGGATGATGGGAGTTGATGGCAATAAGTAGCACGCGAGGGACCGGGTTCTTAGTGATGAAAAAGCGGCCACTTAAAGAAAAAAGGTGCTTTTAAAAAGAAAGCAGGCTAATAGAAAACACGTCACTGAACAGGGTTTGTCTACAGAGGATGTGGTCGCTGCTTGTGTGTACTCGGGGAGAATGCGTCCCCCCCTCCTCCCCTCCGCCCCCTCCCCTCCAGTTGGACGAGCGCTCGCGCCTGTCTGCTCCTCTATCTTTATTTCTCCCACACGGAGCGCGCGACGCAAGCAACTTGTCGCATCCCACAAAAAAAATAAAAAACACCCTCCTCGCCTCGCTGATGTGAACGATGACGGAGATAATGTCAGAATGGACATGAAATTTACGTCGCTCCACGAGGTCACGAGGAAGGTTTAACCCCTCACCCACCCCCCCTTCCCCTCGCGCTCTCTCTCTTATTGAGGGAATTGGTCTGGATGTGCTTATTGGAGCGTGTGCCGCGCCGCGTGCGCAGAGTAAGTAGCCTGTTAGCCGTGACCAGGTTATGTATACAGTATGTTCGCGCGCGTCCTGTATGTTATTGATGTGGATGTATGTGATTTTTTTTTTTTAAAGCTCGAGAGCCATCGATGGAGCGCCATGGGACACGTTCCCTCTGTGGTGGTGATGATGATGATGCTGATGATGGCCGCGCTGGTAGTTCTGGGAAATGCAGCACGAGCGCAACCCTGCAGAGAGAGAGAGAGAGAGAGATGTGAAATCATGGAGTCACATATCCACAGGTCAATATTTATGTCCTTACAGACAGATATTTAACAGAAGATGTGTAATAATTGCCCTAATTGACCATCATGTCAGACTTTATCAACTTTATAGATGAATGTTTGCCATATAGGCTGATGATGTCACCACAGATCCATAAACATGGAGCTGAGCGGCTGGTGGCACTCACAGCAGACAGGATGCACAAAAGTGAGCAGACAATGACCTTCAATAGCTTTAAAAATGGCTTTACTGCCCACTTCACCTCTCTCTCTCTCTCTCTCTCTCTTTCTCTCTCTCTCTCTCTCTCTCTCTCTCTTGCTCACACAGAGTGGGGTGAGGGAGAGCTGCAGAGAACTAATACAGAGTGACAGGTCTTTCATGCAGTAATGGTGATGGTGAAAAGAGAGATCCACTCAACCCACACTGACACACACACACACACACACACTCGTACAGAGTCAAACACACAAACAAACAAAAGAAGGGAGCAGGAGTAACACACACACACACAGTGAGAGCCACATTATTGAAAGAAAAGTGTTCAGAAAACAACCACAAGTCTCAGTTCAATCTCATTTGTTTGCACAAGTGAAGCAGCCAGGCTTCATTCATCAGGAGTGATGCTCACATACACACTTTCACTCCTGTAAGTAAGACAGTGTGTACTCACGCTCCTGGTTTTTATTGTTATTGACCTGTGGATGTTTGATTTCTTCATGTAACACCTCTTACTCCCAACTTTCTGACTCACACAAGCACCAGCAGAGATACAGACATGCTATTATTGCTGTTTGTGTTTTTGGCAACTGACTTTAAAGTTCAGTTTAGCTGTGTAAATTCAGTTTCTAATGAAAAACAACAAGTGTGGTCACATGGACCTGAGTTATGAGATTCTGAATGCGAGAGGCCAGCTAAACAATCAAAGCTTGATAACTTAACAATCAGAACCAGATTTTACAACTTAGTGACACTTACTCTGTTTACGAGGTACCGTGCTTAACTAATTTATTAGATTAGCACTCACTGTAAGGTTTACGTCAAAGCTGCCCTAAAGTAACAGCAATGATAATTACAGAAATCATTTTTTTATGTTTCTATAATGGTTAATACATTAGTATGTAGAAGCTCTTGAACCAAGATAATATTTTTAATGCTTAAATATAACTGTTATTTTTCATCCATGAATTTTCAAATTTACTGTACAAAAAACACTAAAAAAAACCCATTAAGGCACATTATTATTTCTTGATTAAAATTTCAAGTTATTTACTTGCATTCCTGAACAGAAAACAATAGTTTTAATGGCTGAATATTATGCTTGATGAATCTTTGACTTCTCAGAGAAGCTCATTGAGCCTGAAGCTCAAGTTGGAGTGTAAAAAGGTGAATTCAGTATGAAATTCCTCATTCCTGTTTAAAATATATACCCAATAACAATATTTTTAGTTTCAAACCAGTTTTTGAAAGACTTCTAAAATATTCATGTTTTCTCATTTTAATGACAAGTGGACTAATAAACCTGTTGATCACTGTATGTCTAACAAAACTTCTGATTTCTGATCAAAAGGAAAAACAAGAAAACTGAAGGAAACCCATTTTTTAAAGGACTGATTACAAAGTGTTCTGGGACAACCTTGGCACAGAATTTTGTCATTTTCAAATTTTCTTGCAAAATTTTGCTGAACTGTCTCTTTATCAATTGAGACCGTTTCTGTTTTTATTCTGATACTGAGTCTTAATTTGTTTCAGAAGTTTTTGACATGCATGGGTGTCCAGGACGTTCATTGTCTTGGACATCCTCCCTGCTTTTTCAGAATCTTTTTGTGGCATTTTGTGGCATTCGTTGATTTGTTTAATTTGTTTCAGAAGTTTTTGACATGCATGGGCGTCCAGGACGTTCATTGTCTTGGACATCCTCCCTGCTTTTTCAGAATCTTTTGTGCCATTCATACACACGTGGACGGGACATGCAGTGGCCTTATAGCTCGGATAAAGTATGAAGACATTTAGCTGCTGTTTTGTTCAACTTCACTAAAAATTTCAAGGTAATGCATTTCTCAACTGTTAAACTAATTCATTTCTGATGCCGTAGCAGAAGCATGTGCAATTCAGTCAGTAGCTATCAGTAAACTAAAAATCTCACTTATTGGAAACTTATACCAGTTGTGTGTGAATATCCAACCTTTAACATTGTTACACTTGTGACTATGAACCATGTGGTTTTAACCTCATAAACACAGTCTCATTATCTAATAGCCACACCTCTTATAATTCTTATTGATACAGGCTCGCAGCATTACATGTAAAATATTTTAAAGTAGTGGTAGAAGTATCATGAATACAATATTTTTGTTATGCAAAAATTAAACATCTGATGAGTTGACCACTTTTTTTTTTTCAGTCAACTAATGTCAATGTGGTATAAAATATAATATGATCTAAACAATTAGGGATGCATAATATTATCAGAACACACACACATATTTTCGAACACACAGGGAAGCTTCTCCATGACAGTAATATGTGCAAATATAATTAGTTGCCTTTCACCCCGTGGTAGCTCAGCTAAATGGTACAGACTTTCTTGCTGCCAAAATGCTCTTCAACCTAAAAGTCAACAAAATACAACGAACAAACTCTATGGAACCAAATGGCGACTGAAGCTTGTGGGACTTTTCTAGTCAGATCACCACTTAAAGCGCTTTTAAATGGGAGGTCACACCTACCCATTCATACCCACTTATGCTTCATTCACCATGGAAACTCTGATCATTTGAAGTTTCTGTGTTAGTCCACCAATATTAACCTGGACTGTCATACCCATTTATATGCCAGTGACTCAGTGGCGGGAGCAATTATGGGTTAAGTGTCTTGACTGAGGAAACAACAACGTTATGTCAGGAGCTAGAGTCAAACCTTTGACCTTTCACCTGTCATACATAAACTGTGTCAGGTTAAACTCATTCATTACCACCCAACCAAAGCAAGGGTGACTATATTCAGCGCAGGTACTGTATGCTAACCTGCAAAGTGTCTAAAAACAGGGACCAGTTGTCACAAAATACCTTTATCTTACACTTAGACCTGTGTGTTAGATATCCCATAGGTATAATATGAAAGATCACCGTCTGCCATGCTGCTACTGAAGGTGGTTTTCAATTTATCCACTTCAGCATTATAGCTTTTCTTGCACAAAAAGTAAAGACACACAAAAGTCTTTTGGAATTCGAGCTTTTAAATTGTTTAACCAACAGTCCAAAACATTAAACACAAAGAATTCTTGTCAGTTTAAAACTGAAAATCAGGTGTAATTTATCTTTTATGTTTTTCCAGAAATGATCTATACATTTACAAGTCCAAACACAATGAATAAAACGTCCAACTTCAATATTGCATTTTATACACAGTTTAGATTTATTACGGTCCATTCTATGTCTAAGTCATCTGTAAATGGTGCAATAGCTTGAACTGATTTTCTTGCATCCTACTTGCAAACTGAAATATTGATTGCTGGTTTCCATATTTGTAACCAAGTTTCCTCTTCAGTATTTATATTTAGATCATTATTCCAATTAGTGGACATAAATGCAAGTGTACCTATTTTGAATTTAGATAATTATATCCAATCCTGAGATGTCTTTTTCCATCCAGCAAAAACTATATTTTCTAATGGAGATCATTTTAAAAATTGGCCCCAGTCTTTTCTGCTTTTTTAAAAAGCTGTGCAACCTAAGATATCTTAAAAAAAGATCAGTTTGGGGCACGTTTTTTTTCTACATAGCAGATTTCCTACAGTGGCTATCCCTCCTAACCTCATATTTGTCCAAGTAATCCTTTAGTTAAAGGTGTCAGTATTGTTATTCTACATCATCAAAAAGGTCCGTGCCTTTCTCTTTACAAATTTTCAATATCAACCACATTTTATCCTGGTTGGGCTGCCTATGATGTAATACCAGCAAAAGCTGATGAGAGCGTGATGACTGGAGAGAACAACCAATCAGATGTTACCTACTGTAATGGCTCATGAACACAAACACAGTTTTACCTCTTTCTCTGCCAAGACCCTTCAGTTTTTTCTTCTTGCTTTTTGTTTTCATTTTCATGCAAAACTCATGCTAAGGGTGCTGATGGTCAGGGTACCAAAGAATAATTTACTGTTGGATCACACTTGAAGTAAGATAAAATGTTCAAGGGAATTTAGTTCTTGTTTTCTTGTTTCTTGAATGAAATGTGGCGCAACAGTACATCATGTTTTTACTCTGACTGTTGATCTTCCTCTTTGAGATTTTTAGGATCTTGGGTCTGTAAGATCTTCACTGTGAAACTATTATCGCAGGTGGTCTAAGGTCTGGTTGGATCATCTATGACACATAAAGAGAGTAAAATATTAAAGAATGCAAAAACTTTAACAAATATTACAAATACATGTGCTGTCTGTCTTAAGCATTTCATTGCTGTCAGACACAAACCTCTGAATGAAATCTTCTGTAATCAGGAATATACAATATTAATTTATTCAGTTTTAGTTCAGTTTTTCACTTGCTGAAAAGTACCAATTTTGGATACAAGATGTGCCCAACAGTAACGATATTTTTGTATTTTTGTGTCAAATCACATTATCCAGCTTTAAGTGCACAGCAGACAGAATCTAATCCTGAATTAAACACCTTTTTATAACTAAGAGGGAAACTGTTGTGAACCGTGAATGGGTTTTAATTAAAAAAAAATCAAATTTAAGTTGAACTGTCACCTTCAGAATTGCTTTTGATTAAAACCATGATTCGAATCATATCCTGATTGCAATCAGCTAACCTGACACACCAGATGGACGGTTCAATATATTTCACTAGTCCATCTGGGGGAGGTCATAGAAAGTGTTTGAGGAGGGCAGAACCCTTCAGAAGCATATCCGGCAGGTGATTGGATGATTCTTCTGTCAATTAGCCTTTATTACGGGGCAATCAGGTAACGTTGTAGGCTGGAGCTACTACATTCAGAACATGAGCCACTTCGTAAAACAAACTCAGGTCCAAACATGTTAGAAGTGGAACAAAATATCCTTACTATAGAGAGGTTTGTAGTGTTGGTATTTGTCTTTCTTTTAACAAAGAAATGCAGTCACAATCTTCTCTGTTTTTGGTTTGTAAGCCTGTGAGCTAGATAAATCAAAAAGTTATCAATGGTTTTTGATTACATTTTCTGGGAATACTGGTCATGATACAAGGGAGAAGTGATTTTTTTTGGGGATGATCTGAATCTGGATGAAAGGGCATTTTCCACATTTTCATAATAACTCAGCTAAGAATGTCAGAAATGCCTTGGCAGAGGTTTGTGCTGTCAGAGCACTTCTAGTTTATTTTAATTTACCTTTATGTAGAAAAATATTAATTCAACTCAATGGCTCAGTCCTTGTCTGTCTCTACAGAACATGTTAAAAAAGCTTTGTATTTGTAGTATGAAACAGGCCATCGTAAACTCCAAAATTTAATCTGACGTTTGAAGGCTGTGTTCCTGTTTATGTAAACCATGTAACCTTCATGCAAACACATCCGACAACAAAAGCAGTCCTGGACACAAATGCATATACACATATACACACCGATCAATGGCCGGCCTCAGGCTGTGGTGGCTCTCTGTGACTGAGTAGGGAGATGGTTAACACCCATTGGTGCACTGCAGTGCAGTGTGCACCCACTTACAATGATCCCTCCATGACAAGTCAGCGAAAAGAACACCAGTATCACTGCTACTCATAAATACTTACCTTTAAATTATGTCCCTACAATGTATAGATTCAATTTGACTAATTAAAGGTTTTCATCATTTAACAGCAAAAATATAGAAATATAAATAATGTTTCAAATTCCCCGAGAAGGCAAACAGGATGCAATAAACAGAAAAGAGTGAAATGAAAGTTTTATTCATGTTTTTAAGAAAGTGTGACGCAGATGTCGACACTTTTAAAACAGTGATCTTATCACATTTGCTATTGAAGGTCATAACTCAAGATTATACAGTATCAGTTCCATTAAAGCATTGAAAAAGCATTAGATTTCCCTTTTTTCTTTACAAAGATAGTGTTTCATGTGCAAGAATTCATACAGTATGCAGGAACAGGGGTAGCTACACCCTTTTATATAATTATGTTTAGCCAAAGGACAGAAGCTGAGGGTTAGAAAACAGAAAAAACAAAAAGGTAGAGCTGGATAAAAAAGAAATACTGCAGTCTGAGAGGCACCTAAAGATTACAGGAAATTATTTAATGCAAAGGGAAAAAGAAGGAGCACTTCTGTCAGCCAAGAGTCAGCGGGAGTCTGAGGATTACAGAGGTGGATGTAGGTTTAAATGACCATCAGGTTTGCAATTCTTCTTCAACAGCCACTGCCGAGGTGCCGCTGAGCAAGGCACTTATCCCCATAACTGTAACAGCAGAGGCTGCAGTTAGACGGGGCTTCACCTCAAATATGAGTGCATTAACAAAAACAGGATGTCGTACAAAAACACACATGCTTGCTCAACAGAACCCTGCATGAAAACATGATGATATCTGCACATCACGCTGTATTTACCCTGTAAGTCTTTATGAGTTTCATCTCATGTCAGAGTGTTTCCCTCTCACAGTGATAATAAAACCAACAACAATAACTCTCTGGCCAGAGATTTATCTCTGTCCATGATGTGCTTTTGCAACAAACTAATAAAAAACTTGTGCACATTAAAATATGAGTTGCATTTTTCATGCATGAGTTCTGCTTAAGAACCGTCTAGCTCTGTGATACTCGAGGGTAATTATGGGTCATTATTGTAGGGGGACATGTTTCTAGATCATCTGTAAATGTGTCTTCTTATTTGTTAAAGCACATTAAAAACAAAGCTTAAACTACCTGCAACAATGTGTAGTCAAAAAAAAACTCAAGCTGTCCTGAAACCTGCCACAGCCTTTTATCAAAACACAAAGTGCCCATCCATGTTTTAAACTGCAGAACAGAGTACAGAGGAGATGGGAACCAAAATCCAATAATAATGAAAAACCAGTACCAACATGTGCAATACTACCAAACTGAATAACAATAGATTTTGGTGCTTTATTTTGGCTCCACTCACTTAATGTCAGAGCCAAAGATGCTGCACTTTCTCTGCCTTTTTTGCTGAGTTAGCTGTTTAAAACTGTCCTTCAGCATAAACATTATTAAGATCTTTTTTTTTAATCACAAAGTCACTGTGACAAGAAATGTTAAGTCGCTGACACTGGTTTAAAAGTAGGCTATTAATTAAAGGATATCCAATCCCAAGGATAGCTAATCCAAATAAGATTAAAAAACAACTGGAAGCAAAAATGTGCGTTATGATAAAGGCTCAACTTAATAAATCAGATCTACTTTGTTTTCATGTAGATAGATTTGTTCCTTTTGAGATTTTCCAGGAATCTTGCCAAACTTTTGCTGGCTTCATCTACTGCTGTATGGAAATCAGTTTTCTTTTATTGGGATTTATGTTTGAATCTGAATATTAATGTAAAATTGGCTGGACACAAAAAAAAAAATTATGAATGCTTCAGCTCCAGGTGATAGTCATAACACTGCACATTTTTCACTTTTTGATGTAAACAAAACTATAAATTAAGAAAAAACAAACTTGCAGCCATAAAAGAAGAGTGCTACATTTTTTAGAAGAATACCATTTTCAGATATTCTGAGAACTCTTGATTGATGCACTGACAAACTGCTTTAAATGGAACCTGCATATTAAGTCTTACTAAAACTGTTAGATTAACACCGGTGTCTTTTATGTTATGAAAAATTCCCTTTCGATTCAAATGCATCATGAGGAAAATTTAGAAAATAATTCATGTTTGCTCCCAGTGTTCTAAGTTTTCTCATGAATCCTCCTCTGAAAGTCCTTTAGTAGATGTTGAAATTGAAGGCTACAAAAAGTCTTGAAAGTCTTTATTTTCTCTGACAGAGTTCTCAAATTTTAGAGTGGCACTATAGATAGGACCTTCTGGTCAGTCTAAATCTGTAGTAATTTTATGTTTGTCTGTTTTGGACCTTCAGCTTTAATACATCAGAAAGTCTTTCTGAATTCAGCTTCTTCATCACTAAACAGCCACCAGCCTGTGATAAAGAATGTTCCCTGTTTTGAAAAGGCTCTGTGTTACATTCATGTTGGTAAAAGTAACTAAAGTGTAATAAACAAAATGTTGAGTTTCAGCTTTTGGGTTGTTGGTTGTAATTGTTAGAAGACATACTTTGGGTTCCTGAGTCCTCGCAGCATTTTTTCTTTATTATTAAACAATTTCATAAACAATACTTTAATGAGAAAATTCAGTCCTGAATCCATGTGAGAAGAAATTGAATTTGGATTATTGTGAAAGACTTTAATAAACCACACTTGCGTTACTTGCCATTTGTTCTGCCCACAGAAAACTGTAATAATTTTACTCAGTTTGTGTCGTCATCTTTGATTTGGTTCTAAAGAGTTTACTGGAACCCTGTCTTCTTCCACATCATTTCCGATCAAGTGTCATTCTGTACGAATTTTTAATTTTAACTAAAGTGCACTTTACCTTGAGATGACAATGAGAAAAAGCTACAGAATTGCAGTGACCAAAGTCAGAAATATGCAGGACAAGAACAGTGCATTCATTTGATAGGGTTGGATAGGACAGGGTTAGGTAAGATTTGATTGATTCTGACTCAAAAAAAAGTTTAAAGTTAAAAGTTATTTGGAGGGTAAATTATAATGAATAATTAAAGAATAAAAATTACCCACCATTTGTGTTGGCCTCTAAATATATAAAAATGCATTAATCTTTTATGAGGACAGATTGACATGAATGATCATAAACTAAAATTAGATATCAAGATACTGACAAAACATACAAAAATGTTTAACTTTATTATATTTTTGTTTTTGATTATTATGTGTTTATTTCTGAAATGTTTTTACTGCATATGCCATCAGGAGTAGTTTAGCCAAATTCTCAGCTGCTCAACCAGATCAGCTTCGCATATCTTCTGTCCTGCGTCACAAATGAAGAAATGCTGTAATGATGTAAAAAATTGTGTGGGTAACAGTGCTGTCTGAGCTTTAATACTGAATGATTTGTTCAACTGTTGGGAACAAAAAGCAGAACAACAAGCAAAACTCATGTGCCTTATAAATTCACATATAACGTAAATTTACCACCGGATCCAAATTGGAGCCTGTTGTCTGAACCCAAGTCTGCTATTCGACATCACAACCTGCACAACAATGGTAGCCCATATGCAGGTTTTTCACCTCCAAGGTATTAACACCACCAAGAAGGTTATGTAAGAGGGTTATGTTTTTGCTGCCATTTGTTAGTTTGTGAACAGGATAACTCAAAAAGTTATTGATGGAATGTGATCACATTTTCAGGGAATGTTGGTCATCGCACAAGGAAAATGTGATTTGAGTTTGGTGGTGACCTGAATATGAGTGCGGATCCAGGATTTTTTTAAAGGATTTGTTAACATTGTGAGATAAGGCAGTTCTCGATATTTTTGCAGATAACTCAGTAAGTGTCATTTTGATGACATTTTTAGGCATTGTTGGTCATAGTATAATGGAGAAGTGATTAGAATTTGGTGATGATCCAAATCCTGATGTGGATCCAGACGTTGTTTGAAGGATTTGTTAACTGTGCAAGCGAAGGCAGTTCTCTGCATTTTTGACCATAACTTGCCTGACAATTTTGGAAATGCCTTGGAGGTGGGTTGTGCTCTCGAAGCACTCGTAGTGATTTAGGTTTTATCAAAAGGTGGAAATTTTGCAAGTTCTTTGAATATGAATCTGCAAGACTTTACTGCAATGTAAAAATGTTATAAGACTTTAAATGCAGGTTTCTTTTTAAGCATGGGACTTGCTGTTCACAAAGTTTAGTATTCCTTAATGAGCATTAAGTGCAAACATAATTTTCTCTGTGTGAGGTTTTTAGATATTTCAACAAAGCAGCTCTTTAAAAGAACCTCCTACTGGTCTTCAAAGCACATCCTTTAGCACCTGCTGAAGTTAGATCTTTCTGTCAGCTCTGGAGAGACTCCCCTCTGCTGTACCATCAGCCCGCAGAGCTCAGGTCAGGGCTGCTCCAGGTCAGTGCAGATCAGTGGCCAGTAGGGGGCATCAGACCCCTGCGTCAGTGCCGGGTGGTTTCTCTTCTAAACCAGCTGCATTCTGGGTGGTGCCGTTATCATCTGTTGTAGTTTGCCTGTTGCGGGGTCTTCATCAAAAGCAGAATGAGTCAGAGGTTTTGTTGATGTGAATGTGCCAAAGATTCATTCATAATTTACATCATCTATTCACAAGTCCTCGTGTGAAGTTTTATGTACATAACGTTAAAAATGTGTCTCTTAAACAAATGTGTAAAATTATTTTCGTGTGATATCGCAGAGTATCATCCACTTCTATTTTTTTTATATAACAACATTCACATACAGAGTTCTCAATTCAGAATTACTATATTATTAACTTATATTTGTAATTAATTATATTATCAATACTACTCTGACATTGCAAGTTCTGAAACTGGATTGATGATGTAAGAAATTGAGAGAAGACTAGAATATATTAGAGCACATTTACCCTTTGGTAAAAAGGAGCAGAGTCCATGTATTGGCATGAATTATGGATGTATAAAAGTATGTGCATCCTCAGTGATCAGTGTGCATACAAATTTCCCGCAGCACTGCAGCATCTTGGTTTTATACCGCAGCACCTCGCTCGCCCCTGCCTCTCTCTCCCTCCCTTCACTCAACCCTCAGTGCTAAAGTCTCTCTAGGAAACACTTTTTCCCATCACCTCAATTTCTCTCTTTTTCTTGTTTTATTGTCTGTCCATCACAGTTCCTTGTAAACCTCTCACCTTTCCACAGCTACATTTTTTTTTTCTTACGTTTGATCACCACTCTTCCCTCTGTGCTCAAATCCATCTCTAAAATGTTTGTATGATCATGAGGAGTCCATGTCTCTCCCTCCCTTCCTAACAGGGGGAGGCGCTCATGTGCATGTGTGCGTGGTAATGAGGTGGAGGTACAGGTGATGGAGGCATCGCCATGGGTAGAGCCTGGCCTTGAGGGTGTGAGGAGTGAGACCTGGGGAGGGTATGGGTGGAGGGGTAACCTCCTGATTGTGGGTAGCTCCCGGCAGAGGACGAGCCGGACGGTGGGCTGCCTTGGCCGCTCTTTTGGAGGTTGCTTTTGGGTGGAGCTGGTGGCGCCTGGTTGAGCTGGATGGAGATGTCACTGGAGGCTTCGGATGTGCTGCGGCCTCGCTTTGGCGGGGGCCAGGAGGACTCCGGGTGGAGGAACTGACCGCTGTAGTCGCTGCTCTCGGACAGGCGAGGGCGGTAGAGTGCCGGGTGGGGGCGGTACATCTCCTCCTCAGCGTAGCGCTTCATGAAGAGATAGACTGACAGCACACCGGCCCCCTGAGACGGAGCGGAAAGAGATGAGGGGGAGAAAAGATGAATGACAAATATATTTCCAAAGAAGATAGTTCCAAAGGATGACAGGAGAAATTAGACTGAAATTAATGATTAAGAGAAGTGCTAACAGGAGGGACAAGGTGGGGAGGTGTAAGTATGTGCTTTTGATCAATGAGGATTAACAAATCAGAGATTAATGGATGCCTTAAAGCTCATGTAGAAGAAATAAAAGTAAAAGAATAGATTCAGGGAGGAGGTGAGCTCACACTGAACTGTCCACTGCACCACATTACAAGCAGAGCTGCTGATGAGGGGAAAGAGCCAGAAGGAGCACAGAGGGGGAGGATTCACATGATACTGCAGCACACATGGATGCACACGCGAACATGCACACATCCTCCAGTCCTGCACCACACATACTTCACATCATCCCCTAATTATCATCCCTGCATGCGATACTCTAGGGAAAGAAAAAGCAACAACTCGTGCCACTAGAATGAAATTATGTTGCTTCTTTATGCAGATGACACGCCGACTGACCTCTTTGAGTAAGAATGAGGAGGCAGCGAAGGCGAAGGACCAGCCGTAGTGGTAGTTAAAGAACTGCTCGGGCTCCCTGGGTCGGTTCATCACCTCGTCGTTAATGCTGGAAATGTAGAGCACCAGCCCCACCACCAGACTGAGGCCTGCACACAGCGTGGTAACAGAGACAGAGAGTCAGAGGGGAGGATGGGAGAGTAGGGGGGAGAGTGAGGGGTATCAAAGAGTAATCCAACGTGTCTGCGCTGAGGTGACGAGTTTATGAGCTTATTAGCCTCCAGTGACCAAACATTAATAACAAGAGGAGACACAGACCAAAGGGAGATAAGATCCACCAACACAGTATCAGGGATGAAACAGACTTTGACAATACCATATGGGGGTGCAGTAATGAGTCCAAAAATTTGAAAATTAATTAGCATTTGGCACTTGTGGTTCTATTTTTTGGCAGTCCATGGATTTTTCCAAACAAAGTCTGATAAACACAAGCTAGAGTGATTTTATCTTTTTTTAAATTTACCATGACATAAAAATAAATCAGAAGATAACCAGCTAGTGAACTTTAAAGGTTAATCTTTGAGTATATTGTACTGGGACTTTGTCGTCTTAAGCTGTGGTTCTCTACTGATGGGTTAGGATCAAAAAGTGGTTTGAATGGCTGTTTTTATTGTGTCTGATGTACGGATGGAAAAATTAGGGCAAAAAGTCAAAAGATGTACTGAAGCTTTAAGTTGAAATCCACTTAGAGATTAAATTTTGGCATGCATGTATCATTTGATCACCCTGTGGGGGATCCCAGGTATTGGTACTGATAATTTGAGGGTTAATGGCTGAACATTTTGGGAGCCCCTGATGCAGATCACAGTGACTACCATCAGAGATATGTTGAAAAAGAACATAGTTAACCAAAGAACATTGCACAACTACAGCAACCTATCATTGAATCTTTGTCTTACTGTTTCTCAAAATGTAGAGATTTGGTGTTTCTTTGTGTAACGCCTGTTCCTTCTCTTTGTAAACGCAGAACATGCACGGTGCTTAAGGTCTTAACACACATGGCCCGAATTTGGCTGTCTTCTCATCAAACTCTGCTCAGTTTGATAAATCTAACAGGACTTAAACGTCCCATGACATCCACACATTTGGTTTTATTTGGAAATTACTTACATGTATATTTACAATCATCACATTTTCCCTCCAAATTTAAGGGATTCCTGATCGCCACAAATCCTGCCTCTGTCACTGCAGCTCCTCGCTCAGTAAAACACACACAAGTTGCTCCAAACAATCTTTTTAGGCCTCTCTTGCATTTGTTCTCACTGTATTTGTACCTCTCCTGGTTTATGTAAACTCAAGATGTTTTTGATTTGTGAGTGCAGCTGTTATTTCAGATTATTCTGCAGCAAACCAGATGTACATCAAGATTTTGAACTAACTAAAGATCTGTACATTTTAGACTTGCTACACTTGGCTTTTATACAAACCAGACCAGCTCATTTTTTTAACCTAATAGCAGACAAATATCAAACTTCTGCCAACCTTTAACATATTTGCTAATGTGCTGAGCATTCTCATTCTGATCAACAACCAGGTAAATGCTGCCAATCTTCAGCGCATTTTAGGCCACTGAGGCAACGTTTAGCAATAATCCAAAAATCAGAATAAAAAAAAAAACATAGGCTATATTTTGGTTAAACTCGTGCAATGCTAACTTCTTGTTGGTTGAATAGTGCCATCCATGCAACAAGAACTGATACTAATAGAGGACAACTTCAATAGATGATATTAAAACAGGTGTGCAGACATAACAGAAGCAAGGTTAAAAAAAGGTTGATGATGTGTCTTGTTTCAAAGTTAGAGTGTTGATGTGATATGAGCAGAAAACAGATAATACAAAAGACAAATAGATATTAAAAGGCACTGAGGAAATACACAAACAGCACAACCAATTCACAGTATATATCACATAATGCTGCACTGCAAGGACAAGCTGAAGATCAAAACCGCAATGGGAGGGAAAATGAAAACCATGTAGAGGTGTCAAAAATTAAGGCAGACACGGGGTAGAAGTGCTCAAAATTGAGTCTTCATATTCAACAGAAAGACGCTTACTGCACAACTTCCAGAAAGCATTTATCCATGCAAGGCAGCATTAAATATCATAAGGGTAATGTTATTGACTTTGTTGCCAGTGAAAACCTGTGAAGGCTAAATTTTGTCAGCAGCAAGAATCAATAAAGGAATCGTTGAAGAATCCGATCAATAAGCAGAATTGTTAATGGCGTTGGTATCAATAAAATCCCTACATATCATAGCAAAGGAAAAATGGACAAATTTCACCAAAGAAAAGAAAAGAAATTCTACTGACCGAAAATAAGGAAGGAAAACAGACTCCAGGAAAATGAAATCAAACGGCGTTCAGCCTTTGTAAAGTGTCACACTTAAGCAAAATCTGAAATCAAACATCATTTCTTTTAATTTAACTGAGAACAACAACTGAGCTTCTTCTGTTCTGCTTGTCTGCCTTTTTGCAACCATTTTAACATCTATTGATGTGTGTGTGTGTGTGTGTGTGTGCGTGCGTAGGAAAGGACTCAGTGTAACCGCCTTGGCGTCCAGTCTTCCCTGGAGCAACTCTGTCTCATGCAAAACAACATTTTAAATTCCTTTTTTGTTTTGCTAGAGCAAGTTTTAAAGGGAGAGAAAATTTCTGCTTGGATTACGTTCAGTGGCAGATCTCTTTGAGCATATTAAACAGCACTGCATGCAAAGCATGTTTAATAATAGCACCGTGGTTAAGATCAAGGACAGGTGTTGGTTAAGTTAAAGTGTTGATTAAGAAATCTCTTGCAATATTTAACAAAGACTAATATCTTCTTTGAATTTAAACAAAATGCTGTATGTGCCTTTGCATGTCTGTTTAAATAGCTGAGGCTCCTTTGTGGACTTTAACACTTTTTAGCTTTTTAGGTCTGTATGACTTTAAAATCAGACAAAACCAGCAGCAGAGATAACAGGACCTGGTTTGTTCAAAGGGTGTGAAATGACAAGAACCACCTGTCTTTTGTTAGATTATTGCATTTGACTCAGACATTTAAAAAAAATCACTGAAAATTCAGTAATCATGATTTTATATCAATTTAAAATGTTGTTATTATGATTTTTTACCTTAATCACTCACCTAGCATCTTTTCCTGTCCTCTTTTCTCCTCTTTTCTTCTCTTTACCTTTAAGCTGCACTGTTAACAAAATTAATTAGCTGTACATCCAATAAATTCAGTCATTTTAAGCTTTCCCTCATGAATGGGTCATGGGTCATTTTTGGCCAATTTTTCGTAGGTGGCTTTGGGCCAAATATGACAGGGCAGGTTTTTATGTCCTTTTACAGCTCTGGTAATGAATTGGCCAAACCACATGCTTAAGAAATTAAAAAAAAAAATTACCCAAAACTGGAATTGATAGTTGTGACCTCGGTACTGGTCATGATAATGGTGAAAATTATTTTGGCAAAAGTCATGTTGCCCTAAATTTCATGTTAATTCTACATGTATATTGTTTCCCACAGGTATGAAATTAAATGACAAAATTCCTTGTGCCTCTTCTTATTACATGTCTAGATTTACCTTAATGTCATCATCATATAAATGAAAACATCTAAACTAGTTCAGGCAGGTAACTGAAGCTGCACTGACTTTAAGCCTGACATGCATCATTATTCCATCACTTGGGAAACGTCTCTCCAGTCAACAGCCTTTCTAAGTTGTAAGATTTCTGATTTACTTTTCATCTTTGCCACAGCCAGCTCTGCCTTGCGTTGATACTGCACTCCTGCTTTTAACCGTCACTACCCGAGCACCCACTTATAGGCTCTGATTGGGTATTTGAGATCTCATCACTCAATAAACTCTGCATGTAAAATTAGTCTACAATGATTGAGAAGATCTGAGTCCACACACCAAACATAAACTTTGTTCTGCTGCTGCAATGCATGTTTTCAGCAGGCACAAACATGAGCTGCCTGACTGAAATATCAGAAATAGTTTTTGGCCCCTTGTTAAAATCACATTCAAGAAAAGTTTTAAAGAAGAGTAATACTAATATTTGGCTTCATTTCTAAATAAAAAATCTTATTCTAAATAAATAGAAGGTGAGACTTACATTATTTCTCTACACTTTTTAAAGTTACTTTTCAAGTTCTTTGAATTCACTTGCAACCTGTATACATTGCTGTAGGCCTTAATCCTGCAGATTCTTGAGCTATTTTGTCTTCTCTGTAACTATCTCTAGCCTGCCTCCAGTTTTCACTGCAGCAACATATTTTTTCTAACTTTGCTTCTTGAGGCTGTGTTTAAACATTTGGTGTACTTTGCCTGCCATCATAATATTTAGTTTGGGATATGAAAAGGAAAAAGTCTGCCAAATTGAAGCAAGAAAATCCTACTTTAGTGTCTTGAAAACAAAGGTACGATTGGCTCAGTCCCACAAAAGGCCTCAGCTGCCATCACTTCCTTACGTCACAGCCAGTGTTGTGACTATGAGTCGCGTCGTGCATTATGGGAAAAACAGATAAGCATATTTATCATTGTGTGACACACCTTATTGTAAAAGTGAACAAACTCTGTGAATGAAGAAGAGGGGCTTTTAACACTCACTGGTGTCTACAGCAAACCATAGAGGACACAAGATAGCATGGTAAATTACTACAATGTACCACCTGTAGAAGTGTCTGCGGAGACATGATGTGGAAAAGTAGAGAGCAGTTTTAAAAAGGAAAAGTTCTCCTGAATGAGCTGGATTTAATTTTATGAAGTTAATTACTTTTTACATCAGTCCTTGTTGTTACCTCCACCAAGGAGGTTATGTTTTTGCCAGCATATGTTTGTTTGTTTGTTAGCAAGATTACGCAAAAACTACTAAACAAATTTTGCTGAAATTGTAAGAGATGTTGGTAATGACCCAACTTAAAAATGATTAGATTTTGGTAACCACCATTAGCGAACAATCGTTTTTGCTCAATAACTGCATAACTAATAATGATATCAACATGATTCTGAGTTCTAGGAGTGGGTTTTCTGGATCAAGGAATCATATTATGATGGTGGAACTATTGCTTATAGTTGTAACAGCAATATGTGAGCTACCTTGGCGGAGGTTTACACTCTCAGAGTGCTTTCTGGTTACTTTTTGCATCAGCCCTTGTTGTTGAGACGGTGAGTAATGTTTACCTGTTGATGTCTTAATGGTTTGTTATGCATGTGAACAGAAAGTGACTGTGGGATCCAAAACATTTTTATTAAGAGGTACTTTGTCATCTGCATGGTTGCTGTCATGCATTTATTATTACCACTTCTAATGCTTCTTGTACTACTACAGCAGTGTGTTAAGTTAACTCATCGTTTGTTATGTCACTGCAAATGAACTGCTCAAGGGTTGGAAGTGAGCTGAGACCACCTTTTTCAGGAGAGCTTGGCATGGTTATTTGTGCTGAAACAGGGATCGATTGCTGTGTTCATATATATCAGTGCACCCACTTTTATCGGAACAACTCCTACAAATGATCTAGGCGTAAAAACAACTTTAAATGGAAGTGATTATCCATTCCCTTTTCAAGACAAATAAACACTGCAGCTATGTCTTGTCATAACAAGCCATACAGGCCTCATATTTAGCTTTTTTTGTATCTTGTAAGATTTGCATCTGAACAAAGTGTTATGTGATCATTAAGAAATTAGAAATATACACATGCTTAGATTTGAGGTTTTGCAGGGAGCTCTGCTTATGACAGGCTGTAAAGAACTTGAGAAAAACCTGAATGTGAGTTTAAAAATGTAAATAATGCACCTCTACACCATTTAGCAACACATACAACATTAAAGCCTCCTTCCTCTAAGGCTATTACTAAGCTTCCACTCTGCCTCAGAGATGGTAAATACATGAGTTTGAACTTATAGCCAACATCGAAAGATCAATATTCAAGCAGTGCAGCATGCTGTAAGCAGAGAATATGATTATTTTTAGCTTTCACTGCAACATTCAAATGCAGTACTGGGCTGTCAAAGTGCTGCATCCTTTACATGAACGGCTGAGAGGTTAGGTTGTCCATTTTAAAATTCATAAGCAGGCATGATGCAGAAACCATGCTGCTGTCAGTCATTGAGTGGAGGTACATCTTTATCTGAATAAGTAAGAGGGCAGGAGAGGAAACATACATTAACACATGAGGAGATGAGGAAAAGAAGATGGCTTGTATTTGTGAGGACAATGTTTACAAAACCACAGTTCAGTCAAGCAAGCACCAAAGGCTTAAATTACACTGTGGTCCAAAAAAACCCCACATTTCTGCAGAAAAAAGAGTAAAAACTGAATGAGGGAGCGAGATATAAACGAGAGGAAGAAAAGCTACAAAGAGTTGAAAAGCAGAGAGAGGGGGGATTCAGCGGGAGAGGGGGTAAAGCGGAGTTAAGAGTGAGAGAGGCTTAGTGCAGCAGAATATCCAACCGCAGAAAAGCAATTTGATACACTTGGCCCTTGTTATCACCCTATTATCAGAATACCTCGTAAAGTAAAACACTGCGACACTTTGAGCAGCGGATATAAACATTACATAACCCCCCCTCCGCCCGTTACATAATGCTTATTATTCTGCTACACAATTTATCGGCAGGTCCCCGCTAAAGCAAGTCGGAGCTGTCGCAGTCGAGTCTGTTTGATGTTTCCTCTGAGCTCTGCAGCGCTCCTTCCCTCTCAAAACATGTCAGTGGAACCGCCTTCAGAGGAAAGGAGCTTCAGTTTGTCTCCTGACAGTCAGCTCTGAGGGCGAGAAAAGGGGGCATTACAGCCACCTGCTGTTCAACGAGGTTAACTACACTAAAGCGGGAAATAAAGCTAGAAAATCCTGCTCAGAGCTCACAGAGTTCAAAATTCTGCATGTATTGTATCATGAAAATTCTAATACAGACTCTTTTAAAGCTCAGTGAGAAATGCGTGGTCAAAAGGCCATAAAAGTCTTCCTTTCAGCTTTGAAACCTCATCCGCTCACTTTTTCTGACACAGGCATCACACACTAAAAATAGAGCCATGATGAAGTGACTCCACGTGTGACACACAGGACACATCAGGCTCCTGTAATCGATCACAGAGAGACAGCACAGCACGACTAACGATTCCCACCTGAGAGGATGAAGAAGATGCCGGAAACAAAGGCGAGGATGGTGCGCTGAGGCCGGATGTGTCCGATGTTACTAATCACGAAGGCAGTGAACACAAAAAGCAGAGACACCATGGGGAAGGGTGTTGCTGTCCGCACCATCTCTGTAAACAGAGGAGGTCACAGTTTTAGATTCATATGATGGGAGCAGGGGTCCATCATGATGTTTCTTGACCTAGAAAAGTCAACACCAACGCCATTTAAGAGAGTAAAATCGGTCATATGAAGTATTCAGCAGTTTTTTTCTTCACATGATTTTCTGCTTTCAGACTTTTTGAACACATTGCAACAAAATTCACAATATTTTATGAAGCACCTTATTGCTTTTTTTTTTTTTTTTTTTTTTAGCAAAATACTCTGAATTCTAACCAGTTGTGTGATGCAAAACAAGGCAAAATGGCTGTAAACCTGTGAGAAATGTCACTGATTTTCAGCTTTTCACTCACCGTTTAATATGAATGATAATCAAACAGTCTTGTTTTGTGTTTAAAGACATAGTAATATTGAGTTGAAGGAATGTAATGATGGAACTTTATTAGACCAAATACAAGTAATGACATTACATTACATGTTCTTAGACCATAGTCGTGCTTGGATTTGCCTTTAATGTACTGATAAATACTCCATATAATCACCTTAAATATCTAAGTGCAACACCCAGTGCAATATCCTTACTGTCAGTAATGTGCATTACTGTCAAAACTCTTTACATTACACTCACATTGTATATATGGTTTATAGTGTAAATTCTTTATCCTCTGATCATAGCATCACTTTTATTTATAATTTTTTCCTTCATTATTGTGACACTTGTTATTTCATAAATGCTGCTCTTGGTAGTTTTTGCTTATTTTAATTTATATTGTACTTTTATCTTATTTTAATGTCTACATCTTTATGTTCTTACTGCTATGTCATATATAAGAGCAACTGAAACAACAATACTTCATTAGATTAGATTAGATTATTTAGTACTTTATTAATCCCTTTGGGAAAACTTCCTCAGGGAAATTGGGATTCAGTAGCAGTTCAGTATTACATGTTAAAAAGATAGATCTAAACAAATAAATACAAATAAAAAAAAAAATATGGCTACTGCTCCCTCCTGTCCTCTGTCTTCCTGTTACTTCTTCTCCCCCCAGTGAAAAGTTATACAGTTATCCCCCTAAGGATTAATTAAGTTTTTCTAATTCTGATGCTGATACATTATTCAGTAGTGTCAAGTACAAATATGGATGATTAATGATACAATAACAGCTCTTGAATTTATTTTGAAAGCTTGCTGTATTTTCATCATGGATGGTCTTCACTCCTCCTGATGAAAATGTAGCACAGTATAATTTGCAGCATGCTCTACTTTTTTCACTTTGATTTATGTTAAAGCATCACCGAACTGCAGACATGAATTCAACTTAGCCTTTGCTGAAAGACATGAGAGGCAAAGTCATGCTGTAAAATGATAATAAAAAAATCCTCCATTTTTTCTCTCAGTACAGGTGTGATGAGTTTGGTATTGTACTGATATTGATATCTTAAAAGTTAAGAAGAAAAATTGAAAGAGTGAATTGCAGTTCTAGATTATTTATTCATTTTGGTTGTTTGACAGATATTGTAGTGCCCTTGTAGCCCTCATTGATCGTGGAGAGACAGTAGACGGGCTCAAAGGGGCGCAGAGTGCAGGGAAAACACAGCGACAGGCCCCAGGTTTGAATCACACCTGTGCTGCCCACACAAGACGAGTGCCCCGATACAGTGCAGGTCCTAACTCACTCCAACATACCAGCAACCTGATTTTTTATTTATTTAATAACTATTTTATGTTTGGAGAATATACCATAGTTTTTATTGAGAGAAACATTAGCTCATGATTTGTTGCTCTGAGTTTATAGCTTTTGCTAATCTTAAACTGTCTTTCCTTGTCAGGCCTTTAAGAATACACTGCAATAATACAAAATGCACTATTCTTTTTTTTCTTTACATGAATGAAAATTTGCCAGACATTTATAAATTTAGATCCATTTTGCCTCCATCAAAAGTTTTTCAGATCAAAAAACACATAAAACATTCATGCTTTATTATAATTTAACCTATCTGAAAGCTTTGTCTTTTGTCTGCATGGCATGATTGTTGTGTGTTTTTGTCAAAATCTTGTTGAGTGTTTACAGTGCTCTGTTTTGGTGTCTGTTTAAATGCACATCATCCCACCCTTATCCTCTCAAACATAAGCACATGTGTGTGTTTCCATGCTGTGCGTGCAGATCTATGTGTGGAGATACCAGGTGAGGGGTGGGGATTTTAAGGGATCTGATGTCACAGTAGGCACAGATCCATGGTTTCAGATGAAGGTGGGCAACAAACAAATGACTGGGTTGGCTTATTTCTCATTTTAAGGTCAATAGTTACTTTTGATATCCAAAATATATGTATAGGCAAAAATACTTCAAAAGTGGGATTTAATGAAGTCCCCTTAAAAGCTCCTGTAAGGAACTTTCTTGTTTTGTCGGTTTTGAGACCGGCTGTGGTTAAAGCAGGACGATGAATCTCTTTGCTGATCTTGTCCTGAACATCAGTAGTTTACAATCACCAGAAGTCAAACTATAATCTGAAGATGCATCACATTTGTTTATGAATATCCTCTTTAACATGTGGAGTATCTTTTTAGTCTACACATTTTTCTGCCTCAAATCAAATTTGAAAAAAACATTTTTCTCATAAGATATTGCTCAGCAATATTCTTTAAGAGTAAATTGTAGATTTAGTTTGATTACAAAGATCTTAAAGTTAGATTTTTAAAGGTTCTGAAAAAAACAGCTGTTGGTGGAAATTAATGCACTTAAAGTATTGATATAGTAAATTAAAAATCAATCTTTATTTGATGTACGGTTGTAGTGATAATAGGGCTCATTCCAATTTCCTTGACACACCTAAACCTGCTGAAAGGCACACCATTTGAACCCCTGCTGTGCCTGTTTAGAAGTAATCTTGATAATAGTCCATATTTCTGTTGAATGATAATTTTTTAAAATATTTTTGGGGTATTGTTGGCCTTCCACTGACAGAGGAGAGACTGTGGCTAGATTCAGAAAGGGAAAGAGAGAGAAGGGGAAGACTCACAGGGAAGACTTGAATCAAACCCGGATCACCTGCACAAGACTAATTTGCTATCCAGTCTGCCAAACCAGCGTCCCACATAAGCTTTCTTTAGCTGACAGTGACTCTGACGCAGTATCTACTTCTTGGCCTGACCCTAACCCATGAAGAGTTCAAAATACCTTTGTTACCCTGATCGTCTTATGACGGTTCTGTTTGCCTCTGTACAGGGTGTCAGCTGGGTCTTAATTAATAAAAAAATAGCAACTTTATGGCCGTTAAAAGGTATCAATAAGTGCTTTATTAAAAATTATACAGAATTAAATTTTTAGCTTTTGAAATCTTTTTTTTTTTTTCTTCTTGGCAACTTTACAGAGTTCATCTTTATATTGTTTAAAGTCATTCAGAGTTAAAAAAAAAAAATTAAAAAAAAAAAGTAAACCTTCATTTGAAATACTTTTAGATTTTTAACTCTTCAGTTTTTGTTTGAGTGTTTACATTGTTTAATTCCTGGACGCTGCTTAAATAAAAATTGCAGTGGAGTAGTCACTCAACTGTCTTTCTTTCATGCTTTTCCATTAAAAATACACTGTAACAATGAGGAATTGCAAATGAAGAAAGCTCAGTGCTTATTACATTTTGTGTTTACATTATTGTGCTTATTACATATTGTGTTATACTGCTTAACTGTTGTGACTGGTTCAATACTGGAGATGCAGGGAGGTCGGTGAATCTATGAAGGGGATCTTAAATCAAGCATTTTGTTTGTTGTACTTCATACAAATACATAAGAGCGGATTTCAGTCTACTTTTTTAGCATATCGCTGTTGGGGCACACACCTTGTATCAATGTTTTTTTTTTTTCATGTTTTTTAAACAGTGCTGTTGGTCACCTCCCATGTTGGTGAGGGTCAGGTCAGGACAATATATTATTCATTCAGTAGTATATATTTTTTTTAATTTCCTGTAAAGAAGCAGTTTTGGAGATTTGTGTCTTACAGCGAAGGAAGGTGATTTTCTTACATTTTTGACAAACTGACTTTTGATACAAGCATGATCTAAATATTCCTGCTTTGTCTCTATTTTATGACATAACATATTCTGTGGGAGGTGACATTTTTATCAAGTTAACAGTAGCATTATTAATTTGTTCATTATCTTATTTCATAAAACATCATAAAAGAGCATCAAAATATCCAGCAAGGTGACAGCTTTACACATTTATGCTTTAAGATATTGGTTATAGTAACAAAGTGCATAAATAGGCAGCCAATCCCTACTGTTCTGGTATGCAGATTTAGTATTTTCACCAAAATATGTCTCTAAGCTCTAGCTTCACAACAAAACAGTTGCACATAAAATAGATTCAGAAGTCCCAGTTGGTTACATCTCTAATATTTTGTTCAGATTTCAGTACCCTGAGTCCGTCAGCAGGGGGACCGTGCATTGGTGTCAGAGCTGCACGCTCTCACACGGTGGATGATGTGCTGTTACATGTTTTTTTACTCACTGAGGATGTTTGCTGTGTTCTCCGTGGTGATCTCTATTTCGGGTTCAGTGAAGTACTCTGATGCAACACATCTCCCGTTTTCTGATCCTGGGAGGAAACACACACACACAGAGGGAAATAGGGATGAACTGTTGTGGTTTGCTTCAGTGAAGCATGAAGAAACAAAACAAAACTGAGAAAAAGAAGCATGAGAGTTTGTGCGGTCCAGGTAACAGTCATGTTTTGTGACAGCTAGGATTCCAGCTTTCTCTTACTCCTACCCTCACTGCTCTCTCACTTGGACAGTTGATTCTGTGTGTATTGCAGTGATGTTGTGGTCACATGCACTCAGCTGGATTTTTTGGATACTGTGCACACTCAGTCTCCTTCAATCACGCTTTAATTTCATCATGCTCATCCTTCTGTTGTCGTGTTTTCCTACCGGCCACAAAGCAAACCCTCCAGAGGCCTGAGTGCAGCGCCATCTTCACTTCCATGCTCTGATTCTGCTGCAGGATGATGCCCTCAACCATAATCAGCCAGTAGTCTGTGGACACGGCCACCCCCACCAGCAGCAGCCCGCAGGCCCCGAACACCGTGGACAGGATGGTCAGCGCGCGGCTGCTGCACGAGCTCATCTGGAGGGCAGAGTGAGAGGGAGGGAGGGAGCAGAAAGAGGAGAGGAATAACACGTGAAAATCTGCAGAGAGGAAGATGTAGGTAAATTTGGAATGGGTCACAGAGGGGGGTCATTACTAAAACTACTGAGAGAAACATGTGATGTGCACACATGCAAAAACAAGCCACAGGCCGTCCTCCTGTCTCATTAGAGCTGAAGAGAAGTTAGTGACACATCAAGTGACAACCAATCCTGTTAAAGGTTAGAGAGAAGCAAGAAATGACGGCTGAGCTAAAACTGAGAGATGGGGAGTAATCACACACATGACACACAGATAAGCACTGATGGGAGGGGTCTTTCTTTGACTTAGTTCTGCTTTTCTGGGAGAGACTTCACTACAGATGTGTTAGGTGTGCTGTCTGCTCTCTAAGGTTAGCATTCCTTGCACGTGTGAGTGATTGCTCAGGAAGCAGCTACAGCTTATTATGAAGCGCTAATGGAGAACAAAGGCATGTAGAAAATCCAGAGCAAGTTATTTGTTTTTTGTAATTACCCTCATTTGACAAGGTAAGACAGCTTAATACGCAGAGAGCTGGACATGGATGCATGCAAATGAGGTGCAGGGATCCCCAAACTCTAAAGACTAGCAGGAAATGAAGAAGTAGGGATGTACAATACTGGATTCTTGCCGATATCTGATTTGCCAATATTTCCAAACTCATGATTGCTGATACTATTTTTTTTTTTTAGAGCACAAAGCATCTACGTATCTAATATTGACCTGTTCACTTCATGGTGACAGTCTGTTTGAGTTAGAAACAGATGTGAAGAAAGAAAAACATAATTTTACTCCATCATAGTTGAAACTTATGTTTTATAAAAGGGCAACTTCCTTGTGGATTAGGTAAACCATTATGGTATATTTATGCATTTCGCCAATACAGTAAACCCCTGTGATATCGTGGTTCAGTTTTCGCTTTGCTAGTATTTCATGTTTAAATACCGTGCATCACAATATAATGCCTGTACGTATCAATTCAGCCAATCAGAGTGTCGGAATTTTTTTCTCGGCCACCGATTGGCTGTTGTGTATCACATGGCTTCGCATCTTGCAGGGAGGAGAGATGCTTGCTTTGTTCTCTCTCAGTTCCGCGTCTCTCTCTACAGTGATCGGTGTTCTGCATAACTTTTGTGTTTTGTGCACCTTAGTACCGTAAAAGTTCTAAAAACATGCCTAGGGTATATTTAAATAGGGTATTTCTATTTTGCGGATTTTCACTTGTCGCGGGTGGGTCTGGAACCTAACCCCTCGATGGAGGGGGGACCACTGTATTACAGTCAGTATACGGGGTATTTTTGACCAATATATGTGGTCAAAATATCATCTATAAATATCTACAAAAATATTCATATCTGCTGATGCCAAAAATCAACTTTTTAGGAAACTATCTGCAGACACAGATGTTGGTTTGATAATACTTGGCATCCCTTAGACTGTATATTAAGAGGGACAGAACCACAGACATCTGAATGTGAAGCCAAAATCCTGTATTTAGAGCCCCACTGGATGACTGGCAGCAGTATGCTATACCACCATATCCATGCTATCACTGTTGTTGTAAAGATTGCTTTATAAGGAATGAAGATCAATACCAGATTCCATAAATACTTAGTTGTGCAATTTTTTAAACCAGGAAATCATAAACTTTCGAGCTTGTACCCTCAACAAACCTTACAAAGCAGGTGGATTGCATCAGGCAGATCTATCTTGTAAAGAGTCAAGGTGAAATTTGAAGCTTTGTATATTGATGTAAATACTCTCTAGATAGGAACTTTTGTGTTACGATTCTTTAATAATTTTGTCCCTGAATCATTCAACAACTTTTTTGTAACTGTAGGACTCATATCTACATTTATTCTGTTGATCTTCTAGTCAATTTTACAGAACCAGTTTTGGACAATTTCACTGTGGTACACAGGTTCAGTCGTGGGATAATTTATCTGCTTCTCTACACAACCATGTGGAGTGTGACAGAGTAAATTTATTTATATTTATGATAAGACTGTTGTCCTTATTTTTAATGTTAGGTGTGTTCTTTTACAAGCCCTTGAATGGTTCTGTTGTCCCACATGAGCCGTTTGTATGTCCTTATAACCTGTTATTTTAATCTTCTGTCTTTTGTATGATTAAAAAAAAGCCTATTGATTTGTTCCTGATCAAAATGACAGGACCAATCAGTGTCCTTTGTGTTGAAAAAGGCAGTGGCTGCTAGTGTTAAGTTGCACTGAAAGCAAAAAAGTGACTTCAAACCTCAGACAGAATATTTACTTATTCAAAATACATTAGCTTCATAAGTTTCACATAAACACCCAGCTGAAACATTGGAGCAATATATTTTTTAACTTTCTGTGAATTTCTGGGGGGGGGGCTACAGGCCACACAGAGGGCTTTCAAAACAGTTATGGCATCTGCCTGTGATGAGCATATGAGGCAGTATAGCTATTGCATAATAAACCCCAGGAAGTACAAAAACATTGTTTTACAGGGCATTTTCTGTAAAGAGGCAGAGCACATTTCTCTGTGAACTGAGAGCTTAGTAAAAGGTGTCATGCTCCACTGCTCTCCAAGCCCCCTCTGACATTAAAAGCAAAGACAATTTTGCAGGACATGAGACCTTTAAGACACATACTGTTTATGGTTCTCTTGACAGTGATCAAGTTGCCCTAACCTTTAATGCATGTGCAGAGCTGACATGCTCAATACTAAAATACCACCTGACATGTATCCAAGATGATCCTTTCACACAAGTTTGTTAAACTGCTAAGTGAGGTCAGAGAGGGGTGATGAATTGAAGTGTGTGTTTGAGTTACGATGTCATAAACTGAGTGCAGAAAAAACACAATCTTTGTGTATGAGAATAGTAAGCTGAATGTTTAATTTGACCTATGTCAGCAGAGATCTGCCCAGTCTTCACAGTACTGTATTTCAGCTAGGCTCTCGCGCCTGCCAGTTGCAGGAGTACCACGATGATGCGGTTAGACCTTAAATTAGCTAGAACTTTAGCCTTGTTAGCCCTGCAACTTCGGCCTAAGTGCAGACAAGTACGTCTCCATTGTGTCATCTGAAAACAATGGAGACTGTACTAAAAAGACATTTAACCCCTTTATATGTACCGCTGAGCATGCAGTACTCCCAGAGAGTGTAAGTCTATGGACGCAACAGTCAGCCATGTCTCTAATTTCCAAAACCAGAAATCCTCAATAAAATAGAGATGGTGTGATATAAAAACTCACCCCTATACAGTGAGAAATCATATATCTAAACCAAAGCTGTTTTTTGAGGCAGGCAGTAAATATGTTTATTTAGGCTTTAAGAAACATCTGTGTCCTGCACACAATGTTAGACTCCAATGCTATGTTTAGCCAAGGATTCACAACTATCTGACAATGATATCTATATCTATATAAACAACAGTTTATGTCCCTGCATTATGTCAAGTAGTTGTTGCATTCCTACTTGCAGAAGTTGAACTGGATTATATGTATATATGTGTACATATATATATATATATATATATATATATATATATATATATATATATATATATATATATATATATATATATATATATATATATGTATATGTAAAAAAAAAACTCTTCTCTCACCCACCCCCCCTTTTTTCCTACTGGGGTGGGTGGCTGTTCATCCTCTTCAGCTCGGGTCCTCTACCAGAGGCCTGGGAGCTTGAGGGTTCTGTGCAGTATCTTAGCTGTTGCTAGGACTGCATTCTTCTGGAGTGACATGTCTGATGTTTCTCCAGGGATCTGTTGGAGCCACTTCTCCAGTGTGGGGGTCACTGCCCCGAGTGCCCCGATGACCACAGGCACTACTGTTGCCTTCACCTTCCAGGCTTTCTCTAGCTCTTCTTTGAGCCCTTGGTATTTATCTAGTTTCTCGTGTTCCTTTTTCTTGATGTTGCTATCACTTGGGATGGCTACATCAATCACAGCGGCTTCCTCTGCTGCTTATCCACGATTACAATGTCCGGTTGGTTGGCCATTACCATTTTGTCGGTCTGTATCTGGAAGTCCCACAGGATCTTTGCTCGGCCATTCTCAATCACCTTGGGAGGTGCTTCCCATTTTGACCTTGGGGGCTCCAGTCCATATTCTGCACAGATGTTCCTGTACACTATACCGGCTACTTGGTTATGGCGTTCCATGTATGCTTTTCCTGCCAGCATCTTACACCCTGCTGTTAGGTGCTGGACTGTTTCAGGGCTCTCTTTGCACAGCCTGCACCTGGGATCTTGCCTGGTGTGGTAGATCCGGGCCTCTATTGCTCTGGTGCTCAAGGCCTGTTCCTGTGCAGCCATGATGAGTGCCTCTGTGCTGTCCTTCAGTCCAGCCCTCTCTAGCCATTGGTAGGATTTGTTCATATCAGCCACTTCAGCTATCTGTCGGTGGTACATCCCATGCAGGGGTTTCTCCTCCCATGATGGTTCCTCTAGTTCCTCCTTCCCTGTCAGTTTCCGCTGTCTGAGACACTCACTAAGCGCTTGATCTCTTGGGGCCATCTTCCTGACGTAGTCATGGAGCTTGGATGTTTCATCTTGGATAGTGGCTCTGATGCTCACTAACCCTCTGCCTCCTTCTTTGCGCTTAGTGTATAGCCTCTGGATACTGGACTTGGGGTGAAACCCCCCCGTGCATGGTGAGCATTTTCCGAGTTCTAACGACTGTGGCCTGAATTTCCTCCTTTGGCCAACTTATTATTCCAGCTGGGTATCTGATCACTGGCAGGGCATAGCTGTTAATTGCCCGAACCTTGTTTCTGCCATTGAGCTGACTCTTTAGGACTTGCCTTACTCGCTTCAGGTACTTGGCCATTGCTGCTTTCCTAGTGGCCTCTTCGTGGTTGCCATTTGCCTGTGGTATGCCAAGGTATTTGTAGCTCTCCTCCACATCTGCTATTCTGCCTTCTGGGAGTGTAATGCCTTCTGTATGGACTACCTTCCCTCTTTTTGTCATCATTCGGCCACACTTCTCCAGTCCGAATGACATTCCGATGTCACTGCTGTAGGTCCTGGTGGTGTGGATCAGTGAGTCGATGTCTCGCTCACTCTTAGCGTACAGCTTGATGTCATCCATGTAGAGGAGGTGACTGATGGTGGTCCCATTTCGGAGTCTGTATCCGTAGCCAGTTTTGTTGATTATTTGGCTGAGGGGGTTCAGTCCTATGCAGAACAGCAGTGGGGACAGAGCATCACCTTGGTATATGCCACATTTGATGGAGACTTGTGCAATTGGCTCGAAGTTGGCCTCAAGGGTGGTGTTGCATTGACTGATTGAGTTTGCAATGAAGGCTCTTAGAGTCTTGTTGACCTTGTACAGCTTCAGGCATTCCAGGATCCATGTATGTGGCATCGAGTCATAGGCTTTCTTGTAATCAATCCAGGCAGTGCACAGGTTGGTCTGTCTGGTTCTGCAGTCTCGAGCGACTGTTCTGTCAACCAGTAGCTGGTGTTTTGCTCCTCTGGTATTTTTACCAATGCCTTTCTGTGTCTCTGTCATGTATTGATCCATGTGCCCACTTATCTTAACCGCAATGATGCCTGACAGGAGTTTCCATGTTGTGGAGAGGCAGGTGATTGGCCGATAGTTGGATGGGACTGTTCCCTTCTGGGGATCTTTCTGAATCAGGACTGTACAGCCCTTGGTCAGCCACTCAGGGTGGGTCCCATCTCTCAGCAGTTGGTTCATTTGTACTGCCAGGCGCTCATGGAGTGAGGTCAGCCTCTTTAGCCAGTATGTATGGATCATATCCAGGCCTGGTGCTGTCCAGTTCTTCATACCTGAGACTTTTTCTTGGATGTCTGCTACTGTGATGGTTACGGCATCTTGTTCAGGGAGATTGGTGTGGTCTGCTCTTAGATTGATTAGCCACTGTGCATCGTTGTTATGTGATGCTTCTTTCTCCCATATGCCTTTCCAGTATTGTTCAGTCTCCAGCTTTGGTGGGTTAGCTCGTGAGTTATTCCCTTGCCACTGAGAGTACGCTTTATATATATATATATATATATATATATATATACATATATACATATACATATATATATATATATATATATATATATATATATATATATATATATATATATATATATATATATATATATATATATATATATATATATATATATATATATACACATACATACACACACACACACACACACACACACACACACACACACACATATATATAAAGTGGGTGTAAGCATTTTCAGAAATAACATAAACTTATCCTGGCCTTTCAAATGACTTAAATCCCGTGGGTTTTGTGCAGTTTTTAATTTGATATCCTCACATAGACTGACTTATTGCTACAACCCCAGTTTAGAGCATTTTAAGGGCTTTCTGTGAAGCATCTGATCAGCAGTTTCACCTTGTCTGGATTTCTGAAGGGGTTAGCATCACTCCTAAATCAATATACAGCATATTTTTTGTTAAAAATGAGTATGATAAACATACCATTTCTCTTCATTACTGATTCTAACTTATTTCCACATAATCATGGTACCTGCACCATGTTTTAATGAGCTCTGTCCTCCA
This sequence comes from Cetoscarus ocellatus, assembly GCA_037902135.1. NCBI lineage: Eukaryota > Metazoa > Chordata > Actinopteri > Labriformes > Labridae > Cetoscarus > Cetoscarus ocellatus. The sequence goes on along the minus strand of JBAMNC010000666.1, from coordinate 349,047 downwards.
ATGAACACAGTTTTATAAGACTCCTGCTCATTAAATTAGCCACTGCTTTCGAGGACAACAGGACCAAGCTTTAATATTTCAGCAGAAGCTCAGTGCACAATTACAGCCTCTCTCTCTGCATACTCCCTGTGAAAATCAGATTGTATCTCTCAGTGTGTGCAGTTCATTAAAGTACAATGAAGTCACTTTAAATGAAATGTGACACTGGAAAAATTGGCAGCGAGAGCCCAATTATGACTGTGAAGCAGCGCGGCCGCTCCGCAACAAGGTGTGAAAACCCGCTGACATTCAAACTACTACCAGCACGTATTGAGCACCAAAAAACAATATGCTCAATTATTGTACATACTGTAGAGGAGAAAAGAGGCTTATTTAATTAGATCAGATACAAAGCCAATGTTTTTTTCAGCAGGGCTGGGAGATACATCCAGTATTTCGGATACGTCACAGACACTGTGTCATGTGTTGAGCTGATGGGCCTGGGCTCACCCACTTGTGCAGGTCCGCTCTAAATGGTCGGGACATTGAAACCTTCCCCTGCTCATAATTGAAGTTATTCATATTTGGCCCCTGACTGCTATTTTACACCCAAACAACAGGTTAAGCTCAGTGAAAAGATAAGAACTAAGAACAGTACTTAGCTGAAGGACTGAAAGGTGATCTTTGTAAACTGCTTAACTTAAGAGGAAATGATCAGTCTATTTTTTTTATTTTACTTCATTAATTAAGCAATTATGTTTAGGCTAAATTAAAATAGACTGACCACTGATTGATATAAGACAAGCAAATGAGGTCCTAAACCTCAAAAATGGGTAATTTGTTATTTTGATGTTAAAAAACCCCCCCAAAAAACTACAGACAGTGTCTTACACAAACTTGTTATTATTTGGAAGAAAGAGTTGAACTGGAAATAAACAAGGGTCTCCTTTGCTTCTCAACAGTTATGCCTACTGTTTCTTACATTTTTATATATGACTTTAAATCTCAAAGTCTTTTCCTTGATACCATAAATAAGGGATGGTTGCCACCAGAATGCAGATTTGTCCTGAATTGAAGGAAAGACTCGGTCAGACTTTTTAAAATTATTTAAATTCTAATATCACAGGTAAATATACCATCACTGTTGGGCACAAACCTATCTCCATTTATTTTTTTCATAAAACAGTGATATTGGTCACCTTCCGTATTGGTGAGAGGGTTTTTTATAAACCCTTAACCAAATTAAAGTGCAAAAACATAACTTATTATGAGGACAATACAACATGGGTTAATTTCGTTTTAGAAGTTTTTTTTTTATTATTATTTTCTGAAAGGAAGTTTTGGAGATAGGGGTTTTTTGCCTGACAGCAACTACATATGGTCTTCTTTAGGACATGATATACCAGCATTTAGAACTCAAATCAATTGGTAATATTTAATTTGATAAGCAAAACACAGCAATAAAGACCATTTATGCACTTACAACAAATTATTTACAAATTATTCAACTTGGTTTCAAATGTCATCTTTTGGCCTTTCACTTTTATAAATACTCTAATGAAGAACTTTTTTAAAGAGATCTTTGTGGATAATTTTTTGCTCAGATTGAAATCCTTCATGGCAGATTTAAACATTTTTCCTTATTTTTACCTTTTTTTAGACATAATGATGGAGGGTTGATGTATGTTTGTTGACACTGCACTGGTTCTCTTAATTAGAGTCTATGGGATTTTCAATGTGTTCTTGAACCTTTGCTTATATACAAGGTCTGTGGCAAACAAAAATTAATAAAGCTTACACATTTTGTTCACCATGATAATCTTCATGAATGAAGCATACCTGCTTTTTTAAGCTGGAACAAAGTTGGTTTTATCAAAATCATATGAAAGTTTAAAATTCTGGTACCTGTTTATATCCCTACAAAAAGAAATATAAAGAAATATGTTTTGTTTTTTCATTTTCAGTCAAAAATACTGAGATGATGTGAACCATATCACCCAGCCCTAAGAGGAGGTGTTTTATTTTTGCTTGTCCATTGTAGCGATCATGTTACCACTCGAGCTTCACTGCTTTCTTCTTACAGTCGCTGACACGGGTGAAATCAGGCATGTTCTCCTGCTGATGTAACACAGCTGCTGCAAGGGTAGAAAAGATGTGTGAGTGTGTGTGTGTGAGTGTGTTTCCCCTGCATATCTTTGTGTGCAGAGCTGGTATCTACATGCTTGTGGCCTGCTCTTTTCTGTCATCAATGAAATTATCTGCAGATGTTTTGATACGGTTTCTTATATCATCCTCAAAAATCCACAACCTTTTGTTTTAACCTGACTGACAGTGGACTTCTGTATCTTGTCTCTCTCTTATTAATTGATTTATGTCACAAAATAATTGTGGCATACATCTTATTTAGGATGATTAATTCATTTAATGGTGGACATTAATCTGTTAATAAGGAAGACTTTGTCAGAGCCATTAGTGTCTTATGAACCACCTCATCCTCTTTTGGACTCCTTGGTATCAAATCAAAAATTTATCCAAAGAAAAGCTTTCCCTATCTGACCAGCAAACAAATAAGTCACTGTAGAAATTACTTATGGTTTTGTGTAGCACTAGGACGTAGCACTGGTCTGAAATACTGTGCACACATGACTGATTAGCAGTTATTTACCCTTTATAGCTCAACAGTCATGTCTTCTTCAATGATTAATATGACAGACAGACAGACAGACACACACACACACACACACACACACACACACACACACACACACACACATATATATATATAAATATATTAAAGTAACATAGCAGCAAAGCAGAGTGATATTATATCAGCTTCATGCTTCAAGGACTGACAGAAAAGATGTCTGCCAGAGTCACAATTTGCTGTAAAAACAATTATCATCCTTTTTTGTTTTAGAATACAGCCAATGCCCAATGCAAACAACTGCAGTTCCCCTTGTGTCAACTTAAGGCGAGCTTAAAGAAAAAACAAACCCAGGTCATGTTCAGTAAGCATAAACTCATTTACCACTGGGTTCAAAGAGAAGAATGGTTGATCAATGTCTTTGAGGACATGTGTTTTATGGGGGTCCATTTTTGGAACTCTGTTCTGATCTTAAAGGCAGGGTTGGTAATCAGATTTAGATACACTTTTTGTTATACTGGTTGAAATTATTGTTATGTTCTGATGGCAATCAATGCATGATGTGTTCTTAAAAGAGAGCGAAAAATAGCCACTGTCTACAGCAGTACAGCAGGGAAAACACCGACCAATCACAGCGATTCAGACCGAATTTATTAAACCAATCAAATCCCGTACTGCCATTCTGCCATTCTGCCCACCTTCTGCGAGTACATTTTGCCGGTGTGCACTGACCCTGATTCAATGCGCATAGCCAAGCTGAGAGGGATCCAAGTACACTGGAGAATTGCAGAGAAACTACCTATACTCCGATTACTGGTAACCTCTCCTCCTGCTAAAGAGAGCAAGAAAAGAAAGACGGAGGCAGAGAAGGCCGAAACAAAAAAGAATTTGGACAAAGCCAGGACAAAAACGAGAGTCAACATGGGGTTGTGAGTACTACTTATCTTGCCATGTTTGTTTGTTGATGACTTGTCGATGTGCTGAGGACCGCTTTTGAGTCGGTGGTTTTATTTTAGACATATGATCGCGAATCTGGGGGGGGGGGGGGGCGCTAGACGGAGAGGCTAGATTCAAATTCATGCTAGTTTTCCGTGATTTCCACCCTGCCTTTAAGAAGAAAGTGACTGATGCATAAGAAGGCACATGGCCAGAGTGACTGCAAGCTGCCATGTTGTACAGGAGCTGTTTGTCAGGAGGCTAAGGACCCCCTCTCAATTCTAACTCTTTCTCTTTTTTATAAGGTTACTGGAATGTAAATTTGAGAAAGTGTTTTCATCATGGTGGCTGCCACAGACTCTCCTCTGAAATCACTTTCAGTAACCAAATGGGTAACATTACTTAAACCATATGTTGTCCAGTACTTCAGTCTATGAGTGCAACCAAACAGCACCATCTGGTGTTGAAAAGCCAGCTTTAATTCCATCTGACTGCACCAAAGCTGTGAGAGCAGGACTGTTTTACCACAAATCTGTTGTTGCCGGACGTTATGTGCTTGAATGCATTTGTTTGTTTTTTGTTTGTTAGCAAGATTAGGCAAAAACTACCGGGTGGATTTTGCTGTAATTTTCAGGATATGTTGGTAATGACTAATCTAACACATGATGGACTGTTCAATATGTTTCAGTAGTCCATCTTGGAAAGAGCTCATAAAAACTGTTTTGGGAGGACTGAACCTTTCAGAAGCATATCCAGCAGTGGACTGGAAAATCATTTCATCAATCACATTCATTACGGGCCAATCAGATAAGGTAGTAGGTGGGCGATACTGGACTACAGAACATGAGCCATTTGATAAAAAAAAAAAAAAAAACTTTCACCAAAAATGTCGGAAGTGGAGCAACAAATATCCTTACTTTAGAGAAGATTGTAGTGCAGATATATATATATATTTTTGATTAATAAAGAAATGAGGTCCAGATCTGATAAAACTGCTACTGAAGCTGTTAGCATCAATGCTAATCTCCGTATGAGCAGTAACTTTGTGCTGTCGTCTCATTCATAGCTCCCACGTCTTTGGGCTGCACACTAGTGTTGTAGATTGGAGCTTGGTAAGATGGACATGCCTGTGTACAGACATTGAATTGGGCAGATCCATCCGCTGCGCAATGTTAGGTAATAAATATTATTAGATTTTGGTGGTGATCCAGATATCCACCATTAGGGAACAGTTTTTTTTCACTCAATAATTGCCAAACTAATAATGCGATCAACATAATTCGTAGTGCTTGGGGTGGGTTTTCAGGGTCAAGTAATCATATTATGAGGTTAACATTATTGTGGAAGTATTGCTCATAGGTGTAACAGCAATATGTGAGCTACCTTGGTGGAGGTTGGTGCTCTCTGAGTGCCATATTTTTATATGTTTGCAACATATTTTTAATATGTAATCTACCAATTTAAGGCCGTCACAAAAACCATGATAACATACATAGCACTAATAGACACATTTTAGGGATAACATTTTATTGTAACCTGTGCTCGTATTAATTCCTCCCATTAATTCACTTCTGTCCTCATTGATCCCTGGTATTTTTTTTGTGGAAGAAGTACACAGGTTTTGGTGTGAACAATGTCAGACATTTGGCACTCTTGATATTGAACACTGTACTGCGTCAATAAATGTCTCAGTCAATTTTAGACAATGCACAACGTAATGTTTTCAAAGGAGCGTGAAACAAATTGGAAGAAATTGCTGAAGGAATTGTTGAGCATAAAGGCACATGGTACTGAGTCTTCAGATGAGTTAATACTGATCCCCAACTGGAACCACTTCTTGATTCCCATCCCTGCACATTTACAGTCTGGTTTTCACAGGGGGTGAATTTGATAGTCTATATAACTCATCGGTTATGACTTTTGTTTTATTTTTTTTTGGCAAAATGTTTAATAATAAGGTGTGTGGCTAAGGCTAACTGATAGGTGGGCCTGCTTTAGTTATTTTTTTATAAGGTTTAAGACCCTCATCAGTTTTATTCCTTTGCTAGTTGCAAGATTAACAACTGTTACATTGACATCCAACATGGTCACAGCTATCGTTGGGCAGCCACTAGATTGAGGTGCAGGGATGATGTATTTTTGTAGGCCAACCCAAAGGTTAGCATCTGGCTCTCTTGCCATAAAGCCAGTGGGATTTTTTCACTGTGGTCTTGAATCTTTACTGATAATGAAAATGCATTAACTGTACACATTTTGTTCATTTTGATAACCTTCATGAATCTTCATTACTTTCATGGCAAGAGTAAACAGCTGTTACAGAACTACAACATGGTGGTTCAGCTTAGAAACAACCACACTTTCAACATATACATTACGCCACGTTGTAACCACTTGTTTGAGAATTTCCTTACAATCTAATGACCTGATTAAGTTGCTGCCCATGGCTTTGGTTATGCTGTATATATTATTAATTATTAAATACAAACAATAATGATTGCATATGCTTCCTGGTAATTTTTGTTGTCCTTGTTAACATTTCACAAGCAGCCATCCTTTTAAGCACAAATACACTTTAAAATTCCAAAGCAGGGCTATATTAGATGAAGTTTATATGACAAAATGAAATGTTTAACTCTCCTTTGCATGTGTTCATTTCATGTGGACATTCAGGTATTTGTCTGAAAGGCCATTGTAAAATCCCATATACTTTTGGACTCTGGACCCGGAGTTGCTAAAATGCTAACTCACTTCCCCGTTTTGGACTAATTTCTGCTCCAGTCTATTGGGTAACATCATTGCAAATTGCAGTACAGCCCAGATAGTTTCTTCAACATAACTCCTGCCTCTGATAATGTAAAAGCCAGATGTAGGTTTATTGTTTTTCATTTGGCCCCAGAGATGGTCAGACAGACATCAAAGAGAGCTCTCGGGCGAATCCCTGTATCTACCTCTGGAGCTGGCTTGTGGAAGAGGGTTAAGCACATGAGAAACCATAAAAGATATGAGAAGTTGGGTCTTGTAGACTGAAAGAGGTGTGCAGATCATGAAATGAGTGAATGATGAGTCATTCAAATGCAAAGAAGTGTTTGAGAATGATAATATTTTCAAACAAACAGGGCAAACAAAAAAGTAGAATCTGAGTAGTAAAAAGCAGGATAAAGATTTGTATTCTGTTCGTTGCTGCACTGTTTTCAATCTACCTCCTTTTTTCTCCTCTAATCAGAGGTTGTGACCGTCCCAGAAGTGGCTATTTCTGCAGTCGCTGCTGTTGTTGACACTCAGGATTGTCTGTGAATAAGAGTTTGATCCAGTGTGATTGAGAGGAGTTTGAAGTAGTCTTTGAAAAATCAAAAACTACTCAATGAAATGGCTGAATGCATGGAAAGAAAAAGGGGAGGAGGATACAAAGAAGACCGGGGGCAGAGTGGAGAGGGGCTTTGGGATGAACAATCACACCTCACAGCAGCTGGAGGATGTGCCGGAGATGTCAGAGAAGAGCGTGAATCAATTGGAGTCGCAGCGCAGCAGAAATGAGTGAATGTGGACGAGTGGCTCTTGCCGGCTCGTTCAGCACCACGGACAGCACCCTCATAGGCTGCCCATCAAACAGAAAACAGAGGAAAGCTGACAAAATCCATGTTACCACTTTGTACAAATGGGTTCAAGTGAGAGGAAAAAATTCAACTCTTCAAGCCCAAAAAAGTCCTCGGACAAGCTGTTTCCACTTTACGTGGGTACTCTGGGATTGAGATTGAGCGAAAAGAAATCAGTTTGCCTGATAGATTTGTGATAACAATCCCATTTTAGCGCTCCGAGACAGGCCCCTTGGCTCCCTCACCCAGAAAGTAATGAGCCAATCGGATGGGTTAGATAGGAGCCACAAGGGGGACAAAAGGTTTAATTCTGTGTAATCTGTCACAATCTGGAGGCTGACATCACCTCTGAGGCTCACAGTGAAGCAGAGGAAAAATGAACAAGGTGCTGAGGACAGGAAGCAGCAGGGAGAAAAGAATGTTAGGGGAATCACTATGCAGTCTAATAGCCATCATATTGGATGGGAGGATATTTTTCAGAATTTGGACCACTGTGTAGTTTTTTTCAAAGCTTTATTGTTTAGATCAACATCAACTGTATCACATACCAAGAAATATCATCGAGAGGAAGAAACACAAAAATGGTGCTTTTCTAAAGAGCCTGTATTTTGCAAAATACACTTTTAATGTTTTTGTAGCAATGTATCTACCACCCAAGTACCCCCACACCCCCTTCCCCAGCATTTGAAAATGTTTTATCTTGAAAATGTCATCAGTGGATATGCCACTTCCCCCTGCTTGAAGACTCCCTGAGCCATGGATTTGTTCACTCTACAGCCAGCTCCAGAGGAAGCATATTCAACCATGTCCCTGCAGCCACATTAAACATTACAGCACAGCACCAGAGAGCTGTGGCCAAATTGCCTCTTGAGAGGTTTTCTTCGCAATCAGCCTGTTCTTTGCAGGGCTGAATCAGAGGGGTTTAAAGGCAAGTCAAAATCCAATATTTCAGTGGATTTTAAGGAAAGAAAATTATTAAAAAAAAAATAAGAAACTGTGTTAACATGATGAAAAAATAAAATATATGAACTAAATTATTCTGTTTTGGGCCCTTATTCCTTTATGTAAGTAGTGGATGACAGTGAATGTAGCTGGGAATTGGGGATGAAAGAGTGAGGAACGACAAGCAGGGAATGAGCCGCAGGTCAGATTTGGAGCCCAGTCCCCACTTTTTGAAAAACAGCCTCTGTATAAAGGATATGTGGACTTAACCCCTTGTGCAAGATACATAAAAAGTGGGGTTTTTAACAAGATTAAGACCACAGTTTGTTTCATATTTTTATTTTGTAGATTGAGTGTAGAGTTCCTGGCCTTCATTGCTTAAAAAGAGACACATATGTCTACAAAAAAATGTTCCTTAGTCTTTCTTTGCGGTTTCCAGCACTAGCCACTGCCCTATCAAAATTGGGATGGGTACCAAAATCCAGATCTGATGCAGTACCAGACAACACTACCAACTGAGCCAAAATCTGGAATAAGATGTTTTATTTAGGTACCATTAAATACATGTAAGAGTCAAAGATGCTGTATCTGCTCTGCCTTCTCTGCTCTGTGGGTTGTTTAATACTGCCCTCTGGCAGTTTCCCCCTGAAAGAATGCAGGCAACTAAAACAAAATCCCATGTGCTTCAACAAGAATCAAGACTGTTCATGTGTTTTTCTCATAAAAGTAATGACTTAGGGACTGTTTAGGCAATGATGCTAATTCAAAGACACAAACTTAACATCGGAATCAGACTAATACCCAAACTAGAACTGCCCTGAGTGAGCAAACCTCCGCCAAGGCATTTCCAACATGAGCAGGCAAGTTATTGTCAAAGATAGAAAACTGTCCTATCTTGCACTGTTACCAAATCCTTGAAAAACTTTCTGGATCAACATGCAGATTTGGATCACCACCAAAATCTAGTGAATGTTCCCTTTAGTCATGACCATCATTCCCTGCAAATGTAGTCAAAATCTGTTGAGAACTAATGGAGTTATTAGGAAAACAGCGAGAAAACTGCTCTATCTTGTAATGTTAATAAATCCTTTCAAAAAATTCCTGGATCCGCATTCGGTTTTGGGTCACCAACAAAATCTAGCTGACCTATCCTACAATTATAATCAATTTCAAAAGTTTTTGAGTTATTAGTTTAACAAACTTACAAATGCCAGTAAAAACACTGGTGAAAGCAACAATACCCACCTCTCCTCAAAATAAAGGCAAAAAAGCCCAACAATGAATCGAATGAAGAAAAAAAGAGAGACAAAACAAATTATTCTGCACCTCTGACCATGACAGGTGGTGAGGTTTGTTCAAAACCTCCAGACCCATCTGGCAACAGGCTGATGGGTAAGAAGACCAGCCTGTTCAGGGAAAGACCTTGGCCCAAAAACGAAGGAGTACCCAAGGTGCACGCGCTGGATGTACGGGTATGCGCCCACACCTGTGCTAGACCACCTAACCAAAGCTGTGCAGTGTCTCCAAACAGAGAGAAGGAGGGACAGAGAGAGGACGCAGGAGTCACTCAGAGGGAAATAAATGACTTCATAACGACTAACAAGAATATCGTGACTCAATGGGTGGGTTTGCTCATGATTTCTCAGAGCATTTGAGCTGCGTAGATGCATTTAACAGATCCGTGTTGGACCTTTTGGAGTCTATTCCCTGTAAGCTACATGCGTGTCAAACTAAACGCTCCCTCTCTGGACTGCCTGACTGTATGCGCATTGGCTTGTTTGGAGCCCCCCCTCACTGTCACACACTCACACGCGGAGTTTGAGGATGATAAACAGAGCTGGGAACATGTGAGCGACTCATACAGACGCAAGCATGACAAAAAATGATGAAAATAAACATCCTGCTGACGACTTTCCCTCCAGGTGACATGTTATTGTGATGTTAGAGGGGCGAGAGCGTCTGTCTTTACGCAAACACGACATGAAGACTGGCTCTGAATGCTGCACTCACTTCAACACACACTCACGTACCATTAATAACAGACTGATTCAGATAGAAAAGGCGTCATTGGTGCAATAAAAGACAAGGGCACACTCAGTAGTTGTTTAAAATGGGGAAAAATTACTCACCCTGCCACGAGAGTCGTGCGCTCACGTCAGAAGCCAAGAAAGCTCACAGCAGGAGGCTCACTGGTCGTTCCTGCTCTCTCCCCCTCTCCCTCTCTCTCCTTCGTGTTTTCCCTTAAGCCCCCTTACCCTTACCCATCCTCTAAATCCCTCACTCTCCTCTCTCCTCTTTCACTACTCAGTCTGTCCCAGGCACTGCGGTGGATCGGTTTCAGCGCGAGCCTCTCTGGCTACGAGAGAGAGAGAGAGAGAGAGAGGGAGGGAGGGAGCACGAGAGAGGGAGAGAGATAGAGGGTGGTGATGGTTGTGGTGTGCAGGGGTACTGCTAGAAATGATGGGCCTCATGAAAGACATCGATGTCGGCCCCCATCACAACCAAAGCCAGCCCTGCTTTAACAACCCCTCCATTATGAAAAAAACTTAATGAGATTTTTCAAGGTATGGCTATTAAACAATGAGACTGGTTAATGAGGATGAAAGCACGTGGTTCACAGTCACACTGAGTCTTATATATTACAGTTTGGGTGTTCACGCACAACTGCTGCAAGTTTCCATTGAGTGACTTCAACATGGCCTTGAATTCGGACTCGCTTTGTCCCATCAGTCATTAGTCAAGATGCTGTTTCCAGTGACTTCTGTTTTCTCTCAGGTTCACATTGAAAGATTCAAGCATCATCACATGTAACCACTCCTTCTAAAAATTAGAATTTCCTTTAATCTGTTCCAAAATGTCTTTATAAATTTGCTTGTGTTTTACCTTTTGATCAAGAGTCAGTGGTTTTGGGACAAGTTTGTCACACACTTTTGTCATGTTCAAATGTTAGAAAAGATTTAGCGGATGTTTTCTTCAATTCATGTTCAGCTTTCATCATTTTCTGATGCCTTAGCAAAAACAAGTGCGCTTAAATCAGCAGTAAGCAGTGAACTGAAGATTACAACCATTGGAAACTTACAGCAGTTGTGTGTGAATACCCAGCCTTTCATATGTAACACATGGTTTTGTCCTCATAAGGTGCCAATAGCCAGCATTTAAGTCCACTTTTGTGATGTGAGCACTTTTCTGGCCTTTTGGCTTTTTTTTAGGCATCTAGGATTATTTCTTTTTAATCTTATAGCCATACAGAAGTGACTTGAATGATGCCATTTTGCTACAGAAGCAAAATAAAGACAAAGAAACAAGTGCTTTTACCAGCATATTTGATAGGAATGTCTTTGCTCATAGATATGAATTTATAATTTATGGAAAAATACTGCTGTCTTCATATATTTAGAGTCTCTGCAGTCATGGGCCCTTAGATATGTCCTAACTTTTCCCCCGATTACAGCACCTACAGTAATGTGTGAAGGGGGGGGCGGGGGCAATAGTTGTTTGCTAAACTTCCACTGCTCATTCTGTTAGATATGTATGTATGTCTTTTTGGAAAAAAAAAAAAAAAGGTCAAGAAGATTAAAACAGGGGCTTCAAAAACTTTGCATTAGCCAAGGATCACCTCCGGGAGAGTCCTCCAACATTGACACTTTCTTAAATTCCTTGTTTACATTTTCATGAAAGATATAATAACTTGAAAATGCAGCCACTTGGTCATTTCTAGGAATGCACGATATTGCCAGTATCTGATATAGGGGAGACTGGGGATGGTTGTAACACTGGTAGAGTTGTAATACCTCCATTTTCTCAAACTAGGAAAAAGATATGAGTCACATGATCTTTTCAGGATTTTCCTCCTTCCTCCCTGATCATACGCAGGGGTTGCTAAGCCTGGAAATTGTTGCATGCAGATTTTACAGAGAAAAAAATATTTTTTGCCAGGAAAGCATTTTTTTCCAACAAGACTTAATTTTGTCCTTTACGAAAATGATGGTAGATAAAATCATATTTAATGTGAACGACACTGTGGTCTCTCAGGCTAAATGTGAAGCATTTCCCCCTTGCTAATTTCAAACCACTTTGCTAAACAGCTAGCTAAACATTGGCTGATAGGGGTGGGTTGTAACACATGTCCCAAATGTTACAACTTTAAAGGGGCTTAAGGATTCAGGGCCCTGTTAAGTATCTAGTGTGGAAAGACCATCATTTGATTTAAGGATTTGGGCAGGCTTTTCTAGATTGATGTTTTATTTCAGCGGATCTTCAAAGTTTTTATGTGTTTTCTCTGTTTTTGCTAATTTTGTTTAACTGTTGCAACCTGCCCCAGCATGTGTTACAACCTACCCTGCTAGTGGGGTAGGTTGATACAAAGGACCATCTTGTGTTTGACATCAGCTCACAAGTTCAGCGATTCTCTTGCAGAAGTCTAAATCGGTTCCATTTGAAGTAAACAAATGTGGATACACATTTCATGTTTGAGAACTCTATACCCATGATTTAGGGAGTTATAGGAGCTGAAGCAAAATGAGTTACAACCATGTCCATGCTAAAGAAATGTATTTGTCCTTATTCCCTATCCAGACATTCAGCAAGATATCTTTGTTCAGTGAAGTGTTCTGACAAAGCCTTAAATGTCAGTATTCAATGCATGCTTATCATTTAATGAAGCATGTTCAACAGAAATCCACTGGATGGGCTAATGCTACTTGTCTGTGTTACCCTGTTTCGTGATGACAGTTTCACCAAATGAGCTGTTACGAACAAACAGAGAACTCGCTGCATTTATAGAAATATGAAATAAGCATATAAGCTGATTAGCATGTTGAAACATTATATGAACTCATAGTCAAAGAGGCATTAGCATGAGTGACTATGGAGCTTTTGTATCACTGCCTGTGAACAAAAAATATGTCTTTCAGTCTGTTTTTGCTTGTTTTTCTGTCTGCGATCCCCCTTGAGGTGATCCAGCTCATTTGACAGAATCACTAACATTTGTGTTAAGGAGAATAATTTCATGTTGTTACTTTTTGGTTTCTTGTATTACCCCTGAATTCACCCTGCACCTAATTATAAGCTGAAATGCACTGTAGTCTATTGGCAACAGTGGTAGTTTTGCTGTCCAGTGTAGTAAGTGACACTCTGTGGCCACGTCATAGCGGTAGGACTTTTGAAAACTAACAGTGGTAATCAACTTTGAAGCTGTGATCTGCTGATATCAATATTTGCAAACAGCACAGTGCATCCCTGCTTTCCCTTATTTCCATCAATAATACATCTATTGTTTTGTTTAAATTTAGTTTATTCAATTCATCTTCTGTAGACATTTTAAAAATTATTTCCACTTGAAAATAATAACCAGAAAAGCATCAGTGTAAATATATTAAAAGGTTTTGTCCCATGTTTTTAATAATGAACATTAAATCTGTCTTTTGGTTTTTAACTGTATTACTTGGACCACAGAACCCCCACACACATTTCCACAGGCAGTGATTTGACATCTAAAACAAAACTTCTTCAACTAATTCAGTGTTAGATGACATTATAAGTTTGTTTTCATCTTGTTTAATTTCCCTCCACATTTCTCTCTCAATACCCCTCCCCCATCAGCCCTCGGTTACCCCCCACCACACTTAAGATAGTACTTGATTGTAAGATAACACTCTATTGATCCCCCACAGAGGAATTTAAAGTATTGCAGCAGCATGTAGACAAAGCAGAAGTTAGTGAAAAGTTTGTAATTTACAAAGCATAGGTAAAAAATAAATGTACATAACTTAGAAGGTAAATACAATTGTTATAGAGTAGATCGTCAATACAGGACAATTACAGACCTCCTGTGCTGTTGAATAGAGTCGAGTAAAGGCAAGTAATGCAAGCAGAAGTGTAACAGAATGGCATTTTAATATAATAAAGTATGCAGTAATACAGTGTGATAAAAGGCATAATAAAATAGAAGATGCTCTGCTGTTTAAGCTACATTCACACACAGACATTTTTACCAACCTTTGCCAACATATAGGGAAATGTTGAGCTGTGTAGAGCTAAGTCAGAACTAAGTTAATGTCAGCTGGGCAATGCCGATATTCCTGAAGTACATTGCCAAATCTTAAGAGTGCACAAAAATGTCTAACATTTGATGTAACATGCTTTTAAATGCCAACAAGAGGTGACCTCCACTTGCCTTTGCGACCCTCAGATACAGCAACATTTTGTTTGTTTCTGTTGGCAAACATTGGGGCTCACTCGCAGTTCAGGATAGTTCAGGGGACCTACAGCAGAGTAGTTGTGTACCACAAATGCTCAGACAACGTTTGAAAACTTTACAAATATAATAATAATAATAATAATAATAATACTGCTACTACTACTACTACTACTACTACTACTACTAATAATAATAATAATAATAATAATAATAATAATAACGATAACTTAATTTGTATAGCACTCTTTAAAACACGGGTTGAAGACAAAGCACAAGAGCTTAAGCACAAAAGAAACTAAATAGCAGAAGCAAAATTTAGATCAAAGAACCCCGACAAACGTGCACAAATAGCTTTATAAACCCAAGAACAAAAAGAACCTAAGCAGAAAGAGAAGGAGCACTGCTGGTGTCTCTCAGACCAACAAAGCTCATAGAAGTGAACAATTTCAAGGAACTTGAGGAAAACCTAATACCCAAAATGTTGGCACAAACAATCCAGGCCCAGGCCTCATAAACCCTGGCCCTCCATCGGGCCAGAAACCCCAAAAACCACACCGACATGAATCGACCTGCACCCCCATGATACCCCTAACTGAAATGACCTTACATTAAATTTAGCACAATGTAGATCAACTTTGCACAACCATTTGCACCTTTCACTGGCAATAGAGAATGATACTCACCGCGAACTTTCAATAGCACCTATTTTACATGCACTATGACAGGATAGGTGGACCTGGGGTAGAACCAGTCTGAGTCTGAGCCTGAGAAGATGGAGGACCTCCAGAGGATTTGACAAGAGTATGACCTGGAAGTCCTGCAGCATGAGCAGCAGCATCTACGCTGATGAAAGTTTCAAATCTGTCTATAATAAGTCAGTGGGCAGCATAATGTCTTAGATGCATCGACTAAAATTGACCGGGGAGTGTACCTACACCTAAATATTGATGATTTCTAAACTTTGGTCAACATCACACATTGTATGCTTTACTGTAACCTTTACATCCCTCCAGTTGTGTAACCTTTATACCAGTTCATAAAGGTTACACATGTGGTATATTCGTATAGATATACTGAATGGAGCATTGAGTTTGTTAAAAATTGTGAGGACCCTCTTGCTTGTGATGAAAAGGAATCTATATTGCAGTCTAAACATGAATCAGACTGCATTGCCTGCTCTCTGCAGTGCATTTAAGCTGGCCTCTCCAATCTAACCCCATATTACTGTATGTGAGCACATGAGGAACATTAAAAATGGCACAGACAGTAACCTCACTGTCTTCTCTTCTCTCTTCATCCCTCTGCTCCTCTTCCTCCTCTTGCCCCCTCCCTCCTTTGTCTCCTGTGGTCCCTGTCCCTCACTCTATTTATAGCCGGCTTGTGGAGGGATCCTATATTTTTAGTAACGATATCAATAGTCTACAGCACACTCTGACCTCAGGCCATGAGAGAGGGAGAGAGAGAGTTTGAATGAGACAGTGAAGTCAGAGAGAGAGAGAGGAGAGAGGAAGCAGCAGAGAGGAAGAGGGATGATATCATGTCACAGTGAC
This sequence comes from Cetoscarus ocellatus, assembly GCA_037902135.1. Taxonomy (NCBI): domain Eukaryota; kingdom Metazoa; phylum Chordata; class Actinopteri; order Labriformes; family Labridae; genus Cetoscarus; species Cetoscarus ocellatus. The sequence goes on along the minus strand of JBAMNC010000666.1, from coordinate 333,204 downwards.
AGTGAGTGATGGGCTGAACACACACACATACACACTCGCACTCTCATACACTCTTAAAAGGGAGCTTTGGAGGTTAAGTCACACAATGTCATGGTTAGAGTAAAGGTGGAGCTGAGGGGTTTGAAAAAATGATTGACAGCAGGTGGATGTCATTAGAAACAAGCAGAGATGTATCCTTCATAACAAGTGGAATAACCAGTTTTATTTCTAAAAATCATCAGTTTCCAGAACATTTAAGGCTTAAACCTGCACTAGCTTTCTTTTTTCATTCATGAGACAAAACGGAACTAATCAAAGCACAAAACTCACATTTATTTTAAAGATTTATTTGAGCTTTTATGCTGTCACTTAAATGTCCCATGTCCTGCTGCTGTGGCCTCCCGTTGATAATCACTGGTGTAGGTGAAAAGTGAGTTTTTATCTGCTGGAATTAGAGCTGGGCATAAAACAATCTCGAAACGGTATTGCAATAAAATCCACGTGGTTAAGGTCTATGAAAAGTTTTGGGTGTATTCACGCAATATGGCACGGCAGGATTAACAGTGCTTTTCTAAAGGTGTAGCCATGGTGCTCCACACTCCAACCTAGGTGGCAGTGCTGTAGCCATGACGCCGGTTGCCTTTTGCCAGAACCAACAAAGAAGTCAGACTTTGACTGTAGTAATTGGGTTGAGTCAGGGCAGGATTTCAGACAGGTTGGTCTCAAACTTTACAAACACCTACTCTGAGATGTTTTTCATTTTGGTCAAAGATGGTGGCCACACTGGAGTCTGATACAGACCTCATTTTAAAGAGTTATGTGATCATTCAATACAAACAAACAGATTTGCATGAGGACAAGCAGTGTGGATTTCATTTCAGTGAGTGTTGTCCAGTCAGAGCTCTCAGACTGCCGCCATGAATCTAGAGAATTGAAAGTTCTTGGAAATGTATGCCAGTGATGGAAATTAATGAGTTAATGCAGTACAGCTACACTTTCTGTTGTTCTTTTCAGAGTAAAAGTTTGGTTTGCCCTTAGCATGGAGACACTCCCCTGGTTCACGCTGCATGTTTTGATTCTTATGTTTTCTCAGGTCAGTTATACAATGATTTCATCACTTGTGGAAACATTTATTTTGCCTCTTCTTAAATTTTGTATTCATAGTTATTTACAGTTGAAGGCATAACTTTTTGCACCTTACATCCTCTGACATTTAAAGCCATGAAAAACCTATAAAAAAAGACAAGGCGGTGGCAGCCTAGAGACACATCCAACATGCAGCACACACGCTTCTGGCCTGAAAGCCACTGTCATGAGCAAGAGTTAGCATGTGCCTAAACCAGGAAGGGCAACTGTCAGCCTGGGGGCATCATGTGGCCCCCCCAATCCTTCAATGAGGCCCACCATTCGTTTCAAAATATTTAAAAATGTATAGACTTAATGAAAACAGAAGAAAAACTCTGCCTTAAAAGATAAAACAACAGCTGTAAAATCAGCTGTAACTGTTTCTGTTAAACTATTTCTTATGCATGACTCAAAGCATTTGTTAAAGTAAGAGCATACATTTAGATAAGATTTAACTTAATAGCTGGCAAATGCTCTAAACTTTCTTCAGAACTTTCTGTTTAGCTCATTAAATTGGGTATTACATGTTGCACTGAGTTTAAATGTTTAAATGGTGATATAAATGAAATGTTAGCTGTTAAGTTGCTTCTTATGTTTTACTGTAAGTAGAAATAGTTAAGTTGAAAGTATCTTGCATTGGAAATATTTAGCCCTCTGGCTTTGAAGACAAGATAATGTGGCTTTTATGGCAGGGGTGCCATAAAGAGGGAAGATTCTAAGTGGCCGTGACTGATAGGGCCGCCTTAAATGTTAAAAAATCAGCAACATTTCGCAATAGGTGTTTTAACATGGTTTTACCCTTCACTTGCAAAAAATATTTTTTGCTTTTTGCTTTGAAGAGAGAGAAATTTAAGCATAAATTTGTTACTGAAGTCCCATAAAAAAGGCCCTTTAGAAGATTTAATACCTTCGCCAAGGAGTTTATGTTTTTGCAGCCATTTGTCTGTTTGTTGTTTTTTTGTTTTGTTTCCTTCTTTTTCTGTTGGTATGTTTTTCTGTGTCCAAAGAACTGAAAAGGTTCTCAAAGAATTTCGATGAATGCTGTTCAGGAAATGTTGATCATGGTACAAGAGAGAAGTGATAAGATTTTGATGGTGAACAGAATCCAGATGCTGATCCAGGAACTTTTTTAAAGGATTTGTTAACAATGCGTGATATGGCAGTTTTCCACATTTTAGAAAATAACTCCACTCACAATGTCAGAAATGCCTTGGCTGAGGTTTGTGCTCTTATAGTACAGCCAGTTGTAGGATATAATTTTTGTCCATGCATATATGCGAGTGTCTGAATAGCATGTTAAAATAACATATATTTGGTTGAACAAATATTTTTTCTACAAATGTTTTAAATCTTCGACAGGGTTAAAAGATTCTATATCCACAAGAGATTATTTCTTCTAAAATAATAATAAATAATAAATAATAAATAATAATAACTAAAATAAAATAATAAAATAATAAAATGATAAACAAAAACGTTGAGTTGTAAAAATGGTCCAAATGCCAGAGAGTTTCTTGTAGTATGTCATTTAATTGTCCATTTATTGTATAATGTTCAGCTGAAGAGTGTTGTTTCCAATGTTTGAAGCTTATTTGACAAAACAACTTGGCTCTAATTATCATGAGCAATCATGTTTTTCAGTATTTTTACAGACAGATGCTTGGTTTACAAACTGTGCAGAGCTGCTTTCAAATAGGGCCCAATGTGATGTCTTTTTATGGGGCCCAAAGTTTCTGGCAGCACCCCTGCCTCATACTTGGTGAAGCTGCCCATCCCTGGATTAAACCATAAGGCTCAACGCACACAGCAGGCCTTAAAATGTTGCCTTGAATCTGATTTTTAGCTCCTGTGTGATTTTCTTTTGACAGTTTGAAGAGTTGGAGTCATTGGAGTCTGACCTTCTAAAATCTGATTGAGGCCACTTTCATATGCAGATCCATGAAGTTCATACTGGAGTTGTATGCAGGCCTAATTTAAAATGAATAATAAGAACAGATGAACAAAATAATCCGAGCAAAATGTAAAAACTGAGCATTAAGGCCTGCAGTGTGGGTGCAGCCTTGGTTTGTCTGCTATTCATCACACCTTTCTACATTTTTTTACAGCCTGAGCATCATCAGCAGACACATTCATATAAATATAGAGGTGCTGTAAACAAATATAAACACAAGCTTACAATCGATCATAATAGAGAAGCAGAGGCGTTGACAAAACAAGACACAATTCTCTTATCAACAGACACCAGCAGGGGGTTTTATCACACTGATAATAGCAACAACAGTAAATCCTGACATTATGATTTATGGAGAATAACATAAAGCGATGCAGTAAAGGATTTACAGTGTGGCGGCAACAGGAGAGACAAACAGAAGATGAAGAAGATGAAGGGCAGATAGAGAGGAGCAGAGGGAAGGAGAGAGTTGATGAGATTTTAATGTGAAGGTCAACTTGTTATAGTCGAGATCTCTGTGGGGATAGTAGTCCCATCATGATGCTGGAGGAGAGGAGGGGGCCGGGCCAGTGGGAGGAGGAGGAGGAGGAGGAGGAGGAGGAGGGGGAGTGAAGTGAAAGTGAGATGCCTGGTTTTGCTGGTTCAACAACTACAGTAGCAGAGTAAATAGAGGGGTCAGCATCTTCAGCCGGTGTGTGTGCGTGGACATGTTTGCGTTTCTGAGCAGCAGTATGTGTGAAACTGAGGAAGAGGGAGCGAACACGACAGAGGGAGAGAAAGAAGGAGAGGGGAGCGTGTGGAGGAGACAAGGAGAGCAGCAGTGCATGTTTACTTCTCAGCAGCTTCACACAAAAACACTTTAACTGTCGCTGTTTCATGATTTTTTCAGTAGAGTTTATTTCAATGCTTTTATTCCAGCACATGAAAACAGAAGGTTAGCTCAAGAAAATAGATACATAAATGCATAAATCATCTATTGTAGTTTCTATTATTGGCTGTATTATCTATTGTATTGAAATGTGGTGACATTTAGACATCAACTCAGACCACCAGCTCTGACCTTTCACTCTTGTCTGCTTTTGAGGAGACACAGGTGGAAAATGAGAAATGAGCTTCTTTATAAATGGGGAAAACAAACCAAGAATCACCAAGAAAACAGACAAAATGGGAAGCGTTCAGGTAGTGAAAGAGGGGCTGGGCAATTTAATGTGTTTATTTTATAGAATTATATATTTTTGAGACAATATCATTGTTTATTTAATGTTGTGTTAAATTGCATTATGTGTACCCTCCAACTTTATTTCACGGTTAGGGAGTCCAGTGTTGAATAAAAACATACATTTATTAAGAAATAAACAAGGATGCCAAAGTTAAAGTTAGGCAACGGAAGTTTACAGTAAGAAACTGTGACAGTATAACAGTATCATGATCATGGGAAATGTCTTGGTTAAACAGAAAATATAATTTAATCTAAGGAGCATTTTATTTGATCAAATATGCCTCAAAAAAGTTTGTAAACCTTATTCTGTTTGATTATTTCTTTCCTTTGTTAAAACAAACTGGTTTTGTGTTGCATATCATTGGAAAGCCTGATCAGTCACCTTTACAGTGACGTACAGCCTGTAAGGATGGTGCAGTCCTGGAATGAGCAATGCAGCTAAATGTGTGGTAGCAGCCAAAAAATATGCTAAACTCCCTAAATGGAAGACGGTGGTTCAGGCTGCAGTGTGGCAGCATTATTTGGTCAGCCCTGGTACCATTTCCAAACTTAGGACCAAGTTCAGTGAGACTGGAAGCAAGGGTGAGGAACCGGTCTTCTTGGGGTGTTGTCTTCCTGGGACCTCCACTTCCTGTTCAGTCTTTGACTTCACCAGCCTCATGAAACCCAACCCAAATGTTAGAAACAGTACAAGGGCTGACACCAAATACTGCTGCCACTCAGCTTACTGGAACACCAGCCATCAGTTACAGGGGATTTTGGCCCTTTTTTTTTATCACTACCCACACGTTTAGCTGCAATGCTCATCCCATGAATGCATGATCCTTACAAGTTGTATCTCATTGTAAAGGTGACTTACAAACTTTCCAACGATATGAAATACAGTAGCGATTGGTACTGTTAAAGGGAATAAATAAACAACTGAAGCATTATTTCCAAACTTTTTTAAGAGTGTATATTTTGTAATTTACAATAAGGTGGTAAATTTAAATGTTCTTTTTAATGAACAAAGTACATGTTTACAGATAGCTGTGCCTGTGTAACACTAGTCTAAGTGATCTTGACTTGTTACAGGCTTTTTGTCCTTTTTTACAGAAAAAAAGAGGGAGGTTTATGAGGAATATTAATGCTAGGCTTAAAAATGTTATCTGTCAAATCTGTGTCTGTTTAATTTTTTAAGAATACATTAAACATCAAAGGGTACATATATTTTTATCGAAACAAGTTAAATACTTTGATAAAGTCAGATATATCAAACAATAATGTATATTTTCAAAGAAATATTAAAAATGTGTAAGTTTTGATAACAGTAATAATTATGTGAGTAGTTACATTCTACATCTGGTTAAAATCAATATATTGGAGGTGATTTTTCATGGCCAAGTTAATGGGTAAATGGGAAACATGTGGCCTCTTTTGTCATTCATAGCTGCCCTATATCAGTTTCCAAAATAATTTTGTGAAGAACCTCAAGGCAACATGACCAGAGACAAAAAAGAAAAATAAAATGGAGAAATTCAGCCAATGCTGCCATAACAAATCCATTCAAATTTACCAAATAAACACAAAAAACAATAATCAAATGTTTCCGTAATACTGATGGTCGAGATTTTTCTTCTTCTTTGCAAACAAAGTTGTAATAGAATTGGCTGCAGTTTGTCTGTTAAACTTTAACAACAGTTTATTATATGGTCTAGGGGGAAAAAAAGACATCTAAGTGAGATATAATCATATTTTTTGGTGCCGATGGCCTTCAGGAGATGCTTGCTCACCCTATGTATGAGACTCTTGTTCTCGTGGGTAACGTGTTCAGATCTGGCCTGTCACCTCCTTCCTGCATGTCATTCCCCCTCTCGCCCTCTTTCTGAATCAGCTGTCCGCTGTCTCTCAGTCCAATGAAGACATTTTGTATAATGGAGCATTACTATTTGTATTTAAGTTGTAACATTTCAGTGTTGTCATGATAAATTTCCACAAATTATACTTATTTGTTTCTTTCATCGTATTAGTTATGGTTTTCTAATTGGATTTCAATCAACTTTTAAAAAAATGTCCTGTCAACAGTCAAACATAAAAAATAATGTGGTCCTCTGTGAATAAGTTTCCCGCCACCGAATGAAAGTTTCATTTTGAATAAATAAGAAAAAGTTGATGACATGGATACAGTCAGTGACTCTGGGATTGGGTGAGATTTGACAAGTATGTATTTGTTCCAACTCCTTTTCAAGTATGTTTGTTTTGTGCAAAGTTATTGTTATCTATATGACTTTTTTATGTATGCCTTCTTTGTTCAAAATGAAAAAGACAATATAGACTGAAAAAATCAGATGTGATCAGAGGTCCGTATTGCCCAGCCCTAGAGGTGAAACTAATTTCTGTGGTTTCTCTGTGAGACAGGAGCTCTGAAATAGGATTATTACACTGGACGTTTGCAGCCACCTGCACAGCTTAGATAATGTTTAATGACAGAGCTGCTATTTTTTTCCATGTATTGAACAGCCCCAGTGAGCCTCTCTTTTAATTACCCACAATCAATGGGTATGTCGTTACGCAGCAAAAAAGCTGAATAGTATCAACCATAAAATAATGAAATTTGGCACGAGCCTCCTCTTTCATCCGGAGAAAACACTATTAGGATGAATATTTACTCAAGCAGCATAAAGTGTGATTATTTGGGCCTTTTTGTGTGTAAATTCCAGCATGTTTCAATGCACGTGCTTGCTCAGGGAGTAAAGATGAAATAGAAGCACATGGACAAAAAGATGCAGCTGGATGTGAGGCAGTAATGTGATAATAGAGTGAAACACAGTGGGCCCAAGCTGGGGGGCAGCACTGCAGCCTACATTAACTGTCACATTAATTGTGCAGGCCGTGATGTTTCAGGCTGTGCGCGGGTCAGCCGGGGTCACTGGTGTGACGTTTAAAACGAGAGGTTGAGGCAGGCCAGAGGAACATGACTGTGCTGCGAGTAGTCTGATACAAAAAAAGAGTCCACTAACTGACTTGTTTGATGGTGAATCACTCAACTGTGTAGAAATGAAATGAATTCAGTGTTGCACTGGAATAAACCCTCTAGAAAACAGTAATGGTCATGTGTTTGAGCTGCAAAAATGATGAAAAAGTCATAGGGATATCCAACCTCTGAGGATTCAAATGAAGATTTAGAATAAAGGAAAAAGATATAAATAGCTTATTTTCAGATTCATTTCTCCTCTGATATTCTACAACAGTGGTTCTCAACTGGTGGCTCCATCCAACAGGGGCCTGCAGAGCTGTATTCAAATGCAAGCGCATGCCTGGAAAGAACTGGAAAAATTCTAGGACGGATGGAAGCCCTAAGGGGACAAACAACCATACAGTTAATTTACTCTCTTTCCAGCAAAAATCATTTCAACTATTTTAATATAAACAGAGTTAAATCGGCCAATTCTGGGGCTCCTTCTGGAATAAGTCCTCACAGGCGATAGTCCTATGCACTTGAATTAGAGTATTCTGCTAGAGGTCTGCTTTAAGTTATCTAGATTGTGTGCATAACTCAAAGGGCAGAGCTTCAGTGTCTCATTTTAAAACAGTGACTCTCTGTTACTCAGACATACAGACTCCAATCTACCAACTCTGAGCTAATGTGATAAGAGAGCATTCTGAACGTAAAACCCTTTAAGACCTGCATGGCACACCTCAGCTGGATAATGTAACCTTTATACTGTGTTCTCACTGCATGATTTGTCAAAAATATTGAACTTCAGAGCAGTTGAACATTTTTTGTCAGGCAGAAACATCCTTATGACCAGTCATTTTGGGGCTGTGCCATGACCTAGAAGTGCACCTTCTCTGACATGTGCTGAACCCTTAGGGCCCCTCAGTGCTGCTTGCCGCCCAAGCTAGCTTTTTTTTTTTTTTTTTAAGATTATCTCTTCATAACAGCTTAAATTTTAAGATCTCTGTAGAGCAACACAAAATTACACATTATAATTGGTAAACTGATTAAAATTGAATGTTGACATGTATGTCTTTAATGATTTGTGAAATTATGTGCTCTTTGAGTGAGATTTTTTCTCATATTTTTAGAGCAGGTATATTGTAGGCTCTAACAAAAAAATGTATTAAGTCTGCAAGGGCCCATTTATTTATGTCTTAAATCTCCCAAGATCCTGACTTATTGTTTTCTTGTTTTCTAATTTTAACAGTTAATTTCTAATGATCCGTGGAAAACATTTAAAATTCAAACATTCTGAACTGAGTGAAATAAATGTTTGCATGCATGTCCTATTGTGACTTTTGAAGTTCTGCACTTTTATATATGCTTGTTGTGTCCTGTTTCTATGATTGTATACATTTTAGGTCCTAACTTAATTTTTTTGTAAATAATTAGGCACAAATATTTGGGATACAAAGTTTTAGAAAAGGGTTGGAGTACAATGGTCAGTTTAGTGCTGCTTGCAGCCCTAGTTGTCTTCTCTTTCTCAATATTCTGTCTTATCTGTCTGATTCTCTTAGTATTTTAACAATATTCATAGAAAAGTAAAAAATATGTTTCCAGGGGAATATTGAATAGTTCTTCTGTACTTATGTGCTATTCAGACATATTTTTCTTTGTCCTGTTTCTGTATGAAGATATATTTAAGTCCTGTCTAAAGCATGTTTCAGTAAATGAAACTAGAATTGGGCTGCAAAGTCTCATGAAAGAGGAGCAGGGCCCATTCAGTGCTGCTTTCAGTCCTTCTTTTGTCTCATATTTTTCATATAAAACTATTTCATTTCTTAAGAACCCTGGAGAAAAACAAAAAATTACATTTAATAACTGGAAAAGGTAAAAGAATGAAATGTTGGCACATATTTCTTTCAGGACTTTTGTAGTTGTGCACATTTTAAATTTTTGTTTAGTCTTTTTTCAGTTTTCAGAGACGTTTTAAAGTTTTGATCTAATAAAGTGCTGAAATAAAGTGCAAAAAATTAAGTTTCAGTGTCTCATGAAAGAGATCTTAAGTCCTGAAATTAGACCAGTCAAGAACCACTGTTTTACGCTATATAAAACTAGTGTTTCAGAGCATTTCATTCTACAAACATTGCATGCAAATAGATTCATTTACCAGTTTCATACTACGGTACTCTTCAATCACTTTATCAACTTAAAGAAATTCTTACAGAAAAAACTATAGAGTAGGATGCAGCTCTATATGATACTGGCTTTGTCTGCAACATAAACTGTGGCTATCAAGATAAAACACATACATCAAGAGTGCATGGGTAGAAAGGAGTCTTGGCATCATCATGTAAACAGAATTTGGTTATGAGAGGTGTGGAGATTCTTTGTTGTAAAACTACCATTAAAGAAGACAACTGGGTGAACTTGGAGCAGGATCCATTTTCAAACTGCAGTAAGAGGTGAGGGGGCAAAGTCTGGGTTTTGAAAGGAGAATCCCTCGAAGTCCTCCTGGTTTATTGCTGCGAGTATTTCTGGGTCGGAGGGCGTGAGGGCTGATGGAGCTGCTGTGAAGAACTTGTCAAAATTTTCACCTTTTTTCCCGCCCTGGGACAAAAAAAAGAGAAGATTAGACTGCAAATTTGCACTTAAATACTGATTGTGTGCACCATTACCTCCCACCTGAAGAACACAGAAAGAGTTCAACTATAAAAAGACTCCACCTCCGTGTTTCTTTCTCTCACCCACACCCTTGTTTTCTCTCTTAGGATCTCTCTACCACGGTTTCTGTAGGCAGAAAGCTGCTCACGTCTTTTTTTACTGCCAACGACAGCCGCTCTGCTGGATGATATGAATCTCATTTGGCTAATAGGCCTGGCCTCTAACCTCTCAGCTCACTCTGCTCACCTCACCATTGGCCGGCAGGGCCGCAAACTGGTGTGCGGTGGGCTAATGATGACACACATTAGCATATGGGAGGAGTAGGCAGCACCCAAAGGCCACAAGGTCCTGTCTATTATGACTGCTGTGTCTATAGGAAGCAGCAGAAGAGGAGGCGAAAGAGAGAAAAGAGAAGGGAATGAGGTGGAGCGAGGGAGGGGCAGGGGAGAGTTTAACAGAGACAAGAAGAGGGGATGAAAAGGCCAACTGAGTGTAGACGGCTGAGGATGCATGCTGGGAGATCAGGGAAAGAGTGGGAGTAAGAGACAGATGGAGGAATGTGACAGCTTAAAATCCCTAAAGGTATCTTGAGAAAGACAAACTGAAAAAGTGAATAAAGGAGGAGTAGAAAGAAAAGAAACAAAAAGAAAGAAAAAGACAGAAAAACATAAAGACAAACAAAAGTGTTTAGTCCATCTGCTCGACTGACAGTTCTGGGTTTGAAGGGTGGCGGGAGCTCCAGTCTCTCCAGACGGTCCCAGTCAATCCAACGAAAGAAAGGATGTTCCCTGATCTCTCTCTCTGCGTCTATTCCTGCACCCAGACGCTTGGCCGGGTGCTTCGTCAGGAGCTGGGGAAAAAAAGGGAGAAAATATTCTGTCAGACATGAGCCACAACAGAGCGATCTCTGTTTGCAGTGTTGTGGCTGTGTTTCAATATGGCAGTATCGGCTAAAATGTAAGTATGAATTGATGATTAAGTAACGCTTGGGAATTTGTAGCCAAACTTACGACACAGCAAACTCTGCATAGACAAATTAACACTAACAGAGCTAGAATTAACACTTCTTAAGTTTCTATGTGGGGCCACACCACAAAGTGTTGTTTTAACTTTTTAGAGAGTTGGTGCCTTTAATTAGTTTTAATTGTTGACTATTTTTAGTGTTAAAATTTGAAACCTTGCAACACTTAACAGTGTGACTTTTGAAGAACACCTCTATATATGTAGTTGTAGGAAAACACTTTCAGAGTATATTTTTAACTACTTGAGTGTTAACTTTATATCAACACTGCAAAGTGTAAACATCTCTGTATTTATTTACTGTTATTAATGGGAACTTTAGCTCAAATAAAGATACCATGTTTGGTTAAAGCAAATATACATATATACATAAAAAAAACATGCAGTTTCCATGACTGCTCAATATATTTCTTTAGTCTGTCTAATCTGTCAATCATATTCATTACGAGCCAATCAGATGATGTAGTAGGTGGGTAGGCTACTCCTGCTGTGGTGTAAAAAACAGAGCCACTCTGTAGAACAAAATATTGCCAAACATGTCAGAAGTTGAGCAAAAATATCCTTTCTATAGTGAAGATTGTAGTGTTGTTAGTTGTTTTTCATTTAATAAAGAAATATGCTCCAGATTTGATTAAAGTGCTATTGAAGCTATTAGCATCAATGCTAATATCTTTATGAGTAGTTACTTCCTGCTGTTGTCTCACTCGTAGCTCCCACCTCTTTCTGCTCTAAAAGATGCTGACTGGGTCGTGCCGCTTTGGGCTGCTCACAATCATTGTGGGCTGGAGCTTGGACAGATGGATCTGTCTGATTACAGACATTAAATTAAATTAGGCTGATCCATCTGCACTGCAAGGTTAGCAGTGTACAGTGAAAGTGCACAGGTTTTAGATTTGTTATAAAATGTATTAATAATCCAAAAAGTATGACTGTTCGCTTGGAGTATTAAGTGATTTACCTGAAAAGACACTGCATCTTTAAGTTTCATTTAAAGGCATTGCATTTAATTTCACAGAAGTAAAATATCACAAGTTTTGTGTGGTTTAGTTCTTGTAAAATTGGAGTTAAGTGTAAAGAAATAGACTTTGAGTAGTAGGCTTCAGAGTTTATGGAAGAAGGATTTTGCAACATTTAAGCATAGTAGATTGAGCTTTTAACCCCACTTTCCACTCATAACACAAATCTAAGCTAATTGCTGGTTCTGTCATGAATTGAAGTTAAGGCATTCATAAACCATTTTATTTCTTCTTTAAGGAGCCCGTAATGTGCAGTTTCACTTTTCTGTCTATTTTAGAAAAGTTACATGAGAAGCTTACATTTAATTTTATCTTAATTGTCTTTGCGCTACATTATACGGGTTAGAAAATAATTAACTGGTAACTCACTCCCTTGCAGATAGCGACAGCTTCACGAGAGAGACTTTTGGGGTATGAGACGCACTGCTCCATGATGGACTGAAACAGCTCCTCCTCGTCTATACCATCAAACGGTGGCTGGGAGGAAAAAGACAGAGCAGAAAGAAGAAAAAGTAAGTTTAAAGACCTGAGAGCAAATTAAAGGCAAATGTACTAAAATGAAATTCTTTCAAGTCTTCTGAAGTGATGACAAAGGAGGAGAACTGCCGGGTTCAATACCTGTGTGCTCTGTGTGTCTATTGTTAGGAGAGAGTTACCTGTCCTGCCAGCATCTCATACAGCAGCACTCCGTAAGACCACCAGTCTACTGCTTTATCGTAGGGCTGATATGCCACAATCTGAAAGGAAAAGAGAAAGAAGGTGAGGAGATAGAGGGGGAGAGTGGCAGTGCAGAGATAAGGAGGCAGAAGTAGACAAGCAGCGCAGGAAAAGGCAAAAATGTAGCAGCTTGGATGATATTCAACTCCCAGAGAGGCAGCGAGAGAGGAAGAGAGAAAACATGACATAAGGGAGGGCGATTGTGTGAATGAGCTCATAATATCCAGCACATGACTTTGGATTTGTGTGTTTATGTGTGTTTACTTGTTTCCCTGGTGTTTCTGTGTGTGTGAACAAAGGGAGCGTAAGGGAACAATCCCGGGCCCCTGGGGAAATATATTGTATCTCTTCCAAAATGGCAGATGCAGTAGAATCAATGAGTGTTTACATAAGAGAGTCAATACCCAGGGGTGCCATAGCAAGGTTTACACTTTCAAAGATGTGCATGATGTCCCATCATCTTCTTTCTCTCTTTCTTTCTGCTGTCTCTGTCAAAAACGAATTCCCCAAAAACAGCTGAATATCACCTCTGGTTTTCTCTGAATGTAATCTGTCTGGTAGACTCACAGATGTAGACAGTTTAAAGTACTTGAAAGGAAAACAAACAGCATGCTGTAATATTATTTTGTACTTATAAAAGGCAAGGGAGGAAACTGTTTTTTTTTAATTAAATAGTTTTGGATATGTTGATAATTATCACTGTTATTTTTGTGCTATGTCAGCATAAATTTAAAAAAGTCACACTTGGCATATGAAGTCCAAAAAGTGGGCACAATTGAAAAGTGCCATAAAAATGATCATATATGATTAGATTTTCTACTTTGGCAGCATCAGATATTTTTGCCAAATTAAGTCCTGCTTGCCCATCCATCTATCCATTATCTGTGGGGTCGCAGGAATCTGGAGCCTATCCCAACTCATTTTAGGGGAGAGGTGGAGCGTCAGTTAAGCAGACCAGCATGTTTGTGGTCTGTTGTAGGAAACCAGGAAGGGAGGATATGCATACTCGACACAGAAAGGCCCCAATCGACCCAAGGCAAAATAAAAATAAAAAAAATGGAGCAATGAAATATTTACCATATACAAAATGCAAAGGGATATCTGTTTTGCACTTTACATAAGCATGGACATGATAATATGACCAGTAAAATAAATCTTGGTGCACAATGCCATAAAATAATTATTATCAACAATAACTTTAACTGCATCTAAATTTTCACAGACTTAAATCCTGTTCATCAGTTAAGAAAATAATATTGATTATCTGCACTTTGACTCTTTCTTTACCAGTTTGTGTCCTCTATATCACAGATCATTTCAGAAAAAAAAAATTAAGAAAAACGTGAATTATTTTCCATAAACAAGATATTAGGAGGGAAATCTGTCTTAAAATTTACTCAGCTTTGGACATACCAGTGATTACAAATGAAACTGAATTTGGTGCTCTCTATTTTAAGTGCTTGGTCAGCACAAATTAAAAAATCACTCTTAAGTTACACTTAAGTCATGAAAGTGCACACTTGGAAAATGTCCATAAAGTTATAATATATATCAATATTGTCTCCTTTACAGAATCAAAATTTTTAACTAACTTACATCCTGTATGTTAAATTCAACCCTCTAAATGCTGGTTTGTGTGCATTATGACTCTGATATTTATATTAAAGGAAAAAAACACCTAAAAGTAAAGAAAGTTTAACATGACTTATCAACAAAAAGCTAGAGGAAAAAAACAGTGCTGTTGGCCTTCATTAATAAAGACCTTCAATCAATAATGGAGAGATGGGGGGTGGACTTGGACAATTGGAGTAGAGAGTGGGGAAAGGCTTGTGGCAAATGAGCCTCAGGTCTGAAATGAATCCAGGCCACCTGCACAAGGCAAGACCTCAATGTAAGCGCACAGCTGCAGCCCACTTCACTTTACCAGCATGATGGAAAAATGTTTTCTTGATAAACACAGTCTGGGACATATCATTAATTATCAAAAAGTTGATTCTGGTACATTTTTAAACAGCATCAGTTTAAAGAAAAAAAACACTTGTATGGATTCCTTATTGATAACTCGGAAAATTGTATGATAATCTTCTGGTTGATAATATGAGGAACTGGGGCCATGTGCTTGAAGACAGTGATGACTGTGAGTCTGAAGCCTGGCCTGTACAGTAAATGCAGAATATTCTGTGTAACATCACGTCATTTTATGCTGCAGGGGCCCCGTGATCATTCTTCACAGCTGTAGTGGGTTTAAAGGGGTTAAGTGTGATTGTTTTGGTTTGGATTCAGCAATTGCAATGCAGCAAAACATTTTTGCCTCATTTAGGCTGAAATTTGAATCATCATGACAAATCATTATTGTCAGGCAGAAACCTCTTATCTCCACAGTTGTTACTTTATATGAAATGAAAAGGATGCTGAATAAATTTCAGTTATTTTGTCCTGATAAGAAATTGTTTCTCGCTCTTGTAATTGATTAAAAATTAAAAGAACAACTCTCACCAAGGTGGAAGGTGGCCAATATCACAGTTTTATGAAAAAATGAAAAAAAAAAAAAAAAAACATAAATGGAGACAGGTCTTGGCCTGACAAAATCCTTTTGAGATCCCTGTTTGCACTAAATTTGTGCTCTACTCAGGGGAGTTTAAACCTCAGCTCACACAAAATTTGCAACTACAAGGCCTCTGAAGGACAATGAGGATTACTATGCAACGTTGAGATAGCACAAGTGCACACAGCACTGCTAATAGAATCATGGGAAGTTAATTATTCAAAAATGCTGACAAGGTCAAAGAGGACAGAGGAGAGGAGTGAATCTGCAGTGAAGCAACTCACAGTCTTACAGTCATGCAAAACAGGTCAA
Organism: Cetoscarus ocellatus; assembly: GCA_037902135.1. Classification (NCBI taxonomy): domain Eukaryota; kingdom Metazoa; phylum Chordata; class Actinopteri; order Labriformes; family Labridae; genus Cetoscarus; species Cetoscarus ocellatus. The sequence continues at coordinate 317,736 of JBAMNC010000666.1, read as the reverse complement.
GCCAATAAAAAGGGGGCAGACAGGGGTGAAACGAGAGGAAATGAGGAATCTGAGGAACAAATGAAGGGAGTTCAGGAGTTAGTCTGGACCGTGAAGTGAAGGCAGTGGGGTTGAGGTACCTCAGGGGCGATGTAGTCAGGGGTACCGCAGAAGGTGCGTGTGGTGTCTCCCTCAAACATGCCCTCCCTGCACATGCCAAAGTCGGCTATCTTAATGTGGCCCTCGCTGTCAAGCAGCACATTATCCAGCTTCAGATCCCTGTGAAGGATGGAGACAAATCACACCAGTATGAATCATTTTGATAGATAACATCTTTGTAACAGTCATTAGCCACAAAAGACATGATAAATCGGTGTCATGTCTATTAGCTCCAGATCAGGCAGTGTTTGATGAACATCTCACTTCTTGAGCCTGAAAAATGGCAAATTACATTATTTGGGGCTGCAGGGGTTTTGCAGTGGCCTTAAGATCCACAAGTTCTGTGAGTCCTGTGCAAAATGGGTACTTTGCAATCATGCTGTTTGATTCTTCTTCTCTGTTTCCATGTAGATTAATGATTACCTATATTTCTTTTTTTAATTGTTTGATCTATCATAAAACTAGCCAAATGTATACAGCACATGGAGTGGCGTATATATCCTCTGAAGGTGTTGTACAGTGTGCATTTAATTATGGTATTGAGTTCTTCTTTGAATCCAAGAGGAAATCTCTGGTGCTGATGTGCCAAAAAACTAGAGCTCCTTGAGTGTTTACTTAAGGCTGACTGCAGAAACTCCAGAAGTTACATGCACCCATACCCATCTCATGTTAAAATGCTGAATTTTAACACAAAACTAAACCTGTTTAGAGATTTGTTCAAGAAAACCCTTTGACATGAAAAGCTTATGTCTTAAATCTCCCAAGACTTTACTCAAGTACTTGTAATTGGCATCCTAAGAGAAGTAACATTCTGTTACTCATGCACTGTGCATGTATTGTTTGGTTACAATATTTCAATTCAACTTAGATTGCAAGTGTAACTGTCCTTTTTTGTCTACCTTGCTTACCATAAATGCTGAAAAATGAAAGTTGCAAAGTGGTACACAGGGGTGCAACTTTTCCAGCCACATCTCTGGCAGCAACTGTTTCATGGCAACTACAATGAACACACAATCCAGAAACTTCCCGACAGTCGTAGGCTTTCAAGACCAGTTGACCCCAGAAAGGGGTTGTCTCAGTACATGCACAGAGTTTCCTTAGTAAACAACTATCAAAGACCCACCTGGAACATCTTATGCCTTCCCAGCAGAAACTCTGGCATTTTAATTTTTGCCCTGCCTTCTGCAATTTCTTCTGTCATAGCAGTCATGTTGACCCATATGAGGACAGAGCATGCGCAACTGTCACAGAGCTAAACAAACTGAACAAACAGAGCATAAGACAGGTGAAGTTGTTCTTTGAGATGAAACTATGAAACAGAGTAAAAAATATATCAAGCTCTGAAAACAACACCTCTGACCTTTTAGAGTGTGACTTACATCCTGGGATGGGAATCGAAAAACCAATTCCAGTTGAGAATCAATAACAGCTTCCTAAAGGAATTTGTATCATTAGACCTTCTGCTTATCAATTCCTTTCCAATTTGTTCTACACACCTTGCAAATCATGGACGTCATACCCTCATCATAGGCAGCCAAAAGAAATAATAACTGATAACACTAATTGTGTTTTTATTTTTGACAAAAAAACACTTACTGCACAACTTTCCCAGAGTGGAAACATCAGCAACTTGCAGAAGCATTGACACTCCTGATACTGAATATTAGGATTGTTATGTGTCTTACATTGTTGCCAATAAAAAAATCAATGTTGGCCAGTGTTTTTTTCTACACTGAAAATTAGCAGGAATTGATGAGGTATTTGGTAAACAATTGGATCAAATAGTTGAATCGGTAATGACATTGATATCAATAAAATCGTATTATTACCATCCTTACTTACAACTGTTATTTTGTAATCAGTTTATGCCAATTGGTTCATGGTAGCTGGCCCATTGAGCAGAGTAGTTTACAACATGGGGCTGAGCAGCGCTGAACCGACCAATCACTACAGAGTTGACTTGTAAACCAATCAGAGCAGACTGGGCCCATGTGGGGAAGGAAGCTTTGACAGGGCAGGAGCTCAAACAGAGCATTTCAGAGAGGGAGTACAGCATAATCAGTGTTACTCTGTATATGAAAACTAGAAGATGTTTTGAACATTAATGACTGTGAACTTACTCTAGCAGCTATTAAAAATGAATATATGAAGCAGATTTGAGACAAAATATGACCTCTTAAAGTATCTGCTAGTATTTAGTATCAAGCCTACATATCATTCATCATAACTTTTAGAGATGCAAAGTCTTGTTAAAAAAGATCATGTTTGTTTACTGTCTTCTTCTTCCACCATCATCATAGTCATAGTCATGATGTAACATAGTGTAATTACTGTAACATAGTCAGTCGTAATTTGTAGTCGGGTACGACCATGTAGTCTGTGAAGGTTATTGGTCAAGTCAAGAGTTGTGGCGGCACTTCTTTATAACTTTTCTCTCAGTCATACAGACCAGCAGACTTTTGGAAATGTTCTCTCTTTCATGTTGAATTACATGTTACTGTCATTTCTGAGGTTGAGAAGAACCATGAAACGCTTTGGATATAGCAGGCACTTTCAGTGTAACGCCCCAAGCAAGAACCTCACTGCTGCTGACAGGTTTCTTGGGAAAAGGCAAAAGGTCAGCTTGAGTCTTGCAGGCTTGAAGACGCTGAATAGAAAATGCAGAGAGGGCTGTATCTAAGCCTTAGTGAACCTGTTTATAACATGATTACAGAGACGTTGCTAGTTTGTCTTTGGTTTTACTGATGCAAGGCTTTACAGACTCCTAAAGAAAAGTTTGTTTAACCAATTCAGACCAGTTTTTCTTTGCTATTTTATGTGTATCATGTTTTTATGGTTTTAAATGTGTTGTAAGAACCATATGAAGCAAATGTATGTACTGTTTTGTATAGCTTTGATCCATAAGGAACTGTTTGCCTTTGTACTTTATGCAGCATGTATTTCTTGTAGCTTATTCTTTGGTATACTGTCATATGTTTCAAGTTGTGTTATACTGAATGCAGCGCCTCGTATTATATGATGATGAACATATGCATCATCTAGTCTAGTTGTTCAGGAAGTGTTGTTATATAATATCACAAGCATCCTTCTGAGCTGTTTTGTAATGTATCTTGTGTATTATATACATCCTAAGTGCATATTCTATGGTGTCGAATCATACCTGTAGATGATCCCTTTGCTGTGAAGAAAGAAGAGGCCAACTGCTATCTCTGCTGCATAAAACCTGGGGGTGGAAAGGCAGATGAGATGAGAGGGGGACCACAACTAGTTGCGTTATCTTTCATAAAATTGGCAGTGTTTTTTTTTTTTTTTTCCAGCTGGCAGAGAGGGGAATGGAGCTGTTGAGGGTGATGAAAGGCAGAGCAACCAAAAAGATGAAAGGGTGACTGATGAAGAAAGAGATGTGGAAATGAGCAGCAGAGTTTGAATTAGTTTGAGATGATTGATCAAAGATTATTGATCACATGAACAGCCAGAGGGGAGGGGAGATGTTGATGACAAGATAAGATTAGTGGGAGGAGAAAAGTCGCGGAAAAGGGAAGAGGACTGGTGCTTGAGTTGATGACTTGGTATCTGTCACTGAGTATAATGAACAAAGCAAAGCGATGAGTGTGTATGAGAAGGAACAGAGGATACAAGAGAGCCAGCGAATGAGAGGCTGCAGATCAGGAGTGTGATTAAAGGAGCTTTTTGACTACATACGCTGCGTGAGGCTCTTTGAACTTGCCAACTATCTGAATGTGGAACATCAGGTCTCCTCCGTTGACATATTCCATCACGTAATACAGACGGTCCTGCGCAGAAAAAGCACACGGACATACACACTCTCCATACATAATCACCTCTGTGTCCGTATTAAAAAGCAATCTGTTAAAGCCTCTCCTCCAGGACCAAGGGTCTTGTTATAGAAAGCAAGCTAATTATTGAATTTTATTAATGAAAATTCAACTCCTGGGAGGACTACGCTGCCAAAATGTCAGGCAGGTTTATGGACAATTTAATGGAAGTTATCTCAGTGGCATACACACTCAAATTCACACGCACACACACACACCTCAGTTTGGAAGGCGCAGTAGAGCGATGTGAGGAAGTGAGGGCGAGAGGAAAGCGCCAGAACCCTCCTCTCCACCAGGGCACTCTCTGTGTCCTCATCCTGGAAGAGAACATCTTTCTTCAACACTTTAACGGCAAACAGACGCTCGCTGCCTCGCTCCTCTGCCAGCAGCACCTGAACAGATACAGAAGGAGAGACAGTTACAGTGACAACAAAAATAACGAACCCAGAAATTTAAATCAGCTCCTGCATGTTTTTAACTGCTATAAATAAACATAGTGTTTATTTATAGACAACACTACCGCAACCATCATTCCTGGAGAAAAGATGATGACGGGTGCAACAGTAGGAAAGGCAGATTTACATCCATCTTTTACTGAAATCCTCACACAGTTACAGAACAGCAGACTTTGCATCAAGCCGGGAAAAACTTTTTAACATTTCTTTGACTCGAGGTGCTTTTAAAATCAACTGCTCCCATCTCTCCAGCTTCTTTTTCTAACTCCACATAGAATTATACATGTACTGTAACTCAAACAGAACTGAACGCTTTTTAGGTCATGGTGTTATGAGTGACAAGCTGCTCTACTTTGAAATATTTCCTCTGCTATTTTATTAAATATATGCTTTTGAGGGAGTGTTTTGCTGATTTTGCATTTGAATGTCAGGTCTAATACAGAATTCTTGACTTGGTGTCATCACTTGAGAACAGGGCTGTACGGGATAGTGGTTAATATTATCATTTTCAGATATCCTTAAATTGTGATAAAAACAAATATATGATACAGTTTAGCTAGATGGGTGTGTTTCAGTAAGCAATACAACAAGACTTTGTTTACATTACAGTGATCCACTAACAACAGAAATGTCGCTTTTGTTCTAAAAAGTTTGTGTTCAATCAATGACATTTTTGTAACAACCGCTATGCACACAGATCCACTGGAACAGCTAAAATGATGTAGTATACATGCCAGGCCAGTAGTTGGCAGTGTGACTTTCTTAATAACATAATAAAGTGGTGCAGGAATAAGTGCAACGATGTGAAGTGAGGCAACATTTCAACTCTTCCAGTTCCCTCTTCCCAAAATCAATGGGATTTTAGAGCAGTTTTTTTGTATGAATGCCTAAAATAAGGGCTCTGGTTAAAGTACGCAAACAAAAACATAAAATGCATTCAGTCTTGCCCCACTTTCAAATTTTGAAGCATTAAGGATGTTTATTTACTATCTGTTAATGAGGACTATAAAAATGTCCAGGGACTCTCATGCAATCATTTAGAGTGTTTTTTTTTTTTAATTCAGTAAATGTTAATACATACACAAAACCACAGCCACACCAACGTAAGGTTATTGGATTAAGAGAAAAATTTCAAACACGAGGTCAAAGTTGTGTTATTTTGTGAAGATCACAACGAACAATATGTGTATGTTTCATGATCTTTTGTTCGCCACACACCTCATTAGCTTTCCAGTTGGCCTATAAAATTTGTCATCCCTGCACCACTCTATACACACATGCACATATGTTCTTCCTTCTCCAGAGCAGTGAGGTGTAAACATACAAAAGTTGATTACGCACATACATTTTTGTGAATAGATGATTAAGTGGGCTTTCTGATCTAAGTGTTGGTGCAGTAAATCAACATTTTGCTGTCCCTACTTGTGCATGGTTATTGACTGAGACCACTACTGGTTTGCACACATGCACTCTCTGTTTTCAGGGGCACTATATATTTTTAGCATGCATGGCAACAGAAATAGCATTTTCAGAATTGTGCACTCCTGAACCTGTTTTTAGATCTCTCCGTATTTTAGCACCCAACATGAATTTGTGGATATGAAGTGGCTCCTGGTGTTTGACATCACAAACTCTCCTCTTTTTTGTTTTGCTTCTTGTTAGGGACAACACTCTTGATTTAATAGTGCCAAAAAGCCACAAAGCAAGAGCCAGCCACACTATCTTTTTTATTTCTTCCTGAGTTGTTTTGACGTCAAACGGCAGTTCATACTTGGGGGGTGTGGGTTGGGGTGGAGGTACTTTCAAAATATACACTGTAATAGAATACAAAGCCCCTTGAGCTGAGATAAGCTGGGACCACAAATAGAAAAGCACCATTAATCTATCCAACTATGTTTCATCTTTGACCGTTCCTTGATCAGCCAGAAGTTTAAGAGCAGCAGTGTGTTAGCTGCAGTTGTTTGAAAAATCAGAGTCCCTCCACAGAACTCAGTGGCTGACATTTCACTGACTGCGAACATGCTATATTGTGTATATCATATGAATGGAGCCCAAGGGTCATATGAAGTCAGAGCTTTTATCAAAGGCTTAATAATTGAAATGCATGGACTGGCAGGATAATACATTACTGTCGAAGAGAAGAGCTATCACATGACATGGCCAGATAGTTAAGGAGTTCAGTCTTGAGCACATTCACCACCGACATGGTGCAAAAACTGCTGCAAAGTTTAATTAAAGCTTCTCAACGACTGAAGATTTCCACACATATTAATGTCATGAGTGAAAAAGTGAAGCGGCTCTTGTGTTTTTATCAGATGTTTAAAACACATCAGTGGGTATTTTCACACTCCTTTGAAATTGGCTGCTGGGGTTCTGATATAATGATGCTGTAATTTTCTCCAATGAGAGCTGCAGGAGCCAGGTTTCACTGTGCTAAAGATACGGTAAAGAACAATAGAAACTGCTGACAACACCACTGTTCAAAAATTGCCCGTCTGAACTGCAGCGCTGCACTGTAATGGTCACTTGCTTGCTCACTGGGAGATCTCATTTTACTTTCAGATAGTGATGAATAGTACAGAACATTACACAGTTTCATTTTTCAAAAATCAATGTGGCTACACGAAGGTGCTTGTGAAGGAGGCTGTGGGTGTGTATGTGTGTGTGTATTGATGAGCTGTCAGTCACTGAGAGAAATCCTGCCGTCCTCTGTGTCTCCTGCTCTTCCTCGTCTCAGGCTCAGTCCCATAAAAGCAGGATACATCACCCTTTAGATTATTACAAATCTCACGAACACATTCGCATGCACTGTCTCCTCTTTTCCACTCATGTTATCCCATTTCCTTTTGGTCATTTTGTCACTTTCTGCTGCACTGTAATCCTTTTTCTTTTCCTATCTCTATTCCTCACTTCCCCTCAGTCAGCAGCCCCAGGGTCTGTCTCTCCTTTCTTGGGTCCTTCTTTCTTTCCCCTCCTCATATCTTACGTAAGTCGAGTCTATTTCTCCTGTCCTCTGCAGACTGCTCTGACAGTTATGAAACAGCGCAGGGGGATTTCTGATGAGGAGAAGGAGGACTCCAGACTCCATTCTCTTCATTATGCCTCATCTGCTGGGGAATTAAAGAGAAATGGAGAGCAGAGGCTTGCTTGAAATGAAACACCTCCAGGAGGACTGCCTGAGCCTGCCTGTGTGGCATGTAGGAAGTCAGCCTGAGCTCATGACAGCTGACAGGACTGAATGATCTGGGGGTTAAATGAATCATTTGTAGGAGAGACAATGAGCATGTTAATAAGAAAAGGTTTTTTTTTGCCCATGAGCTCCTGAAAGAAATACCACTCGAAGGTCAAGTCCATCAATAGAGGAAATCATTTAAAGCCAGGAAAAATCGCTGTTGCATGAATAGCCTCTTAGATTTCTTTTATATCTGTTGACAGCTGTAACAGAAATCAGAAAAGATGACATTTCCCCTCTGTGGAAGCTGTCATTACCTTGCCAAAGCTGCCTTTGCCCAGCACCATGAGGAAGTTGAAGTCGTGGATGCCAACTTTTGCTTTGACAGGGCCTGGCGCATGGACAGGTAGGCAAGATGGCACAGGGGTCGGTGACAGGGCCAGAGGGAATCCTTCAGACAACTGGATGGGTAATGGTTGAGGCAAAGAGGGGGTTGTGACTTCTGGCTGAGGCTCCTGGAGAATCAAGGTGGGAGGGTTGAGAGATAAATGGTGGGAAAGTGTCCAATGAACACACACACAAGACCTGAGCACTGCACAAACAATCTTCCTGCCCCTGGTTTTGGATCAAAGTCAAGGAGAACAATCCTGCACCCTGCTGGAGACAGGGGGTAACAAGGAAGGAAGGGGACTGTTTTATTTATTATCTAATTATTTAGCTGCAACACCAGGCATTAATCTTCTGGCTTTTTCCTCCTCTGATAGAAGGGTAACTTAAACGTCCTCAGTGTGAGCAGTGACAGCTGTTGTTTATTAGATGTAGATGGAATTATAAGCTGATAAAGGCCTTGCCAAGGCTTTAGGATAAATGGCTGGTCTCAAGGGACAAATTTAAGGCCTGCTTCACTTGGTTGGATGGAGATATAAATATCAGGGCTGACTTTTTCTGCTGCCTGAAGACCAACAGATGTCTGAGTTTGTTTCCTACCTGCAGGTCAGGGTCTGGCACGGGGATGTTGTAGTATTCTCCCTCATCCTGGGCCAGCAGTTTGAACCAGCCGCTGATGGGTCGCCGGAAAATCTCGCTCACTCCAAATGACAGAGCACCCATGAAGTCGTTTCTGGATGTGCGATCCCAATCCCAAACTTCCACAGACAGTCTTCTGTCCCACTGGTGACCACGCACTGAGCTGAGAGGATGAACATAAAACAGAGAAAATCAATCATAAATGATTGTCTCTGGGTTAGTGTAGGGAGTAAGAAGTCGTAATTTGGAAATATGAGTTGCACCAGTGCATTTGGTGAAGTGGGTTTGGTGTCTCCTGTAGAAAAGGTTCACGGTGTCTTCCTGCTTGATGATTTGTGATACAGATGTAGCCATTGAAATTTTCCCCACTTTCTTTGACTGGTCTGTGACTGGAACCTGCTAAGACCTGCAAACTTTCCTGGCTGTAATTACATACACTGCGATGACTATACAAACGCGTAGTGAATGGTTAACTCTAACGCTCTGTAATGATGGTGCATTACATTCAACTAGAAACTCGGATTTGGAAACTGGGAATTACATCACATCCCAGATAAACGCATTCCAGTTTTGAGCTGGTAAAGTCGGGGTAGCTAAAGATCATCTGACCCCTATGTAGAAATTCTGATCAAAGGGAGCCCTCCTAGTGATGTATCTAATTTGCAACTGGGACATTATGACCTTCAAGATCAAATGAAACACACCATAAGGGAAAAGTTTGTGGGGGAGACTCCTAGTGGCTGGAAGTTGGCTGGTAATTGACCATTTTTCAAGCCTCGCCCTCACTGGAAGCAATCCTCTATTATGCCTGCCCTCCTTAGTAACTGTTAATATGTGAGAAAAAATCTGTTGTTGCTGGCCTCTCTTACAATGCATTGAAATAGACTACCTATACAGAACTTGTCCGGCTGGTTAACAATAACAACAGCTGCCCTAAGAAGGGGCTCTCTGATTCTGATTGGTTGGTCTGTAAACTAATCAGAGACCCAGAGCCAACAAAAGGTAAACTGGCTTGGAAAAATTTGGCAGGCATGGGAGGGGAAAAGTGAAGCAACTGCATCTGTTGGTGTCAAGTACCGACCCACAGCCCACAAGCTGCTCTGCCCACCTCCACTGGACACTTGACATCTTAGACTAAGAAGTCGTTTCAGTCAAATCAGCCCCCCACAGCATTGATTAAACTAAACAATCACACCATATCATGACCCAATGAGGGAATTTTGCCAAAACTTTGATTGATATTTTCCAATTTATTTGCTGTCAGAGTATATTCATTGTCACATATAGTCAAAAGACCCGCCAGTTTTCACCAAATGAATATCCCTGATCCACCTCTATTCTCACTCTGTCTAAGACACTCTCTTGGAGCTCCTGCCCCTCTTCCCGTGTGAGCCTTGTATGTTTTAACTGTTTGATGGACCCACTATGTTATAACCGGTCAGTTCAGCACTATTTTCAACAGCTCTGCAATTACCATCCCAGGCCCAGTGAGCTTGAACATCTGATAATAATGGTATGACGCTACAGTGGTAGTTCTACTTGAAGGGATGGGGGAGTTGGCCATTTGTCCCACTGAGGTGGGCATGTCATGTTGTCATGTGCATAGAAATACTCTATAATATGAAAGTGACACATCAAGCAAACTAAAAGGCATATGCAACCCAAAAAAGCAGATTATGACCTCATTAAAAAGTTGCATCATCCCCTGGCAGCCTGGTCTGCATTGCTCCCAGCATGTTTGAGCAGTAACACAGTTGAATACACACTAAATAGCAATCAAGTCTCTGGTTGTGTGACATTTGTGACGATGGCAGCTGCATTTTCAGTCATTGTTGGCCTCAGAGTTTCTTCATGGTATATTGGTGGTACCAGTAAATACAGAGATGTAACCATAGACAGGGCAGGCTGTACCACTGCACTGGAGATTGTGCTATATTTGGGCTTATCATGTGTTAACTCTGCTGGTGAAAAAAGATAAACAGGGGATGAGTATAAGGAAGGAACATATTTCAGGAGCTCTCCTGTGTGTTGTAAGTACCCAAAAACATCTCTGTCATAGTTATAAATGAAACGTTTGTTCAAGGCATATTACATCAGATCTTTAGATTTAGTCTACAAGTATTAAATAACTATGATAATAACTATGAACTATTAAAGACTACTTAATCAGATAAACTTGTTTCTTATTGTTCTAGGCCATTATTTAATGCCATGGTAGTTGCAGGGTGATGTGTGTATATTTTTTGGTGAAGAGTTTGTGCCTGTTATGGGGTTGTTGTGAGGTTGATGTATCAAAAATGACTGTAAAAGTCCATGACCGTTTCACAGACAGCTTCTCTGCCCTCAGCTATTTGTGGTCACATGTCAGAACTTTGACTGTCACTGTGATATCCATGGCTCTGTTAGCTTTTCTGTTTTTCCTCTGTCCTTTGTAAATAAAAAAGCCTGGGTCATACATTTAACTGTAGAATCCTGGACTTTTTTGCTACCATATGTGTATTTATACATAAACCTGCCCTGAACTGTATATACAGCTAATTATGCACGCATATCTTTGTGAACATGTGTCCTGAATAAGAATTGAGCCTAAGGGCCTGGAGTGACTACTCTCTGCCACTATATATTAATGAAACTTTTTTTTTTTTTTTTTAAAGAAAAATGTGTTTAAAGTACCCGTACAAAAAGGTTTCACAATGATAATTTTCAACATTTTTACAGTAAGTTCAAACATAACCAAAATAAAATTATTTTTTTTAAGGCTGTTAATGCGCCAATCACTGCAAATATTCAGGAACATTAAGTTCTTGATTTTAAAAAGTCTCAACTGGGGTACTTTTAATGACTTGGTGTTAGCCTTGCAAAAATATTTTTTTCCCTCCAGTGCTTGCTCTTTCATAGATGAGTAAACCTCAGATTTAACTTCACAAGGACTCACAAGGTGAAGCTCTCATTCCAGACGGGATTGAGTGTTGAGCGGATGGTCTTGGTTTTCTGTTTGCTGTGGCTCTTTGGGTCTGGAATCAATTTCAGTTTAACATACGGATCTGAAAGCCCATTTGGATCCATGGGCATCAGGTTTCGAGCCTCCCTCACTGGAGGGAGAGAAAAACAGCAGACAGAAGAGAGGAACAATTTATTCTTCACCTGTGTAATCTTTATTTTGGTGCGTCATTTCCTATTGTCTATGAGTTCTGCTAACCTGTGACGTAAACATCCTCCGACTCTCCTCTGATGGTCAAGTGGATTCTCCCTCTCTTCTCTGTGTGGTCCTGACCACAGAGACTGGGAACACTGGTCTCGCACCGTCGGTGGACATTCATGTCACAACCTCACAGGGGAAAGATACACATGAAGGATAATTAAACTCATGTAGAAAGCCAAAACAGAGTGAATGTCACGAGAGACCTTGTAAGAATATGAAATAAAACAGATAAAGCAGTCAATGTCTGCAATAAAGCCCCCAAGCTTTATTGCAGGTCGTAAAACTCCATTTTTCACCATGTTCTCTGTCTTTCAGATAAAATTGAACAATGCAGCTAACAGTCCATTTTAAAGCAAATATTTTAACTTTAGGCATAACTCTGTTAACTGTGTCAGGAAAGCCCATCTTTAATACTTCATGACAACCTGATATGCGTCAAAAGTAATCAATCTAACCCTCACAAAGCTGACAAGGGTTTAAAAGGCTGTCTTTTCCTCCTGAGGCTCTACCTGACAGAGTTTCACGTTCACTTTGAACAAATCTGGACCCCGGGAAGACTAGCTGTCGTCTTGGCGTCAGCTAATGGGGATCCTTTTAAATAAACAAATAAACAATTAAACAAAATCTGCACCCTCAGAAGGTCACTCCATCTTTTGGTTTCACAAGAAAAGGAGAGAGACTTGTAACAAAAAAGTTGCTTTCTAACATCATATTAAAGTTGTTTTTTATATTCAGGTCAATTTAATGTTGTTTGAAAAAGAACATTCCCAACATTTCTCTTTAAAACTACAGCTTCAGAAATGATTTGTCAGATTAGTTACTTTTTCTAAATCTGTTGCACTAAGTGCTCCATATTTTTCTTTAAATGCAGCTAGACTTCTATTACATTAAAATTTTTCATCTTTGTTCACTTGTCTTTAAATTTTTGTTGATCAAAATGTGGATCTAGTTGTTCATTTTAGAAACTGTTTAGACAGAAATACAAAGTTTCATTATTATTCAACAAGACAGGCAAAATACCTCTATGCTTGGTTGTTCAGACCTCATCAATATTTTTAATCAACTATTGGAGGCTTATCTTATGGAAAGCATGTGTTATTTGGTTGTTACCTCTATGTCTTGAATTGTGTACAAAACAGACTTATAAAATCTTTGATTATTAAATTTGACACCTAATTCAGGCTTGCTGCAGCTGATTTTTTCCATAATATTCCTCAAGTGTGTTGCATCAATTTCACTTCTCCCTATCACCAGAAATATCTTTGACTCAAGGTCAGGCTGCCCGTGACAACATACCCACTGGAGCCAGTGATCAAACAGACCAGGAAGTGTCATCAACCAGATTTGCACTATTACAACTCACAAACATGACAGCCTACATTAGCAAGATGTTACCTCATTTGTGGTTACCATCCGCTCCATTTTTGTTGTTTTGTTACAAATTGAGCTATTCCAGGACAGTTCATGAGGATGATAACAGTCAGGGTACCAAAGTATTTTATGAAGTTGGATCATATTTAAGGTTTTGTCTTTAACCAAAAATGAACAAACATACTACAACACCAAAAACTACATAAGATCAACTATTGATTTTTATCTTTTATAAAATATGATCCAACATGCGAAAAACACTTAAGTACCTTGATCCTCTGTCTAAGACTTGACGTCCAAACGTCAGGTATGTGGTCTCACAGTCTGACTCAATCATCTTGTGTTTGTTCAGTGGATTATAATGTAAAAAAAAATAGTTGAAACTGTCCTTGTGTTTGTGATCTTCAAGGATTTTTACAATCAGTTAAGATTTTATATTGTCTTATGTGTTGCCCGCCTGACTTTAATCAAGACAGTAAATGTGTGCTTTCCCTAAAATATCATGTTATAATGAGTTTATAATGTTGTGTCTTGATTACTAAAAATCTTCCAGACTTAGACTTGTTTTATCCCCACATTATTATTCATAAAAGTATTCACACACACATTCATCACACTGTTAATGAGCTGAAACTCACAGGCACACTTCATGCCCTGGTGTATGAGTCCATACAGCAGTGAGCCGCAGTGATCACAGAAGGTGGGACTGGAATAAGTGTGGATCTTAAATGTGTGCCGACTCTTCAGGTCCTGAAATACAAAAGGAACAGTATGCATTAAGTATAAACACATACATCACAGTTATTATCATTAACTAAAAGCAATGAAATAACAAAAACTAAATGATGAAAAAAAATCCTCACAAACTGAAGTAAAATTAAAGACAGAATGTCCTTCATTTTCGTCTGACTGCTGTGTATAATGAGTGCGACACATCCTTTATTGCCTCAGGGACAGATTTAGAGTTTGGATGAGCTTGTTAAATGCTGAAGTTAAAATTGTTTTTCTTTCTTGGGCTGCACAGACTTATTTTTTTTAAGTTTCTCTGAGGTAAGATCTATCTCTGGAACATAATTAGGCCTACCAATAACATTTTTAATTCACTCTCAGACAGCAAATAGGTTTTTTTAACTGACACATGCAAGCAACTCATGCTGTTTTCAATACAAAAACTAATAAACTGTCAGTATTTTGTCATCAATGGCGAAGTCTACTTGCAGGGACTTTTGCCAGGTATATAATGAACCAGTTTTACCAAACAGGTGCCAGTTATCAATATTTTCATATATAGGCCAAAACACAATCATAATCTTAAACAGCTGTGAAGGAGTCTAAAACTGGATGAGGAACAACCAAACTCTGCTTACCACTGTGAGGTTGTGGAAGACAGTTTGATGTCACAGGTCATACACAATGGCACGACTGAGCACAGTATCAAGACACAATGTAGGTATACTACATCAACAAAGCCTCTCCTCAGCAAAGGTTTCAAAGCAGACAGGAAGATCTGCTGTTCAAGCTCAAACAAACTAACTTGAAAAGTTCTTAACAGATTTTGATAAAACTTTCAGGATTGCTGGTCATGGCGCAAGGAAGAAGATTTAAGATTTTGATGGTGATCCGAATCCGGATGTGGATCCAGGTTTTTTTCCAAGGAATTATTGACATTGCTTCATAGCGCATTTTCCGAATTTTCGACAGTAACTCGGCTAAGGATATCAGAAATGCCTTGGCAGAGGTTAGTGCTATCTAAGCACTTCTAGTTTAGTGCCGCTTTTTTCAGTCTACTTGACTGTTAGCTGTAATGCTATTGCTAACTCCAACAAGGAGGTTATGCTTTTGCTGGCATCTGTTAGTTTGTTAGTTTATTTGTTAGTTTGTTTGCTAGATTGTGAACTGGTAACTCAAAAGTTAAAGGAATTTGACAACATTTTCAAGGAATATGAGCAGGAAGTAATTTGATTTTGATGGTGATCCGAATCCGGATGTGGATCCAGGGTTTTTTTTTCCAAGGAATTATTGACATTGCTTCATAGCGCATTTTCCGAATTTTCGACAATAACATTTTCAGGGAATATGAGCAAGAAGTAATTTGATTTTGTTGGGGATCTGAATCTGGATATACATCCAAGAAATTTTCAAAGGATTTGTCGACAGATAGGGCAATTTCCACATTTTTGCTAATATCTCAGTAAGTTCTGTACAGATTTTCATGACTTTTTTGGGGGAATGTTGGTCATGGCACAAGGGAGAAGTGCTTTGATTTTGGCTGTAAACTGAATCCTGATGTGGTTCAAGGAGCTTTTTCAAGGATTTGTTAACAGTGCAAGATTTTTGACAATAACTTGCCTAACAATGTCAAAAATGTCTCGGCAGAGGTTTGTGCTCCTGGGGCACTTCTAGTTACTACCAATCCAGCTGTTTATAATACTACAGCAGTGTGATGAGTTAACTCGTCACCCTGTTCTTGCTGGTTGCTGGGTTGATTATGTCCTGGCTACAAATTAACCACTCGAGGGGTCGGTCGGAAGCAAGCCGAGACCACCTCTTTCAGGCAAGCTTGGTGCAATTGTTTGTACTGAAATAGAGATCGATTGCTGTGTTCGTATATATATTTATATTTATATTTGAACCGCTTGAATCAGAAAATCTCCTCCAAGCAATCTTATGGTGTGAAAATTACTTAAAACTAATTAAAGTTAAACTAAACCTTTATTCTTTTTACAAAAAAAAAACTAAACAAACAGCATTAAAACAAATTAAATGAAACTGAAATTAAAAACAAAAGACAAAACAGCATTAATATGAAAATATGAATCTTCAGAGCTATTATAACCTTTACACACTCAAACACACAAGTAAGGTGACCATGGAAGAGACTCTGAGCACACACATTTTCACACATGCAGAGTGTGATTAGTGGGGAGATGTTGAGTTGGGTTTCATGGACAAGCCAATTAAACTTCTCCACTGGGAGCAGACATATAAATGAGAGAGCATCTTAGCAAGGCTATGTGTGTGTGTGAGGATGTAGAGTGGGATGAATCATTTTTATCTCTCATCAGCGCATCAGACCCCACATACCTTCTTCCAAACTGTTTCCTACCTCCCTCGTCCCTCAGAGCCGCTATTTAAGAACTGTCACCCTCTTTTCTCTCCCTGCGCGTGTTTCCCTCTCTTTCATCCGTCTTACACACACCAACACCGCCCTGTGTGCACACAAATGTTGCCCTTGACCTCGTTTCTCCAGTGGGTTTATTTGGACAGAGGGAGGAAAAGTGAGAGAGGGAAAAATCTCTGAAACCCTCAAAAAAAAAAATAAAATAAAAAGAGAGGAGGGCTGAGTCTGTTTCTCTCTCCCTGTAATTCGTTCACTCTTATCAGCCCCACTCCCCTCCACCCTCCACCTGTACCCCACCCCCTTCCTCTTCTCCCTGCGTCTCTGAGGCCTTGTAGCATGACATGACATGAGCGCAGACGTCACACAGAGGACAAGGCTGCCAAGGATGTATGGACTGACAGATGAGTCATGCACACGTGTTTCTGACAACTAGCTGATGGCTAAGTATGACAGAGGGGGGAAATTATGACTAAAAGTGAAGTACAAAAAAAGTGAAAAGAGCTGTAATGGCTGAGACATCTGCTCACATCTGGCTTGGGGCATGTCACCGAGCCGGGACAAGTGAAGGTCACAAACTCGTGGCATCTTTTGTGGACGACAAAACTGCAAACTAGAGGAAAAGATGGCGAAAGAAAATCCCCCAAAATTAATCAGTCACAGCGGGAAAGATTTAACACAGCAGAAAAATACAATAACTGGATTTATCTTTACCTTGACATTGGAATCCCTGTTTGCCAATGCCCCTGTGGAGAGAAAGCACATGGATTAAGACTAGAATACAATCTTCTCTGCTTCTCTTTAGGGTGAAATATTTTGCTTGAGAGACCTTTTCTCAGCCAGAAGAGTACTGATAATGCTGCCAAGAAGGAGATAGGGCTGCAGTGTTTTTTCTAGTCTGTATTAAAACTGAGACATGCAGGCAGAGGAGGAGAATAAACTGTGTCTAATCAAAAAAAACAAACTCCTCTACCTGTGGAGACTTGATAAACAAAGTCATTATGCGTGGAGTTTGAGTATCTTTCCCTATAAGCCACACTGCTGACCAGGTCAAGTGGAGCAGTTTCAATTATTGTCTCACATACACAGCGGCATAAACACAATTCTCCTGTTTCCAGAACTGCGGTGCTGGCTGCTTTCCAGTATCTCCTTAGAGCTTTAATTGAATAATTAAAGCCATTGATTGAGTAAAGAGTCCACTCAGCGGCCTGCCTGCTGTGAATCAACTTTTGATTAGGAGGTTTAGAAAGACAAGATGAACGAGACACCACTGCCACAGCAGATGAGAGCTGCTCCACAATCAACCTGGAGAGGCCCAAGGGTTCGTGGGAAACTGACCATAATCACTGATCTGAAATCAGTTCACCATCTGGCTCAGTAATAATTAAAGTGAGGGTTACAGAGGGTAATCTGATCCTTGATCAGCATTCAGCAGATGCCTCTGCAGGCAGGCTGAGGTGTATGTCTGTTTCTGACCAGCAGAGAGCATTGGAGATCCAGAGATGGCTTTGGAGGGAATCGGCTGCTTCTGTCTGCACAGCTATCACAGAGAAATCGCTGCTTTTTATATTCAATGATGCATTCAAACATTTTTCTCACAAAAGCCATTAGATAAATAGGTGCCGTAAAAAACAGCAGAAAAATGCTGTCACGTTGAAATGAATCTTTAAATCATGCTGGACCATTAGTTCATGAAGAGAAAATTATACAGAATGAAGGATTAAGACACATTACTAAAGCATGCATGTCTTTTCTGCATTTGGACTGTCAGCTTTCTCAATCAAAGGCAGTAATCTTGATGAAAGGGCTTCTCAATTGGTAGGTAGCAACTTAAAAAACTGTCAAAGAGCTGTTTCAGTAGTTCAGGCTATGTTTTGAGAAAGTGTGTCATAAACTCAATCCACAGAGGCCTTTAGTGGGCATACACACACTTTCTTTTACTCCATATGGCCATGATAATGAGTACATCTGGGCTGTATTTTGAGGATCTCCACTTAGTCATTTCCTTAACGTGGAAAGAGGAACTGGTTGTCCCTGTATGTGTTAATTTCTTAGAATCTCTTTCAAACAACCAAAGTATACATGCTCTTAATGGAAAATGGGGCAAATTACATTTTTTTGCATGCTTTTATAATGATGAACTTTGAAACATGTTTTTTTGGTCTTTTCTTGGGGTGCACATCAGCATTGGTTTTACATCGCTACTGGATGATATCAGCCCTCTTCACAAACATCAGCCATCAGCAAATGAATGTGGGCTGAACAGATTTCAGTTACACATGCTTAACTGTGGTGTCATACCAGTTTAATGTTGATATCTGGCACACTTCTAAGTCAATTCAGAGGTTTTTATTGTTATTATTATTTTTTTTATTATCGTTATTTTTTTGTGGGCGAAGAAATGACCTGTTGGTCAAATTTCAATCTGTTTTCTTGATCAGAAATGAGAGAAGAACTATGCCAAAGAATTAATGAGAAAAACCTTGGCATCTGTACCACTGTTGGCTTAATTGTTAATCGAAACATCTGCAATGGTCCTTATTTTCACAATTAGTGCATCACTCATCTTTACTTTTTGTTTGGTTACATTCTATTCCATGTATGGTCAAAACTGGGACATCTTTCTTTGAAATTCTTTTTTATGTTCAGATTTATCTCCAGGCTTTTTAATGCATGGACAAAATGCAAGGCTGTTGGGCACCCCCAGTGAAAAAGAACATTTTAAATGGTTCAAAATTGTCAGAAATTTGGGTCAAGATGTCTCATGCAGATGGTGGTGGTGAGGTCTGCAGACTAGACCAACTTAGAACCACTTCTCCAAATGACTGTCTAAAATGAAATTATTCACAGGTCTGAAGCTTCTGAGAACAAAAGCCATTTTTGGATTGCTTTATATCAAGTTTCTAAGATAATTCTGTTTATAGAATTTATATACTGCAATATTGTGGTATTTGGTTTTCAGTGTGTCTTGATAAAATATGGTGATATCAGGTCTATATTAGCAAATGCTGTGCATTTTATCCTTTTCTTAAAAGCTCTACTGGGACAGAGTTGAAAAAACAATGGTTATAAACTAGGACTTTCAAACATTCCCTATTTTAAACAACATTAATCATTGAATTCCGGTAATTAATCATAATTAATCATTAAGCATCAAGCATTTTTTTTATTTTATTATTTTGCTGTCCAAAGCATATAGTTTTAAGTTTGTACTGACAACATGAAGCAGATCGCTCTAGTATTTTGATTTGAGGATTAATGAATTCAAAGATATGAACTTAAGATTTTTGTGTCTAGAGTTTTAAATTAATTATTTGAATGAGTGCACAGTGGCTACACCAATGTGGTCTGAACTATGACTTAAGTCTGGTCTTTTATGTTGAAGCTATCATTTCTTCTATGTGCCATAGTGCTCCATGTTGTCTTGAGGATTCATGTTTGTGGACTGGTGTGTCGTTGTTGCTCTGCAATACTCTGCCAGAACACTAGTCAGCGATGTGCACTTTCTGTAACAGTCCAACCATGCTTTTAGCGTCTTTGTCTATTTTCCACAGTCTATGCTGCGTATACAGGAAATTGTGGTACCTTAAACATTACACGTGACATAGAGAGTATGACAGAGATAATTAACCAGCAGCAGTTGATTATAAAGTAGTTAATTTCAAGAGGAAAAGAGAGGAGACATCAGAGGATATGGAATATATGACGGCTGAATTAGCTTAGACAGGTGGTGGAGAATTTGTGCTTGTTTGGCCACTGGGGTATGTGCATCAGGAAATACACCTCTAATATATCAACAGGCCGATTTTACAGGTTGGTACATCTTCAGCACTAATCCATTCACAACAGTTCACATAGTAAGCCTGATGCAAGGTTTAGACTTCACGATTTAAGCGTGATTCTTGCTTGACTGGACAGCTGTAGACTTTCAGGGCCTGTTGAACAAAAAAATCTGAGGAGGTACATGTCAGGCAGTGTGCGAAGGCACCTGCATCAATTCAGCACTTTGTGGATAAATATGATGATGTATAAATAAGGCTTAAGAAGAAGGAGACAGCCTCATAGTGCCTAACCAATGAAACTAAATCTTTTTGAGATTGTTTCTTTCTCATGTCTTAAGTTTGTCATATGTACAGTTTTGATCTTAGACTACGTTTTTGCACGAACAGGTTTTAATCCGAAAGAAAATAATGGACACCTGGATGGTAATAACAGCAGCTTAGCAACAGAAATAGAACAATCTGGTGAACTTGAAGTATATGAAAGAAACACAAGCTACTTTTGTCCTAATAAAAATGATAAGTGCTCAGTGAAGAGCCTCTAACCCCACCAGTATCTACATACATTTATGATGAGTTACCTAATCAATTGCATGGCCCTTGGTTGCCACAGAATTACCTTCAACTGACCCAGTAGAGGCAATACTGATGCTATTTACTTCACCACGCAGTCTCTAACCAGCCCTCAGACTCCACTACATGACTGATGAGCAGCAAGGACCAGAACACCAGTCAATAAAATTGCAGAAGAGAATGGTAAAAAGAGAGGAATATTTGATATCATAAAGTCCAAATTACTTCAAACTTTAAACTTACCTGGGAAAATTTAATGAAGCATGAATGGGGTGTCAAGTTGAGCAACAATTAGCCTTGCAGCCTTACAACAGCTTAATGACAGTGCACCTCAAATGACAAAAGCATGAAATTAATGAAACTAAAAAGTTAAACACATCATTTACTGACCTTGATCTCATGTGTTAACATATTAACCCCAACAGTCCTACTATGAAGTCTGTGTACAGCATATCGACTTAATGCTTTATACTAAACCCATGTGAAACTGTACCATCCTCATTAAACAAAACTCAACTGATTTTTCAGTAGGCCACATTCACCATAGATGCATGTTTCCACAGTAAGGGTAAACGATTAAGTTAATGTTGGCCGAGTCACATTTGGCTGCCTCAGTTTCAGGGTCCTCCAGATACAGCGCATGCTGACTCACTCTCACAGCTCACTGAAACCCTTGAACAGATTGGATCCATCATTAATGAGATACTGTAAGTTACGCCGGTGCTTTCTTACTATGACAAGTCAAGATGTCTGCTGTTTCCCTTGAACTACTCCATTTTATGGTCCCATTAAGAGGGTTTCTTAGCTGATAAAACAGCTGCTTCAAATTTGTGACCCTTAAAGCCTTGCTAAATATGACCTGATGTCATAAGAAAGCACACAAATTATATCAACCTCAGGGCCCCATTAGCCATTTACAGGACAACATATAAAAACATTTGTAACAGTCAGAAAATATCTTAAAGCTCCAGTTTTTGGATTGTCATAAAACAAACTGAAATGAACATGAAAGAGTTTTTATGACCTACAAAAGCAAACAAGATCATCTGCATAAATATTGATTATATCTGTATACTGTACTCATTTTAATGCCAAAGACTGCTGCTGAAGACCGGCTGTCAGATAAAACGAAAACACAATGACACTTTGCAAAAGCTGAATGTTATTACATCATTTGCAGCAAATCACAACCAATTATTTGTCCACATAATCATTAAGTTTATGTGTCAATTAGATTACTTCAGAGCAACCAATGAGTCAAAATTAGCTCCTAAATTATGAATATTAGATATGAAATATTTTCATTATGAACAAATTCAGACCATGCTGCCTCCATCAGGACATCAACATTAGCCAATGAGAACTTCTTACAACCCCCCTGGCAGCAAATTTCAAAGAAGTTTAAAAATAGCCACTGAATATGTTTCAAAGGTCTGATAAAAAAAAAAACAGAGAAGCTTCGCTCTTTCACTCATGACATTAATGTGTGTGGAAATCTTTAGCTGAGGAGAAGCTTTAATTAAATTTTCCTGCAGTTATTGCACCATGTCGGGAGTAAATGTGCACAGGATTGAACTTCTCAAGTGTCCATATCATATAATAGCTTTTCACTTTTGCAGCACTATATCATCCTGCCAGTCCATGATTTATAAATACTGAGCCTTTAACAGAGGCTTGATAGAAGCTTGCAATGACCCTTAGGCTTGCCATACACAAGACAAATATTGACCTAATTTGGGGGTACTGATTTAGTGCTTGCTGCAAAGATTTATTTGTCTATAATATATGTCAAATTTATTGTGCCAAAACAACAACTTATATGTTTCTGATTAAGTTATTATTCCAGATCTGGCTGCCTCAGACAAAAAACTGCAATGACCAAATAGAGCGAGCAGACCAGGGAATGTCAGCAACTGTATGCTGCATACTTTTACTACTAACAAGCATGGCAGCAAAAATAAACACTGTGCAGAGAGCCAAGTAGAGTATTAAAAAAGAAGACACGTATGTAAGCAACACAAGTGATAATGACGGACATATTGCTAATAATGTTCAGTGACCTCCATATTTGTTTTTCTTCAAAGACATTTGCGATCATGTTCGTATCTGTGCCATCTCATGTCAGTGAAACTACCAATGAGAAATGGTTAGCAGTGGGTTTGAGGTCTCGCAGTTTGGCTGAATAGTCAGGTGGGATAGTTCAGATGATTATTGAATTGAAAAAAATGTTAAACTGTCCTTCTGTCTGGTTTTTAACATTTTAAACACGAGCTAAGCTTTAAAAATTTTCTCGTAGCCTTAACTGTTTGACATTAAGTTGTAATTTAACTTTGCCAAGGAGGTGATCTTTTTGCTGGGGTTTTTCCGTTTGTTGGTTTGTTTTTCTGTGAGCAAGATAACTTAAATACATCTTGACAGATTTGGATGAAATCTTCAGGGAATGTTGATTGTGACACAAGACCAAAGTAATTTGATTTTGATGTCAATCCCAATTTGGATGCAGATCCAGGGGTTTTTTTTTTACACAATTTGTCAGTGTAGTGCCATTGGGCAGTTTTCCACATTTTCTAGAATAACTCAGCCAAAAATGTTAGAGGCCTTGGCAGAGATCTGTCTAGTTTGTAATATGTAGCTGTTTCTTTTTTTCAGTGGCAAATGAGGGCTTAAATTTACTGAAATAACAATAGTATTACAGTTACATGTCAAGTCTTAGCTTGAAATTAAAAGTTTAATTTAAAGTAAAGTAAAGTTAATTACATCCAAATTAAAATCTTAAGTTACTTTTTACACAAAATGATAGTAATAGGTAGGTAATTTAATAATTCAAAGTAATGAATGACAAAACAATACAAACAAATAATTAAAACCAAATTGAAATTAAAAACAAGAAGTAAAACTTAAAATTAGAAGTGCTCAGAGATCTCAATCTCCGCCAAGGCTTTGCTGACATTCTTTAATGAATTATTAATGAAAATATGGAAAACTGCCCTATGGCACAATGTTCACAAAATCCATTAAAACATCCTGGATCTGCATTTCTATTCAGATCACTACTAAGATCTAATCATCTCTCCCATGTTCCAAGACTAGCATTCCTGGAAATGTCATCAAAATCTTTCTCACAAACAAACAAATACCTTGTCAGAGGTAAAAATGTGGAAAATTTAAATTCTATTAAAAACCTTAACCCTTTTTCCAGTACTACTATATCTGCTACAGCACAATACAGCATCAACTTTCTGAAATAAACTCTTGCAGCCAACAGACCTCCACTGCACCTTCAGCCATCAGAGCTTTTATCAAGGACATCACTTATGCTTCGTGTAAACACTGGAAAAGCTGCCAAGAGAATCTTTCCTGTGATAGGAGTTGATATTAATTGTCTAATCTTGATGATGAATGCCCACGTGTAACCAAGCATGATTAAAAATCATTATCATGACCATTAAGGAAACTTTGTCATCGATATTTGGCTTTTGGTCTCAAATGAGTTTTTAGTACTTATGAAAAACAAACTATCACATTGATTGTCCTCTGCTGAAAGCTATATTAGGAGATTTTAACCGTGTGAAACATACTTTATTCATCATTAACGCTTTTACATTTCCTAGAAAAGCATATGTAACCACCAGCAGGAAGATTTCTTAATGATCATTTTTGAAGCCTGTAAATGGCTCTAGGGTGGCACAACATGGATTAAACATCTTACAGCTTTGTTATATAGCTGAGTCACAATACACACTGCACTGAGTTATGATATTCTAGTAAATTCAAACAATACTATAACCTATCTGATAGCATGATCCTATTTGTCTTATTAGCAACATTTCAGTGTTGAGTTTAACGAAAAGGTTCATGTCATGGGCTCAACAGGATAACATACCATTTGTTTTAGGGATCTGTGTTATCTAAATTATTCTGTTCCTCATTTATAAATATCTAAACATATATATTTTTTATTTTGTAACTAAATGAGTAAGAGAAAGACAGTACCATCTAAATATCACAAATGCACTGGCCACATGACTACATTTGAAAAGTGGATGGAGTCAGCAAGGAGAATGGTTCCACCCATTTCTCCAAATGATGCCAACATATTAGTGCAACGTATTCATGTGACTTAGATAGAGTAAAGGAGTTTGACCGCACTTTTTGATGATTAAAAATAAAACAAATACTCTGTATTTCAGTATTTTTGAATATGGGTTGTGTCAGTGTTTGACAAGTCAGTAAAGTGGCATAAAGGGCTCCCAACAGCACTGCAGCTTTAAGGAGAAAGAGTTTAGACTACCGGTAAGGTACACATGCTGCTCACGGGTACAGTTATCACATACAAATGAGCAAAACTATGCTGGGTCGAATGAACAACTGGGCAAAAATATTCAGAGTGCTTTATTTTTCCTCCAGGAAGTCTCTGTGTTTGGCACTATTTTACGATACAGCGAATGGGTAGTTTTAGCTGCCTCTGCTGTTGACCCAATCATAGCGTAGTTATGATTGGGTAGTTTCGCAGCGTAGTTTCGCTTGTTTTTACATAAAACTCACACAATCAAGCAAAATAGCCGTAGCCACCAGCAGCAGCGTACCTTACCAGTCTCTCCTTAAAGGTGCAGTGATGCTGGGAGCCCTTGTCAGCCACTTCATGGACTATTATAAACTACCTCATAGAACCCAACTTAAAATAGTAAAATATCCCTTTAAATAAAATCAGTAAAATGATAATCACTGTTTCAACCTTAACATTAAAACAAGCATCTTCAGACAACAAGCATATTAATGTTGATGAATCTGACTGTGAACAGTCCTCCTCTCACAGAGTTTGAGGCCCGTCTATTATATTAATATATTAAATCAACATTGCACTCACCAATGGACTCAGAAGAGATGTGAAAGGTTATTCTTATGTAACTCAACTAAATGCATATAAACAATATTGTGTTGCACTCTATTGCTTGTGGAAATATATATCAAGAACTTAATATATTGCCAATTTAAGACAATTCTAATGGACTGATAATGGAAAACATCACATAAGGACAAAGCAGCTCCTCTTTAGTGCCTGATTAAACAAGTTGTTTACGTTTCAGCTTTCTTTCCTTAGTCTTTAATTAATCTAGTAATTCCCACAGGGGCTTCGACACCCAGGTTAAAATCCTGGTGAAGGAAAAGAGTTTTCTCCCTGAGCTAAGTGCTGCCCCCACATCCAAGATAGTACCCAATTGGAGAAATGTCCTGAAAGCTACCCAGAGGCTGCTGGCACACGCACCACCCTGCATCTGACATACACCCCCGCCATATGTCCAAACACAAGCATCCACACACTCTCACAGCTCATAGACAGACTCACACACACACAGGACTTCAGCTTTACCAGATAAAACAAGCTCAATGCATGGTTGTCTTTATAGTGGATATATATTTACATGACCAGTGATTTGCCTGCATGTCAGAGCTTTTATACTATATGGTATAAACATTTACTCCATCATCTACCACAGCAGTATTTTCATAGTAATTTTCTTTCTCCTCATTCTACCCTTCACACTCCCTCTCATCTAAGTTTCATCTGACCCTGGATGAGAGAGATGCCACAGCGGGGTGGGTGGGGGGGGGGTGGGTGGGGGTGTTGATGGCTCATCAACACATTCAGACACAGAACAAGACCAAATTGTAAATAACTGCCAAACTTAAAGCATAGTGCTTTTCAAAGCGTTGTCGTTTGGAGATGCTAAGTGCAATAAACTTTATAATGCTGGGGTCGGATTGCACGGTTTGTGCATGATTATGGCCTGACCAAACAGCCATGGGGATTCAGAACCCGTCGGCCACAAAAATCAGTCTTTCTGGCTTTCGCAGTGTCATAATGCTAACAACAGCAGACCGGTCTGAGATGTGTTATGACTCTGCAACAGAAAGTCTAGCAGGTTTGATCTTTGTTCTGCCTCCTACGATTAGTCTCTGCACATCAGAGACACAGACCAATGAGAGCACAGAGAGCTCTGCATGTGTGACGATAAAGGATGTAAACAAACCGAGGTTTGTACTTTGAGAGCAGCTTCAGAACTACGAGACAGAGGAAAAGTTTTCAAAGCTCTGAAAAACAGTATCTCTGCCTCATGATGTGTTTTAGAGAAGCTACCAAGACTGTCAAAGGAGAAATGTTGGAGAAATAGCAGATTCAATATGGTGAGTGACTGCTTGCATTTATCAGCAAACTAACATCTCATTCAACATAATCTTTGGAGATAAACAAAAGTACAGTTCTCTGAATCTAATGTTTGTTTGCAGTCTTTGATGTTACCCCTTCTCCCACTGTCATCATGTCTGTTGTTATCCGTAGTCGGTTTCAGTCATGTAGCCTGTCATGCTCACCAAGTCACACCACAAATTTACAGCATAGTCTGATGTACAGACTGTTGTTAACAAGAAAATAGTTGTGTAGTCTGATCCTGAGACAGAGCAGAGAGCAGAACAAGTGAATACAGATAGTACTACTATGCTACCATAATCTATTTGCCTTCTTTAATCGGGGCATCATGAAACAAGATTTTATTATTAGGATTTATTTATTTTAAGGTTAAGTATATTTACCAATTTACCCTGCCTCCCCACACTACTGAACAGTCAAGCTCAGGCTTGGTATGCTCAGTCAGGCCACACTTCACTTAATTTTGAAAACTTGCTGCAATCCTATTGAAAATTGGCACCCACTGTATGGACACTTGGTTTCTTCATTAGATAAATGAAGAGGTTCAGCCAGTGTTACTTTGGTTTTTTACTTGGATGGCTGACCCACTGAGAGACAGACACCAAAGCACTTATGGACTGTATGTGCATCTCAGGAAACCTTGTGCCATTACTGAGGGTTAGCTTGCCCTTGTAAGGCAACTTATTTAGTGCTGGCATACAATCAAAATAACTGGAGAAGGTGACCAGAAAGTCTATGAAAGGAATGTCCAGAGTTTTTTCATTAAGGACCACACATAAATTAGCATAAGGATGACCAGCATGCTTTGTTGTAGCTGACTTTTAGTGCATTTCAGATGGTAAAATCAGTTAAATGTAGGTTAAGATAAGATAAGAAAAAAGGTAAATCACAGCTTTCCCTTAATGACTTGTCAAGGCTGATAGCCAATCATAGCCCAGTGTTTTCTGGAAGCCCAGGTCAGCTCTGAAAACAACTTGATCCTCCCATAATGAGGATAAAAACAAAAACCCTGTGCAGTAGAGAGTGGGGAGGCTGAAAGCTTAACTCCATGCTCATACACACACTGAGAGTAAACTACATAAAAATTCCAAAATTTGTGGAAGTGTTGCAGGTTATAATGATTTTTTTTTAAATATGCTTATAAATAAGACCATAAGCTGGAGCAGGAAGTGGAAGGAAAATATGTGTGATTCATGCTATTTGATACACTCTTAGGTTTTCTTTCAGTCAAGCACAACCTTCTTGTTCTGATGAGGGCCATATTCATTTTACTTTTTGGAATTTGCTGCTGACCAATCAAAACAAGTAACAGGCTGCAGTTGGCCCACAGACTGTAGTTTGGATACCCCTAGTTAATAACTCTATGATATGAATTGATAGCAAGTTACCCCTAGTTACTTTTGCACCACTTATATGACATTACCCACAAAGCACATTATCACTGTTTTAAAGTTTTAAAGGTCTCGTGTCCTGGTGTGTTTGACCAGTAACATCATCTCTTGAGTTTTTATTAAGCAAGGATTTGATTTAAGTTGAATTAAAAAAATGTCTCTGCAGAAGATCAGATGCAGATCTTTTCCCCTCCCCTTTGGAAATGCTTGAATCAGAAGGAATAGGGAGGCTACAGGAGGCTATGAAAAATAGCTCTGTTCTGATTGGATGCCCAAATAATGGTTGATGCAAGGTGGGAGGAGGGGTTACAGGCTGTGGAGCAAACTTTCAAAACAGTGTTAGTGTTTGCCTGTGATAAACAGAAAACACACATGTGGAGGCTGTATAGTTATTTCATAAGAGGCCACAGGAAGTGAAAAAAACAGAGCATGTTAAGGAGCATTTTCTGTAAAGAGACATGGAGGATGTCTTGGTGTACTGAGAGTTTAGTAAAAAGTGTCATGTTTTTCTGCTCCTCAAGCCCCTTCTGAAAACATTAAAAGCAATGAAAATTTGATTTGCAGGACATGGGACCTTTAAAGATCAGTTTTTATGTGAAGCATTAAAGGTACTTTAGGCAAGGCTTCCCAATAGTGAGGGGGAAACGGAGAAAGCTTCTCGGGGTTAAGCAGCATGTAGGATTTATTTACCGTTAGTAAAGATGTAGTCTATTCTCAGTTTACACTATGACAACAGTTTATTTTAGACCTAAATACTCACCGTTACTGATTTAGGCAAAGGCAGCACATAATCATTATTGCCAATTTAAGATGTAGACCTGTTCTTGGAGAGCCTTTTTAATGCAACATTAAGATTGTGGAAAGGGCCAGTGAACATAAAGATAAATGCCATATTTTAATCATATATATCTTAAGTAGAAATAGTTTTTCTCCATTTAAATGTAGTGCAAAAGAGTCAAACTTCCTTTAGGTTTGTTGTTCTCAGCTCTGCAATGACACTCAGTGGCTCAGACATATTAAAGAGAGATGGCCCCACCCACAAAAAACACTTCATGTAGAGGCTTAATGGCAGGGTTTCATCACAAGTACACAACTTAGGGAGGAACAACAGACTTCCTTAACCACAGAACAAAAGCATATTGTGTGCCCTTATTTGAAACTGAGAACTAGATCAGACTACAGCTGTATGTCTGAAAGGAAATGGCAACAAGCACTAGTGAGCCACTGTCCAAGCATTAATATCATTGAGTGACATGAGGGTAGGGTAAACACCCAGCCATTAATGTTGGTGGGCCTGATTACAAAGTCCAGCATATTTGATACTGAATGCATACAGTTTATGTGTACCAGGTCTTTTGATGATGACTGTTGGTATCTGGCCCGTGTGAGTACCTCCAACTTTGTGGAAGAGCCTCTCTAAAAACTGGAGTAACCCTTTGATATCTGAATAATTCCTCCTACAGAGATGTGTGAGTTTGTGCATTTCCTCTAAATCTGGAAAAAAAAATGAAAGCATGCATGCTGTGGGAATTTTCACATGTGTATGAGTGGTATCAAACACATCTCCTAAATTAATCTCAGTGTGGTGTGGGCTGCATGTGGAGGTGAGGTTATGTGGAGGGGTCAGTGTGGTGGCTACACAGTGTAGGCTGCCTGATACTTCAGCAGGAAGCTCAAGCTCGAGCTGCTGGAAGAAAGAGAACATGCAAAGAAAGTCAGAGTCAGATGGAGTAGTGGGATGCCTGAGGAGGCGGCTTCTGAACTGACGGGTTTGTTTCTGTGTAAATGTGCAGCTGCTTGTGTGTGTGTATGTTTTGTGTTTGTGTGTGTGTTACCAGATGAAGTCGGTGCAGTGGCTGCAGAAGGTTGGCTGTTTGAAGAAGCGGGCTGTGAACTGGTGATCCTTCACCTCCACAATCCGCTTGTGTTTGAGGGCTCCCTTCCTCTGGAACACCGGCACCCTGGGTGGAGGGGAGAGCGGCGAGGGCAGAGGGGAGGCGCCAGGGGAGGTCGCAGATGCAGGGGAGGCCAGTGTCAATGGTGTGAGGGAAGGGGGAGGGGAGACTGGGGTGGACATGATGCCTGGAGAGAGAGAGAAACGGATGGATTGATGAATGTCACTATATGACTGCACAGGAGAAAGACCATGAACGGAGGAGAGGGAGGGAGTGGGGGAGGTGAGGAGGAGGGATGTAGAGTGTGTCAGGTCATGGCTGAGACAGGAGTTGTATTAATGGCACATGGGACGTAGGGCGGGAGCGAGGGAAGAGTGACTTGATGGAAGGAAAGATCGAAAAAGGAGGAGAGGACCGGAAGTGCACAGGAGGATGGAGGGAGCAAGGGTGTGAGTGTGATGGAGAAAGGAGAGGTGTAATGAGGGAGACGTGGAGGTTAGTTCACGTACAAAGACAGAACTCTCCTCGGAGACTCTAAAACGATGAATGCAACTCTCAGCGTGTCCCACATACTGCCCGTCCATTGCACCCTTTACATCTCCATCTCCCTTGCAGCTATGAATACCACTCCCCCAACCTCCAGCCCCCTAGACATCATGTCAACTCTAACTCCTGTTGCCATATCAACAGCACCCCCACCACCTGCTCCAATATCAGAGTGTGCATCCTCTCCTGACTCCCTCCATGCCCTTATTAGCAATTAGTCCCATTTCTCAAGTGAAGTTTGAACTAGCATAAATATTCTCTGTTTTGGCCACAGCTTACAAGATGTAGAGCAAGAACTGCAAAATGAGCCACATGCTCTTGAATAATAAATGGAGCACTGCCAAATATTGAAAGGAAGAGAAAAAATATGCTACTATGTTATGGGACAAATTGTTTTAGGAGAAAAGTAGCAGGAAAATTAATCAAATGGTATAAAAAGTAGAGAGAAAATAACGATTCATAGGAGAAATGTGTCCTAAAAATACCCCTAACCTGCAAGGAGAAGATGATAAAAGACACAGTACCTGAATTCGTGATGATTTTTGAGGAAAGGTGGAACTAAAGGATAGCTTTCTTCTCTTCCTCTCCCCCTCTCTTCTCCTTGTTTGGCTCACTTCAAAGGAAAGGCTAAGGTGTCACACCTGTAGC
The DNA here is from genome assembly GCA_037902135.1 of Cetoscarus ocellatus. NCBI lineage: Eukaryota > Metazoa > Chordata > Actinopteri > Labriformes > Labridae > Cetoscarus > Cetoscarus ocellatus. Next base: position 286,378 of record JBAMNC010000666.1, on the reverse strand, counting down.
TGCTAGCCTCAAAAGAAAGAAAAAAGAGAAGGAAGAAGGAACAGAAAAAAGGCAGCAGCAGTGCCGTTGCAGGTAAGTAGGAGAGAATCAGCCAAAATAAATGAGAGGAAAAAGCCTATTACAACAAAAAGAGAAAGCAAACAAGCTTTTGGCAAGATTCAAGCTTTCTAGGAAGCAAAGATAGAGGAGTGAAGTGGTATATCCGTTAACCCAGAGGCAGGGTGAGGAGGAGGACGAGATAGAGAGGTGGTATTCTCTCTCCAAGATTGGTTCTCTTTTTACCAAGTACAGGATGAGAGATGGAGAGAGAAAGTGAGTGAGAGAGAGACAGAGAGAGAGAGAGAGATAGATTGAGGGGAATAGGCAGCGATTCATTTGGAAATCTGGGTTACTTCTCTCAGGAGAGAGTGAGGAAGAAGGACGGCCGAGACAGAAGATGCCATTTTGCCACCACCGACACAGTATGGACAAGCAAAGTGCCAACTGTCCCTCACTTCCTCTAGTGCCAGAAGGAGAGAAGACAGGAAAATGAGAACAGAGTGAAAGAGAGAGAAAGAGAGGGAGAGAGTACCGTCTGGAAGAGAAGAACAAAGGATTGAGAGGAGTTAACAAATGGCTTGTTAAGCAGAGCTAAAATGGGATAGGAGCAGTTAGGAGTTGTGGAGTTTTGCAGCAGATCCAGATGACTGAAGGATCAACAGGCCTGTAAAATGAACAACTCTGTTAATCTTTTCTGCAACAGTTAACAGTATGTTCCCTGCATTTTCAATTTGCTCTGAGATTGGAGCAAGAGGGCGAGATGATAACACAGCTCCACCGTGCACGAAAACCAGGTCAGCTGAGCCTGATGGGAAGAGTAGTTTCGGAGAGAGGGGCTGCTTGTCCATTGATTGCCCACATACCGCCAAGGACGCACACACACTACAGTCACCAAGGAACTCACTGCATTGACTTGCATTTATTCATGAAACACAAACAGATCTTAGAGCTTTAGCTCAATGTTTTATTTGCTTTCATGCAGAGATTTAGAGGAAAAAACTGACCCCTCTTATACGCCTTTAACAGGTCAAACTTTGGTCTACCAGTGGTTAGCTTAGCTTTGCATAAAAAAACAAGGAAAAAGAAAGCCCAAAAGAAAAACTGCTAACTTGGCTCTGCCAGACCCCCAGATTAACACATTACATCCTGTTTGCTGTAAAAACAACAGTTTGCTCTTTTTCTGAAGAGATGTGCCAGACTATTTCTTGGCTGAAACCAGTTGCCAGGCAACCAACAGAGACTTGGACTACTATAATGTGTTAATTGGTGGCTTTGGGGGGGCTAGTGCACTGATTTGTTTTCACCTTTGGACAGAGCAAGGCTGTTTCTTCCCAGCTTTATGTTAGGCTAAGCTAACAAGCTCTGGCTGTAGATTAATTTTACCCTAAAGATTAATGTTACTCTAAAGATTTTTAAAAAATAGCCTCTCCAAGGAAATGTATCTAAAAACTTTATGAATGAAAAGAAAAAGTGATCCCTTTAATGCTAAAAGAAACTTTGGATTTTGCATCACTTTTGAACTTTTATTTTTCTTTGAACTATTTTTTTCAGTTTAGTTTCAACAAGTGTTGAACGCTGGTTTGTTAATTTATCATATTTGTGACAAAAATTGAGCTAATGTTTTTTTCATTTTTCATCATCAACTTATTTTTTATATTCATTTTATAATAAATTTTGACAAAGAGACCCCCTGATCCGGCTGATTCTCACTCTCTCTGGGATGTTCTTTTAGGGCTCCTGCCCTGTTAAGGCCCCCTTTCCCCACTTGGGCCTGGGATCAGATGGCCGGTCTTTTCTTTGGTAATTGATCACTTCAGCATTGCTCTGTACCATTTTTTTTGTAACAATTATGTATTCATTTTACAGTCTTTACTCTGTACAGGGCTTGCCAACCATAGCCAATGGACCCAAACTGGTGACTAAACAGTAGGTCTTGGGGTTGAGTGAGACTCTGCTAGTTTTGAGATTATAAAATTTGGCTTACATACTGTATATTAAAAGAAACAGTGAAAACACTACGGGGACACTTTCTTTCAAGGTTTTTGCACAAAAATGTGTGAGTAAGCCCATTATATCTGTATTTTATTCATAAAACAATTAAGGTTGGTGGGGTTTTGTTTGTGTGTGTTGAAAAAAGGCTGAGAACCACTGATTAAAAGCTACCATAAGCTCCAGTGTATTAGCTGCACTTTTAATACCTTTTTTTTGGCTGTTGCTTATGTACCAACAGTGCCCTCAATTCATGGTATTAAGTGCTGAGATACCATAATGTCCCAAGGTGCAGCCGCCAAATCACAAACTGCAAACAGCCAAATGCTTTTGGAGGGTGGATCAAATTCAGTGTACTGCAGGTGGCTTTTTCACTCTGTGAAATGTACAGTGAAGCACAACAATACAGAGAGAGCAGGGAGGGTGGCGTAACTTTCTAACAGCATTTCTCTCTCAAGTCAAAATCCTGCATTTTAATAAAATGCTGATTTGCTGTGAAGTAAATAAACCTCTAAACTATGACACAGTAGAGGTGGATAGCGCAGCTTTTCACAGGCTACAGGTCTGCACATCACAACAATGTAATTTGGGCTTGTCTCCTCATTGATTAGAGCAGAGGTGTCCTAACTATGGCCTGGGGACCAAATGCAGCCCGTGGTTCATTTTCAATCGGCTCTCAGCAAACTTCAACGGTTTGATTAATTATGGTCGGCAGTAGTGCATGAAGCTTTTGCTTGACTGATAAATAAAAACAAATGGGTTAAATAGCACCAAACTCATTTCTGTGCAACAGCTTTTTGCAGTTTTTTCTTGTTTTGAGTCTGGATATAAAGAAGAGCCTTCTTCTCTCCCTGCTGCAAAAAGCATCATTCTTATTCTGATAAGAGGCCAATCACGTGGTGGTCTACCAGGACTGACTGAAATGCAGTTGCCCATCACAAAGTCATTTAACTCTAAAACACTGCAGAAGAGGTACATCAAAGTGGCCCAGTCATCCGTGGATATTTCTGCGAGTGGCCCTTCTGATAAAAGTTTGGACACTTCTGGGTTAGAGCATCTAGTTAAAAAATATGTGTATTTTATCAAAACATAAAAAAAAAAAACTAGTTAAAACACAGACTTGGCAACTGAGACTTTTCACTTTTCCATAATGCAAAGCAGAGGGAGAATATGTTGCTCCCCAGGTGAGCGTTCATTGACTGTGGGAGGTCACATGAAATCTATCACTTTTATTAGTTAATCGTGAGCAAAAATAATTTGATGACCCTAACTTTGCTCTGTTTGGTCCAGCTGTTTCTCCTGCATTAGTAGAAAGGTCACAGCAAAGTCACTATTTGAACAAACGTTTGTCTCCACAACATATGTCATACAAGTATGCATATTCACACACAATTAATCACACTCCATGTGTGCACACGCTCCATGGACAACCTTGGGTGACAGGAGCAGCAGGCGGGAGAGGGGATGCAGGCGAGCAGGGGACGAAGGCGTGGATTGGAGTGGGACGGAGAGACTGGGAGAAGGAGCGAAGGGTTGAAGGTCTAATTAATGGAAATGTAGGTTATTAGTCTCCTGATGAGGACACTGGCAGAGAATTAATTAACAATTATAATTAGCAAGATTGTTAGAGAGCAAAATGGTGTCAGCCAGCAAGATAAGAGCGCACTAGTGTGTGTGTGTGCTGGAGGCTGTCATTTCTATGTGTGTTCAGAAAAAAAAAACAGCTGTGTGAACATGCCCTATCTGACAATGATATACGTCATTTCAGCATTAGTCATGCAGAACAAGCAGCTGATTGGAAATGATAGGGGGCTTTCCTTTAAACAGACTGGACCTTTTTCTACACGAGCACTGGTTCTGTCTTCATTTTACAGTCTGTAATCGGTCTTATCTTGAGTGAGTCATGTTCTTGTTCTGTTGTTACAAATAAATGAAGAGCAAGTCCTCACATCCCAAAAGAGAGAGAGGGAGAGAATAGGCACAAATATGAACTGTAGACCATGCACTTGTTACTAATCAGGGCATTGAAAAACAAAGCACATAAATGGTTCACAACACTTCCCTTCCATGCAGTATGATGAGTAAGCACTTGTAGCTCTAAAGCGCCTGCATCAGTGTGCCTTTGCATGCCTATCAGAGCATGCTTTACACTGTTTAATTCTGAGCCATAAAAGCGAGCTGGTGAGCAGCCAGAAAATGATACATTGAAGTTGTTAACCAAGAGGACGTTCTTACGCGGCAGAATAAAAAACACACCGATTCAGACGTTTGATTAAGAGGAGGGGGAGACTGAAATAAAACACAGACAGGAGGATGATAAAATATAAGTATGATAAGTAACAACATGAAAGCAGAAAAAAGGAGGACACATCAGTGAAAAAGCCAACCCTAAAAGCATTGTTACAAGCATCTTTACAATCATGACCATAAAATGACAGAATCTGGAAGCTGCTGCTGCCTTTTCTGATCATGAACACTTTCCATAACCAGCCCCCCTCCCCTTTTCTCTCTCTCAGTCTACAGATGGCTATCTTATTATTTCTGACCATGGCTTAATGAAACAGAAAATTCACCCGCGATGGAATCTTTTTTGGGGGGAGCAATCAGCACTTCACCAATTACACGCATCCATTATTGCCTAACGAGCACTCACTTGCATCAAGCACCGGCTTCAACCTGGCTGGCTGGCTGCCTCTCTCTCCTCCAATGAAATTAAGGTAAATTGACTTGCCTAACTGTTGTTTGTGGAATCGGGGGAGAAGTGCTGTCTGAGGTAATCATATCTGCCAGTTAAATTTCTCTCTCCAGGACCAGTTGGCCACATTTGCAAGTATTGGTTTTCTGTTGGGTTGTGCTTCTATTTGCCTTTTTTTTAATGAAGAGTGGTCCGCTGTGTTTTTGGAAGAGCAACACAGGCCTCCATGCCAGTCAGATGAGACATTTGGCAGGCGACTGATGACCATCGTCATGGCCTACAAGCTCTCAATGCTGATGTAAATAAGCCTGCTTTCCATATTTAGTTAGCTGACCTGCCTCTCTTTGCAACAACAAACATGGCATGAAATGATGATGAAAAGAATCTTTGATGAAAGATTAGGGCTGGGGCTTGCGATTGTTTTGAATTGTTTGACACTTCAAACTAAATAGATAACTAAATAACTTTCCCTGAAGCAGCCCAGCACAGTTTTGGTATATTTACACAACCCGTGCTAGTTATGGGAGGTAAAACTAATTAAAAAAAAAAAAAAAAAATTTTTTTTTCCTCTTTGCTGTATACATTCCATGAGAGGGAAAGTAAAGAGGTGGATCACCTGGCCTCTGAGTTTAAACCTCCCAAATGTAATCAGTTCATTGTCAAGTGAACAAAATTCTACATGGACACAGAGTGGCTTTATAAGTGGAGAGGGCTGTATAAAGTGCTCCTGTCCTCAGTACAGCTCATACTTTAGATACATTAACTGTGACAAACAAAAATACACTCAGGGCATCCAAACAGACATCAAACAGCAGGCTTTTCACTTTCTGTTTACCTACAGAGTCTGTATCAGACACTGCAACAGTGCTAAAGTGTGATCAGTGAAGCGAGGAGTGATCATTTTTCCATGTAGACTAGAATTTTGTTGGTTGTAAACACATAAAAAGCAAAAGCTGGATGTTTTTTAATTTTAAACTTTTGTCACAGAGCCAAAGGAGGAGTGAATATTTTCTTTGTTCTCTCTGTCACACGGGCCTGCAATGGGACTTTCAAAGCAAACCTGTGTCATATAGATCACAGCTTAAATTGCCATTTTTTGGCTTTCAATCATCTGATTAGATAGTTGATCAATAAAACAATTTATCAATACACATTGATCTTTTTTTTACATCTCTACAAGATAGGCTTGATTATCAGGCCCAAGGACGTTTGACCTTGTCCCTCCAAAACCTTACCAGTTTGTTTCTGAGTCATAGTGGAAATTTGTGCTAAATAATGAGAAAATATTGTGCTAATGCTTTGACCTAAGACCTCAAATATTTCGTAAGGTTATTATTTCAAGTGAGGAGACAAATGTGCAAAGTTTGACAGAAATCCCTAAAACCTTTCTTCAGATATTGCATTGCAAGCAAAGGACGGTAAGAAACCCCTTGACCTCAAACATTTACCTATGACCTGCAAAATCAAGTGCACTAATACTTGTGTTATGTTGCCTGGGCAAAGTTTTGGGAGTCATTTTTGTAATATGGCGTCCCACATATTTGCATTCACAGGAAGAGGAGGATAAAAAAACTCCATGGCCTTGACCTTTGACCTACGACCTTGACAAAGTATTTAGGTCATCTTTTCTTAAGTGCATTATTGAAGAGTGTAAT